>CAXIVR010000003.1:13055150-14255150 GCA_964035755.1 Teleogryllus oceanicus
GCACGTTTCTGTTCTCGTCACAAACTTTTGCAAAATAGGACTGTCCATTTGATTGAACCAAATTGTACTATTAAGTTGGTTCAATCAACTGGAATCCACAGGGTATTTCTTATCCAACTATGAAAACAAGAGATTTTTTATGATCCTAGACTCTAGTAAAGTGATTTTCTCTTATAGCCTCAACCGGTCATTATTCATTGGTATCGAAGTTTAATGGCATCAAGAAACCAACAAAAATCCAGATATATCTACTTCGAATTCTTACCAAGAAGGATCTACTCAACGAGCAATCTTTTTAGCGAAGAGAATTTGATTTTTGTCTTAAAAAAACTGTAAAACCTATGACATGTGAGGGAGAAGTATAATCTACGTACGTTTTCTTGAAATTCGGAATCTCTATCTTGCTATTTTCCTACACGTATCCACATGAAGCAGGAGTTAAGTGAGATAACACTAGTTCCAAATATACACACACTACACTTGAATTAAATACAAACCAAATATAAATAAATACATACAAGGAGACCCGCTGGTCTAACGTCTTCATTGTGTGGCTCTTGAATATTCTGCTGGAGTCGCAACGGTACTGTGAGCCCCCCTCTGTGATCCCCTCTGCGAGGGGAAAAGCAGCTGCGAAAGCAGCACCTGTGCGGTCAGGGTAACCTCCTCGGTGCGGTGGCCGCCGGCGGCCGAAGACGGTCGGCGTCTTGCGTGGTTCTAGACGGGCACAGTCGCCTGTGCGACGGGGCGGCGGTCCGTAAGGACGCCTCCGCAGGCGAGAACGGTGCGGCGGCGGCGCCTGGCAAGCAGCTGGGTCCACAGTGCGCAAGCAACGACGAGCTTTGCCGCATGAGGATAGCTCTCTGCCAGCTGAGATGATAGCAAGCTTGAGATGATAGCTGTACTGCGGATGATACTTAGCTAGAGATGATGCTATGCAGTATGAGATGATAGCTTATGAGCTATGGGTGATGGCTAGCAGCTGAGATGATAGCTTATGCAGCTATGAGATGATAGCTATAGCTATGAGATGTAGCTTAGCTATGAGATGATAGCTTATGTAGCTATGAGATGATAGCTATGAGTATGAGATGATAGCTATGAGATGAGATGATGGCTTATGAGCTATGAGATGATAGCTTATGTAGCTATGAGATGATAGCTTATGTAGCTATGAGATGATAGCTTGTGTAGCTATGAGATGTTAGCTATGAGATGATGCTTGAGCTATGAGATGATAGCTTGAGCTATGAGATGATAGCTTTGAGCTATGAGATGATAGCTTTGAGCTATGAGATTTAGCTATGAGATGATAGCTTGATGAACTATGAGATGATAGCTTATGTAGCTATGAGATGATAGCTTATGTAGCTATGAGATGATAGCTTATGTAGCTATGAGATGATAGCTTATGTAGCTATGAGATGATAGCTTATGTAGCTATGAGAGAAGCTATGCCTATGAGATGATGCTTATGAGCTATGAGATGAGCTATGCAGCTATGAGTATAGCTTAGGACACGAGATGATAGCTTATACTATAATATAGTTCACTAATTAGCTTATGAATATGTTAGCTTAGAGTATGAGGGAGATGCGACTCTTATGGAGCGGTTGAGATGGCACACGTGACACACACTATATATCGATTTATAAAAATAATATAAATTTCATCTAACACTGAAATTTGTGACTACATCATAAAATCACTAATACATTCAGTAAATATTCCAATTTGAAACTAAACAAAGTGCCTGCCTTATAAAACATATGGGCTGCCTGTCAGTAAACTGTGATTGTCTTCACACCCACACATTTTTTTGCTCTATTCCTCGAACCTAAACACTACAATGTTTGATCGGCGTGAATCTCTCCCGCCTAGGTGTCGAACCGCGGCGCGTGCAAAAGCACGAAGCGCAGCTGTCAGGGGTGGCGCGAACGCATTGTCTGAGTTAGTGCGGGCGCGTGTTCCGCAGGCGATAACGGCCGCGCGCGCCGCCTCAGTGGCTGGCCTGGCGCGACGCGCACTGGAACGAATTGCGGGTGAAAGTGGAGGAATTGGTGGAGGGTGAAGCCCGATCGCAGGAGGTTTTCTAAGGCAGTCTCCCCTTTCTACTGCCTCACTCCACCGTTGCTACATTGTCATTCATGTCGCTGCTTCATAATTACGAATTCATCAATCATTCGTCCACTCCAATAATGACTACAAGGCTAGATACAGAACTGCAATAAATCGTATTAAAATGCTTACAAGTGGTTATATGAAAATAGTTTTATGTATAATTTATGTTTTGAATCTTATATGCAGTCAAATTAAAACGAGACAGTTGGGGGAAGTAAGCTGTATATTATTTTAAAAGTAATCGTAAAAGTATGTATATGTTTATCGTACTGTGAGACAAGATGGCCAAAGCATATAGAAACATGTTTACAGTTTCCTGCGAAACAATGATTGTACTCAGGCGTGCACCTCGTCGACTGAATCAAATCGACGCCAATAAGTTCTTCAGACTCCAACATTTGAGAATCTCTTGGGGATAGGAATGTATAGATGTGCGACCTTTCCAACGGAATTTCTGCAGCGTAGTCGAAACAGCCTTGGCTGCACGTGGTTGGGCATTATCGTGCAACAGATTGCTGCCATCTGTCAACATTCTCGGGCGTTTGGACTTGATGTCGTGCTTTTTTTCAGTTTTCACTGTGTTCATCACACACAACAGACATTCTGGCATTAACTTGACGTCCTGACACTTTGCGCTGTCACAAAACGCACTTCACCTCGTTCCTCTTTCTCAGCCATCATAGTGATGTCTGACGCGCTGACCTCGCTTAAAGCACGTCTAGTAGGCAGATGACAGAGCGATGTACTCTCCTGATTCCTAAAATAAGGCATTTCCTTACACACTTATCAACTCGACAAACTTCCGCTTGTTATACAGTAGGTCTCGATTTCATGTGAATGACCTGAACATTTCTCTGGAAGTAAACAGAAACCTTGAAACACATTTATGGAAAAAATACAAATATTCATTTTATATTTTAGTTCTTCGTATTACAGTTTTTCTCGATTAAAACTTGCGCTTTTAAATTTCTGGGGAAGGAAGGGAAAGAGATTAAATTTTTATCTCGATTGAGTTTTATATGTGGCAATAGCATAAAAACCCGATTGTCCCAGTTTTGCATAGTTTGGACCCAATGTGCACCGCGCGTACGGCTCAGGGCTGGCGCGGGGGAGACGGGAGGTCTGCCAGACGGAAACTCATTACGTGCCGATCCAAACTGAATTCGCGAGCAGTGAGCCCCACACAAGCGCAGTTTTGCGGATGTACCTGCGCCGGCCGGGTGCTCGCCCTCATTCGGTTTGCGAACCTAATTCGACGCCGCGTCAGCGCAGAGCTTGTCCGACCGATACACAGCACCTCCCCTCCCCTCCCCTTGAACTCGCGGGCAAGTTGTGGTAGGGGAGCGAGACCGACGACACGTTTTTAGGGGGCGTCAACGCTCAGGGGTGGAAAAGTAGGATTTGGGGTCACGCCGTTTTAACGCTGTGATGACGATTGAATATCTTCCTTTCTCATTCACGTGTATTCGCAGCGACGGCGTAGGGGTAACTTTGCCAATGGAGCGTCACTGAGTGCTTCTAGAGTTTAACTCCGTGAGACAGTGACGTATTTTGGGGATTGACTAAATATCTAGGTCGAATTCACCCATTGTCTGGAGAATTCTAGCGACCTACTCCTCTAATCAATAGTTTTACGTAGTTTATCGATTACGTCAGGCGAATGCCGTAGCAGTAAGCATGCACGGTCCGTAGCACGGTTATTATCTTTCTTTAATCAGCCTTGTTTCATCTTCTCTCCTTACACAAACGCACTAATAAAAATATCTTAGTGACGTTAAGAAAATATCTTAGTTAGCGGAGAGAAATGCTTTAGGTGGAAACCAGCTAGTCGACGTTTAGGTTGGTACCGAATTTCATGTTCCAGCTAAGTAGGAACACTGCTTCACCCTGGGTTATGGCATGTGCTGCACATGCGGAACTAATTACCTTCATTGTTAACGCTCTGGACAACACTAAAGAACCATTCATCCATGTCATAATTTACGGACTAATCGATTCATAGAATGGATGGGTTAACGAAGCAATTGTGGAATGGGGGGCAGGGCAAACGATAAAACCCAAACTTAAAACCCGCAACGACATTTTTCATCATAAATTCTACTGTGATCTACTGGATGAGATTTGAATCCTGAGATTTGAATCCTGAGATTTGAATCCTAGTACGGAGATATGGAATCCTAGCTGGTTTACAGCTACGTTCTGGTACTTCTGTTTAATGTGATTCAGAGTTGAGAACCTGAGGCGACCAAACCTGCAGTAAATTATGAATTGATGAATAGGTGATAAATGATACAAATGGTGATGCTGAGGAGGAAACGTGAGAAGGGAAGAAACCTATTTTAAATCTGTTTTGACCCCTAAGGAGGAGTTAGAATGTGAACCTCAGTACTACAAAGTTTATAGTTTTCTATTCTTACCTATATTTTGATCAAGTGCTATATTGAACAGGGTTTTTTTCTTATTGTTTGTGTTACAATCGCATCATCTGGTTCGCAGGTTTTCCATCGTCGTTGTCAGGTTTGATAGGAGGCATGACTATTGAGATACAAATCGATCACTACGACCTTTAATTGATTCGACAATTTGCTTTTGCTGCCGCGTTTACTTTTTGTGTTGATAGTATATTTTTTAGGAGATGGGGAAAATGGAGTCCACGTAGATACCCCGACAGACACTAGAAATATCATTTCGCTCTACTAACTAGAAAATTGGCAGTGGAAAGAGAGGTTTCATTCCTCCGTGTATTTCGTTTTAATTTGGCACTTAACGCATACGGATAATTACTGGCTATCGGTTTGATAAAGTTGTTTAGGCAAATTACAGCGATGCTACTTTTTTGCATTTAGGTATTAGTATCATAATCGTGCGTTATTGGTGGTTACATTGCTGTTCTCATTTCAGGTTTAATTTTCTTATGCATGTGCATTTCTTTCCAGGTAGCTTCAGATATGAACATTTTCCTTTGAAGTAATGTATTTTCATAAAAGTTCTTCATTTACAATTTGTATTCTTGGGGGTCCCCTCTTTGTTTCTGAAAACTAATAATTTTATACTCTAATGTTTTGTAAAAATATATTTACCGTCTCTGATATTACCAATTAACACCCGTGTTGTATTTTAATCAGGTCGAAATATGTTGCTACTTACTTTGATTATAAAAATGTTCTGCATTATCAAAAAATTACCTTAAATTAGAAGAGAAATTTAATTTAGTTGTGTTGAAAAGTAAACTAGAAGCACTTCTAGAATGCTATGGGTAATGTATTTAATTTACTCCAATCACGTATTTTATTAATTCTTATAATTATTTTAAATTCATTTTACGTCTTCACTTCCATTTTATTTTTGTTATGCATCTTTAATTTCCAACGGGATTGAAAATTTACCATAGCAGTTAATTATTGGTCACCTAAGTAGTGGAAATTAATCCCAACCAACAGTGATATTCCTCAAATATAGAAAACATTGTTTATTGCCACTGCACCTAACTGTTACCAATGCTGTCTTTCTTTTCCACCAGCGCATCGTCTGAAAATTCTCTCTAAATTCTTCACTCCACGAATCAAAACTTCGACTTCAATTTAAGTTGAGGGCGCTACAACAAAAACATTTTCAAACAAACTTCCGATGCAACTCCCGCAAAGCTCTTTTGTGCGTCGGGAATATTGTGTCGCGCCCGACAGCCGCCGGTGGGGCGAGATGGTTTCCGCGTGGCCGCAAGCGCGTCCGCCGACTTCCCAACTTGCCCGGCGGCGCCGCGGTGCCCCGCAGCCTTTGTGGGGGCGCTGAAAGGCATCTCCGATCGGCGCGGCTCGCCAGCGAATAAAGACATCTCGCTAATAATAAATGACGGTCTTGGCCGCCGCCGCGCCCGCCACAGACGTCGGTGTGCCGCAGTCACAAACAAGCCATCGGCGCGACCGACTGGATGGCTCAGTGGGAGCACGGCCGTTGCATCTGCAGTGTCGCTGGCCGGCAGGTTCTAGAGTTGAATCTCGACGGTGGTGGATTACTTGGACACTAGATACATACCTAGGTCGAATCCAGTGTGCAATGGTTGATGTCTGGGGGAGAATTTTGCTGCTCTCATCGCTAGTTTTCTGCGGTTTCTCCAATCAATACCGGACGAATGCGGGAGCTGTACCCTGGGCTGGAACTGGGGCTGGCCATGGACTGCGCGCGACCTTTCCTTCCTCTTCTCCGTTCTATCCCCTCCTCTTCTTCGTTCTATCCTCTCTTCTCCTCTTCTTTGTCCTCTCCTCTCCTCCTCGCCATTCACACACACACACGCACGCGCGCGCGCGCGTACACAAAACCGCATATATAGGGAGACATATCGGGAACGTATAGCTATGGGAGAGACATGGAGGTGGGAAAACCCTTGCAAATCATGTGTGGGTCGGCACCGTTCATCACGTTGCATCACGGTAGAAAAGCTGTCATCTACCGGAATGCACATTCACATTCACATACACTATATACATTCATATTCCCTACACCTACGATGCTAATGACTACAGTAGTTAAGCCCCCGGAAACTATTAATCAATATTACTAATCAAGCGACCGCCGGCAACTTTGAAAGCCGAACGTCGCCACTGTTGCAGACTCACAGCTCTCGGGATAAATTCTTGTTTTTAGGTAAACGTAATTCTGCGATAATAGGAAGTGGTGGTATGTTTATGATCAATTAATAAACTGATATCTTAAGGCGTATCACCAAATATATTCATGTATTGAAGATTTTTTCAGTCGCATGTCAAGCGCCAGTGGTGTTGACGGCTTACGATGATGTATAATATGTGTAAAGGTACATTTATGACTTGTGCAAGATCTTCGTACACCCTATCCATAAAAATATATTTCTTTTGTTACATAATCTTAACACAATATGCAAATTATCCACGTAATCTGGGTTCCATGAACTACCAGTCCAAAGAGTTAACTTATGAAAGTTTATCATTTGATGCTACAGAATGTAAAGACTTTCTCATGCTAGGTAGTTTCCTAACCTCTTTAGTCTGGGATAACTTTTCGGTTTGTCCTTCCTTCCCTCCACTATTTTCCCAGCTGCTACCTAACAGCATCTTAACAAACATTTTTTCACATTTTCTCCATTTTTTGGTCTCGTAATCGTAGATTTCAGATTATTCCATTACTTTATGAATTTTATAAAAGAGTAAAACTTGATCCAAATGCATATAATCATTGACAAATTTGAATCAGTTTTCGAGAAAATGTCATAGTGTTTCTGAAAAATTCTAAAAAAATAATTTTGTATTTTTTGAAAAACCAGAAGAATGCATTAAAATGGCGTTTATGTCAAGTTAATGGATGTCATTAGCTCTATCCGTACACACTTTCAAGAAGTTTGGCGTTGTTTTTTTAATTGAAAATATTGTTGGGGCTCATTGAAAAGTACCCCCCCCCCCAAGAAAATCGAAATATCTATTTCAGATTCATAGAACCGCCAAATCTTTCTCTTTCATTACTTGATTTTTCTTTTCTCCTGTCTATAAGTATTGTAATGCACTCTTGACACCCTCCACTGCCTGTTGAACTGTTTCAACACTGTCCCACTCTCCGAAGACCCTTTTACTTGCCTAATAACAGACGAGATCCTCTCTGAAACAGCACAGCGCAAGAGGGGAAGGAAATTGATCGCTTTCCCGCGCAGCGCGGCGGGCGTCGCCAGTCTGTGGGGCGGTGGCAGTCGCGTGCCAGTTTTCCAAAACCGCATTGTCCTGCGGAATCTCAAGTAGGTCAAGCTTGGATCCGAAGCAGTAGCGCGTCGCCACATCCAGTAAAAAACCCACGCAGGCCACTGCCTTTGTCTCCGCAGTGGCAATTGAGTCATCAGTAAGGTCCCCATTCCGAGACCGCTACCTCCACCTCAGGGGAGATTTATTCGATTATGGCTTTTGGCCGAGAATATTTTTATAAGGTGCCTAGTGTTGGAATTTGATGCGATATATTTTTTCCAGAAGGGAATTGATTTCCAGGACGTTGTACCTATGTTCACCATAGCCGAGGTTAGAGTTCACTATAACTGAATAATCTTGTGCTTATTGTAATGTAAGTGAAACGGGACCGATGACCAAAATTCCTTACAGCCGAGGGTTCACTATATCAGAGTTCACTATAACCGAAGTCGGGTGCCTTGGGTTCTATGGAAGTAGAATGCGAGAAAATAAAAATTTAGAAATTCCGCATCCAGGAACGTGACGGTGTCCGCAGTGCTTTATTAATGAAGACAGAGCTCTGAACACTATGCCTTTGCCACGGCCGTAGCCGCCTCCACCACCTGCGCCGTGGCCGCTCGTGCGTAGCACCGCGCGCGGACACAAGTGCGGAGGAGGTATCGACCGCCTGCGCGCCACGTCGTCCCAACGGTCCCCGCACGTGCCCCGGCGCCGCCCCGCCCCGCCTCTCCCCGCCCCGCCCCGCCCCGCCCCGCCCCGCCCCCCCCTCGGGCTTTCGCCGCGCCCCCTCTCTTCAGCCCCCTAGCTCCTCCCCCCGCGGGATATGTCCCACTTTGCCCTCTTACGAAACTAATTCTTGGGTTCCCCTTCTCCCTTTCCACGTTCCCCTTCTCCCTTTCCACGTTCCCCTTCTCCCTTTCCACGTTCCCCTTCTCCCTTTCCACGTTCCCCTTCTCCCTTTCCACGTTCCCTTCTCCTTTCCACGTTCCCTTCTCCCTTTCCACGTTCCCTTCTCCTTTCCACGTTCCCTTCTCCTTTCCACGTTCCCCTTCTCCCTTTCCACGTTCCCCTTCTCCCTTTCCACGTTCCCCTTCTCCCTTTCCACGTTCCCCTTCTCTATTTCCACGTTCCCCTTCTCTATTTCCACGTTCCCTTCTCTATTTCCACGTTCCCTTCTCCCTTTCCACGTTCCCTTCTCCTTTCCACGTTCCCTTCTCTATTTCCACGTTCCCCTTCTCTATTTCCACGTTCCCCTTCTCTCTTTCCACGTTCCCCTTCTCCCTTTCCACGTTCCCCTTCTCCCTTTCCACGTTTCCCCTTCTCACTTTCCACGTTTCCCTTTCGCCTTTTGCACTTTTCCCTTTCGCCTTTTTCACTTTTTCCTTTCGTCTGTTGCACCTTTTCCTTTCGCCTTTTGCACCTTTTCCCTTTCGCCTTCTCTGCCAGCGCTTCAATTTCCCTCCTGTTCTCGTACCCGCCTTTCCACAGCTTCTCTCTATTCTCTTATTTTGCCTGCAGCTTCTTCTTGTTCCTCTAATATCTCCTCTCTTCTTCTCTCTCTCTCTCTCTCTCTCTCTCTCTCTCTCCCCTTCCCCTCCTCGTGGCGCTACTTCCTACCTATAAATAAGCTGTCATTATCAGGGCGATCAATCGACAAAGGGTCATCGAGTGGTGTAGTACATGAAGCAATAATCCCCTACCCTGTGGGTATATTGTTTCAAACTTCCATAACTGTTCACTGAATTAGTACTAAATTGAATGAAATGATGCTCTATTAAAGTATCTCCCTATTTTTGTTTCCATCCTTTGCATATTCAATAAAAAACACCTTTATATAATAAAGTCGAGTATTATTCATTTTATTAAATTTGACCGTTATGTTAGAAGCGTGCTTTTTAAAAAGGCATGATAAACGAGCTTGGTTGTGAGATTAATAAATTGTGAACTGATTTATTTTCTACTTTGCAACATGAAAATCGTGCTCTTGTGTCTTCGAAATAATCCTGACCTTATACTCAAAGGTGCGGATCGTGTGCACTTTAAATTATTCAGAATACTCTCATACATTAAAGATACTTGTATTCTTAGTAATTAATTAGCTTCATAAATTGAAAGTTGGACTCAATGCTACTTTCTTTCTACATTTGTTCCTCTTGCCCTTGCCTCCGCAATTTTTAATTTTTTAATTCTCTCTTCTTCTCCGCAACCTGCGACATCCCTTGCTCTAATTACCTTTAGACCTCTCTACATGGCTGTCTTTGTCTTTTGCTCCCTTGCAGTCTCTGAGAGTGCCTGCCTGACTGTCTCTGTCCCCTTTACGTCATCTGGTTCCCCTGGTCGCCAGACGCCATCCACCCACTGCTGCGGCTGCTGCCCCTCTCCTCTTCGCTGCTGCGGGTGGGCAGCCTGCCATGCAATGCGCTCGCGCGGCTTTCATAGATAATCAAATGAATAATCCGGTGATCACATAAATAACAGCGCATTAGCCCCTTTGGCGTCCGGTGCGAAGGCTGGCCCGCCTCGGAGCCGCCCTCACAGACGCCCCAGTGGCAGACCGAGTCAAAGGAGCTGCTTCTCTCGAGCCAATCCCTGCCAGTCCTCAGCCCATCACATCCACTTCGCCCCCCAGCGACAACAACAATAATTATACATTAATTAGACAATTAAAAAATGCAGATCTTGGAGAAGCTCTTCTACAGATATAAAACATTATCTCATAATGGTTTAAAAAGGTTTTGGACACTATTTATGGAATTCAAATGTTTTACTGCGTAAATCTACAGGTCTCTTTCGAAATGATCAGGGATGCCACATCTCCCCTCATCCCCCCCCCATACACACGTCCATAGCACTAGTAAATGTAATAATACTAAGTATATCTGTAAGTTATTCCACGCTTTGTAAATCATGGTTTTAAAAGCGAAATTACATTCATACTGGAGATAAACGTTGAAAATTCTGACATCTCAAAATCGAAAATTTCTGACCTGAAAAATGGGGTACCTTTCAAAAATTTCATATCCAGAAATGCAATATCTCGTAGGAAAGATTGTGGCATAAGAGACATAACCCGTGTCCCGAGAATGTGGTTTTAAGTCTTAAGACGCACAGTTTTAGGATATACTAATGAGGTAATTCTTTTCTCTATGGTTTTAGAGTTACGCACGATGGCGCCGTGAGTTGCAATGCACCATGTGACGTTGTTTGCATTTGTAATTGATTTTTCTCTGGTATCATCTGCTCTTTTATTTCTATAAACTTCTATTTCACTTTCTCGCATACTACTTGCAATGTGTAGAAAAAGTATTGTAAAACGAAAAAAGAAACGGAGCAGTCATTTTGACAGAAAATCATGATTGATCCCTGATACCAAAAATGTGGAAATGTGTGGAAAAATGTGGAAAAAATTGAAAAGTTATAAGTGGGTATGAAAGTATGTGGGTAAAATCTACCGCATGATCCCTTCCGATTGATCTACAAATTGTTTGAAATGTTCAATGTGGTAAAAGCTAGAAGCATCATATTTCTGCCTATATTTGACCTTTGACCTTCTTTTTATTTATACCCAAAATTAGTAATTTCTGAACATTTTGAACGAATTTCAGAAACAGTTGAAATCTCACGTAAAAATCCATTATAAGACAAAAAAATGTTTCTCTTAATAGTAAATAGTTCGAAGAAAAGTTTTTTTTGCAATGAGTTTCATAGCATTTGCATTTTATACCAGTTTTACTTCCAAATTCAAAAGTTAAGTTTTTTCAAACCTAAATTCTCAAAATGCGTAATCTTTGATTTTCGAGTTTATTAACCAAAAATATTACACAAACTCTAAATTTTCACACAAAAAAGGAATTCGTGAGTGAAATTGGAAATTTCAAAAGTTATGGGTTTTAAAAGTGGAAATAGCTTCTTTTTTTTCAAACGATCCATTTTTTAAATAGTGTACATTATCTTCAAAAAGCGTAAGAATCTACATTTCTATTTCAAACTTTATTGATAATTAGATAATGTAACAATATTGCTAATCATACATTCTATTAATGTTACCGTAATCTAATTTGTCGATGGATATTTCACATGGAATTACCTATGTGCTGTTGTAGCCAGTGGCGTAGCTACCTAGTAGGCTGCAAGGCGGCGACTACCCAAACATTTAATGAAAAACAAAAACTGTTCTCATAACTTCATCATGAGCTTATTGATATTTTTTCAATTCCCAATTATCACTTTTCACATCTGAATTTCAAGGTTTTCGTGTCTTGAACTTTCCCGCCATAGGAGGAAGGCTCCGGCGTTCAGAGCCTTCACTGCATGCGCAGTACGTATGCTCGCGAGACCCAGACATGCTGTTGCTATGGTCGGCTACAGCCAGGCGAAGGTGGCCTATGGCGGGCCCACGCTCCAGCACCAACCCGACAGGCGCATACACACACATGTGTACATAAACTCAGCTTATCGAAATGACTAATGCTCTTGTTCAAACCGAAGACATTGAAAGAGGTGACAGGAAACAGTCGACCGCGAGAAGTGCAATAAAATGACGGTGCCGTTAATATACGATTCCTTACCTCACACTCCGTGGAGAAATTTCTTGCAGACTGCTTGAATTCGTGGAATTTGCGTATAAATAAATTAAATCATTCATGATTATCTTATTTATTATAAAAATGTAAATATATTTAAACGACTTGTGTGGATGAAATGAAGAATATAGAGTGCGAAATAAATTAAATAGTAATTACACTAAACCGGTTGTTCCCCCATTTGGTTCTTTCAGTTTTTGAAATAAACCTATTCAAGGCAGTAACATAAGTATTTCTTCAACGTCATTAAGAAAACTTTCCTGGTCCGAATTATCAGCGGACGCCTGCTCAGTTGGCATTCCGTTCAGGTTACTGTGACGTTTCCACAATTGCTAGGAACTATGATTTTATTAGTTGGTGTACGCAAATAATAATAATAATAATAATAATAATAATAATAATAATAATAATAAACGAGACATTAGACAGTAATTGTCATTTTCAGTTATTTCAATTAATGATAAGTAAATATGCCTTAGAGCTTACCCAGAAAAAAATACCACGCTAAACCATTGGTTGTAGCACCTAGATTTTTGGCTTAAGTCCACTTGATGTAGGACTAAAAGTAATTCCTTATTCAACAGCATTAAAGTATTTTGTGTATTTTTTGTCTTTGATTTGAAGCCATATTGATGCTCTTCAATCTTCGGAACAGAATATTATTTTTGCTGTAACACGAAAAATCTCCTTTTCGTTTTCTCCCAGATGTCTAATTTGATTAACTCTTTGAAGTACTACATCCGGCCATTTCTCTAACTTTTCCTGTTCGGCGAGGAAAAAAATCAATTCATTTTAAGAGACCTGAAATTTAATTTCTCCCCGACAAATTTAATGTTTTAAAAAAAATGTTCTGAATTAATAACTGGAATAAGGAATGAGAAAATGTAATGTGTATTTACAAAGATAAATAAAAGGTGAAAAATAAATAGTAAGACTTAAGTTTCCACCTTACACTAGGGAGTAGAGCATACTTACTCAGTCGTAAAGACTTATTTAAGACATTTTGCTTTGCCGAAAACATCAATGATCATAATTTTTTGCTTCTATTTAGATTGTTCTGTTTATAATTGCAACTTCTTAAGTCTCTTTCAGAACCACCAACTTCATCATCTTACTCCCTATTGTATGTGTATATCAATTAATATCTATTAACTCTGTGTCTTTGTCTGATGACTCACTTCTATCTTCTCCATTTCTAACTGTTCGCACAACTCTCGGTTAAATAGCTTGCTGCGTTGTTTTTTTCACTCTCCTGTATAATAATACATATTTTTTCTTTGTAACGGTTGCGATATTTCTTTGTTAATATTTGCACGTTGTAGTCTTGACATTCGAGCTTCAATAATATTTTCCCTTGATACCTGTTCATATTTCTCTTAAGTTAATGTTTGCACTCTGTTGCTTTTTTTGGAACTCCCGTCACACATCTATTGGTGTATCACGAAGCTAACATTCGCATTAACTGCTGCCTTGCCAAATTTCTCGAAATTTGATTTTTCTGCTCTCTGTCTAGATTCCTCTTAGCATTTACACCCTTTGTTTCTTTGTTCTACTTTTGTACTACGTTCAATTCATCCTTCCTCTTGCTCTTAACATATCTCAACTACCATCTGCACTCTGTGTCCTTGTACGATGCTTTCAATTTCCATCTTCCTGCTTTTTATCATTTGGGATATCACCTGACTAACAGTCGCATCCTCAGTTGCCTTGTCGTACATTTGAATCTTCGATATTTCTGTTTAGATTTCTCACGGTTTAATATCCCTACCTTCCCTTCCTTTACATACTTGGCATTGCACTTCATCCCTCCTCTTATATCTATAAGTGTATCTCGGTAAATATCTTTACTTCCGTGACATGGTTTTATTCCTCCAATTTGATGTGCTTAACATTACATGTTTAACATTCGCATTCTCTGCTGCCTTGCCGAATGTATCTAAGCAGACGGTCCAGTGTATCTTTCCGCTTTATTTTCGTATTACTTTTAGTTAATATTCTCACCTTCCCTTGCTTTGTTTCATACACGAACATTGCATTTCGTCCCTCTTTCTCGGACTCTTTCTGTTAACTTCTCACAGGGTGGCCTTGTCCGATGTTTCTAACTTCCATCTTCTTGCTGTCTACCCCTTGGTTAACATTTGCGCCCTCTGCAGCTCGCTCGACCTTCAGCTTCATCCATCTCGCCGCCGTCTACCTGCTGGGGTCTCAGAGTTCACACTCCGCCCTGGGCTCCACTCTTCCCCCGGCGCACGTCGCCGCTCGCCGCCGCTGCCGTCGCCGCGCGAATTCGCGTCACGTCCTGTTTCCCCTCTGGTATCGAACCCCCCCCCCCCCCCTCCAGCACGTCCGCCACGTCCTGCAGCGAAGTTTCCGAGCCCGCGGTGCCGCATCCACACACTGAGTGGAATATCGATTCCGTGGGGCAACCGCACTTTGCAATCATTAAAAAGGTTATGTGAAAACAATCACTAACAAAGAAAAGTTATGATTTATAGTTAAGATAGAAACGATTAAAGGATTACTTAAGTGTTCTGAGGAATAATGTGATGTGAAAATACTAAATAATGATAATGATTTTCATTATTTCCTTTTTTATTAATCAATAGATATTTTAAAGATTTATTGGTGCATTCTAATAGTAGCCTTCAGCAGCACAAAGGATGCTGAACAATCGACACAAAATGTTTTTCCAAAAAGTAACACAAGCTCTTCTAAAGAACAAAGAAGAAAATACTCTTGTATAACACTACAATATATTAAATATTTTATCAGAAACAGGATTAACGAATATTAAAGGAACGTACTATACAACATACGTATTCAGACTACTGCAGATCTTTAGATGTCAGAAATCTCGGAGTTGCTGTCCCATAACGCAAAATGTGAATAACAGATATTTCATAGCAGGCTGTCTCTCGGTGGGAGGCTTGCTGTCGCATGTCCTCAGCTGTGTCATATGCAGTGACGCGATGAGTATGAAAATTCAGTCAGTTCTTGCAATATGAATGTGGTGGAATAACCAAAAATTGCAATTCACTCAGAATCTGAACTGTTAAATTGTTTTTGGTTTTCATGTTCCCTCGGTACCTAACGAAATCAAACACATCTTACAAAAGGCGTAGAAGCATAGTTTTCTTTTAATTTCTGCTCGAATTGAAAATGAGTAATATTCATAAATGTTCGTGTTGCACTATTTTCCCTCGTGAAAATTTCCGTAGTAATTTTGATATACTAAGTTTAATTAGTTATTTTGAATTAAATTTGGGCTGAGTGTGAATTCTTTTAACTAAGTAATTTATAGAAAAAATTAAAAGTTCCCCAAACTAAAATTATGGATGGGTTCATTGATTTATATTCTTAGTCTTTTGAGACATATTTTCATAAAACTCTATTTCGTCAAATAACTGTAGTTACTTTGCAAGGGAAAATACCCCGTTCAAAGGAGAAATTCAATAAAATATATTTCAAAGAAAAACATCACGATACTTTTCTGTAAACATTATAACGACCTAAAAGTTCTATGCCCTCCCGGGAAGGTTAGTTTCGCTTTTCTTTAGGACTCCTCCCACAACCACAGTCCTTTTCGATTCCTGATTCTGTATCTGTAAGGGCAATTCTAACGCTTTCTCATGTGGGGTAACATTTTTACGCACCGTTCGTCTGTTTTTCCAATAAATGTATTTCGTTCAACTAAATTTAGTTATTAATCTAGGGGGCGGCGTCTCCACCGATATCCCCCCTCCAGTGTTGACCTGCGGCGAGTGTGGAGCCGCGTTCCCAAACGCCGCTTCATTATCGTTATGAGCGCCCCCTGGCTGCACGTGCAGCTCGCCGCTCGCCCCCCGCTCGGCCCTGCCCGCCCGCTGTTCCGCCGCCAACGGGACGCGTACGTACGCGCTTGTTCGTGCTAGCCCTGCGCTTGCGGTACAGGCTGCGCCCGCAGCAAGCGATGGCATCTGCCCCTCTCTCAAAAGGCTCAACCGTATCCACGCCTTTGGTTTAGAAAAGTAGTGATGGCTGTCCAAAACTGAGGAATGGAATGCCTAGTTTGAAAATCAGCATGGACACGGTAAAAAGGGAGTAAAATGGCTTAGACTAAGAAACTTTGAATATCCCATTATAAATCACTTTATAGAGAAAAATACATGTTATACATTGTCAAAAAATCTCCTACGCACACACTCAGTATATGAGGTTTAAAGAAGCTATTTTCAAAAACAATTATAGAATGCTTTGAAGTCGCATCAGGCGTACAAGAAAGAGTAGTTTAAGTATCAATGAAGAAACGAGCAGTTTTTTTTATAAAGGCTGATAATTGAGAATCCATACAAAATTTGGGCTGAGGAACGTTTTGTTTTTGTTTAACACTTGCATCTTTAAGCACACAATTTCTGTGCTGTAATAAAGCGATAACAAAATCGTGCTTTCTGTTGACATATAAATCATTTTGTATACGAAACGTGTACATTGATAGACCCACTAAAACAGCTGACAATTTCAGTGATCACTAGTTAATCTTCGACTGTCCTAAAGTATTAAACAAAGTTCTTTGCATTATTGCGTATTACGTCTCGGTATTTTTAGCGAACTATTCTGGCAAAAATACTTCACCGAACAAGTCCAAGAACCGTCGGTTTTGCGGACGATTAACGGTAGCGAATTGGCTGATTTGTTATTAATGTACACAAAAATAATCCTTTAATATTATATCCTTTTGGAGTTCTTTTTAATAACACTTATCGAGCCAACAACTTCACAAATGAGTCCCTGAAACAATTTATATGTAATACTGTTTGTTAAAAAAAATTATTCAGAAATGAAGAAGAAATGTAATGAGTAGCTATTCTGCTAGGTCGAATTCGGTCGCTGTCTGGAGGAGAATTTTATCGATGGCTTTCCGCGGTTTCTCGGATCAATATCAGGGTAATCCTATAAAATTACTCTAACAACCGAGCCACACGCCCTGTTGACTATACCCCCACACATGTAGATAGACCAACCCCGGAGCTTGTAGTTCCCGTCTGGGGGTGTTTTGATGGGGAAGATACCTAGAAGAAGAAAACACCGCAAGCCGACGTGTAGGTCGGCTTGATGACCGCATTCTGCGGGGTGGAACCACCGCTACCTCCAAGAATACATTTACTACACAAAGGGAACTAATGGCCGTAGCAGGAGTCGTACCCGGAACGTCCATCGATTGCCCATAGCTCTCTATAGAAATGTAGCGAATGACATGTAAATATCGCTTCATCGACGGCTCTCTTTTCTACTATACGTACTCCCATTATTTCTTTCGATTCAATCACTAAATTGTCACCACAGTATTTTGTTAACCATTCCGATGTTCAATTCGTGGTATGGGTTGGGTCGCAGAAGCTTGCGTCACTTCTGAGTTTACACTACTGCCACTCATACCATCATTACGTCCGCCGCTGTTTTATCGTTGAAAGTAGTCTTCATGGCTCTATTTATGGTCGCTTAACTGCCGGTGCGATGGTATTATTCCTGTTTTAATTCTAAAGGACCTTCACAATAAATATTATTGTAATACGAGGTCATCATATCCATATTTGCAGTATTTCTACTTAACTACACAATTATTTTAATTACTATCCTGTAATACACTAATACAAGTACCGTTAACCGTATCGCCATTACCAGTACTATTTTCCCATTTGGGGTCCAAAATGGCTTGTGTTATAACTAACTTGGCAAAAATTGCACACTTCAAAATAACCTTCCTATTTAAGATGGAATTTGGTAGAAAATCTTTGCAAGCATGTTTCACCGTGTTCACCGTCTTACCAAAGTGCAGCTTGGTGACATGTCTCTTCTCGAATAGGTCCCGTCGCCGTTTTAAATTGGCAATGGGAAATTTCCTAAAAGACTCCGTTGAGAAGGGGAATTGAAACTTGAAAAGAGAATTAGATTTGATGAATGTGAAAAATTCCATTCGGAACGAAATTCTTTGCTGAGTAACACAATCAGGAAAAGCTTCGAATCGCGAATATGGTATTCCGTTCGTCTTGTCTTCATATACACTCGTATGTATTGCAAAAAAGCCGTACCATAATTAACAATTTTTTAAATTAACAATTAAACATTTATTAATAACATGCACTCGAAGAGACTTGCCGGAAAGTGGAGAAACGTTTCAAGTATTATCCTCATTCTTTTGCCAAGTCTAGTCGTGGCATTACTTTGCATCTTCTTGACGTAACACTAGGTTCTCCAACTGAGGTACTCCAACTGAGAATGCGACGTCATGTCGATATTTTTTCAAAAAACATCCTTTTTTATAGAAACATAGCTTTTAACCGATTTATTTAGACATGTTTTTAACATCGACGTTTCGTGCGATGTTTTTATTTTGTGAGTGTTTTGTTTGTGAATAAAAATGTTCCATAATCGCAAATTAGTAAAAGTTAAAACATGACGTAATAACTGATACCACTGACAGTCCATATGTTCGAAAGAAGAAAACGCTCTTTATACTGCCTTCATTGAGTAGACTATCGCTCCACCAAAAGATGACCCGAATTCCCTGGTACTTCTAAGGCTTTTCCGTGTATTTCGCACGCTGAGAGGTGGTCAACGAAAGTACAGTAGGCATAGGGCCCCCCTTCTTCCCACTCACTTCTAAGGGGAACTGAGGGTGTTATGATCCCACAAAGATGACTGTGCGCGCTTAAGCTTCAGACTGTTTGGCTAATTATAATTATTTTTTACTTTGACTTGCCAGATGAATCCTAATTATCAATTCATAAACACAGACACTGTCAAAAAAACTTCCGCGCATGAACATTAATGTTGTGGACTTTATAAAGTATTTTAAAAAGCAACTATGTTGCAAAACATAGTGAATCTGGAGCGATGTTTTATGAACACTGATAGTTAATTTTGAACATCAGTATTTTGAAACATTGGTGTCGATACTTTGGTGCCAATGTTGCTTGTCACAGGTAGTTGCTTCACGAAGTCCACGCTTTCTGAGGAGGTGACTGAGTAGCAGGTCGGTTATGGAAGGGATGACTTGAAAATCACTATATTACTGCCACCAGCGTTACCATTTCTTGCACCTCTCTCTTTCTTGCCTCTGCCGTCGCCGCCACTATCACTCTCATCATCGCAGCCGCTTCCATCGTCTATACTTCCTAGCTCAATGCGGGCCCACTCTACCCCGCTCCCAATGCGGGTCCACCCGTGCTAACGAGCACCAATTCTCTGCCGGTTAGCGAGCAGTCGTTACCACCCAGCGCCGGGTAGAATCCACCAGAGAGGGGTGCGCTTTAATCACATCATTCAAGAGCCTTCTGCGCGTCGCTGATCAAAATTACATTCAAGCCCTTTCATCACGGCTTTGTTTTTTAGCCTAGTAATATATTTTGAGTGCGTAGCGTAGGTTTTGTTTCTGCAGTCATAAAAGAAAACAAGAAAGGGAGAAAGAACGGACACTTCTATAGAAAAAGGTCTCTAGGATATATTTTTTCCGCATATTACTTTTTAAAACGTTAAATATTGGAGTTGGAACTATATACTATATTGCACTTGCTTTGTAAAGTTTTGTGAATTGGGCTGCAAACGTCGCTGAATAAACAAAAGTTTGTTAGATAAAAACCGAAATACACTTGTTAGATAAATCATTCGTTCAAGGCAATAATAGATTTACAGCAGTTTTATTATCCTAACGCAGTCCAAACTTTCAGGTTTTGGTATATGAAAATAAGGTTATGAAGTATAAACATTCAGATCTGTTCACGAGGAAACAATACGGACAATATCAAAAGAAACCTATCTAAAAGAAAAACCTGAGACAGCCTACTAGAACCCTGTAAGTAGGTTAATGATTTAATCAATGAATGTTTACGTTACTGATGTGCTATTATTTCATATTAATATTGTGACAATGTATTTACATTTACAGATTAGCAATAATTCTGCTATTAGGCTGTTAGGGAGGTATGTAATAATGAGAATGAAATTCATTACATATATTCTAGAAATAGTCCTGTTAAAGATGCTCAGAAAAGAGTTGATGCGCAAACAAATTGGGTTCTTTAAACTTACTTCTGTTCTCTAAAAATTACTTGAAGTACCAAAGAGGTCAAAAAATTCTTTATTAATATTCCTCTTAAAGTTTACAGGCGGTGAATAGCAATCCACAGATTCTGCATCTTCAGATTTTATAATGATGTTTATTTCTTGTTCCAATTTTACTGTGATGTTTTGTAAACCGTAGTTTTTCATAATTTAACAATTAACACATCAGAAAGGGCCCTTGCGATAAATAGTTACAGATGTTCAAGATTATTTTTATTTGTATTATTCACTGATTTATATAAAAATGTCATGGTGTATTTTTTTAAATGCAATCATTATTTAGTGAAAATCATGTTCCAAGCAGATATTCTGTATAAAACAGCACTGTCACATCGCATATAGAAAAATGGTTGATTAGACAATTCCTTCAACATGGAATCTTCCTTATATTTTCACCCTGGAAATAGAGAATTAGATTGACCAAATTGGCCAGTCCTCTCCTGCTGGAATCAATTCTCTTGTCATTTTCATATTCTCTGCTTGAATCCTCTTTAATAATTTTTTCCATTTTCCTGGAGCATCTTCTTCTTCTTCTTCTGTAGAGTCGAAACATAAAAAAATTCAGGAAGGCGTTTCTTGTTTCATCAAACTAGACACTAGTTACATTTTTGAATTAAAGGACCTTGATATTTTGAGTTGATGTTCCTATATTTCATGTTTTTCATAACATGACTACTTCTTATCGTTATTTTATCAACCGAATTTATCAAGGTTAGATAATGAATTCACAATTTATGCGTTATCTATGGTCAAATAATCCTCTTTTGATGCCAAATTTCAAGGGCCTTGTCGAAAATATTCACTAACTACACATTCATATACCTCATCTGATTGTGCATTGTTTACAGATTACTCGAGTTTACTTTTTGTATTCATTGGCATTTAAAATTACTGTTCACTGTACATCATAAAGCGCTTTTTGTAGCAAGTCCTTCATTATCTCAATTTGGGAATAACGTTATTTGAAAAATGAACGTTGCAAATTAATAATCTCGGCATCACAAAAAATGAGAATTCAGAATTGTTTTCATATATGCGTCCCTGTCTGCTTGTTCTTTTCTAAAGTGTGCGGCAGTGGGGTGGGGTCTGTTTTGAGCTCCAACGCAGTCGCGCATGCGTGCGGTTCCGCGCCAGCGCTGGCTTCGACGCGCAGCAGCGTGGAAAATATCGCGAAAACACTGGACGCACACCCGATATCTTTCTGTGGGCAGCGGTGAATATTGTCCTTTCTTTCGCGTCACAGAGAACTCTGCAGTGCCAGTATGCGAGGTGAGACTGTCCGAACGAGGAAGGGGTGGGGAGGGAGCGGGTTGGGAGAGGGGGGGATGGGCGGGCCAGACACACCTCCCTTCCCCATTCGCCAGATCAAAGGGCCGCCGGCCGACCCTCTTTCTGCTAGGGTACCCTCCCCCACGCCCACACGCCGCCTGCCTCCCCTCCCCTCTCTTTACCACCTTCCCCTTCTACACCCGCCTACTGCATCCAGCACTCAGTTCCGTCAACCCATCTCGTTCACACTGACCGACTCTCCTCCCAAACCCCCCCCCCCCCCCCCCTGCCTGCCTGGCTGTCTGCTCGCTCGCTCGCTCGCGATCTGCGTCGCTCTTACCTCTCGCCCCCTTGATTGCTGAATGTCATCACCTCGTTTCTCCTCTTACTCAGTTCTTCCCTCTAATCTCGATTACTCCTGTTGTTTAATTTGATTAGTCCGTGCTAAGACATTTTTATTAATATCTCTAATTATTCTAAAAACTACCTTTATATTTTACTTTTACGTTATTGCTTGAAATAGCCTTCAATTCAGCGCTCCATATTAGCTGCATAACTTACCTGAATTGAGAGGATCGTGGTGACGAGGGGAAATATGAAAACGGATTACTATTGCTAAATTTTCTTTTACGGAAGGAATTATGGGAGGGGAATATGAAGTGTCAAGAGTCAAGTTAGCAACTATTAAATTAGAAAATAAATAAATATGAATTATTAAAATTATGTAAAAAATAAAATCACGTATGTACCACGGGTGTTAACTACTTCTAATGATCTCCGGCGACAAGGGCCAAAGGTCCTCGGGCTTTTTGTCGCCACTCGATTATTAGGACCCTTGTAACCTCCTTGGAGCATAAATAACTATTTTGTATTTATTGACCTCCGTTGTTATCATTGCTATAAAATTATTTTTTGATATATCTTCCCGTGATATTTCTTTCTTATTTACTTTTATTACGTTTTTTTATTTTCAACTCCTTTTTCAAATTTATTTTCTTTCTCCTACCTTTATTATCTCATATCTTTCCCTCTTCACACACTATCCATTTCAGTATCCTCTTATGAAAACGTCAAGCTCTATTGCTACTACATTGTGCTTCCATGATATTTACATTATCCTTCTTTTCTGACACATTTTTGTTATCCTCTCCTCCAGACTCACCAACACTCTTTCTAACCTATCTTTTATCCTTAATATGGTCCGCAGCTTATTATGAATTCTTTAAAAATTAAATATTACGCATTTCATTTCCATAATCAGCTATTCTGGCTTTGGCACAATTTACGGCTATCTTTGTCATTTGTCGTCCACGCCTTTGTCATGGCCTTCTCTCTTCTCGTTCCAGAGTGGAAATGAACAGCTTGTGTGCGCACTCTCTGCTGTCGCAGTCAAGGAAGCCGCCCTTCACCCCCTGCTTCACAGTCCCTGCCGCGTCCGACAGGCGGTATTTTGAGCCCGCGTGACATTTAGCGACGCCGTATCGTTACTTCAGGATTTCCATTGTTTGCTCTCGTTCCCCGGGGTGGGGTTTTCATCAGTTATCGTCGAAGCTCTTTTTCTCTCTTTTTTGATGCTCCCCCGATGCATTGAACTGGCCTGTTCACTACTTTAAGGGATACGAGGAAAGAAAGGTAGCGTAATGATCGCTTCTAGTTTGTTTTAGACATGGTGTGATAGTGTATGGGTGATAATTATTGACTATTTAAACATATATTTATAAAAGTGTGTTTTTTCCTCAAATAAACGTTAATATAATAAATATTATAATATAAATAATTTAAATAAAATAAAAAATACCTTATCTATCAAAGTTAATATTAAAAACAAAAACCGTAGTAACATTCGGCAAACGTTTTCCTCTTTTAGAGTACTCGTTCGAAATATGTAATGAAACTTCAAATATGAATGACTATAATATAAGATACTTATTAACTACATATTCATATATATATTCAGAATATAAGCTATAATATTCTGGAATTTCCATACTCACACCTACTACATCCATTCCAGAAACGTCTGTTTCCGTTCGTCGCAACTTTCAACGCAATGACCTGTAAAAAATATCCGCCTATCAAAAATCATCAAATAATAAAGCCAACCGAACATACCAAATCATCCATTCTCCAGTGAAACATTTTTTTTGAGCCGCTTCGGTAACTTAATTTCTGTGATTTTGTAATCCAACATTATATTAAGTTCTTTTCTCACCGGTAATGATTAAAACAGTATTTTTTTTCCTTTTGTTGTATTTATTTATTTATTTATTTATTTATCGTATGGGTTATTTTTGCGGGGAGACTGCCCGTAGGCAGTTATTCCGCACCCGTGTTACAACCCAGGCTTCCTACAAAGCCTACCTCCGACGCGGGTCTGGGGACTTTTATCTAAGTAGGCGCACCCGTGGCAGTCCGTAATTGCGCCTGAGATGTGACTCTCACTTTCTCCGCCAGATGTCGGGCTCAGTTAACTATATCCGAACTATCTGGTTAGGAGAAAGTGGGATCTCGTTAGGGCGGGATGTTGTCGGAGGGATTTAATTTTGCCGGGCATCCTGCCAGGGTTCTTTTACATGCCACAAGAGTGACATGGCTTCTGTGGATTTTCCGCCTTCGAAAATCCGGGTTCCTCGGCCGGGATCGAACCCGCACACTGGGGTTCAGAGGCCAGTAAGCTAACCCCTCACCCACCGAGGAGCCCCTTTTGTTGTATATCGTATATTACGTAATTCTAATGAGATATTTCGAAATCGATGAAACACATATGCGCCAAAAATTAATTATTTGTAACGGTGCGAGACAATTTACCTTCGAATATACTTTTTTTCCTTTTTCGATTGGTTCATTGAAATATTCAGAAGTTTCAAAGACATTGAAGAAAATCATTCTTTCAGACTGTCTGTTTGTCTATTACTCTATGTATATGTATGTATGTATGCACGTTTGCATGTATATATGTACATATATACATGCAATATATATATACATGCAATATATATATATATATATATATATATATATATATATATATATATACATATATATAATATAAAATAGCCCGACTGAATGATTAGGACGTGTGCGTACATCACCCAGGATGAGCAGATCGCACCCGCTCTGGGCTCGCGCGCGCGCGAGTGTGTGGGTGTAGTGAGAGTTTGGTGTCTCCCTCGGGAAGCGGAGGGCCTTACTACGCTCATCTCTCTCCATATTAGAGGATCCTGCAAGTTTTTTTAAAAGAATATCGGTTCATCGTTTAAAATTTATTTTTATTCGTGAATTCTGACCTGGAAATTTAAATACACGCGTTTGTTAGTTTTTAAATCCATTCGCTCTCTGTAGACGTCTACATGGTTAGAAACTTTTGGTTTAGACCCAAAAGGTATTTAGACAAAATACTGGACTGAAAATTTCCAAAGAAAAAATGTGAAAAGTATATCGTCAAAAGAAAGAAGTACACTGCAAAATTTTCATTGCTGTAAAATCTACAACTTTTGGTTTTTACTAACGGCGCACAAAGAAGAAACCATGTAACATCGAAGAAATGTTGCAATGAAAAACAAAAGGCACAGATCTTTGAGCAAGAAAAATTGTCCAAAGTAGGCACGCCCTCAGCTGTGAAACACGAGAAAACAGCTCTAGATCATTGGGAAAGCGTCTTGTTTACAGCGGTGATGAGGTGTTTCGGTTTGCGCGCAAGGTCCCGCGAGAGGGTTCCGGATATTGGATGGCTTGGCATTCGGGGCCTGCAAGCAAATAAAGAGCAACGCCCTTGTTGTGTGTCTTCTCTCCCGGCGCAGGAGCACAAACAGAAGCCGCACGCACCGCGCGTCGCCCGTCATCCGGCGAGGACGCTCGCCAAGTAGATGTAACGCAATACTCCACTTCAGCATTCGCACACACATTTAAGATGATGAAGATGTACAAACCCTGGGAGACGGGAATCAGGGCTATTAAATTTTGATATATACTGAAAAAGTAATAAATTCTACATTTTTTTTACATTCATTTCTGAATGGCTGCTTGCTGAGTTGCTCGATTTTATTTTGCTCGATTTCATCACGCATGATAGTTACCGTACTTCGAAAGCATTAACTAATATGCAAAGGCTTCGTGGTTACGGAGGCACTAATAATAATGGTGATTGACACTTCAAACTCCCTGGTAATTTTTCATATTTTTCGTAATAATTAAGGTTAATACATTAATACATTTGAAGCAAAATATTGTTTCGATAAATGTATCCTACATATTTGACGCTTCTATATCTGTTATGTAATTAGTTAATAGATATTTATATTCCACTATTTTCCACTATATTCCCCACTATGTTCTTAGCGAAGTTTTATTTTTCATTTGTTAATAGAATCTGTAACTTGTACTGCGGCAACAGGACACACTTTCTTGCATTCTTTGCAACTTTTGCATTTTTCGAAAACTCAAGTGATCAACAAAAGAGCACCTGCACCATTTTATAAGCGTACTTAGTACAAGGTTTTCTAACCAAAATTCGAGAAACAATTTAAAAAAAAAAATGGTAGCCTTTTTATTCACCTTTGGTTCCACTTTTATTGATATCATGGCCCCACAAGGTTTTCTAACCAAAATTCGACCTTCCTGCTGCAGTATTATAACACTTTCTCTTTAGTTAGCGAGTTCGTTTAGTACTTTTGCATGGTTTCTCCAATCAACACCAGGCTAATGCAGGACCATTACCTTAACAAACGGGCCACGGGCCGTTCGAGAACTTTCCTTATTCTTCTTTGTCCTCTCCTCTCCGTTCCACATTCATTGGTACTTACATGCACTACATTACCAGCTGCCGGAAAACCAGCCGGGAGCGTCGAGTTTGACTCGTCTGGGATGGCGCCTCTCTGAGAAAGGAAATCTCTCCGTAGTCATGTAGGTCGCCGCCGGATCTCACCATCCAGTGGAGAAGAACACCGCCATTTCCAGACATTCACTACATTAACAGGACTAATGACCATAGCAGTTGACGTGCCCAGAAATATCATTACCGCGTTTTGATCATGGAAGATAAAATATCGGAAGTGAGATTCTACGCTGTCTCTTTTGGATGTTAACAACGCTGTCTTGTTGCTAGAACCGGCATGAAAATATGTCGAGGCATTGTAAGAAGTAGTCCTAGAATGAATGGAGACGTGTTCTGAGGGCGTTAAGGGCTGTGCGCGGAGTCACGCTGGTAGCGATACCATTAATCGCTGCACGGGATGAAACGCTCTTGACTGATGACTTTTAATCGCATTGGGTACGCATCACATTTCGATATTGATTGGAAAGTAAATTTCAGTGTAAACGTAGTAAATGATTAATGCCGCTTCAAGGGAATAATCTAACTAATATTAAGGAAGAATAACTAAACCATTCAGCAGATACTTCTGAAAACCTTTCTTCTCTTAATTCCAAAGAGTGATGTACTCATAAACGAGTGAAGAATGAAAGAATCACAAATCTTCCTCGTAGTTTGCCATGACTATGATAATTTCACTGACCTTAGTCAAGTCTGTTTTTCTTATCCGCTCATTCAAACATTTTTGCATACGACTGCATAGGCCTCTTGAGGCACACCATTTAAAATAGCATGGTGCTGTGTCTGACGGAAATATATTTAAAAAATACCATGTTGCCACTTAGCGAGACAGTGGAGAGCACTTTCACCATAAAATTAAAAATTTTGCCTACTAAATGTACGGTAAATCCCATCCGCATAAGTAATAATATTGTACCTCGCGAACCATCGACAAGCGAAACAGTTACTGTTTGATTATACTTAGTAGATGGCCGCCCTATTGAGGTGGGAGTTCAGCGTGAGGTGGTGGAGCGGCTGAGCCGCTTGGTAGAACTTAAAATAATGAAGTCGGAGTGTCGTGGATGTAGGGACGGGGTCGGCGTCCATCTTCGCGCCCGGAGCAGTGGGCGGGGCTGGGCGGCGCGAGGGGAGCGGGGTGGGGCGGGGCGGGGCAGCGAGACGCGTTTGCGTATCGATCTATCAGGCGCGGCGGCGGCGGCGGCACCCGCGC
Source organism: Teleogryllus oceanicus (assembly GCA_964035755.1). Classification (NCBI taxonomy): domain Eukaryota; kingdom Metazoa; phylum Arthropoda; class Insecta; order Orthoptera; family Gryllidae; genus Teleogryllus; species Teleogryllus oceanicus. The sequence continues at coordinate 13,082,967 of CAXIVR010000003.1, forward strand.
CCGCGGCGAACCCGCCGCGCGCCGATTTGGAAATCGCCGGCCCTGGCCGCGCCGCCGCCTCCGCGCCTTCCACCTGAGCGGAGCGGCGCCGGGCCTGCGGCGCTCGCTCTCTGCGTTCACGCTCTCGCCCTCGTTCCGCCGCCCTCTTCTTTCGTCCGTTCCATTCTGGTGGGGCCCTCGCTTCAGCTGATTCTACCCATTGTCGCCACAACTGGGTTTGCGAAGTTTTTAAGTCTCTTTGAATTTTGCAGCGCTGCATACCAAATTTTTTACTTTTCCGTTTTACTTTAAAAAATGAGTGATGTGCGTATTGTCTCACGGGCGCACAACTTAAGATTTCTCTGTATTCATACTTACGTATAAATAACGATCTAATTGATCAATCCATCTTCTTTTACCTTTAATTTCCTTGCTAGCTAGCTTTCCTTCGTATTCGTGTTACCTTGTTGGTTGTGACTTATTTATGACATTTCACTGGATCAAAGTTGTTTAACTTCATTATCCTTCAATAATTGTCAAAGTAACGTCTGTAGAGCCTGAAGAAAAAATATTCTTTAAGCATTGTTTACTGTACTGTCACCCTTTACCATTATAAAAGTTAAATTGTATAAAATTCATCCACCTATTGCAACTCGCAGTCTCTTGCTTAGTATTGGTGCGACTACCTACGTCATTTCCCTTTTCTCGTATTGTGCCAACGGCCGCACCGCTCCATTGTCCCAACGCGCGCGACAATCACCACCTATGCACTTTACACGTTGCCCTCCACCCTTGTCCCATCGACCGTTCCGTCTCCTCCACAGTCAAAGCACCACCCCCGTTCTTCCCACGTTCCCTCGCCGTTCTTCTGCCGCTGCGCCTTGCCCCTCTTCAACACTCGCCGCTCCGCCCTCGCTGCCCGGCGGCGGCGTCGCGCCGGGCGTCGGACACAGAGCGCCGGGGGCGTCTCGTGGGCGGGGCCGGCCGTGGCTGCTTAGAGCGCGCGCCCGGCGCGGGAGAGATATTGCACGAGCGAGCGGGCGGAGGGCGGTGGGCAGTGGCGGTAGAAGCGGGAGGGTGTGAGCGGTGCAAAAACGGCGCGGTGCATCCCCGGGCCCGCGCCCCGCCCCGCCCCGCCCCATCGGAGCTCTTCTCGTTCCCATCGGCGCTCCCCGTGCTACCCAAGCAGCTGCCGCTTACAACCGGCGCTTCGCATTGGCTGCAACGCTCTACCACCTAGCCTGCCACTGCTGCTACTTCATAGCAATCACCCGTTTTACCTCCACTAACTCATGCATCGCTTTCACCCCTTCATCACCGTCCTTCACGTCTTTTATACCGATATATCTCATCCCCCGTTTCATCCCCAGCACCGATCTCCCTAATTACTTCTATACCCACGTTACACAGACCTTTCTCTCCGCCAGTCTCTCTTCCTCTGGTACCAAACACTCCAACCTCGCTTACTACCATAACCGCTATTTTCAAATGTTATGGGAAGACGCGTGTCGCAGAAGATTCATAAACGACTAGTACACGGATGCATCGAAACGCGGGAAAAGAAATTGGTAAATCTTCCTACTATCCTCGTTTCTATTTTACCTTTTTTATATCTCCGTAGTCTGTAGATATTTTCAAAAATTTAGTTATTTCAGCCTCTGTTTCATTTACATCTGTTTTACACAGTTACAAAACAGAGGTGACTTTACAATTAGATAAATTGGTTGAGATGCTCTTTTTATGGAAAGGAATATCCACCTCCTAAGTTCCATTGGTGTTCTGGAAATTTCCTCTCATACATTTTACTCTGGGAGTGTCTGAGGCACTTAGGAAAATTGCGTCTGGGCAGTTCCTATGCGATTTTTCAAGTTGGAACAGTCGTGTTGGTGGCACCTCTCGTCCATTAATTAAACAGATTCCTAAACATATTACTGAATATTATTTAACTAAGTAAAATTAAATAGTTAACGGATTTCGGTTTAAAAACAGATGGTTTTTGCTACTTGTTACGATATGAATGTATAATTTTTGTAGGTGTTGGGTGTAACTCCTGAAAAAGAACAGTTGAGGGAAGAATAGGCATAGACCGTCGGTTACAATGATCGTGGGGTGGAGAGAAAAACTGGGTTGAGTTTGCTAGAGAATGGACGCTGAGTGTAGGCCTCTTGAATATCTATGTGATATCAACTAGATAAAGCCCAAAAAGTAGCCAAACCTTGGGGAAGGAGATTCCCAAATGGAAAGGGGGACAGTGAAATTGCAGATTGATCCCTGATGCTAGGATTTCTGAAAAATATACTTGTTTTGTGTTTAGAACTTGAAATATTATTTAAACTACCTTAAGAGAAATCAACCGACAGCAAGTGAGCGGTACAATAGCTGCAACTGATTTAATTATTGGCGGTAAAAACGGTTGCAGTCACTTCATGTGCATACGCGTTGCGGGAACGTAAGATTCAGAAGATTCGTAACAGGACTACACATATTCTTGTATTTTTCGTGTAATCGCCATTAAGTCCTTTTTTCCTATAAATGCCACTTAACATTGTGCACTCATATTCGCAGTATTTTCCTTAATACAACGAATATCATTACGTGAGCCTTGCCAGCTAAGACAAAATTATAATATTTTATTAAATGTAGTTTCTCGTGATGTGTATATTTACTAAGCTAATTACTTCTATAAGTCTATTATGAAAAAAAGTATATTACAAGAGTTATCGTTTTATAATTGTGCCTTTCAAAGACAGTTTTTCTTTCCACTGGAATGAAGAATAGGAGACGGCGAGCGTCGTAGAAAATCTCGCCCCAGCACATTAATAAGCAGCGAACTGGCTATGTATTTCTTAATTTCTCCTCCGAATAGACTAATTCACTGTTTAATTGGGTGAGCGTCCTGTGTCAAATTCCCAAACATCCGTCTAAGCGCGATGTCTCTAATCTTAAAGTCGCGAAGGCCGTCCTTGGAAAGGAGGGGGGCGGCAAATCTGAGAGTTTTGAAATTCTTTTGACGTGAAATATTGTTAATTCCATTTGTGCATGCTTCTGACTTTCGGCGATTTCTCAGCCTAAGAAAACTTCCTAAAACAAACAAAATTTGGCTCTAGTTAGTGAAATTTAAAAGAACTTGTTAAATGATTTAAATGTATTTAAATGTAAAAGCGATCAGTAAAATTATTTTTCATTCAATTTTTGGCTTGAGGAATCCTATTGTTATTGTTAATAATTTGTTATTTATACTGTAATTAATAATGATAATGATAAAATAATATAATAATAAATAATAGTAAATAATAATCCGGAAATTCACAACTGTAAATAATAGGTTTCGGCTCAATATAAAATCTACTCGCAGCTTCCAGAGGAGCAAGCCACAATAACTTTCCGCAAAATATTGTTTGTTCTCATTATCGCGAAGTTTTGTATTTCCAGGTATTTTCAATGACTTCGGAGTTCGGACTATGACCTCTGCTAGTTCCTATATAGGTTTTGCGGGACAAGTCGCGAATGTCTTCTAATGGTCTACTAATGGTACTATAAATTTTTTCAGCCCAAATTAGACTTATCTCGATTTATTGTATTTACAGTAAACCCTCATTAAAACGGATTCCAAGGGACTGAAATAATCGATGTTCTTGTTAAAAAGTTCGTGTTATCCGACTTATGTATATTAACGTAATAATGAGATTACAACCCAAATTTCGTTCCTTTGACGGCGAATTTCGTGTTAAGCGTTTCGTGCTAACGAGCGTTTACTGTAGTATAATTGTTGTTGTTGTTGTTGTTTATTGAGCTCAGGGACCTTGATCTGTCGAATTGGGTTTTTTCGATCCCAATTAAAGTGATAGTGCTCTAGTGTATTACGTGAACGTACTTGTTATTATAAAATCTCCAAACCTTTTTACAGGTGTTGTTTGTGGAGAATCCTTCCATCCGCTCTACAAATGGTGGACAGTTAATGTGTTAATTTGGCTCGAATGCTGCACTCGGAGATGTAATTAAGCTGTTTCAGCCATTTCCAATCGATTGGAAATGTTGGCGAGCAAAGAACAACACGAGTGCTCATGCGGTGGTTCTCTCAAATTTTCGAGAAAATGTTCTGTAATGAAAAAGAAGTATACACTCAACATTTTATGTAATACTAGATACATTCTCTTAACATATACAGGAGTTGTTGTATCAAGCATTTGAATTATTTTCCTTCACTCACCTTAACTATTGTCTTGTAAATATGCAAGCGAGCCATTTCAGACAGCAAAAATCACCTCCGTCTCTTTCACACTTAGATAAATAAATGTTCCAAATATCTTGCCGAGAAACTTTTAGATTCTGCACAGCAGTTTCTTAACGATTTTTTCTTCTATAACGTTCGTGGTTGTGCTTAATGTTCGGGCGCGTCTACTGCTGATCATAGTCCCGTAAGTGGGCATGTTTTATTGAAGGAGGGGGAGGGAATTTCCTCGAACCTACACGTGTGTGCGTGTGCGCGCGTGTGTGTGTGTGTGTGTGTGTGTGTGTGTGTGTGTGTGTGTGTGATGAGGAAAGGACATGAACGAGTGAGAAAAGATCTCGCGCGGTCCGTGGCCAGTTTCTTACGGTAATGTTCCCACATTCGCCTGGTGGTGTTCGACGAAACCACGGAAAACCACCGATCAAACCACCCGGTCGCTAGAATTCTCATCCTGACTGCGGCTGAATTCGACCTCGTTATGTAGCGAGTGTCGAAACTTCTGTTACCTTTGGAACTCGAACCCTCAGATCTGTGTCATACGAGCGTTGCGTTGATGCGTGATAAGGAACGTGCGTCCTAGATTAACACTGCATCTTCTTCGAAACGGCCAAAGCGTTTGTGTGCAGTTAGACATAAGATACAGTGTTATTCAACGATTCACGCTACTTACGGTGGTTGTACTTAAAGAAGACGAAGCTCAGAAGATACTTTTAGGCCCTTCAAAGAAAAAAATATACTTCTGATAGAAACGTAAAAAAATGCAAATATGTGAATTGACTGAAACGGGTGCAAATTCAGACAGTTCTGTGTCGGGCACTGCCCCGCGATTGCGCTCGATTTTAGGCAGTCAGAAATTTAGCTCGCCAACTGGCCTCAGAATTACAGTGCACTCTGTTCATAAATGTCTTTCCTTGTATATTTAGAACCGCAATGTCAATTGTTTTTTTAAATAATAAATAATTTGCGCTAGATGATATACTTACCTTCTGCATTTCAGAAGTTCGAGATCTCCTATATCTTGGTTTCACGAAAATTTTAGGTCACTCGCACAGACGTTGAATCACCAGAGCTGCCCCAGATCAAATGGATACATAGAGAACTAAAAACCAACCAGGAGTTGTCTGATTTCAATGAATGGTGGCGTGGGAAATACTGGTTGAATCGTCCAATCAGTCGGTAAATCCACTCAGCCTTATATTCCGATTCATAGACACGAATAATTTTGGCAACGAACCGCAGAAGAAGAAATCACGTGGCTCTAACTGTCGCGAAAAATATAATTCAGAGTTTAAGGCAAAAAATTATCATTTCCTGGTTCAGTATTTACGGACGTGAAGCAAGGTTTCATCGCTTATTTTATCTCGACTGAACCCATTTCTAAATGAATTCAAAAACACACCATATTTATGAAAAACGTACGACTAAAATCATGAACTATTTTGAGACACAAAAGGTAAATAAATTTTTAGAGAACATTGTTTTCTTAATTTCATAATATCTTCTGATTCAAACACTACAAAGCAGGTAACGTAAGAGATAGAATTTTCAGTCAGCATGATATCTATTTTTGTGCACCGGCTTTCCTTAAAATGTAAATAATCCTTTATAAATTGTAGATTTTTGGTGACAAGATAGTTTCTTTCGAATATTTCCCTTTACTTGGGCGTATCTGAGGCGGAGACGAAAGTTTTATATTCCCTACGACTATCCTCAAAGACAACGTCCTGCTGTTTTCGTCGAACTAAACTACCTTATTAAGAATGAATTTTTAATAATACTTAATCACACAATTTTAATGTAAAGTATAAATCTGTTTAGAGGTTCATATAAGTATCGAAATTCTTTGTCTATTCTTCCTTGTGGCGTAGAGACGTACTAGAGGTCTTCATTACAGGTTCTACTATTTTCATAAAGTTTATACGGCCCATACATGACTAACTTTAATGAGACCCTTCGATGAAATTTCCCTCAGTATCACGTCTTAATTATCTGGTTATTATTTTTAAATAAATTATATTATTTTAAATGTTCCAAATTACTAATTACAAAAACCTGGAGGAGAGCCATATAATGAAACAGTGCTAAATTCTCATAATTAGCATTTATTAGAATAAGGTATAAACTTTACGTCCTTACTTAACAAAGTAAATCCAGTATTTGGACTGAACATTGATGTCATATCTTAAAATTTATAACATTTTTACAGTAACGTGCCGGTGAGGACAGATGCGGGATTGTAAGGTCAATAAAACAAATATATTTTTACAACACATTTAATTAAAAATTAGGATGATTATGAGTATGGATATAAGCATGCTTATGAAGGATTGGTTACAGAGAATTTAAATTTCTTTGTGACTAAACCGAGAGGCGGTATTCCTGCCAGGAAAAAAATGACTTGCTGCCTCATTGAAACTACACTTCTTCGTTGACAGTTCCTCCCGCGTTCTTAGCGGGGAAAGGGGCGGGCGGTGACTCCAAGTAATAACCCCGATGATGTCCTTACTGCTTTGTTGAATAGGTGCGCGCAGGTAGTCGTGGGGAGGGTGGTTGTCAATGATGCTCGCCGGCTCCCTGGCGCCTCCAGCAGGCGGCGCCTCAGTCTTCTTGCTGGCGGCCGGGCCCCTCGGCTGCGCACGCACCCAGGCACCCTGTTGACGGTGTCTCGGACACCAACCCGGCGAAGGCAGCGCGGTGATAGCACCTACCGTGACTATCAGGCAAGGGTGGCCAAGTCCCTCAACGGAACCATTTGTCAACTGAACCTTCACGTAAATTGTCCGAACTCGAGGCACATCGGTCATGAATCTGTGCACTCGAGGCGCTCTCCTAGTGAGTCTCGAACTCGATCTCGATCTCTCTACCATCTCATCTTAGGGCGCTCTCGCGTAATTTCTACTCCAACTGCCTTAAGGTCCTGTCTATCGAATCACGGAAGGACCCCCTTTCCCGCACTCATCCCGGTCTTTGATTGCTCAGCGTCGACTTCAGGGAGCATTGGCGTTGGTGCTTTCGAACCAATGGCGTGCTAAAAAGTGTACATAAAATTGTCGTTGGAGTGTCAGCGGCACCACTGAGCACGCGCCTGACGGGTGCGCCCTTTCTCCCCTGCGATGAAAGCGGTGCGGCGCAGCAGCACTCCCCGCCGGGTTGGTTTTCATTTACGCGCGGGCGATGCGGCGGCCTGTCGCATCTCAATTTTTTAAGGGTACGGTTTGACTACACGTAGCTGCGCGGTGCAGGACGCCCCCCCTATTTGTCAGTAGTCGTTGGATGCATCACGGTGGCTTTTGATTTGTGTGTGTGTTTGTGTGCGTGCGTGTGTGTGTGTGAGTGAAAAAAACGTTTTCATCGGCGCCATCGCAGTGTGTTCGATACCCGACGCATTTGGCAGGGTGGGTCGACAAAAAAAGAAGCGACTGTCCTTTTTTGGTTACCTCCGTTGTTCTCCGTATGGTCAGTCGACCCTGCTACGCACACAGCTCCCCCCACCTTATTCCGACCATAAATCCACCCACGCACTTGAATAGTTTCAAAAACGCGCCGCCGCGGTCGGCCTCCTTGTAAAAAGCCGCGGAACCACGGCCGGCTCTCCGCGCCTGTTCGATTTGCCAGCCTTGCAGTGTCGCGAATACATGTCGTTCTCAGAGCGGCGTGTCGTTGCATTGCGCTTTTCAGATAAGTGGATAATCCTCCCTTGGGCGTTGTTGACGTACCTTTACCGGCTTACGTTTCCATTCAGCCAAATGTACCATTGAAAATCTGTTTATTCTTCAGAATATGTACAATATAATTCCAATTGTTTTTCTCAAGTTTATTTCATCACATAATAAAGCGCATTATAATGTAGATCTGTAAAAAAAATCCCATCAAAGTGTTGCTTAAGGCTAAGTGCGGACCTAAGCTAGTTATCGCTAACAGTATTCGCAATATATTTGAGAAGCCTCCTAATTCTTACTCGTCCTAGTTGAGATTTTCAACGCGCTGTGACGCACGTTGGGGCTCAAATGAAACTTCAGTCTTATTTGAGTGTTCACATCAACTGTTTGGTATTTGCACGTGTTTTCTTGAAATCTACGCACCGCGGCACTCCGCATACCATTCTCTGAAGGGGGAGTTGTTACTGAGGCAGGTGAGACACCCGAAACATGAAACTCGGAATGATTCCCACAGAAAAGTATCACCTATTGCTCTCCACTTTATGACACTAACTAAAAAGAAAATGTGTACTTAATTAATCAAAATAGAGAGCAATAGGTGATACTCGTTAACTTACAGTTAACTTACTCGTTAACAGTTACTCTAGAGGTTAAACTGTAAATACGATTGCTACGTAAGTTCGTGAAGACCGTACACTGGAATGTATGGAAATATAATAAATACACCACACGAGTTAAATTTTCTCAAAGATTACCTTGTCACCCAAATAATTGTATGTAAAATAATTTGTTTGGTAACGAGGGTAAAAGATTATGTGTACACTGGTGTTGCCCCAAACACATTACTTAAAGAAACATAATGCGTCGAGACGTGACGAATTAAAAAAAGTGTCACCCAGTCAATTTGTTACAGTAATAAACTGCTTTCAGAGTTTATATTAAACATTTAAATAAATAATTAAATAGTAATGTTTTATTAATTTATTCACCTTTAGGCGTAAATTATTAACATTCTCCATTCATTTAAATAATCAATGTGAGTTTGTGCGCGAGGATTAGTTCTCATTTCTCGTTTAAAAATTCAAATGAAATGCTACAAAACAATTTTTTTAATATAATCGAAACAAATGGGCATGTTTACAGTTAACAGGGAAAAGCAAAATTTTATTTTCTGAGGTTTATTCGGCGATAATTTAAAACTTTTTTTCGTTCTTTTGGAATTTTGGAATTATAAACTGCCCAAACAGATATAGAACTATAGACAATAAATTTCCTGACTGCAAAAAATCTTTGCAATTTCAAAATTAATGTTAGACTCCTTTTTATATTATATTCATAATGAAACATTTAATTTTTCATTGGAGTGCACTAATATGACTCGCACTGTCGTCCAATGTTTTACATTGTAATATCCACACGCCGTTTTTTAAACTATTTTCATTATTTTATATTTTTTTATTTTGTCTTTTGTGTCGACTAATATTCGAATATTGTTTCCTCGGAAACCTTTCATCTAATTGAAGTTTCAGATCTAGTCAAAGGTGATGGTAAACTGTGCTCTCGTTTACTGTGTTTGTTGCGCAGACCGTACACATATTTACTGTCAAGGGAAATTCAATGCTGAATCAACATATTAAAGTAGGTTGATGTTTACTTTCCGTTCGTTGGTGCAGAACATGGCCTTTGTGCTTACTATCGCGTTGAAAACGTTCCATGGACGCACGTGAATAACAAAGTGTGTTCCTGGTCATTTTGAACGTAAAAAGGACGTCAGAATTTTAGTAGTTCCAAAAGTAAATACTTCAGTAACTAAATTGCGATGGTTTTAGGTATTTTTCTTTTACTCTTTGTACTACTCACAAATACTGCGAGTAAATTTTTGTGTGATCATTCAAGGGAAAATTGTGAGTGATTATGTGAATGGTGCACGTGCCTACATATTAATTGTTAGATCGTGTTTGCTAGTAAAGTTCTATATTTCACGTTTCATAAATATATAAATTTTATTGAATTAAATTGCTTATGTCATAATAAGATAGAAAAATACCTATTTAAGATTGGAAACAAAAACACGGAGAGACTGAATTGAAAACTAAGTTTTTCATTAATACGGACGTTCTGTGCTTTAAGAGACAACCTACAACCTTGCATGCCAAATATCACGAAAATTTGAAGAATAATCCTATTTTCAGTTTTTTCTTGTATATTATTACATCTCAATCTTGTTTAATAAAAATTATTAAAATGATCTGAAAAATCGAAGAACGATCTTAATTTCATCCCCTTTAAGGAGATGCTAGGCACCAATAAATTATAAATAAGACGCAATGCTAATAGATTGTTATCCGTGCTTATCGCGCTTTTCATGTTCACTAATTTCCTATTCTACAAATTATACAAGAATTCCTATTAACTGCTGAACAAATAAGGAGAATGGCAGAGAAAGATTGCAGACAAGTGGCTGAACGTGGGTATGTAACCTTTTAACGAATCAAAAAGCCTTTTTCGGAAGTGAATAAATACACGCTTACCAAAATACGCGACGCACATAGAGTCCAATAGTAAGACGAATAGAACAAATAAGGAATCAGGTAATTCTACGCCGGAAGAAAAATGTAAGGCTGAATAGTAGACGATGGTTCGATCAAATTCCACCTTTCCTCAAGGCGGAATAGGCGAAAAGGCCTCGTGTTGATTTGTTGTTGTTGCTGCTGCTGCTGCTGCTCCTGCGGATGATGGTGGTGGTAGTGGTGGTGGTGACGATGGCGATGTCGGTAATGTTAATCTTAAATTATCCTATGTCTAAGATTCACGTGCCTCCATTTAAACGTTCAAATTCCAATTTTAATTTTCCTCGGAACAACTCAAACGGCCCCATACTTAATGCTGATAACGGCGATGGTGATACACTCTCAAACGCATTCAAAAACGAGTTCTTAAATTTAAATATACGCAGAACACCCGTGATCTGCCACAAACGCTGTGGGTGGATGAGGTCGGGGCGTTTTCAGGCGCCATTTCGAACCGCCAGCAGCTTGCTGGGAATGTGCCAGTGCATGGGCCACTCGCGGCGCGCATGGGACAGGCGCGGGGAGGTTGGAGTCCAACAGGCGAACGGCGCGGGAGGCAAGGGCGAGTGGCGCAGGAGCAGATGAGTTATGAGGCGGCGCGCTGGCGCTGACAACGCAGAGCGACGAGCAACACTCGCGCGGAGGAAGCAAAAATGATAAACTACTAAGCGGGCTACGTGCAAGGACCAGCTGCGTTAGATACACGAAAGGGGGAAGGGAGGGAAAGGAAAGAAAAATTCATGAGTTGTAGCGGGAGTAATAATTCTGCGAATGGCGGTCTGAAGTCTACGTGACTCGAGTGAAAGTCACAGGAGGAGGAGGAGGCGGAAGAAGAGGAGAAAAGGAAAAATAATGATCTGAGAGGAGTTTTAGATCTCGCCCGTTTTGCAGAACTTTTTTTTTCGGTATTGCATCTTTGTTCCTTTTTAATTTTTAAGTAGCATTGGGATATAACTTATTACTGCGGATATGATAATTCGTTTTCAAAATTCTTACCAAGTTTATTACCGTTGAAGTGCAAAAAATATCCATCCAAGAAATGAGACGAAACTTGTTTCAATTTTTAGACTTCAACATTACTAAAATGTGCGATTTTATATATGCATTCACTTATACACATTATATATACATGTAAAAATATTTCGCGTAGAAGCAATAGTAATCAACCATTTTCACACGGGAGACACTATCCCTTTTCTTTGTAGTACCAATACTGCCACAACTACATCTGGAATCTTCGTAGTAGATTTGTATGGTCTAGAAACGGTAGCTGACTTCAACATTTATATAACTCCTGTTTTTTTTCTTTTTCGCTTTCCGTTAGTTTTTATTACATCTTATTATACATTACATTTTCTTATTAGTTATAAAAAGTACTTCTCGTGCATTTTCATTAGCGAGTGCTCTTCTCCTGCGTGATGCACAGCCGCGGGAGCTGCAGTGTGTATCCGAAAGAGGGAGGGGACGCTGTGTGGGCGCAGACCCCGTTCGTCTCCTAAGTGCCTTACACGCAGCGGCCCAAAATGGTACTAACGGACACAGCAAATTTATCCCAGATACACACACAAAAATGTCCCCTACTTGCATGATGTCTCAGAATAAACGTTATAGCGTTCTAAACCATGTAGGGGATTGAAGATGATTACTTTTTGCCAATAAACATATCTGATAAATCTTATAAAGAACTACGTTGTATTTTTACCTATTGGTAAAAATCTTATCTTCCACTGATGGTAGCTCGTACATAGAGTCGAAATCTGTATCCGCTAAACACCAGTAAACGATAATTTGTCTACTGATCAGAGGCGAAGTTTGAGTGTCAGAGGCAAACTTCGTCTAGAGATTTCTACCAAAATTTTAATTGCAAAATGTGATAATCTGTGATCGTCTTTTGGTCCTAAACATTTTTAACACTCATTCTGAGACATTTTTTCACAATACCTTATGAATTACGTCGGGCATGTGCCATTTATAAGAAACTATTTGCATGAAATCTAAGTATTTTACTCCTGGATAGAAAATAATCCTCCAATCCTATATCAGATTTAAGACAAGAATGTAAAACGTTCTCAGGTAATGAAAGAGCGAACCATATATGCACATTAATATAGAGAATAACTCAAACTATTGCATCCTAGTCCCTTAGAGTAAGTCTTAAAGCAAATCTTCCGTTTCCAGATGAAATACTAGTTAATTTGTTATAGCGTAATCTACCAAACGAGACCTTTTATTGAATCTTCTATTATTTTTTTGACACAGCTCTCCTGGATAACTCCACTTTCTGTATTTTTTCGCCAACAACGAGGAGAAACTTAAAATCTTGGAAATATTAAATTGAAGTTGGAAATTGAAAATCTTGGAATATATGTTCATAATTTTATACACTAAAATAAAATATAATGTTTGATTTTTTACATAATTTAATATCAACGCTTAACAATAAAATTTTAACTCGGGTGCAATATCGAGCGTTGAAGCAATACTGGAATTTCTAGCACACAAATAAGATCACAAAATATGTCATCGCATATGGCCAAATTTCATTATTTGATAGTCCCTCAAAGAAACGGAATATTTGCTTTCCGCTTAACCACCATATTGATAGCAACATTGAATATTTTCCGGAGTGTAATAATGAGATATGTTGCTTTCGCAAGTCCAAAACGAGAAGAGGTGTGATACCCCCCCCCCCACCTTTTGTCAGACACGTTACCATCATAACACTTTGAGAGCTATATATACCACTTTGACATGCAGCATGTCCTTCACATGGGGCACAAAAATTATACACACCCTTATACACTGTTTATCCTTCAAAACTGTCTAATAGTTTTAAAATGAGATTATTGAAATGAAATGAAAATATTTGAAATGAGATTATTTCCGCCTAACATAAGAACATAATAGTTATGATAACAAAAAACGTAGCTTCTAGAAGTTGTATTTAATTTTATGAATCAATGTTGTTTTGCTAAATTGTCAAATGCTGAATCGAGATTGTTAATTTGTAACTCTGTGTTGAGAATGTAGTAGGTGTTTTGTGCGTTTTGATTGTAAGTGTTTAAACATTATCTTAATAAATGCTTACGACCTGCGTATCATTTGTATACAATGGCCAGTGGAAAGAGAGAGATTGTTGAAGCCACGATATCAAACCGATAACCTTGCATTTCAGAAGTGTCCCCCGACGGGAATAACCCCCAAAAACGTCAACGCTCAAAGTGTTGATGTTTCCTTTTCATGTAAATTTTGCGATCTCTAGCGTATTTTGATGGAGCATTTTTTGCCCAATTTTCTTTCCAAAGTCCCCAGTGTGCGGCGCAGCGCAGAGGTCAGGGGCGGCGGGCGGTAGCGCCTCTGCTCGCCTTGGGAGAGAGCGTGTGCTCTTGCTAGAGCCTTCTCAAAGTCCTATCCATCACGCTGTCAGCAAGTGACTGCCACCGCCTTTCTTTTTGTTTACGACTGAAAAGTGGAGGATCAGCTTAGTACTGCGAATGTCAAAGAGGAAGGATGGTCAAACATTTGGTCTTTGAAACTTGCACGGAGGTAAACTGCGCGATTCTTTGTCGGAGACAGAACTAAATCTACAAGGTAGGCAACGTTTCGAATCTTTTTGGAAACTTGGAAAGGCAAATGTTGCGCCAAGAGAGCGTGTATTATTAGGAGTCTACGGCCATAAAATACTATTCTCTGTAGAATTTTAACAATAACATATTTTACATCGGTATTTGCAATTATTCATTACATTAATACGGGTACCAAAACTTATTATGAAACAAGGACATATTAACAATACGTTCAAACAATTAGTGTTTTTTCCAAAGTGGTCATAAGATGTTTAATTACAAATTTTATGTTCGAGGATTAGTTTATAAGAAAAGCATTTTTCACACAATAATGCGTTGAGGATTTTAAGTGATAGCTTTTGATATGTTTCTAGATTTAACCTCAACCGTATATTTTTGTCGGTTCCAAGGTATGAAAAAATACTTTATTTGTGACACAATCTGATCTACGTTCTTACAAATTCGATAACTGGTTATAGAGAAGGTGCGTTCTTTCGTTTCTTGGACACACGTCGTTCTGAATCTTTTAAAGTATCTTGCTCTATTGAACATGAAATTATATTTGCCGCTTAAACGAGCGCTCCTGCAGTATTCCGGGCGCAGAGAATCGTTTCGCTGCGCACCCAAGTGAGCGCCTGCGAGGTACACTACCCGCTCGTCAGCAGCGCTGTGCGGGCGCTGGGAGTGTCGAGGGCGGCAAGGGGCGGAGGCGGTCGATACAGCGCGGGTGTTGCCATCGCCCCGGCCCCTTCCCTCGTCCCGCCCCCCGCTGCAGCCCTTTCCGTCGAACCCGCCCCCCCGCCGACGGCGCCGATAACGCCGGAACGGAGCGCCCGCCGCGGAGGCTGCCTCGGGCGCGAAGCCACGTCGAGGTCGCGCACCAGCCCGATATGACGCCCCGCGCCCCGAACACCGCCTCGCGGCCGCCCTCGCAGACGCTCCCGCCGCTTGCGTCTTCGCTCGGAGCTGCGCAGCTTCCTATGGCTTCCACCAATTTCGCCTTCCTCGCCGCTCCCGAACTCTTCTCATTATCGGTATTCCACCGACTTCGCTACTCGCTTTCCTTGCCACTCCCTTCTTCGCTCTCCTTACAGACGTCGCCATCTTCGTCCAATCTTCTTAGTTTCACCACGCTACCTTTCACAAAAGCTGCCAGCGTGAATGATTTTGCACACTCCGTTTGAACTTATTCAAGCAATCATATCCTACAGCTTTTTAACGAACAACCCTAGCACATCAAATGCATCCGCTCGTTTCATAACATACTGCAATTCCAATCCTTTTGCGTGTTCCAAATTAAATAATATTTTGGCCTGTGTGACGCCTGTATTTTCGCATAGATGCGGTGACCTGAAGCACTACCACTTACGCGATTTAAACTTTCTTCATGCACTCGTGAAGCTCTGTGTCTAAAGTATTAAAAAAAGTAATCTTTCCTTAAAAGCATAATTTGTGATTCCATTCCTTTTCTCGCATCGTCAATAATAAGCTTTTTGATTCTTACACTCCTTTCATAACTAATTTACGTTTTCCTTTTCTCTTAGTCTCTACCTACTGTATTTCATCATCAAAAGGTTGTTTTTTCACCTTTTTCGCTCAGTCGGTGGGTTCTTAATAATGCTTAAATCGTATGTAGGATGATAATAAATTTCAATACACACACACACATTCGTTTCTAAGCGTCGTTTCTTATATTATTCTGTCGATGTATGACAACACTGTGATTTTTAAACTATTACTTTTAGACATTCTTAATCAAATATCAAAATTCCAAATATTTGCATATGCCACTTTTATAATCATCACTCAAATATTTGTAATCTAACAAAGACAATATTTCATTCCTTGCTTTGTAAAGTTCCAAATTTTGCCTATTATTTCTTACAAAGAATTAAATTCGTTCTTTGTAAGAATCACCTGCATGTAGCATGTCCATTCCTACTCATTTATCACCCATCTTAAGAGGAGAATTTGCTTTCACAATAGCATTTTGCTTCGCGCATACGCTTTTTCCAACCCGGTGTAAATGAAACCGTAGACTACCACGTTGAATTAATTACCTATTCGCTTTCGTTATTCCCATGCACTTTGGGGCGGTGATCATCAAACGGGTACAGGTCTAGCAAAACCTTTGGTAACTCGCGCGTGTTCAGTGATCGTTCGTGAAACCGCTCAGCAGTTGAGCCAATAGGCTTCGTTGGCCTGCTGCGTCGACCTCCCACATTGCCTCGGGCATGTAATTGCCCGTCCCTTCTTTCCTGTCAATTGATTTTCAGAAAAGGACAGCCGGCCGCGATATAAAAGCAACCAGTTCAGCGAATGAAAAGAACTCTTTGAAAAAATCTCTTTTACTTATATAATTTAATTGTCCCTCAGTCTATTGCTGTCTCGCACCGCATTAGAAGCGGGCCAATTAAAATGGTTGGGAAAGATTGATGAAGGTATTGCAGCAGGAATGAAAGAGCTTGATGAAAAGATGAACACGATGAGATACCATTAGACAGTAAAATGAAATTGTAGTGTATTAAACAATATAATTAAGTGTAGATTCACTCCACATTAAACTTTACCAGTATTTTCCGTACTTGGTTCTGTAAATGTAATGTTTAATACCATTACCTTGTTTTTGTTAATCTTGCACTTACGATTGAAGGTTCCGATCTTTGAAAATTAAGGTTTATTGTTTTGAATTCAGTTTTGAACAGTTGCTAGAATTATTCAATAACTCGTATTTCAAATAAAATTCATGAAACTAGGACTGTTGACTACTAAAAGTGCCGTAACTGAGTGTTCAAAAAAATAATGCAAAGCGGCAATATTTAAAAATTCTAAAATAGTTACAATATAAGGACTATTTTAACTTTCACAAAGCAGTAAGCTTACTCTTTCTAGACGGTAAAAACGGTTGACTTAATGCTAAAAATATTCTTTTAAGTGTCATTGACGACAAACTAATAAAACCTCCCAAAATGGCCTGACACAAAACGACGCGACAAAAAGCGACAATATCACAAACTTCAGTAAACATTCAATTTTCCAAAAAAATACTTTATACTTTCATGCGAGAGAAGAACTGATGGAAATATGATTCATTATAG
Organism: Teleogryllus oceanicus; assembly: GCA_964035755.1. Classification (NCBI taxonomy): domain Eukaryota; kingdom Metazoa; phylum Arthropoda; class Insecta; order Orthoptera; family Gryllidae; genus Teleogryllus; species Teleogryllus oceanicus. The sequence continues at coordinate 13,100,070 of CAXIVR010000003.1, forward strand.
AAAACTCCCTGCGAGCGAAATGAAATTTCTAGGGGAAATAAAATTAATCCAGTCGTTGCATTTACAAGTATGGAAAATTGTTTTGGAAAAACTGTTGGCAAAATTATCATTGCTTCATATTTTTATGATTATTTAATTGGGAAACTTTTTAAAATGTGTTATAGGACAAATATTTATGAAAATGTCAAATGACATTTTTGGATATGAAGCCGCTAAAAATAACTCTCTAATACTATTGTTATATTACTACATATTAGTCCAATAAATTCAAATGAATTAGTAAAAAAATTTAAATAAAAAATTTTAAAAAGGAATACTAAAAATATTACACTAATTAAAATAAATTCATACTCACGTTTTTAATCATTAATTTTGAGCTCGTTTGCGCAATGGAGACCTCCAGTAGGCTTTTCTTTTTTCAATATCGCTTACAACTCCACAAAAATGTCCATTCCACAGAAACGCTATTCGGGAGATCCGATCACATCCGCTTCCTCGTAAAAATGAACGCCGCTCGTAACGGGGATCTCTGCTCACTTTATTGCTCTTCTCAGCACTTCCCGAGCTTAAATACAAGTAATGGAGCGCTAGACTGGGTCTCATTCAGGTGCTCCCGGACCGGCTAGAGCCGTTGCAGTGGGCTCCGCCACGCTCTAACAGGCCCACGAGCCACAGTGGGACGAAATAACACCGGACTGACCCCTGTCATATTTTATTTTTTCACCAAGGAACGACAAACGATGAGTGAGTGTGATTTCACGGTTGTTTGAAGTTTATCACACAAGAATCTAAAACACACCAATGTATTTGCAATTTTGTCGATTAATAAGGGTAGCGGAGGTTTTATTGTATTTATTTTTTTACTGTACGAAGCTTTACAATGAAGGCGGTTCCAGAAGTTTTCGGCCTCGCCATGATGCCGCTGAACAAAAAGTAGAAACCTTAAACCTTCCGAGTAGTAAGAGGTCTGCGTTCTCCGCGATTTTTACCGGCCAACGCTCGCTTGCCTCCCTTCCGAGACCGCGCGCTCGACCGTCCTTCCCAGCCGGCTGGGGTCTCGGTCGCCGGTGGCCGGCCAAGGCCGCCAAGACTCGGGCGGTTGTCGATGAGCGGGGACCCCGCTCCGGCGAACTCCCCTCGCAAGACTCCGCCGCTACGTCGGAGTAAATATCGGATGCTCAGTTTCAGGAAAAAAGAAATATTGATTGGTTTTTGGAATAAACGACAATTAAATTTCCTTTTACAAAACTGAATTTATAAAAATGTAGATAATTTTAAAAATAAAAATAATATAACTCCAAAATTCCACTTCCCGACGCTCTGAAGAATCTGAGGAGAATCTACTGAAGTTATTACCTGTGAATTCAAAGAAAGATAATTCTCATATTCGAGAAAAATTCCTTTCTTTGTAATGACTAGATATAAGATATTTAGTAAAATACCTGTTTTATTCTGACGAATATTTATTTTGCTTATTTTCACGCAAATGTATTTAAGGCATATAATTTTCTAAGTTTTTTTCTTGAAATTTATTTCTAATTTCTCAAGTCTTTGTTAAAAATTTGTTTAACCAATTCTATATTTTTTGTCTAGATCTACCCAGAGGATGTATTTGTGCTTGACTTTCATATTCTATATTTATAGAGATAAAGATATCGTTTTTTTTCTCACTTCACACAAAGAATAGAAGCGGTAGATCGTAGGTGACCGATGGGTCATGGGCGAGCGCTGCGTCATATTCGCGAAGTAAACATATCACTCGCTTCCTATGGGGCAAATCGATAACCTGGACTTCCGACATTGATATCTCACCGTCCTAGATGTTTGTCCAGGAAAGTAATGGAAGGAAAGGAAATCTCTGCTAATTCAAAGAATTATATGTTAGATCTTTTTCGTATGCCAATTATGAATATTACATGCAATTAGTACATTTGTTTTTGTAATTTCTAGGCTTATTTTTTTTAATGTTAAAAATCCTTAATTCCTCATTTTATATGGTGTACATACAAATGTTCTGCAAATTAGATACAGTGCAATGAAATATATTATGCATTTCCCTTCCAATTTGTATTTTTGTTTACTTTCCTGCTTATAAGGACGTTTTCATGCAAGGAAAAATAGTACCCACCTCAGTTTTGTTCAGCAATGGTTTTTATTATATACTCATGAAATGAACAATGTTCATTGCGTGTAATAAATATGCCTTGTATTCAGATTTTTAAGAAACTTAAATGACATTAAAATTTGGTACGAGACGAATTATTTTCTCTTAACCAATATTTTTGTGCTTAAGAAAGAAATATACAAGCATATATAAGCATATTTCAAATAAATATATAAATATATAAGCAAAATTTTCCAATTTTATATATAAATTCCGGAATGTAAACTTTTTTTTAACTTTCCGAATGTAAACTTTCTGCCTTATATAGTATTTTCTTTGCTTATTTGAAAATATACTGCAGGTCCATATTTACATTATTAGTATTCAATTAATAAATTTTTCTAACATTGTTTAATAACTTACAATGTAAAAAGGATTTATTTAGTTTTTATTCCTTTTAAAAAAAATTAAAGTTGATTTTAAATTTCTTTCCAGCCTCTTTTTTCCTTTAATTTTTAAAATATTTTTTTTCTAAAAATTATTTCCAATTAATCGACAAACTCACTTTTCAACCAATTAATCCTTTAATTGAAATTGTATTAACTTTCGATTATAGTTAATTAATACAATTAATTGAAAGAGTTTTTCGTCCACAATGCGCGTCGACTTTAAATCCCGTAAATGCGTTGAGCGGTCGAGCGCTCGGCGACGCTCCACTGTTCTGCAGATCACCGGGAGCCGAAAGCGGCCGGTCGAAATGTCCCTTAAACAGCTATCTCCTTCTCCCGAGCAAGGTCCACCCTTCCGCCGAGCGTCGCGAGGTGACTCGCGAAGCTCCAGCGGTTGTTTTCACCCGAATGCACAGCTCTATGAGCAGTAGATAGACTTATCTTTCATTGAAGTAATTCTAAAAGTTTGCAACCGTCGTTTCATTCGTGTTTTGAACAGAGCTCGAGTTGGATGCGGTGCGTTTGTTTTGACAAAGCATCTCTGCACATTTCCCCAATTGCAAAGAATATTCTAAAAGTCTATGCCATCGGGGAGATGAACAATCCACCCCCCACCAGATTTGGCACCCAGATATTGCTACCTCTTTTGAAAACTGAAGAAGGACGTGGAAGCAGTTTTTGATTTTGTGAACTAAACTTAAGAGGACTTATCCACAGGTGTTAAGGTCACAGGACTGTTATGAGAGATTGAAAAGTGCGTTGAAGTAAAGTAATAATTATTTTGAATAGTGACATTTTTTCTTTGAATGACAAATAGTTGATGAGGCCAGAAAACCAGGGAACCTACCTCGTATATTGAAAAATCATAATGCACTTTTTAATCAACTGCGAGAGCATAAATAAAAAGCGTATGAAGCCAATCAAATTACATCTTTTTACGATGTACAAGATGTTTTACTCAAACTCATTAAATGTCATATGGGTGATTGATTGCTGTGTGATTGACAAATCACACAAATGTACAAATCAAAAATTAAATGTTTAAAGTCCGTGTGGTGCTACAAACATAACACTGACTTCCTCGTAATATTTGTAATGGCTAATTCTTTCTTTGCCCAAATGTCATTATATTTTAATTTATTTATCAAACTGCTTGAAAGACATGTACAATTTTTAACACGTCCTAAGACACCATTTAAAAGGACAATTGTTGAATAATGCCCTTCTCGAGCGTAGACGAAGCAGTAGCTTGCGCTTTATGCCCGAACACTTCGTAAACGATACAACTCACTGAAGGGTTTACAAATGTGTCCTACTAGATAGACGATGGTAAGGGTTCGAGAGGTGAATGGTGATAGATGAATTGCAATGGTGGTTGTAATTGTTCAGATGTGACACGTCATAATATGAGAAGCGAATAGCACATCACCATGTAATTCAACATCCACGACTCGAATGCGCAGCCATTGGCCTAGCGAATTTGGAGGCAACTTCAACCCCTTCGTCACCAAGGCAGGCAATTTCGAGGTAACAGGTTCCATGCATTGATTTCTTTTTTCACCTCTCCCACCATTTCGCCCCGTTTCAGCCAGTGTGGGGCGCGAGGCGGCCCATAGCCCTAATTCGCAGCGGGCATCCTGTTCGTTTGTGGCGCAAAGGGAGCTATCGAACGAGGGTGACGCCGGTTGTTGGATACGTTTTGATGAGATCAACCCCCTCCGCGCACGGTCCATGCCCGCGCTGCGTGCGACGGCGCTTGTAGCAACACGTCATTGCTTTTGGGCTCGTCGTGTCGCGTCGCGCCGCGCCCCACCTGCCGTCCGCTCGGGCGGCGGGGCGCCTCGGCGCCGACCTGTCATTCCGTTCACGTGCGCTCTATTATTATGTCCTGCTCTTTATGTGCCGCGAGCGTCGTTAGCCCTTTGACTGTTCTTCTTGACTTTAGTTGTAATGTTGACGACTCCATTTTGTGGACTATCAGTTGATTATGTGTTTGATCTCTGCAGGTCTCATTTTCCGCACATTTTTCTTGCTTTTCATTTTTTCTTCTTCTTTTTTTCTTTTTTTGTTTTCAAATGCTTACTTCACTTTTTTTAATTTTGTATATTACTTTAAATCAGTTAGTATCAACTGTTATCTTCGTCTCATTGTTTTGTCTTCTTAATTTTCTATTTCAGTGTTGTTTTTTCTTTTAATTTTCGATTTGTCTGTGTATCACATGCATTTTAATCACTTTCACTTCTCCAAGTAAGTTGAAGGAACAGAGCTTTAAGCTTTTCTGTATCTCTACTTCCACCATTTGCTCTTATACTAAAACTCCGCATCGCACTCTTCGATAAAAGGAAAAATTCAAGTGAAAGGTTCGTATAATATGACGTGATGTATACGGAAACATCATTTCTGGTAAAGGATTAGATGCAAACTGCGAATCTATCTATAAAATTAGTTTCAAAAATAAGTCTCGACTAAGAGTACCATTGCATATTCGCATATGAAGGTAGCGTTCCCTTTCAATTATCCTGTGAATCGAACCAGCAATCCGCGATTTATTATCAAGCACTCAAAATGTGCAGCTACTCCAATCGCCTACCTTGTTCCTGATCATTTATTATTCGTCTCAATCATTTACGACCCACCCATAATCCTCCACCATTTCGCGTCTCGTCCTTTATATGTCCTTCATTCGCACATTTCGAACGCCCCCCCCGCCCCCCTCCGTTCCAGTTGCAACTGTATGAAACAAGTGCACTGCGTGACGCGGCGACCGCCGGCTCTAGCCCGCATCGCTCCCGCCCACTGCGACGTGGTCGTATTTGCAAAATGTCGGAATAATGGGTGTCGGAATAACAACCGTTTGCGAGCGAAAGGTTAAGCCGCGCTGCATAATTGAACACGGCGTCAATCCACCGCCCCCCCCTCCCGACGCGCTTATTGCCGTTTGCAGATAATGGAATTGCCCTCCGCGCGCTCTGCTCGTCCCCATGCGCGCAGAGACGGCTCTCCTCTCGCGATTCTGGCAGTTTGAAAATGTGCGGATTGATCTTCCAATTTCAGTAAGATTACTTTGTATCTCAATCGTAGACATTAAGGTCATATTTTCTTGTAGTGTCATTGCTCATACCCGTACAGCCGTCAAATCGTCTGATCCTGGTTGTTTGCTCGTTCGTCCCTTTAATATTCATGGTCTTCAAAGAACCACAGGAATTAATATATTCTTCAGAGTGGTAATTTTGGGAACATTCGAGTAATGTTCTGACAACACCTCTTATTTCAGCATTCGTTTCTTTCTTAATTATAGGTTTTGTTCTCTTTTTTTGACAAATATTCGAAGATTCAAAACAACTAAAGCATTACTAACCCACTTTTTCGTCAAAATCACATTCACTCTCTTTCGTTTTACGATCAAATAATACAATTCTTCAAACAAAACTCAAAGAACATTCCTTCAACTTTCATTGAGCAGTTTCGCTAAGTACAAAAATGTAGATAATTTGAGGATTTTGTGGGTTACAACCGATTGAGTCGACCACGAACATTTTTTTCATGCCAAAAAATTGAAATAATTGCTTTGAGTTGCGTAATATTTTATAATAATGCGAAGAAGCAAGTTTTTGCTTTCGGCTGTTCGGTCGATGGTGAGTTCTTGGCTGATTACACAATTTTGTGGAGGCGTTAAAGAAAATTTATTGAGTTAAATATTGGACAGATTCATAGTACAATTCTTGGAAGCAGTAAACAGTTATTTTTACACCTGTTTTGCCAAAAACTCTAATCCGTCAAAATTTCCAATAACTCTGATGTAACATTTTCAATGTCCTCTACTGTTCTATGATACTTAGCCCCTCCGTAAAGTCTTCGGTTTAAGAGAGCTACAGCAAGGAAGGATAGAAAGTGCTTTTCATTGATAGTATCTAGTCGTGGCTACCTTCACTTAGTATCATTGCAACGCAAAGTTAATACTTCAAGAAAGGAAGTCACTACTTAACCCTCCACGAGTTTTCCCTCTTAGAAGGTTGAAGAGTGAAGTCAGAATAATAGTAAATGTCTGCAATAATTCCAAAATAAAACTCATTCATTTCGACGCACACTGGTACTCAAAGTTTTCTTTAATTGTCAACAAAGGCACTATTCTTGTTAACAAAGCTACTGACCTTTAATGAAGATGCTAATAAAATATTATTGGTTTCTCATTTCTGAGGTCATGCTTGGCTAATCAAATGGAATATACTGTTACGTGTATTTTTTCATCAATGTTTCATAAAAATAATTGGAGGTCCATAACATTTTGTTTATTGAATAATGTTTGATGTGATCTTTTTAGAGAGGATAAAAGTAGTCAGTTGTAAATTTTGCTTTTATATTTTGTATTACATTATGAATACAGTTAATGCGGTACGTATGTTTGAAATAAATTACATGCATGGCAAGATAATTATGGACAACAGAAAATGCACAGATGACACGCATGGAAAACAAAACTGACTTTTTATCGATTATTAAATTAATTATTTTTACTACTTGCTGGAAATATTTTTTAGTGGTATTTAATTCAATTTTGCGATAAAAAAATTATTAAATGCGACAGAGCTTATTACGAAATACTTAATTATTCCATAATTGAGTAATTGCGATCATGAAAGGTAAACATGATAATTTAGTCTTTCTCTGTTTTCTTCTGCAAGTTTGTTCTTCTCAAGAAGGAACGTTTTTGTGCGGTGCCTTAATAGACAACGGCGCAAATGTCCTAATCAATTCGAAAATATCTAAAATTAGGTCTCTAAATTTTATTTGGTTTCTTGTATGTCTTAAATCTCATTATCTGGATCAAGTTTCAGAAATTAAAGACATAATGACATTGAATTTCCTCTTTTCAAGTATTTTAATTCGGTATTTCCTTGCTCAGTTGGTGGATTTCAAGCCGTAAAAGATACTTACGAAAATGAAAGCACAAATAATTTTCCGTTTAATAGGGAAAACTTAAACTAAGAAACGTTTTTCTAAATAAGAGGAGTAAGAGAATAAAAATACTAACCGAAAAGGAACAATTTAGATCTACTGCAGTTTTACAGCTACGAAGAAACAAGCACAAGATATACACCATTCCATTCCTCGATTGAAAATCGGAGGTAATGTATGTCGCCGTCACAATCTTCTGATAGGTTTCGTGTCGTATGACCCACTTGTTGAGATGCAGCATCACGCGCGGTGCATTGCGGGTGCGGCTTTCCTCCAATCAGGCTCGCGGTTTACTCCCGTTGCGCATGCACATTCACTGTGTAATTCGGCGGTTCCTACACATTTTCCACCCAGTTTCGCATTTAGAATCAAGGCACGGCACGTGACTGTATCGATTTATTCCGAATCACATCGCTGTGTGTCCAGGAGATACATTTTTAGGCATAGGAATTTATAATTTCGTTCTTTTTTATTCTTTTAATCGGTAATCGTGATGATTTATGTATATGAATATAGTCTCTTTTGCTTAACATGTTAGGATTTAGGGTTCATAATTACTAGCATAGTGTTACGTCTAGAATGTCAGTCTTTTTTCCTCTTCATGCATCTAAGATTTGAAGGATCTTCTTCGATCATCGTGTTTTATGCCCGATAGCCCTAGAGTATTAGAAATATTAAAATAGCAGAATTGTATTTGTATAACTCGTATTTTGTCTTGTTATGATCAATTTAACCGTGCAAATTTTAATTGAAAGTTGCAAAGCATGACAGTTACTATCCGACTTCTATTATGCGAGAGAATTAATGTTTTGTGGTCGGAATTATGAAAACTGTTGATTAAAATATTATATCATGATATCAGGGGAAAGATGATAGGAATAGCCAAGAGGAGACGATATTTACCTACATTGAAGGAGTTCTTAAGAAATTATGAATGTATCTATTCCAGAAATGCAACCGGAAATGTATTGAAAACTGTTAAACATATGAATTACCATGGCATTAAAAGTATTTTGTAGCACTACAAGAGATAACCCCCAAAGTCAAAATCAGAATCGGCGTGCCGCAATAACGTACAACGATCCTTTTTAAAGAACGGTGGTACTTTAAAAAATAAATAAAATGCGACATGAATATTAATGAAAAAAATATTAGCATCATAAAGAGCTCTTTTGACGTGGGTTGAACCGAGCGCACAGGATTTGTAGACCGCCGCACGGCGTAAGCTTGAAACATTGTATTGGCAGGCAGAGGATCCAAATATTTGCCTCTCCCCTTCATGTGAACCATTTGTCATCTGGCCTCTCTTACCCGACCCGCCCGCCCGCCGCGACATCCCGGCGGGGCCACGGCTACTATCCGCTGCCCGCTTCGCCGCTGCCCGCTTCGCCCTGCCCGCTTCGCCCTGCCCTTCCGCCGCTTCGCCCTGCCCGCTTCGCCCTGCCCGTCGCCGCTGCCCGCTTCGCCGCTGCCCGCTTCGCCGCTGCCCGCTTCGCCGCTGCCCGCTTCGCCGCTGCCCGCTTCGCCGCTGCCCGCTTCGCTCGCTGCCCCTTCGCCCTGCCCTTCTGCTGCCCGCTTCGCCGCTGCCCGTTCGCCGCTGCCGCTTCGCTGCCCGCTTCGCTGCCTCTTCCGCTGCCCGCTTCGCCGCTGCCTGCTTCGCTCGCTGCCCGCTTGCCGCTCTGCCGCTTGCGCTGCCCGCTTCGCGCCTGCCTTCGCCGCTGCCCGCTTCGCTGCCTTGCCCGCTTCGCCGCTGCCCGCTTCGCCGCTGCCCTTCGCGCTGCCGCTTCGCCGCTGCCCTTCGCCGCTGCCCGCTTCGCCGCTGCCGCTTCGTCGCTGCCGCTTCGCCTGCTGCCCGCTTCGCCGCTGCCGCTTCGCCGCTGCCCGCTTCGCCGCTGCCCGCTTCGCCGCTGCCCGCTTCGCCGCTGCCCGCTTGCCGCTGCCGCTTCGCCGCTGCCCGCTTCGCTGCTGCCCGCTTCGCCGCCTGCTTGCCGCTGCCCGCTTCGCCGCTGCCCGCTTCGCCGCTGCCGCTTCGCTGCCTGCTTCGCCGCTGCCCGCTTCGCCGCTGCCGCTTCGCCGCTTGCTCCTGTCTTGCCGCTCGCCCTTCCGCCGCTGCCGCTTCGCTGCTGCCCGCTTGCCGCTGCCCGCTTCGCGCTGCCGCTTCTGCCGCTGCCCGCTTCGCCGCTGCCCGCTTCGCCGCTGCCGCTTCGCCGCTGCTCCGCTTGCCTGCTGCCGCTTCGCCGCTGCCTCTTCGCTGCCCGCTTCGCCGCTGCCGCTTCGCCGCTGCCGCTTCGCCGCTGCCCGCTTCGCCGCTGCCCGCTTCGCTGCTGCCGCTTCGCCGCTCCCTTCGCCACTGCCCCTTGCCACTGCCCTTGCCACTGCCGCTTGCCGCTGGCCGCTGCCGCTCGCTGCTGCCCTTCGCCCTGCCCGCTTCGCGCTGCCGCTTCGCCGCTGCCTCGCCGCTGCCGCTTCGCCGCTGCCGCTTGCCGCTGCCCTTGCGCTGCCCGCTTCGCCGCTGCCCTTCGCCGCTGCCCTTCGCCTGCGCCCTTCGCCTGCCCGCTTCGCCGCTGCCCTTGCCTGCCCTTCGCCACTGCCGCTTCGCCTGCCGCTTGCCACGCTCGCCGCTTGCCCGCTTCGCCGCTGCCCGCTTCTGCCGCTGCCGCTTCGCGCTGCCCGTCTTCGCCGCTGCCCTCGCTGCGCTTGCTGCTACCGCTTCGCCTGCCCGCTTGCCACTGCCGCTTCGCACTGCCCTTCGCCGCTGCCGCTTGCCGCTGCCGCTTCGCTGCCCGCTTCCGCTGCCCGCTTGCCGCTGCCCGCTTGCCGCTGCCGCTTCGCCTGCTCGCCGCTGCGCCGCGCCCTTCGCCGCTGCCTTGCGCTGCCGCTTCGCCGCTGCCCGCTTCGCCGCTGCCCCTTCGCGCTGCGCTCGCCGCTGCCCGCTTCGCCGCTGCCCGCTTCGCCGCTGCCCGCTTCGCTGCCGCTCGTCCCGCTTCGCCGCTGCCCGCTTCGCCGCTGCCCGCTTCGCCGCTGCCCGCTTCGCCGCTGCCCGCTTCGCCGCTGCCCGCTTCGCCGCTGCCCGCTTCGCCGCTGCATCAATTAACTTTCAATTGCAACAATGCAAAGAGGAACTAAAAATTGGGAGTGGATGCTAAAAACTAAATTTGAACCTCCTGACTAAACACGATATCAGGAAAATTTAAGGATTTCCTTTCGGGACTGGTGGTAACTTTTTTTTCGTCTAATTTCCGTTGTTGAAACGTAGTTATAGTTGAAGGTTACATCGCAAATTGATATCGCATGCGTTTGTTATGACCAGTACCATTGCTAAACATATACACGTTTCCAAAAACATTACGTGGTAGCATTAACAACTTGTGGTGCTACCAAAGAGCATACCTTCTGGCGTCATTTTTAAATGCTCCGCAATATTATAATACTACATATACAAGCAAAAGTAATTTCAAACAGCAATTTTTTTCCGCTCCGAGACTCGACCTCAGATTTTCAGAGTTAACTTGCCAGCATTCATGCTACCACGTCACACAGACACCGTATGGGTCGAACTCGAACAGAAGCCAAAAAAGTCAAATGCTTGATACATGTATAAAACCCTCAACAATCAAAATATCCGTTAGAAATCCGTACACGCCTTAACCATCTTCGCCATCGGGGTCGGACACGAGCTCTACCCTTGTATTTGAATCAAGACATGATTGTTTCAGTTCTGACGTAGAGTTAGGGAGTTAAGAAATTGATAAAATGTTTAAAAAAATGTCCTTTGAGTAACAAAGACAGCCGGGAAGAGAATAAGGCCCAACCAAAAAGCTAGTTCAGACTAAAGTGATTAGAAAACCAGCTACAGAAAATAATTTTTATATGAATTGCATAAATTTCAGACAAGAGTTAAGCGAAATATTTTTAATTTCAATTTTTAAAAAAATTGTTCAGGGCTTTCTGATTTTTATAACAGACTTTGTTTAAAACAAAATCGCTTTCTCCAATTTTGTAATTTTCAAATGTTCACTTTTTGGCATTTTCGAAAAATATGGAACCATAGCTAAAAGTGGGGACTAGAACCATATTTTTATCGCCCCTATTACGTATCAGGGAAAATTTAAAGAAAATTTGGAACGGATTTTGAGAAAAAATTGCCTATATTACGAGCAAATTTACAGAAAAACTACACACATTTTCGAAAAATTGAACATAAACTTATTTAAAGATCCGTCTTTAAGGAATAGATTTCGTTAAGGAAAAGAATCTTTATCTTAAATATTATAGTTGTAGGAAGACGCCCAAAAAAGTGCGTTTTTGCAATTTTCAAAAAATCTGTGATATCAACAAACAGGAGACACCAGTCTCGTGCGCGTTCTTTATGCTATCCAAAGACAAAGTTTGATCAACAAATTTGGTGCCGTTTTTGAGAAAATTTTGGAAGAGTTTTTGAAGCTTCGTATGAAGTACCCTCAAATATCAAAACATCATTTTGAACTCCCAAAGCCACGAGTTCATTTAGATCGATTGAGGAATATAAATTTTGGAAGAAAATCAGCTAAATGGTTTGTACGGACGGACAGTCGTTTTGCCGTCAATCAATTTTTCGTATCAAGGACCCACAAAACATGGATTGTGACTAAACAGGAGTGTTAAGAGGATTTTTTCTAAATTTAGCAACATGACACTTTTTCGTCACAAGAGCCCGGCAATAAGAGTGTTTCTACCGAAAATTCGCAGTTTTCCTGCGCACGATTACGTACCTTTCTCTTCTTACAAAGTTCTTCCGTCCGCCTAAAGCTAAAACCTATTTAAAATGTGCCTTTCATTTGGTCTATCGTGTTGTCTGTTTGAGAAATAAAGATTTGAAGAATAATTGAAGTGTGCATTAACATTATTTTGATGTGTAAGAATTATACAGCGTCTCACATGGCCGGATGCTGCATAATTTATTTAAATTTCTGCGCTCATTGGAAATCGTACTATGCACGAAAGTTGCGATTGTACGACAAATGTGCAAGCATTAAAGCTTCTTATGCGTTTTATGTGAAAAAGCCAACTCTTCATTAAACTACAGATTCAGCTTACTACCATTACTCTTAGATCTCAGATTCCACAGATTACCATTACACGGCTTCAGTCGCAATGTCGTGTCACTCGCTTTTCGCTTTCGTCGCTTGCTATCTTCTTCACCTCCGCCGCTGTAGAGGGTGCCTAAAGACACCGCCCGCGTTTTATCTGCTTGCACCTTTGTTTCGCACGCCGCGCTGCTGCCCCACATCCCGCCCCTCGTCCCCGTCCCCGTCCCGTCCCCGTCCCGTCCGTCCCGTCCGTCCCGTCCGTCCCGTCCGTCCCGTCCTGTCCCCGTCCGTCCCGTCCGCCCCGTCCGCCCCTGTCCGCCCCGTCCGCCCCGTCCCGCTCCCGTCCGCCCCGTCCCGCCCCTGTCCCGCCCCGTCCTGCCCCGTCCGCCCCGTCCGCCCCGTCCGCCCCGTCCGCCCCGTCCGCCCCGTCCGCCCCTGTCCCGCCCCGTCCGCCCCGTCCGCCCCTGTCCGCCCGTCCGCCCGTCCGCCCCTGTCCGCCCCGTCCGCCCCGTCCGCCCCGTCCGTCCCCGTCTCACGATCTACGCCGACCCTCCCACCGCCAACACTCTTTGTCGCCACCCCGCCCATGCTCTAGGCCGAACCAGCCCCGCTCACGCTCTAGGCCGAACCAGCCACTTTCTCCCACCTCAGCCCCCTGCAGGTCCGCCGGCCCCTTCCCCGTTTTGCCACGCCACGCCACGCCACGCCACCCGCGCTGAGGGCAATGGCCACACCGCCAACATCCTGCCGCAGGCGCCCGGGTATTTGCAGAGTTTAAAAGCGCCTCCTGAGAGAAAAAGCGAGGTGGCGCGACGCGAGGGCGAGTGCATGCACCGGCCTCACAGCAGGCCTCCCTGAAGACACCGAGCCTCGCACATCGGGTTTCCCAGGAAGCTGTGAAGGAAAGGAGTTTGGATTCGTTTATCTGATCCGCCACTCGTTCCCAGTAGAGAGCAGTTTGTACATCGAATGAAATCTAGATTCCTCCTCTTTCACCGTCTCGTGTTCGATCTGTATTTGATCAGGTTAAAGACTAGATTTGTTTCGATCGCATTGAAGAACAGATATGAAAGATGCTCTTTCAAAATAGCAAAATATTGTTTGGTCTAGAATAAAGATTTTTCACTATTAACCGTTCTCTTCATCAAAAATGAATAGAATTATTTTGGAATTAAATTATCTGAACAACCATACAAAATAGCAAGTATTCTTATTACTTTTCATGTATATATTTTTATCTAATGTTTTGTGATCATATCGTTACAATTATATTTTAAATTACATCCAGTTACATAGAAGATAAAGAACGTATTTGTTTTCTGTGTTGTTCTCACATCAAATGAAAAACAAATGAAGCTGAAAAGAAGAAATAACCTTCATCGGGTATGATTTTTAAAATTCTTTTGAAGAATGAAATTCATATTCGCACATCTGTTTAATTAATAATCTCTTGATTAAACTGGAAATACGAATATAATATCGGCTTTGAAGTTTTTGTAAGTACTAAAAATAAGAAACAAACAGCAGACAAAATGAGAAATGGAACTAAAATGATTTACAATAATTACTGAATGTGAAGTCTGTTATAATGAAAAGTGAGAGGTAGTCCCGAATGCACATTAAAACTTGAAAGGAAAATTGAGAGAGAGAGAGAGAGAGAGAGAGAGAGAGAGAGAGAGAGAGAGTAGAAGCAAAACAATATGGCTTCTCAAAATAATTTGAAAAGTTTCTGAGATCCAATTCGGTTTGAAAGTTATTTGGTTCACAGAGAAAGAGAGAGAGAAAAGGAGGGAGAAAGAGAGTTAAGAGAAAAGGGTGATGGAGTGTCCAATCAATGAGAAAGTTCAGAAGTTTGAAGGAGACAAACAAAACGTGAATTCAAACATACGAAAAGGTACAGGTCATCAAACATTGATGTTGACAATAGTATTGCAATCAAATTAAGAAGGAATTTTGAAAGAGAGGATGTAGCTTTGCTTAAAGGAAATTTTTATTTACATGGATTAATTTTTAACGTAATAATAAGTAGTGGTGGTAAACAATATTAAAATACTAAAAACCAACTTTATTATGGAATTGTAAAATATGTGTATTGAAAATACTTTAAAAGAAGAGTCGTGGTGGTCTAACAGAAAAAAATAAAAGGAAAAAGCAGGTGCTGCTCCAGAATCAGTATTAGATTAATGAGAGAATTTAAAATGGTGTAGTGTGAAGGGTCCGTCCACATAACAGTGAACGTACGACAATAACGGCCGCATATCAGTTACGTCACATTTCTGGCAATCTGTGTGACACAAATGGACAACGGCGGAGACAAAAAGCAATCAAGCAGGTAGGCAAACATAAATACAGTCAGCAGGAAAATGACAGGCGACGGCATTGACCCTCCGAGCATCCGCTTAAGCAGCGGCGCCAACAAAGAGGTACATGCGACGCACAATTGCTTGAGACACGAGCCCCGAGGGCCATGGGGAGGGGCGGGGGTCGCCGAAGCGCACGTTGCCAAGCGACGCCGCCGGCAAGGGGCGGGGGCGGGGTAGGGAGAGAAGAGAGTAGAGGCGTACAGGTCGGCGAGGGCAAGCGCCGACACGAGCGCCGCTCAAGGCGAGCGCCCAAGGCGGGGGCGAAGGGCGCGGGAAGGTGCTAAAAGCGAAATTGCGTCGCCCCAGCCAGGAGGAGGCTGCGAGGCGCCTGCGAGCGCCGCTGCGCTGCGCGCCGAGCACCCGTGCCGGTTGCGTGCGCCACCTATCGCCCTTTTTATTACCCGCACTGCGGGGATTGCCCCACCCCACCCCACCCCACCCCACCCCACCCCACCCCACCCCACCCCACCCCACCCACCCCCTTCCGCTCCGGTGAGGCTGTCTGGCGGCACATTTCACACACACACACACACACACAGGATTACTCTCATGTTACTCTTCTCTTCTTCTTTCTTATTCTCTTTATTTGCCCTATCCTCGTTCTCTTTTTATCTTCATTTTCCTTTTCGGTTTTATTTCTTGTTAGTTTGCTTTGTTTTTTCTGTAGGTGTCCTAATATTCTGCGTTGCAATCAGGCAAGTAGTTCTCCGATATGTCCCTCTATTATTTATTATTATTTTTATATTTATTATTTATTATTAATATTATTATTTATTATTAATATTTTATTTATTATTAATATTATTATTATTATTATTAATATTATTATTATTATTATTAATTATTATTATTATTATTATTATTATTATTATTATTATCATTATCATCAATATCAATTCAGCGCCTGAAGGCGGTACCTAACAAATCCAGGCAATTACGTGGCTTTGTGTACTTACTCTGGTGTACAAGCTAAGCGTTCACTCCAACGCGTTTATGGGCGGTTCTGTGTTTGTCTTCATGCCTTCAGATTTCTTTGGTTGGATCCCCTTGCCCCTCATCAGCTAACGAGTCGTATCATCCATCGAATATACTAGATCACGCATGAACTGTCTGTTGATGATATTCGTACATTTAAACTTGTCCCAAGTTTTTAATAATTTCGACTTTACTGGTCATTTGCATGACCTTTGTCTACACCCCAATTTTTTTTTTATAGCAGCTATTTACTTTTTATCTATTTATTTCAATTTTACAACCCCTAGTATCCTTCACAGTTCTATCTTAATTAAATATATTATTCGTTTAAGTGAATATTTCGTTATTATTTTTATACTTGCATATTTCAAGGAGAACTAAATGGTTTCAATTTAAAATATTTTTTACATATGTTAACATTCACTTAGTAAAAATCGCTTGCATTGTGGCAACGTATCATTTTAATGCACTAATAGTACTGCTATACAATGTTATTTCATGATCATTTTTTTCTCTCAAGCTTCTTCTTTTAGATTACTGCAATTAAAAGGTTAGCAAAACATTTTTGCTAATACTTATTTTTGCATTTACAGTCCGTTCGTGATTTATTCATCTAGAGGTACAAAAATCGCATCGTTACAAGCAGACAAGTAAACAATACTAATTGCTATCATACAATAACCAATTTCGTGCATTGTAATGCAATAGCATATATTGTGCCAAACAATGGATTAGCTGCACCTTATCCATTGTCATTGTTTTTTTCTCTTCACAAACTTAATTTTTATCATCCCGAGTTATTTCCTCGACGGCTTCTCCCGCACATCAGAACTTGATCCTATTAAGTCTTCCCTCTTGCTCTCCGCTTTACATGTCTCGTCTTACGTCCTCACCGGCACTCCAACTTCTCGGCCCCTTCTCAAAAAGCGGTCTCTCTTCAAAGACTCTTCTTAGTTGCATGGTCTTACTTTGTTCTGTCCCTTCTGAACTCTTTCTGAAACGTCTCTCTCACCTCTTATGCTTAAAGCGCATGTAATTTTGAGAGTGCAAAACGGGACTATGATGACCTCCTCTATGTTACAAAATATTGTGCTACTCCTTTTTTGTTGATAAAAAATAATTCAACGTGCGAAAAATAAATTTAAAGTAATTAACAACTTTAACTTCACAAATTAATTAACATTTGTCCCTAAAAACTCATTTCTCATGTCTTTTGCGTTAGTGCAAAAACTACAAACAGTACTTTTTTGTAAAAATCATATTAAACGAAAAAATGCTCCTTATATTAATAGGGCAAGTATTTGAAGGAAAGTGATCTTTCGCTTGGAGTCTTGCTGTCATGCATGTGACGTCATCTGTGAATGTCATAAGCACTGATGTACTGAGTATGAGAATTCAGTCGGAACGCGCAGTAAGAGAAGAAAATGAAAAACACAATCAAATATTTGTATTATTCAAATAAAACCAAAACCGTTTATTTTCTTTTTGGATTTTGCCCGATTTTCTGGATATCTAACGAAACCAGAGACATATTCCTCATGGTACTTGCATAGATTTCTTTAGATTTCTGCGCCCATTGGAAATTAGTAATATAGATATACGTAAAAGAAACACTCGAAATTAAAATCCAAGGAAATGGAGAATTGTCACTTTCAATATAAGCTCCTGGCTTCACAATGGCATCGTCGCCAATGTCGCGTCGCCAATGTCGCGTCGCCAATGTCGCGTCGCCTCGCGTCGCCTCGCGTCGCCTCGCGTCGCCTCGCGTCGCCTCGCGTCGCCTCGCGTCGCCTCGCGTCGCCTCGCGTCGCCTCGCGTCGCCTCGCGTCGCCTCGCGTCGCCTCGCGTCGCCTCGCGTCGCCTCGCGTCGCCTCTGGCGTCGCCTCGCGTCGCCTCGCGTCGCCTCGCGTCGCCTCGCGTCGCCTCGCGTCGCCTCGCGTCGCCTCGCGTCGCCTCGCGTCGCCTCGCGTCGCCTCGCGTCGCCTCGCGTCGCCTCGCGTCGCCTCGCGTCGCCTCGCGTCGCCTCGCGTCGCCTCGCGTCGCCTCGCGTCGCCTCGCGTCGCCTCGCGTCGCCCGCGCTGCGTCGCCTCGCGTCGCCTCGCGTCGCCTCGCGTCGCCTCGCGTCGCCTCGCGTCGCCTCGCGTCGCCTCGCGTCGCCTCGCGTCGCCTCGCGTCGCCTCGCGTCGCCTCGCGTCGCCTCGCGTCGCCTCGCGTCGCCTCGCGTCGCCTCGCGTCGCCTCGCGTCGCCTCGCGTCGCCTCGCGTCGCCTCGCGTCGCCTCGCGTCGCCTCGCGTCGCCTCGCGTCGCCTCGCGTCGCCTCGCGTCGCCTCGCGTCGCCTCGCGTCGCCTCGCGTCGCCTCGCGTCGCCTCGCGTCGCCTCGCGTCGCCTCGCGTCGCCTCGCGTCGCCTCGCGTCGCCTCGCGTCGCCTCGCGTCGCCTCGCGTCGCCTCGCGTCGCCCCTCGCGTCGCCTCGCGTCGCCTCGCGTCGCCTCGCGTCGCCTCGCGTCGCCTCGCGTCGCCTCGCGTCGCCTCGCGTCGCCTCGCGTCGCCTCGCGTCGCCTCGCGTCGCCTCGCGTCGCCTCGCGTCGCCTCGCGTCGCCTCGCGTCGCCTCGCGTCGCCTCGCGTCGCCTCGCCTCGCGTCGCCTCGCGTCGCCTCGCGTCGCCTCGGCCGTCCGCCTCGCGTCGCCTCGCGTCGCCTCGCGTCGCCTCGCGTCGCCTCGCGTCGCCTCGCGTCGCGCTCGCGTCGCGTCGCGTCGCGTCGCGTCGCGTCGCGTCGCGTCGCGTCGCGTCGAGAAATATACGGATTTCTCTCTCACGTGCAATTACTTCCTTTGGAGTAAGTTAGTTTTAGTTTTATCGTAATTAATACAAAATTGGTTTGAAACTTATTTTGTTCAAGTACCCTCGCAGTCGCTTTTTTATTGTCTGACCTTAAGATTGCTAGTCGCTTTAAGACTCTGGTCTTCGCGAGTTTAAACTTGTTTACTTATAACGTATATCTCAATGTTAACTTGCATACTAATAGAATAAGGTTCTAACAGTCAATATTTTAAAATTATTTTAACTATTTAATCCGATGCCTTTTTTCATACAAAACAGTGCATAATTTAAAACTCATAACTCATGAACTGTTAAAAAACTTTTGAGGATTCTTTTTTAAGTTTATTTGGATTGTACTTTAGTGCCTGAACCTAATTTTGAAGTTTGATAATGGGTTTGTATGAACTTTACAAGGATTTGAATTAGGACTTTTAAAAATCATTGGCATCAATGTCGATTATCAGAGCAATTTATTATTGCTAATATGAATTGTATATAACAATTTGACGTTTTTGCACCAAAATTGATTTTCTGCAATGAAATAAAAAAATGAATCATTAAGATATCTTCAAAATTAGTTATGTTTCAATTCGGGCCAAACAATAGAAAAATGTAACTTTAGAGAAAAGACAGATTAAGATTCATTAGTTTTACAATGCCCCAGGATAATCATTTCCTACTTTCACTTTCAGATGTGGTCTTTTTTTTCCCTCCTCGCAACATATTTGTACCAGGTTTGATGTACATTCTTTCAAATTTTTGTGACGTTACATATACGCAAGCAATAGAAAAATAACAAATAAATCATAAACTAACAAATTTAGGAACAAACTGTTTTAAGCATTGAAAAGTACAAATCACAATCCACGAGAAACAATGAAAAAAAATACCCAATTCTCACGGAAAAAAAACAACAAATTTTTAGTTACCTTAATAAGTTCCATTCTTTCCATTGAATATGTTTCTTTGTAATTTTTATCGTCGACATTCATTAGAAGACGCTTGTTTAATCTAAGGCCAGGATTTCTATCTGAACTCTCAATGGGCTTGCGTTACAGAAAACTATTCTTGATATGTAAAGAACTGTTGTGCTGTTCGTTTATACACAAATGTTATTGCAGTATTCGCAAAGACTGAAATATATTAAATACTTTAATAAAAATAGTTATGAAAGTATTTCTTTGTTATTATTGATCAGTGCGCATGCCACTATTTCGAAAACCATCTTGTGTGGTTTTGTTCAGTAGCATTTTTGTTGCTGCAGGCCCCTGGCACCTAATACGTTCATCTCAGACATCTTGTTCAATAGTTCAAGATTTGTGTTTCTTCCGTGTTAAGAGTCCGCAAACCGTTCAATCCAATCTCGAACTGTGAGGTTGAATGTGAAGGTCATATCAGGTATCTCCCCCATCGGGGCAAGCTCTAAGCTCCCGACTAGTCTCTTCACATTTGTAGTAGTGCAGAGCATGTAAGTGTAAGTGTGTAAGTAAGTGGGTAAGGTTAGGACAAGAAAAAGGAACGAATGCTCGCGCTCGATCCGTTGCCGGTTCAAGGTACTGCTCCCACATTCGCCTGGTTTTAATTGGAGATCAGAGCAGGCAGCTGCTAGAATTCTCCTCCAGATAGCGGCTGAATTCGACATGGGTGTGTTGCTGGAATTGACAATCGTCCACCGTGGGGGACTAGAGCCCTAGGACGTCTCGGTCAAAATCGCAAGTCAATGGCATTCTAAGCTAAACTGAAGTCATTTGTAACTGGACTGTTTTCTTCGGGAGGTTATTAGCGCTTAACAGTATGAATATAGTTTGTTTATATAGCCACGAAATGAATTGTCACAGATTATTGACGGAGCGTGAATATGGTTTGTTGCCGTAGTCAATAAAAAAATTTCTAAGAAAAGGTATGTCCTCGCTTTTGATCCATAACACGGGAAGTGTAATTAAATCAAACCTCAAATCTACTTCTTATGCAAAAGTATTTAATACGTCTTGACGGGGATTTACATATCTCTACTCCTACAAAAAACTGTGTAGATGGATTATTCCTATCTTCCAGAAGTCTGTCGTTTAATGAACACTCATTCGAACGGAACTTTAAAGTGGCAAGGTTGAGTAGAGAACCTTCAACGAGACGCTTGAAGTACTCGGCTCCCACTCGGTTTCCCCTTTCTTGTGGAGGCAGCGTTCTTTGCGTTCTGGTTCTCGACTTGCACTCCGGCGATCGTAGCCAAAGCGCGGACAGGAGAGTCGGTTCCTTTCTCCCCCTCGCTCCGCTTCCGCCGGACACTCACGCGAACTGCGCGTTACAGCGCCCGCACTTGGTCACCGCACGCGAGGGGCGCGGGCGGAGGGCTGGCGATGCCATCAGACACCTCCGCGCCCCCGGCGCAGTCACGCGCTTGCTTTCCTCCGTCACCGGGTTGGCCTTCCAAGGTTTTTAGTAAAGTGCGTTGATTATAGATACAGATAAGCCTCAAGTGTCAGATAAATAATAATAATAATAATAATAATAATAATAATAGATATTAAATTAAAAAATTATAATTTTTGTAAGGGAAATCCACGGAGGGTCATATGGTAAAGTTCATTTGAATGAAAATTTGTATTTAATTTCAAGATGCTTATTTAATACAATGTTGTACTATATTTTATTAACCATCTTTGTAGCTTAATTCGTTTTATTTTATTTACTTGACGATTGACGTAGAATGGAAACATTTTGAATGATCTGACAATTCATTCGATAGTGTTTTGCAGGTTTGCTTAGATCAATAATTAATTAGCTGTATGTACTAAGTGATAATACTAGACTGTAAATAGTAAGTTTTAAATACTGTAAATATTAATTGAAAACTCAATTGGTGAAATCTAGTCCCTGCTGGCGCACCTTATTCTTTCGAAATATTACATCACCTCTCATCTACGTGTTATACCCACTTCTCTTCCGTCGCACCCAATTTGACTTCATCTAGCCTAATTCTTATGTCATTTCTCTTCTCGCAAATTTGATTTGGTACTTGACGTGACTTATTTGGTATGTTCTGTAATTATTAGGGATTTTTTCAATGCCTACAAGACTCATTAAAATTACTTCTCAGTTCACTTTGTGTGAAAAGGGATTTTCGTGAAATGTTCAAGAGATGTGTTCATTCTTTTCAAAACTTACTTTTACAAATTTCCATTACCTTTTCACAAGAGCGATAGTTTTTCTTCAGTTTTCAAAACATTATTTTCCGGTCCGTTATATCCAAGGTTCTAATGTACATTTTTGCAATCCTCACACTATCTGTTTCTAATTTACAATAAGTGACACGTACAGAAAATGAAAGAAAACTATTCAGCTTCCGGCCATGTGAGACGTATCTGTGCTTTTCTCACAAGCACAAGAACTCTGAAGAATGTACAAATGATGAAATAGTTTCGATTTGCAATGGAAATGTATTGATGTAAATATTTCGCCTAGACTCAAACGGCTCGTACTGACTCAATTTTCGTACTCAGTATGTCACTGCCGATGCAGTTGTGGAAAAATGACAGAAATCCTTGAGGAAGAGGCCGATCGTTACTAAACATTTGCTAGTTACTCGTTTCAAATGGAACTGTAACTTTTTTGTATTCTTGGAATGTAAATAACTGCTGTATCGTACATATACTGTACGATGGTATTCCAGTATTTGTAAAGATTGCTTTTGCTAAAATATTTAATTTATTATATATTATTCGAAGTTATTGAGCAGTGTACGTGCTATTCTTTAAATATTTTTGTTTGATTTTCAGCAGCATTTTGGCTGCTGCAAGCTATTAGCAGATTTAGGTTTCTATTCATTGTTTATGTAATTTCTTTTCACACGAGGGGTTCTTTTGACTACAATTAGGCCATTATCCATGTCATTACAAGTCGTTGACTGCCTCATTCACCGAGCCGTCGTCGCAGTTCTCTACAATCTTGCTTCCATTTCTCATAATTTTGAAAAGCTGATGCTGACTACCCCCTTATTTTGTCTCGGTAATCCCTCACCCCGACCTCAATAATTCCTCATAGTTCTTTACCCCGTTTCATTCCTCCTAAAGTTCATCGTCTGTTCTTTGAAACGCTGCTGGAGTCGCAGTCAAGCAACATTTTCGAGACCTATGCCGAATTGATAAAGAACCTCCATGATCTGTAATTACATACTCTTATATAGCCGTCTCTCTTTCCATCGCCTTGTTTCCATCCTCATTTTTCTTACTTTCTTTGCACTGGATTGATTGATTGTTAGTGACTCCGGGCGCGTCAACTACCGAGGTCTTGAGTTCCGTAAGTGTAGTGAATGTTTTTCATCGGATGGTGGCAGAGATCTTCCCCCGCTGGATTGCGAGATCCGGCGCCGACCGTCGGCCAGTGGGGGTTTCCCTAACCAGGTATCTCCTACCAGCTGGGCACCGCCCCAGCCGGGAGAAGTTCTAAGTCCCCGAGTGGTCTCCGGCATGTGTGGTAGTGTAGTTCATGTTAATGTAAGTTTAGGGGGTGAGGATAGCACAAGGAAGAGGAAGGAAATATCGCGTGCGGTCCGTGGTCCGTTTGTTAGGGTTCTGTTCCGGCATTCGCCTGGTGTTGATCAGAGAAATCACGGAAATCTATCGATCAGAGCAGCGGCCGTTAGAATTCTCCTCCAGACATTTGTTCATGGTATTGGCAGAATATTTCCTTTTTTAGGAACAATTTTCAATGTCCTAATATTTATTCAATACTCGTTCATTCTTCACATGCATTTGTTATGAATTAACAAGAAAACTCGGGCGATAGGTTGGTCAGGTGAAGTATACATAGAATTTTTTATAACAATTAATTGCAATAACTTAGTATGAAAAAATGTATTTTGGGCTTTTTTTTCCTTTTCGATCTGATAAATGGAGTATTCATAACAATTGAATTTAAAATTTACTTTATTTTTACTTAATTACTTTCACATGTCAGTTGATGTTATCTGGAAAAGTCAAGTTTATTGTATTGCGTTAAAAGTAATTGCTTTCTGGATATATAAAGGGGTCAGATTTAAGTAATGTGTATGTTACGTTTTATTGTTTTTTCTCTTTAAAGTTTAGTGTTATAGTGAGTGCGAAGTCCAAGGCTAGTACCTGTGAACGGGATATCTTAGAACAAGTGTAAAACTCATTTTAAAAGCCGTGCACGGAAAAACTAGAGAGTAGAAAGAGTAAAATAATGTGGTAGATAAAAATTCAGAAAGAGGAATGAGCAAATTGTGAATTGTAATTGTTGAAAGTGTGTTCAGGCAGTCGAGGTGACGCCAATTTTTTGTTTTGCCTTGTTTTCTGTTTTTGTTTTTTTTCAGTGAGCAAACTATTTAAAGTGCGGTGTGGTGTAGGTGGGTGTGTTATAGTATATATTTGTTAATAAGTTATCTAAGGAGGAAATATTGTATAATTAGGAATGGTTGAATAAAGTTATGCAGAGCGTTTATTTAACGCATTTATCTTTGTAATAAAAATTGATTGAACGTTAAAAATGTATCAATGAAAACAACTATAACTCTTGAACTGAAAATGAAGTACAAATTTATTTTTTTATTTTAAGTTAAAAGTATTAATACAAAGTATTCAATACCGCAAACACTAAAATTCGGTCACAAGTTTCTTTAGTCATCTTTTTCTGCACAATTCCTGCACACTTTTGTTCTTTTCGTATTAGTACTTTGTATTCCGAATTATTTCTAATTCGGGATCTTCATTCTCGACAAATTTCAAGTCATTATAGTCTTCTTTTCCTGATTCTAAACCCGATTATCCGTATGATGTGTCACGTTCACTTTCAATTTGATAATCCTAAGATACTCTCACAATTACTGTTTTTTTTTCAATATCATGTTTATTAATTTATATTTACTGTTCATTAGAGATGGCTACAGAACAATCTGTACTAACTGGCAAAGTGTGACACGCACTCAGTAAAAGACACCTAGGGCTACTGACGTGGAGCCCTAGGTCTCCTTTGCGCCACCCAAGTCTGATAAGTTTCCTGAAAAGCATTCCACAACAGTAAGCTCGCAAACTGTTACTTAGCACTATAGAATAAAAAGGTACAAGAAGAATGCAGGTTATGAAAAAACGTATATGCATGTATTCGAAGTTTCCTGAGTCCCAGGGACTCAGTCTGTAGCAAAGGCTCAGTCTACACATACGTGGGGGCAAGGTGCCTAGACCCGCAGGAATTATTTATTACATTAATGGCCAAAAGATTTAGATAAATGTGGATTAAATGGTGCATCAGGCTGTTGTAAAGCCCTAGAAAAAATGAGTACGCAGTAAAATAAAATTGACAGGTATGTGGGCTCGCAGCCGCCTCTTTAAACATTAATAAAACATTCGCTGTAGATGTGTTCGCTCTTCAGAGTTGCTATCTTGCCATTGCAAGCGCCCGAAAATTCCTGCTGTAGAGACAGTATTTCGCATATTAACGAAAATTACTCTGACACATCAGAGAGCGTAATGCCCCGAACCGAAGCTCGCGTCGCCTATATGTAATTTCTCGGGTCGGGCGCATTGGCTCTCGCAGCCGACCGTAAAGATACAGACAGCAACTCAAAGAGCTGGGAATCGAACTAAGGTACTCGCACTCTAGTAGAGTAGTTTGAAATTAAGATGAACAGAAGTGGAGAATTTGGAAGTAATAAACATTTTCATTCTCCTCTATTGAATCACTCTCTTACTGAACTGTGTGTCCTTCTCCCACAGCTCTGGTTCAATTCATAACATTATGGACACTTCCCCACCTCCCTTCCTTCTTTCCTCCTCTGCTCCCCCCCCCCCCTCTCTCTCTCTCTCTCTCTCTCTCTCTCTCTCTCTCTCTCTCTCTCTCTCTCTCTCTCTCTCTCTCCCCCTGCTTCCGCCAGCACTCACAAACTTGACTTCTATCCCGTTTTCTTTTCCATTTAGTTCTTTTTACTCTCGTGTTCTCGCCAGATGTCACGCGTCTGAAACCACTTGTGACACTGCTGTGTCGTGTCTGCCTTTCCCCATTCGCTCTCAGCTGCTCCAGCCTTGCACCTCCATCTGCGAGGCAATGATTATTTAAAGCAGTCAAGTCCACTTTCGTGGGCCAGCTAGGTAGGCGAATGGCCACCGTTGCTTCCCACCAGCCACTGAATAAACCAAAGCCCTCGGGCGAAGGTTCTGCTGTTGTGGTGCACGCGTTCGAGTCGGATGAACGTCCCTTGCTCAGGAATTTTAACTGAATTTAAGCAATTACAATTATCTTCAAAATAATAAATGATTCTCACAGCGAATGTATACTTACTTTAGACATTAAATTCCAAACATGTCACATTTTCGTAAAATAATATCCCTTCGGCTGCATTCTCATTCCCAATGTTTTGTCATTTTGAGATAAATCTTTTAAATATTCAGTAACATTAGCGCTCAATATAATCCTTTTCGAAAGCAAACACTGAAGCGTCGAATGTGTTAAAATTATCGATTGAAACTAGTTTTGTTTAGATCGTAAAATTTTATACTCTAGGTAAATAGAAAAAGAACGAGTTATACAAACAAAATTTGTTTGGAGAAGAAAGAAAAAACGGAGATGTATCAATGGGAACTTTAAATATTGACAACCTAGAAGTAAATAAATCGCCTCTCTCAGCAAAAGCACTCGCACGCTAGTGAGCGTGTGAAAGCATACACTCGTAGATATATCGACAACTTCGCGCCCGTGCTATTTGCACACGCGCCTTTTTTCGTAACATGTAAATTTACATCTCCGTAAATTTAACACATTATTTGAAGCTACGAAAATAATTAAAAAATCATTGTAAGGTATATTTTAATACACTTGATAATAATGGCGAAATGTCCTGCAAGTAAAATAGCAGAAACTAGCCAGCGCGTTCAAGAAGGTACAAAGTATCTACAGAACAACTTAACTCCCATTACCAGACCCAAGACGGAAAATTACAATTTTCACATTTTTCTTCTCATGATTAATGTATGTAAGTATGGTCGTATATTTAGTCGGTTCTTCGGAGTACGTATTATATAACCTAAAACATAGCGTCAGTTGCATCGAGAAGTGCAAGAGTTGACGAGCTTAAACAGATAACATATTATTCAAAGCATACGAGATAAATTATTTGTTAATTTTTACACTGTTCGATATATAAAGATAAATGATTGAGAATGATGAAAAAGATTATTTTCAGAATAGGGAGAGGTAGTTATTTGTCACCAATGAATAGTTTTCTAATTACCGGTATGTTGAAATCCAAACACAAGACGCAATTCAAAGTAACAGCATGTAATAGGAGACATCACAGCATTGTGGCATGATAACTTTTAAAAAATACTACAGGAAATTAGAAAAAGATAAGAAAATTGCGCATAAATTATTTTTAAAAAACATTTTGGAGGCAGGAAGAAATAATTGGTCAGGTCTTTACAAATATGTTCGCAGACGCCGGGGGAATAAGGAAGAAATTCAGGAAATTCGAGTCGCAGATAACGTGTTACTGCACGACGACCAAGCGAAAGTAAATGTGTTCAACGCGTATTTTGTATCGGTATTCAAACCAAAAACGGGCGCAGGAGAAAGTTCATTATTTTCCAATAGAAAACCAGTACAAGCTTCATGCATGGGATCTCCGCAAACATATAAAATCACTGTAAAACGGTAAATCACGCGGGCCAAACGGCATCTCGACAGGTTTTATTAAACTCGGTGGTGAGGCGGTATTTCCCTATTTGTTAAGATTATTCTTTTTTTAAATTTGTTGCGACCTTAATCGACGCAACGCGTCTCTCCGCCCCATGTCGAGCGTTGAGCGCGGAGTAATCCTCCATAAATATCTCTCGTATGTAAGCGGAGAGTATGAGTGTATATGTATGCAAGTCTCGTCTCGTCTGTCGATTGCCGAGAGGACCGCCAGCTAGAATCTCCGCATACGCGCCTTCTACTACGCGCTCCTGCGTCACTACCCAGCGGCCAGAAATGGGAAGAAATTAGGAACGGGGTAGGGTTTGGGACACTTCACAGGGGTTGGACTAGCCCTTGTGAAGCAGCCAAACGTGTTTTATTGTAACAAATTTCACATGCGATTTGACGGGAATCGAACCCGGAGCTCATTGGCGAAAGGCTAGAGACTTCGCTATGAGCCACGAGCGATACATATTCAATATTTCTATTAATAATGGAAGTTTACCAGACAATTGGGAGACAGCTAGAGTAGTCCCAATTTTCAAAAATGGTAATAAAACGAAATGTAATATAGACCAATAGTACTCTCTCACATTAGTAGTATGCAACATAATGGAGCATTTAATAGTCGGGTACATTCGCCGTGAATGGGGAAAAAGCGAACTGGATTTTTCACAGACAGCATGGGTTTAGAAGTGAATATTCGTGCTAAAGCCGAATTGTGTCTCTTTTTCAATATCTAGCTGACGATGTTGACGCGGGTGGGAGGGTGTATGCATTCGTAATCGACTTTGCAAAAGCATTCGACGTAATACCGCATAATCTACTTATTAGAAAATTATTAACTTCCAGGAGTTGATGCTAGAGTTGTGAAGTGTATAAACGAATTTCATAGAGACAGGAAACAAAAAAGTTTGAATTGGCACTCAGTTTTTGACTATGGGTATTGTTACTTCAGGGGTTCCACAGGGAAGTGTTTTAGGGCCATTACTTTTCTTAGCGTACGTGAATGATCACTATGTTAACATACAATCAAAGGTGCGTTTATTTGCAAACGATTGTGTTATATACCAAAAAATCAAAGGTAGCGCTGACGAACAAATATTACAGTAGGATTTAGAACATTTACGTGATAGGGCTGAAAAAAATGACATGGGAATTAACGGATTGAAGAGCAAAACAATAGCGTTCGGGCGGGGGCGAAATTATGAGGGACCATACTATCGTTCAGGTGAGGTCATCATCCCAAGAGTCTCATTATGCAAGTATTCAGGCATTCATCTATATAGTAAATTAGGGTGCGAGAAGCATTTAAATCAGGTAGTAAAAAACGTGGAAGTCCTTACATTTTGTAATGCGAATTCTAAAGAAAAGTGCAAACGCCAAAGAATTAGCATATCTTTCGCTGGTTCGCCCTCTCATGGAATTTGGAGTGGCATGTTGGAATCCATACAGAAAGTCGCACCTGGAAAATCTAGATAGAATACAGAGGAAAGCGAATACGTTTACCAATAGAACTAACGCAATAAAAAATGTATGGGAACCTCTAGAAACGAGAAGATCAAACGCGAGGCTTTGCGCTCTTTATAATTCGTACGTAGGTCAACCAGTTTGGAAGGAAATTCAGGTTAGGCTAGAAAAACCAAACCAAATTATTTCGGCCAAAGCGATCACACCCACAAAATCCGAACAAGGAAACAAAATTCAGATCTTTGGAAAGTTTTCTTTTGTAACAAAACAATTAGAGATTTACCCTCATCAATTTTCAAAGCTTTCCCTCTAAATGTCCGAAGATTTAGAAATAAGTTAGAATAAGATATGAGTAATAGATATTAAACACGTGCGGTGAAGTGCTGGTCAGTGTAATTCAAAGCAGTGCAGTGCAGTGAACGCGATCAATTCATTTTTTAATCTAATTTAGCCAATATTTATGTACCTTGTATTAAATTTTAGTATCACCAACATATAATTACTGGATATCATGACAGAGTTGAAATAATTGTTATAATACTTAATATTAGTGATAGTATGAGTATTGCATCCTCATCTTGTACTGTACTCCATTATCACATTATTGTTATTGTGATTGTTATTATTGTTGTTGTTGTTTAACTGCCACTGTGTCATACCTAATTGCAGTTAAAATAAATGTATGTATGTAGTATATAACCGAAATTATAGGAATATCTGTACTTCAGTATGTGTGTGTTTGTGTGTGTGAGTTTGTTTGTGTGTGTGAGTTTGTTTGTGTGTGTGTGAGTTTGTTGTGTGTGTGAGTTTGTTTGTGTGTGTGTGAGTTTTTGTTTTTGTGTGTTTGTTTGTGTGTGTGTTTGTTTGTGTGTGTGTTTGTTTGTGTGTGTGTGTTGTTTGTGTTGTGTGTTTGTTTGTGTTTGTGTGTGTGTTTGTTTGTGTGTGTGTTTGTTTGTGTGTGTGTGTTTGTTTGTGTGTGTGTTTGTTTGTGTGTGTGTTTGTTTGTGTGTGTGTTTGTTGTGTGTGTGTTTGTTTTGTGTGTGTTTGTTTGTGTGTGTTTGTTTGTTTGTGTGTGTTTGTTTGTTTGTGTGTGTTTGTTTGTTTGTGTGTGTTTGTTTGTTTGTGTGTGTTTGTTTGTTTGTGTGTGTTTGTTTGTTTGTGTGTGTTTGTTTGTGTGTTTGTTTGTTGTGTGTGTGTTTGTTTGTTTGTGTGTTTGTGTTGTTGTGTTGTTTGTTTGTTTGTGTGTGTTTGTTGTTTGTGTGTTTGTTTGTTTTGTGTGTGTGTTTTTGTTTGTGTGTGTGTGTTTGTGGGTTTGTTTGTGTGTTTGTGTGTGTGTGTTTGCGCGCGGTGAAACGCAAAGGTGCTCTTCGGTAAAAATTGTACCTAAAAGAACCTACACAAAAATTACGAAACAATTATTGAGTTTTGTTTAATTATACGGCAATATACCGTTCTGTTCACTAAGTCGTTATGATTAATTCTATGGAAAGTCACCGAAAAGGTTTTAGGCTTCGAGCCCTAAAGGTAGTGGATTTTCGATATTACACATTCCATATCCACAGCTATGTCGCATATGGGATTCCGGGCCCTTCCACAATAAGTAATCTAAGATCATTTTTAGGCGGAACACTACGGCTACTTCAAAACCATTGTCAGAGAGAGAGAGAGAGAGAGAGAGAGAGAGAGAGAGAGAGAGTTCTTGTGTTCGGCTGCTCTGGTAGTTTCCGTGCTTTCTCCGATCAATACCAAAGCGAAAGCTGAAGCAGTAACCCTAAGTAACGGGCCACGGACCGCGCACAATATTTCTTTCCTCATCCTTGTCCCAAACTTGTCTTTAATACACACTCACGCGCACGGTATGCATTTCGGGAGACCTGTCCGGGCTAGTAGAGCACGACCGGGTTGGACGAGACATCGCAGGAGGACATAGATCTGGAGATCTATGTCCGGGTTGGCCGAGACATAGATCTGGAGATCTATGTAGCAACCTTTACTTATCAACATATGTAAAAATCTTCAAACACGACATACGATATGGAGTTACAGAAAAATCTAAAGGGATAGTCTTTGAACTATCATTCTTTATGTTCTTAGTTTCGTAAATAAAACAATGGTATGTTTCGTTTCTGGGTATGTATTTTTAAAAATTGCGTCGACTTCTCGTGAAATTCGGAAACATACGTTGTTGTGCCATTGTCTAAGAATTATTTTCTTTCAATATTCTCCTACCTATGGATATGGGACCGAGAGATCCTGTATTCTGTTTTACGTATAGCTTTTCGAGAAAGATTGTCAAAGTACCTTTGAATGGAAAAGGTCTCCTCCGTGGTGTGGAATGTTGCCCACGTCTGTTTTGCATTCATTGTAGTCGGAGTTTCTCCGACGCGACAAAATTACACCATAATCAAAATAGTCGACGTTAATTATTCTCAGCTCTCACAAACCAGGAATTGACGATTTTCTTCTCCGTGCAATAGTTTATTCTGTACCTATTTTTGTTTCTACTCATTTCATCCCAGGTAAGTGCGCCCACAGATTTTTCATTTGTGTCCCAGACTGAGCTTGTTTTATTAAAAATTCACCGCAGCCGGGGAACTTGTCCGTCCACTACTGTTACAGCGGTCAGGCTATTCGTCTTCGTTGCGCCCCTTGTCACTTGTGGAACGCAAGCCCGCTCACCGCGTGGTACGGCGGGTTGCCGCCCCACACCACCAGTGACTGTTAATCCATTCCCAAGGCAACTTTCCTTTCCGACCTTCAATTGGCAACAATGCATCCTTCATTAAATCAAAGAAATTGAAGGCCTATTATTTTATATTTTATTGTCATTGTCCTCTTTCAACCATACTACATGTCTGAAAATAACATGTAGGTAGGCGTGTATTTCAAACGGTTGTTTTTGAAACGGTGTGCTTTTTCTTCTCATAATGAGTAAACGTGTACATTCAGATATTATTTTGTGTTTTCTTCCGTCATTATTAACTAAATATTTTTTGTCCCTTTAATTATCCTTTTCCTTTTTTTCTTTGATTGATTTAATTATTTCTCTTGGATAAAGGACTTTCTCACATTCATTGACAAAAATATTTAACTCCAAAAATTCATCTAATTGATCTCATTGATTTTTTCAAGGTGTTTTAGATTTTGATTTTGAAGGCCCTTAGTCATTGACTTCCAAGTTTGTTGATCTATAGAAAGAATGTTTAATCACACCAATGGGTTTTGGAAGGATTCACTTGAAGTTATCATATACAATCATTCTCTTGGACATATGGGGACGTCCAGCATACATTTTGTATCTTGAATTTTGACTTGCTAGAAGGGAAGGGGGATTTGTATTTTATGAACAGAGACTTAGTTGACATGTCAATTGGATAATTTGGCACGATATTTCCCTATGGAGTGTGTATAAATTTAAATTATATTTTTAATTGGTTTGCTTTTGATGAAATGTTCTCCTTTCTGGTCGGCACAGAAAGTCAAACGTAACATGATGGTAATTAAGACTTTTCCACTTCAACACGCAATCTCATCTAAAAGGCGTTATTTGCCTCTCAATTTCTTCAGTGCAGAAGACGCTTGCGTATCTTGAATTTTGAAAGTAAACTAAAGAGCATTTACAGATTTACCTGTTTGACATTATCCAGGAAAGGTAATGAAACTTCGTAATGCACGTTTTTTAAGAAGAAAAATAAAACACGATTTGTTTTTATAACATTTGTTTCACGGGCGTACGAATGAAGAGAAGCGCTCACCTATTTGATTTCTGAAATTAAAATTATAATATAAAAGGTTGGGGTAAATTCTAAAAACTCTCATTAGCAATGCAGACAATTCTTACGGGTATTATAACTTTCTTCCTATGTTAAGGAATTGGTCCTGAAACTATGTTGCAGAAATTAAATGTACTCTATTTTTATAAAATTCCATTACTATTTTTATATTTTTCGTGAAATAGAGAGAGCCATGTTCAGAGAAAAGCTATCTAGAACAGGAAGGAGAAAGTTAAAAAATATTTTACTTGCCTGGGAGCGTACATTGTGTGCAAAACAGAATCAAACTTTTTCCTTTTTTAATAAGATGTATCCCAAAGATACAATTTGCTTTCTGTCGCTTCTGCGTGAAACAATTATTTTTGCGGACTCCGAAACTCTGGACGTTTTCCGACCCAACGCAAGCTACGAAAATATCCTAGCCCGCTTGGATTTTTGTTAGATTAACGTGAGCGAAAAGAGAACTTCCAAGAAACAATCTTGGGGTACACTAAAAAAAATTCTTGTACAAAAGTGAATATTATGTTAAAAGTAAAAAATTTTTTCAGGTTCTCTGTATTATCAGGGATAATTTGTTTTAGATTTATGGTAGGTGCAAAATGTCAGAATATCGAGAAATTTGCTAATTTCCTATATTTGTGTTCTTGAGGTTGCGATTGCCATAGTTCATACAATCTTACTTCAATGACATAAGTCATGAACCTGAGTGACAAAGTTCTAGAGAGAATTTCAACGTGAAGTTTGGAAACATAGTGAAGATGGTTCCCCGGTAGCTCAGTGCATCAACTGTCACTGCAGCACCTCTGACCGGGAGGTCCTAGGTTCGAGTTCTGACGGCGGCAGGATTTTCGACACTAGCTTTTCAGCTGGGTCGAATTCAGTCGCTGTCTGGAAGAGAATTCTAGGGGCCGGCTGCTCTGATCGGTAGTTTTCCGTGGTTTCTCCGATCAACACCAGGCGAATGCCGGAGCAGTACCCTACCAAACGGGCCACGGACCGCGTGCGATCTTTCCTTTCTCTCCTGTCCTATCCTTCCCTATCACACACACTTACACTAACATTCACTACACTACCACATATTTTGGGAGACCGGTCGGGAGCTTACAGCTTGTCCCGGCTGGGGTGGTGCCCCGCTGGTGGGAGAGTCCTGGTTAGGGGGAAACCTCACTAGCCGACGGTAGGTCGGCGCCGGATCTCGCCATCCAGCGCGGGAAGATCACCGCCATCTCCCGAGGAAAACATGCACTACACTAACGGAACTAATGACCAACGCCGTTGACGCGCCCGGAAACACGAAAAAATCAATCAATCAATCAATCCAACTAGCGGTGTTGTAGCAGCGGTACAACCGCACGTACTTTCTCTCGCATTTGTTAAAGGCTATGTAATATTATAATATAACAATTTCTTTTCACATCAACTACCATTTGAAAAATTCTTAAACAAACGAAGAGTGAGAAATACAATTTTTTCAAATTCAAATGCTTAATCGAAAATTGCTTTCTGCCACTGAATTCAGTGTATTCACGTTCTACATAAATTTACCAACGATGCACGATGCGTATTTTAACCTTAAATAAAATTATTAGTTTATATTAACGAGCAGCAGTCATTATCGCCTTCGGTTATCAATGCGGTGTTACAAACACAGGTTACAAGCAACACTGGAAGCTAATTAATATGAGATACACATTTTACTAATTAGCATTGTTGATCATCAAGATCATGAAAATAGATAGAAAAATATAATAATTAAATATATTTTGTATTCATCAAAATTACTCTGTTTTTACATGTATTACTTATCATCTTCACGTCTTATTACGCAAAGCGAAATCATTTATTTGTTTTCACATTTAACTCATTAAAGGACGCAATTTAAAAATAGGTTTTAAATAATATCTAAAAGATTAATTTTAAAACTTACAACAAAAGCTCGAAGAAGAAACTAACAGAGAAATATTAAATAATGTACAAATTCTAATTTGCGTAGCATCCAACTGCCTAGCATCCTTTGATATTACGATCTCGAAGCGCAATCAATTGGGGGTGGGCGACTGTATTTGTCGCCAAATTACACAAAAAAGTGATCTGTTCTTGATTTACACTTAACAATTTCTTAAAATGAATCTTCATAATTGTAGTTGGAGGAAGACGTCAAAATTTTGAATTCTTTCAATTTTCGAAAAATGAGTGTTTTCAACCAGCATGGAGACCTGCGCCATTCTTTTCAACGCCCTTCAGACTATCCAACAACAAAATTTTATCAGAAACTAATTAAAAATTACCTATACGTATTGAGATATACCAAAATTTTCCTCTCTCTACATTTATATCTGCTAAAGATCTTAGCGTCCGGCTTGCTGGGTCAATGGGTCACGATATATTATAATCCTTATTACCTCTATAATGGATTATAGGATCCGCTGACTATACAGCGCAGCTGGGAATCTGAAATAGAATGATTCTATTCCTAGTTCATTTCTGTTTGGATTGACTAAATGAAAGATCACTTTCTTTTCTAAAGAACAAAATTCAACAAAGTTTATTTTTACGGTTTTAGTAACCAATTTAGTGAATTTACAATTGTTTTAGGCCTTTGATCAAGATATCTTTCAATTTACAATTTATACCGCGGTTAACTTATCTTTTTCGTTGATGTCCTCGTAGACTTCTCAGTCGAAATATCTTGCGATCTTGCCGTAGTCCAAAGTTCCAAGAAATCCTCTCTGCCCCTATCCAAGCTGGTCTCCAACTATCAAAATTATCAGTCCCGATTACGTCCTATGACATAGTCCCGAACTCGATTACCACTCCCGACAAAGTTCCAATTTATACATCAATATTGCTTCCACATCAAAATATCTGCAATATCATTCACTGTCCTTAAACTTTCACTGATAACCCATTCTATCTAGATTGTACTCGTTCCCTCTCACGAACCTACGATCAGTTCAGAAGCGCGTTGCCGAGCAGAATGAAATCTTCCTGCATGATTCATCCCTCGAAGACTTCGTATTAAACTACCTTAATTTTTTTCATAACATTTGACCGTCCTTCTCTCACCCAGCCAATCCATACGTTTGTTATATTTTGGTGTAGCTGACCGTCTAAACTTCTTCGCCCAATCCCAAATTTTCTACTTTCGGCACCAAGCCACCTCTTAATGCATTTAGAAAAACAAAACTACATTGTTTATTCACGGTCGTTGCTAAGCTCTAGCTCTCGTGATATTTCGTAATGCATGTTCCACCATATTGTCTACAAATAAATGTTAGTTTATTTTAACGTGACATATCGGTATGTCACAGTATATTATAAAAAATTTTGCAAAAAAACTCAAATTTACGAAAATATGTTCATGAACTTATTTCAAAATCTTTCGTTAAGGAAACATTTTATATGGAGAAAAAATCCATCTTCAATATTTTAGTTGTAGAGAGACACCGATCTTTTATTGTTTGAATTTTTTCGATTTTCCAAATATTAGAGTATTCAACGAAAATGAGACCTGCACTATTCACTTGAACATCTTTTGCACTATCCAAGAACAATATTTAATAAAAAACGATAGAACATTTTTTTGAAAATTTTGAAAATGTCCCAGGATTTCATGTAAAATATCCCCAAAATTAAAATATCGGTTTCAAATTCAAGGGGCCGCGAAATAGCCAGTGCGTTCGGGAAATATCAATTAGAGAAAACTGACTGAAAGATTTAGCCACTAGTGTGACGGACGCGACTGACGGACGGACGTTTTGCCGTCAATAGATTTTCCAGTACGAAGGACCCACAAAGCATGGATTCTGGCTACACCACGTGTTAGTGGATTTTTTTCTAAATATAGCAACTTGATTTATCCACTTTTTTGTTGCAAGGGCCCGGCAATAGGAATTGTTTTTCTGCAAAAAATTCTCGCCTTTTTCCTGCAGCATTACATAACTTTCTCTTAAGGTGAACCTACTTAAGTGCAAGAAACTACAAATAAGGCTATTTGTAAGTTTCATAGAATATATAGCCTCTCTCGAAATCAATAACTTCGAAAGTATTTGTTGTAGAAAAATATATTTTTATCGGAATTAGTAATATATTTTGTGGAAAATTATGAAAACTTTTTATTTTGAAAAGTACAGAACAAAAATTCCTTAAAAATAGACTGTTAAACCCCCGGTGTTTTCGAGAAAAAGTGGGAAAGGAACCAGTTGAACTTCTTTTATAAACTGTGCATGAATGTATTTTCTTTTTTTACTGTCTTCTCGGGCTAGACTTTATTCTAAAACGAACAGTGGTTGAATAACGAAGTTTGCTTTG
The DNA here is from genome assembly GCA_964035755.1 of Teleogryllus oceanicus. NCBI lineage: Eukaryota > Metazoa > Arthropoda > Insecta > Orthoptera > Gryllidae > Teleogryllus > Teleogryllus oceanicus. The sequence goes on from CAXIVR010000003.1 coordinate 13,137,046, forward strand.
TTCACACAAATTAATATTATCCAATTCGTATAATTCAATAAATGTTTCTATATCATACCAATGTCTTGTTGTTCATCAGCTGGAACTCGTCATCGCGAGCACGATGCCGTTTTGAAGGTTACTCGCGTGTCTTTGTTTCGAAGGCACTGCCTCCTCAGAACTCGCTGGACTTGTCCTCCCAACCACAAGCGACCCCCGCCTCATCTCGCAAGCAGAACCGGTTAACTAATCTGAGGCCACTTTTGCAGGCCTGTACTATAAGGAGCTTTGATTCATATTGAAGCACTAATAAATTTTCAGTATATTTAAAATACATTTTTAAAATAAGCGAATCAATGAAAATATTTTTTAATAGAATGTTTCCTTTTCGTAAAAAAGATTATTGTACCGTTTATGATTCCATACGTAGTATAGCAGAAGGTGATTAGTATACTGGTTAAATTACTACATTCAAACCTTCAAAAAAAATGTTCAGTGCCCTTTTCTGGACTGATAACATAATAGAAAACTATGTATACCATTGTTTAGAATTTCCTTGCCCTTGTGCTACGAAGATTTCGCCTTTTGGGTTGAAGTTCAACGTCCTCGGAGACGTCACAGAGACTGTGGTAAGGGCGAAGTCCGACCGCGTCGAACAGTTATTGCGTCAGGGGGGCCAGACTGACTGGCGTCGTTTTTCGCCACCGTCGCCTCCACCCCATCGCGCCGCCCCTGCGCAGTCTCCGCCACCCTCGGGACTCCGGCACGGCCGCAACAAATTGAAAATCGATGAGCGGCGGCAGCGGCCGGAAGCGGCGTGCCCGCGGGTTTCCGGTGCGCAGACGCAGCCGTGCCAGCTCTCTCCTCACTGCCCACGCCTCCTTTTGCCCTCACCCCCACCCGTCGGATTGCCTAATCTTCATACCCTCTGGTCTGGGGTCTAGGAGAATAAGAAGGATGAGTGATCTGAGAAGTCTTCAGAGAGTAAGGCTTTAGGAGCTTAGAAGGTTGTTACGAAATTAGTAGATTCCGGCTGTAGTGAACTTCTGGGGACTAACATTTTTGGTTCACTATATCCGAGGTTCACTGTATCCGACGATGTCAAAATAAATTAGTTTCTCCATAATAATTGATTTTATTAATATAGAGATACAGCAAAATACATGAACAGCACGAATTTATAATTTCAATATCTTTATTTGTCCTGAAAGGAAATTATTTTCAACAGTTTGCTTCGTACTTCATTAGTAATTTCTGTTGATCCTGCTCCAGAGTTAATGCTCGCTCCATCCTTGATTGTTCATTGTCCTCCGTGTGTAAGTAATATAATGCAGTCTTGTCACTGTTCAATACCCCCTGCACTGTTGCAACTCCGTCTCACTCTCCGAAGACCCTTTTACTCGCCTAATAACACACGAGATGCTTGCGGTAGCGGGATGGTGCAAGTGGCTAATGAAGCTGATCGCGTTTCCGTGCGGCACGGCCGATATAGCCAGGCTGTAGCAGTCGCGTGCTTCCTGTCGCCTACACAGAACTCAACGCCCTTTATCCCGCGGAACGTCAAGTAACATAAGATTGACACTGAAGCAAGCAATCGCGCTCGCCGCCGCCAGTTGTAGCCCACGCAGGACACGGCAGTGAAACTGAGTGGCATAAGGTCATCAGTAGGGCCGGAGAGCTATGTAGTAATATATTTTCCTAACGTACCTCTGTCAAGTCGAATCGACGATATACTTACGTTTCATATCGGTTAGTCCCAAAAACGTCGACTTTTTAGTACATACTTTTACATATTTCACCCGAAAGTATATATATTCACTTATTTTACCCAAAAGAACATATTTTTACATATTACTGTTTTTTTATTTTTCCTATATAATTTGCTAAGGAATCTTTCAGACAAACAATTCAGCATTGCTTAACATTTTTCTGTAGCCTCCTCTCTAAATTGCCGCTATTGCATTGCGTTGAAATAAGGTTGAAATAAGTCAGTCCATAAATACCGACGGCATTGTAAATAAAACAGGCAAGGTTACGACGCAATACATAGCTTCCTTGCAGAGAACAGAAAGGAAGTTTGGTTTCCGAAAATGATACATTTTGCAGGTGATATCGCGTTGCCACCTCGCGTATTTCAGGGGTCTCCCTCGACGTTGATACCCTTCACCAGAAATTACACGCACCAGCTCAAGAGGCGCCGTTCTTTTTGTTACGGTGATCGCTGTAAATAATAGGAGGAAAATATGAGGAGAACAATGTTTAATATTGGTCTTTATGTTAATGAAACAGAACATTTTTTAATAAAATATAATTGATATTTTGATAATTAATGTTATAGTTCTTACTTTTTAGGACACACACATATATATCGCGGCGCGCCTCGGAGGAGCTCTTTTTGATTGCAGCAGCGACGGCGACTAGACTTGAGTTCTAAAGGCGATTGTAACTTGATAGCATATGAGTTTATTTTAACTTGGTAGTTAAAAGTTAACTTGAGAAGCGTATCAACGAAAGTGATGTAATTGAGAAGTGGAATGCACGAACATTCTTCGCATTAACATTCACAATATTTGAGAGAGCAAGTGAAGTGATTGTTTGACTTCGAAATAATTTCAAATTTGTAAAACTCGCGCAGAAGGACATTAACTAAATCCAGCATCTCATATTGCTCGCTGAAACCACACACGCCCAAAGTGTGGTAGGTAGGCCGAGCATTTAAAGCATAACTTCAGCAACATTAATTATTCGAGGCTGGAAGCGCGAACAAACTTGTACGAGGCGCGGCAGAAGAAGGACGATCTCAGGAAGAGCGAAGGAGGGAGAAAGATTTGGACTGGAACGAGAATCGTACGAGTCCGGAGAACGGGAGGGTGTGGAAATTGGAGGCGCGACGGAGTCCAGAGCTCGAGGGAAAGAAACTGGTAACATGTGGGACAGCGAGCGAAGACGGGTGACAACGCGAGGCTGCAGAAAATCCCCAAGGTTACCTACAGGCGAGCGATGCAGAGCTGTTGAGATAAAAGAACTGGCAACTTTTATACGGCGATCAGTTGGGGAAAAGAGAATAGCAGTAAATACACGACAATTCGTGTTAAGTGGGTGAAAAGTCCAGAATAGATCGGTGAAGTATTCCGAACGATATGAGTGGCAGTTTCAAGTTCGTTTACTGCGCGTGTTATTGAATTTATTCAAAGAGGCCATACCTTGTACAATTTTACTTAAACAATTCATGATTTCACATGTTGTACAATTGATGTTATCTGGAAAAGTCAGTTTATTGTATTGCGTTAAAAGTAATTGCTTTCTGTGATATGTAAAGGGGTCAGATTGAAGTAACGTGTATATTACGTTTTATTGTTTTTTCTCTTTAAAGTTCAGTGTTAAAGTGAGTGCGAAGCCCAAGGCTAGCACCTGTGAACGGGATACCTTAGAACAAGTGTAAAACTCATTTTAAAAGCCGTGCACGGAAAAACTAGAGAGAGAAAGAGTAAAATAATGTGGTAAATAAAATTCAGAAAGAGGAATGAGCAAATTGTGAATTGTAATTGGTGAAAGTGCGTTCAGGCAGTCGAGATGACGCCAATTTTTTGTTTTGCCTTGTTTTCTGTTGTTGTTTTTTTTTCAGTGACCAACTATTTAAAGTGCATAATCATATTACATAATTGTGCCACTGTAATTTTTCATTCAATATATGCTCATTTTATTCGTATTTTATCTGATCCATTGTGTCAAGGGTTCAGACCTTTCTCATACCCAAAAGATCCTGCTTCCTGATAATTTTAAGCGCGCTTCACGAGCATTCATACTATCACCCTCTCCCCACATGTGGAAGGTAGTAGGTGGGTGTGTTAGAATACATATGTACATATATCCCCTCTTTTCAGTACATAATTATTCGGGCCGTAGTCATCAGGTAGTTGCCCATTCCCTGTCCGCTAACTTAACCTCCGAGAAGTCTTCTTAGGTTACAAGCTTTGTCCAATGATATTTTCTTTCGAGCTGCCTTGTTGGAATTTGTGGCACTGAGCGGATTTACATTCTTTTGCAGGAGGAAATTAATTTACAGAACGTTATATTTCCTACGTTCACTATAATCGAGGTTCACGTTTACAATAATAAGAAGCTTCTTTTACTCATTTCTAATGTAAGTGAAACGGGACCAGTGGCTTAAGTTCACTATAACCGAGGGTTCACTATAACCATGGTCGACTATAATTTGTTGAGCGGTTATGGATTCCCAACCCAGTGAAGCAAAGAGTACGTCCTTCTTCGTGAATGTATGTCTAACAAATAAAAAGTAAGCAAATATTTAAGGAGTCTCAAAGAAATTGAATTGATTATTGGATGCCTCGTTGAACAAAACAGCAAACGTGACGAAATTTATCCATATTAAGCGACACAGCCTTTTCATCATATACTTTGACATTTATAATGTATTGTGGCAGCGATACAAACATTTGTTATTTTAATACTGATTATTTTTCAATTAAATAGTTCATGTCTCTGGCCAGTAAAATAGTGTTGTTCTCGGCTAATCCACGTAATTGCGCGGGCGTTGCTTCGTCCTAGCGACAGTCGACTTCTCCCCTCCCCCTTTCTTGCACTGCCCTAACAGTCTCTTATAAATATTGATAGTGAGTTGTTCAGCCACAGATCACGCGCTGGTCGCAAGCGTTTCTTCTCAAGGCATCATTCCTGTGAATGACTTTCAAACGTGTGTCGTTATAAACAAAGTCTCAATTTTTTAGTTAGCGATACAAGTTATAGTGTTATGATTCAAGAAATATCAGTTAACAATTTCCGTGATTCAGTGACAATTCCCAACCACGCCACTTCTGCAAGTTGTGGCTAAGCGACCCTGGAATGATCAGTGGTCTTAAGCGGAAGGTACTCAGTTGTGACCTCTCAATGGAAGCGGCGTACATCTTGTGTGCGTGTGTCATCCGTGGCATCGCACTGCACTGTACACATTCACATTAATCGACCTGAAGATTTCCTTTTTTAAGGTTTCTGCGTGCAACTACTAATTCTGCAACACAATCTGATCTGTGTACAATCGACAGACAGTGTTGTGAAAATTGTCATTGCATTTGTTTCCGCAAATTAATATTATTTGTGTTAAACATGAAAGAAAAAATTATTGAACTGTCAAGTAATTTCAAGTTCGCATTCAAATCATTTACATAAGTATTGTAGACTTTTCTCATTTTGAGCAAGTTTGGCTGAATCTTAAATCGTATGTTCGTAAATTGCACATGTCAAATGTTGTTTCATTAATAGTTGTTTTTAGTCCAATTTTATGTTCTAATAACGTCCTGTTCACGTTTCTTGTTTTAGTTCTAGAAGTTTCTTGTTATTCGTAAACCAATAATGTACAAAAACTGTCTCCCTTGTGCCAAGAAGCTTCTGCTCTTTACTTCTAAATTCACTAATCTATCAGCTACACTATCGAAATTTATAGTACCTTGAAAAGTACATTTCAGTAGGTCACTTCGATCTCGAACAGTTACGTCAAACTGTAGTTTATAACTGTTTAACTTTGTTTCTGCTTTATTTAATAGATTTAGCTGGGATGATTTAAAACATAAGGTATGTAGCGTTCATCTTGAAATTAATTTCCCTGCTAATCAACCCAAGATTAATATTTACTATATATTCAAAACTTCTAGAATGACATATTTCCCTGTATTTCCTTTTCCATTTCACTGTAAGGAGGAGTCAAGGGTTTAAAGAAAGTAGTGTGGGAGGCCTGCACTGGCAAATAAACTCCTGCCATTCGTTATTGTAATTTACCACTTTGAAAGAATAATTGCATTAGTTACCTCCGCGTAATTCTGTTGAAATGTACGGAACTTTGTTCTCTCCGAGCAATTGTTCCTTTTCGTTATCGTTTGTGATTACATAAATTCATTTATTTATGCAAGTACGTATTAGAAATCGGGGAAGTTAATTTCTTTTGCTGCCGATATAAGGAGGACTTGTGAGAACTACAACGGATTAGTGCGACAAATTGTTGGATGGAAGATGTGGCATCGTGAAACAATGTCAGTACGTCAGCCAAATCTGTATTCTCATATGCCATTTCATTCAGTGTGACGGGCACGTGGAAAAAGAACGATCGTTTTACCTGACGTTTAAAAGGCTGGACAGGTAGAATCGTACATTTCTTTTTATTTGGCCCTTCAAATCCCCCAACATTTCGATCCAGGTGCTTCTGAGAGATAGAAAACAATTTGAACACAATTTGAAAATAAGACAAACTTGTTGTCTGGATCGTCAGATTAAAATTCTGCTTAATCAAAGCAATTTTGAAGTCTTGTTAATTAACTTTGACAGTTCGTTGTGAAGAAGTTTATAATAAAGGAATTCGGAATGATCGATGAAAGTTAGTGGAAAGAGATGAATAAATATGAAAAAAAGGTCAGATTAAGAAGATATGATGAAAAGTAGTACGAAATATTTGTGACCATTGTCCTGATTATATATTACAGAGGAAAAGTATATCTTTAAAAAAGTAACTCCAGATTCAATGATATCTCCTCTCCAATGTTAACATTTCAAACCCTGTGAAACCAAGTGGCATACTGCCTAGAAACCAGTGCTTTACAAATAACAATGCATATCCCTTGTACAATTTGTAATTACTGGAAATAAGAGAATTTTGTGGAGAAAATAGAGAAATAGTACGACGAAGTATACGACCTTCTCCTAATATGTTTTGTAAACCATGAATGACTTGATCTATATTACAACTCCTGGACTTCACATTTCTTATACTTTCTTCTTGACATGGGCGCTATTTACTTTCAACTCTTCTGCGTTAGTCTCTTTGTCTCAATTGTATCACCTACGAGCTTTTAAACATTAATCCCTATTACTCAGCTCGTCACCCTCGCCATTTGTTCTAATGTCTACTGTCACGGCGGCTCCATTTGTTCTAATACATTTCAGACGTGCTCCATTTCGCAAGTCTTGAGCATTTTCCAGCTGGCAGTTTCCTTTGTTCACGACTTCCCAAATCATAAACTCCACCCCCATGAAATCCTTTTTCCACATCGAATATCGGTTCTGGACAAATGACTTACTAAATTTTGTAGTTTTGGTTACTATTGTAACATTTTATTTCCTATTTTCCTATGAGGTACCACTACGTGCCAACACGGGTTATTGATCTTTTACCAGATTTAACGCCGCGCCTTTCGATGCTTGTACGCTGACGTCCACAACGTACACCTCCCAACTCTAATCTAAAAATGGGAAAATGTATATGTGCGTATGTGTGTGCGTGTGTCCGTGTGTGCGTGTGTCCGTGTGTCTGTGCGTGTGTCCGTGTGTGTGTGCGTCTGTCCGTGTGTGTGTGTTGTTCGTGGCGTGTGTCCGTGTGCTGTGCTGTTTGTTCGCGTGTGTGTGTGTGTCCGTGTGTGTGTGTCGTGTTCCGTGTGTGTGTCGTGGTGTTCGTGTGTGTGTGTCCGTGTGTGTGTCCGTGTGTGTGTGTCCGTGTGTGTGTGTGCGTGTGTGTGTGTGTCGGTGTGTGTGTCCGTGTGTGTGTGTGTCCGTGTGTGCGTGTGTCCGTGTGTGTGTGTGTGTGTGTGTGTGTCCGTGTGCGTGTACGTGTGTGCGTGTACGTGTGTCGTGTAGGTGTGTGCGTGTGTAGTGTGTGCGTGTACGTGTGTGCGTGATGTGTCGTGTACGTGTGTGTGTGTGTGCGTGTACGTGTGTGTGTGCGTGTGTGTGTGTGCGTGCTGTGTGTGTGGTGTGGATGTGTGTGTGCTGTGCGTGCGTGTGTGTGGTGTGTGTGTGCTGTGCGTGCGTGCTGTGTGTGCATGTGCGTGCGTGCATGTGTGTGTGTGTGTGTGCATGTGGTTGCCCGAGGTTGCGGGGGTGCATGACTGTAACACGTTTCAGCCACTGGACTGATTGCTTTGAAATTTTACAGGAACACTTCTGAGGAGCCGAAAAAATCTATGATTGTTCGCGATCCCAAAATGTTACTCCAAATTTGGTTTACGCCATAAACAAACGCTACTACAAATGATGCTAGAAATGATGCACTGCATTCAGGCGAGATTTTTGCCCTATGGAGCGGGGAGAAGTTGTTTAATATAAGATTGTAATAAATAAATACCCTGCCAACGTCAGGTGAGCAGCTAGTTTTGCAGAAAATCACATTCATTCTCTAGTTTATTAATGTTCGTCACCTGTAACAGCACTGACGTTGAAAGGTGCCTTGTTCGTACGCTGTAACGTACAGTAAGGAAATTATTTATGCTTCTAGGTGTACCCGTGCGAAAACTAACTTTTTAAATAATTGTTTTAAAAGTGAAAATAGCAACTAGCTCTTGAAGTGTGTGCGTTAGAGTATTGTAGGCCCAATACTTTGATAACTGATGTGTCCAAATTCAACACACTCAAAATTCAATAAACAATTTATTGATAGAGAAAACAGGTACAGAGCTATAGCCGAATATCCAGGAGAATGTACAGAGAAACTTAGCCGAGTTGTCGTAACCAGTAGAAGCACCAAAATATCGCCGAGTCACCAATTCTCCGTAGGGGGAAAGTCCGTGGTCGCAGCACTGTCCGTCGTAATCGCAGTCTTCAATGTTCTATCACTATTCGCCACACCTCACAGTTACTCGGCCGCTCACTCTCTGCTTCTCCCCGGGCCACGGCCGGCTTATATTCGCTCCGGGCCGCAGGTCCGCAGACTGGCAGGCGTAGCAGGGGGCGGAGGTTGAGACTCGCCCCGCTCGCTCAGGCGTGGCGGCCGCACATCTTTAAGTCCCGCTGGCCTGCGCTTGTCGCTGGCCGCTGCCGCCAGGGGCGGTAACGCCCTACTGTGGCGGCACCTTCAAAACTGTGCGGCCGGTCACGACAATAACCATTCTAATATGTTAAGCATTGAGTTTAAATTGCACAGACAATCAAAGAACTCCTTTACTTTCACCGCGAAAGATTATATCTAAAATTTTTCAATTTAATTTTACGAAGATTTCGGATTCCTGCACTTTTCTATGCACCCATGCTATGGACTAAATGTCCAAAAAATTGATAGATTCAAAACGACTCATTTTGTAAAATAACAATCTTAATTCTGTCACACCCGTTAACCACACGTGTCCTCCACTTGCCCTCCTACGTTCCCCCAATGTTCACCATCCAAGGGAGGGGCTTTGGCCAAGGCTGAAGGCCGAGAGAGGGGTTGTCAAAGGCTGGAGGCCGAGAGGGTGGGCTTTGTCAAAGGCTGGAGGCCGAGAGGGGCTTTGTCAAGGCTGGAGGCCGAGAGGGGTTGGCCAAGGCTGGAGGCCGAGAGGGTGGGCTTTGTCAAAGGCTGGAGGCCGAGAGGGGGGCTTTGTCAAAGGCTGGAGGCCGAGAGGGGGGCTTTGTCAAAGGCTGGAGGCCGAGAGGGTGGGCTTTGTCAAAGGCTGGAGGCCGAGAGGGTGGGCTTCGTCAAAGGCTGGAGGCCGAGAGGGGCTTTGTCAAAGGCTGGAGGCCGAGAGGGGGCTTTGTCAAGGCTGGAGGCCGAGAGGGGGCTTTGTCAAAGGCTGGAGGCCGAGAGGGGGCTTGTCAAGGCTGGAGGCCGGAGGGGGCATCGTCAAAGGCTGGAGGCCGAGAGGGAGGGCTTCGTCAAGGCTGGAGGCCGAGAGGGAGGGCTTCGTCAAAGGCTGGAGGCCGAGAGGGGGCTTCGTCAAAGGCTGGAGGCCGAGAGGGGGGCTTTGTCAAAGGCTGGAGGCCGAGAGGGGGGCATCGTCAAGGCTGGAGGCCGAGAGGGAGGGCTTCGTCAAAGGCTGGAGGCCGAGAGGGGCTTTGTCAAGGCTGGAGGCCGAGAGGGGGCTTTGTCAAGGCTGGAGGCCGAGAGGGGGCTTTGTCAAAGGCTGGAGGCCGAGAGGGGCTTTGTCAAGGCTGGAGGCCGAGAGGGGGCTTCGTCAAGGCTGGAGGCCGAGAGGGGGGCTTCGTCAAAGGCTGGAGGCCGAGAGGAGGGCTTCGTCAAAGGCTGGAGGCCGAGAGGGGGGCTTTGTCAAAGGCTGGAGGCCGAGAGGGGGGCATCGTCAAAGGCTGGAGGCCGAGAGGGGCTTGTCAAGGCTGGAGGCCGAGAGGGGCATCGTCAAAGGCTGGAGGCCGAGAGGAGGGCTTGTCAAAGGCTGGAGGCCGAGAGGGGGGCCTTTGTCAAAGGCTGGAGGCCGAGAGGGGGGCTTTGTCAAAGGCTGGAGGCCGAGAGGGGGGCTTTGTCAAAGGCTGGAGGCCGAGAGGGGGGCTTCGTCAAAGGCTGGAGGCCGAGAGGGGCTTTGTCAAAGGCTGGAGGCCGAGAGGGGGGCTTTGTCAAAGGCTGGAGGCCGAGAGGGGGGCTTTGTCAAAGGCTGGAGGCCGAGAGGGGCTTGTCAAGGCTGGAGGCCGAGAGGGGATTGTCAAGGCTGGAGGCCGAGAGGGGCTTTGTCAGGCTGGAGGCCGAGAGGGGGCTTTGTCAAGGCTGGAGGCCGAGAGGGGGCTTTGTCAAGGCTGGAGGCCGAGAGGGGGCTGTCAAGCTGGAGGCCGAGGACGGGGCTGGTCAAGGCTACAGTGTTAGAGCGGGAAAAATTTCCTGGGATTACTTGGGGACGCTGGCTGGTGAGATGATGGTGTTGGTGAGAGAGGAATGCTAGTGGGAACGGTGGGGCTGCTGTGATAGTGTTGCTGGAAGTAGCACTGGTGGCGGCGCGCGCCCCTCGTTCGCAAAATAAACGGCTGTCGAGCCGCGCAAATAAAGCTTTCGACAGCGCGCTCCCGATTCCACATTAACGTGCAAATCGCGTTTGGCGTGCTCTCGCTGCGAGCGGCGTCTGGATCGAGGAAAGCGGCGGACACGGAGGATAGGGTGCGGGAAAAGCCGGTAACCGCGAAACGGAGATGGTAAACGATGAAAATTCTTTTACTAAGCGCTTTCGAAAAAAACTAGGAATCTTAAGAAGATACTTCAATCAGTCTATTAAATCTTAAATTTTTTTGTTAGGTCATTGGTCCTTGTTGCCTTCAATACGGAGCTCTATAAACTTACTTGGGTCGAGAGCACCGTGGTCACTAAGGATATCTAAAAACCGTTAATTGATATTTGTTCTTTCATGGTGAATTATAAGAGGAATTAAAAAGGGGGAGGTAAATATGAAAAAACAAACCAGTCACGTTAACATCTAGTTAATTAGTAAATAAGTATTCTGAATTGTAAAAATTGGGAAAAGAAATAAAATTGTGTGTACCACAGGTGTTATCTGGTTTTAATAATTTAAATAATAAACCCTTATTTATTAATGTAAAATGGGGATATCCATAAGTATTCACCCTTCCCTACCTTTTGTTTGTAGCACTCTTGTTTCGTTCAACTGATCTCAAGTTGAACTAGTCTTCATTTGATTGTTAGGGTACAAATAAAGATATTGGCCAACGCTTCTCGATTTGAACAAGTATCTTGAAAAGATTCTGGTTACAATTGTAAACGTCATTAGGTCAATGTAGACCATGGACTCGTTTGAAAACTGTAAACGGAGGCGATGAAGGGATTTATAACCAACGAAGGCCGTTATTTGTGATATCGACCATGTGTAGTTAAATTCTTTTCGTATGCCAGATTCTCTGTGGCATACCCAAGGGCAGAGGATGAGGCTTGACGCTCCCTCCCTCCGAAGCCGATAACGCATATTCACAAATACAGTTTTTGCTGATTTTCTGTAGTATAAAGTCATTCAATATCGTAATTGAATGCGTTATTAATAACTTTAAATCGACAAATAAAAATAAATATTAAATTCAGCGCGAATGAAAAATTATTTACATAAATCTTATTATTAGCTGAACACTGCCCATATAAAAATTCCAATTGCGCATCTTATAACAAATTTTTTTAAAATATATTTTCTTTGAATAGAAGCACTCATACGCCACATATTGAAATTAGTATGGTATTACCAACTTCCTAATTTACGGTCGCCAGCTGCTAAATAAAACAGCAAATCTTTTCTTCATTTATTTATTTATTTCCTATCCAACTCCTATTAGGAAGGAAGGGTAGACATTTGACCGTTGCCTAATGAACTGGGCGGGCCTAACATAAAAAGCCCTAGGCTTAGACTTCGTGAAGAGCGCTTATTAAATCAGAAAGAAGCGCTCAGGTCAGGTTCGTACTCGGAACACCCTTCAAAGGTACAGTCTAAATTTAAGACATGAAACAATCTAAGCGTTCAGCTTACAAAATAATTTATTATAACTTTAAACATACATGTTCGATCAACTTCATAAACAATTTACATTAAAGATTTCTCTTGACCTGCAATGAGAGAAAGTAAACAGAACTACTAACGTTATATACAACAATGACCGGCAAGAATGTGCCTCTTTAAATAAATAATACATTTACATGGCAAGTTTACACATTAATCGGAATTACTGCGTCGTGATACTAGCTGCCATACTCTCCACTTTAGGAGCACAGAAGTTGACGCGAAAGCAAACTCTTGACCTCTGAGCGTCTTTCTTTACAAAAAAGTACGTCGGAACTATTGCTTCGTCCTCAGCGCTTTTTTACATTACAACATGATTCTGGATTCTTAACATTAAATTATTGGCCAACCAGATTGTCCAAACCCTAACGCATACAGCAGGTGTTTAAGACCGCGGTCCACTGTGACCATGTGCGGTGTTGCGCGAACGGCTGCCTCTGCCGCTCACGGGGCCTATGGACGGGCTTTCATACAAAGGTCACTGCCCACTGGCAGTACGGACCCCAAACAGTGTCCCCCGCTGTAACATTCAACAAACAATTCAATGAGAATGCACAGTATCCCTTAGCAACAATAGGCAAGACGCTGAGTATTTTAACTCCAAGCTTGCTTTAACTTACATAACCTGCTGTAAACGAAAACAATCTGTTAGACAACAATATAACATATATATTCTTACATTCTAAGAATCCATAATCGCATATATTTGCATAGTGTGGTACTGAGCCACTATTTCTAGCTCACTTCAGGCATTTTGCGCTTGAGAACACCCTTTAAAACATTAAAAAACACATGCAGTCTTACGGCTCACTCAGCTTACAGCTCACTCACAAAACACATGCAGCCGGGCTCACTCAACCAATTTTGAATCTCTAATTTAGTAAACCAAAAATAATAGCATAATAGAACGATAAGCGGCGAGTGGCGAGTTGCCACATCCTGATACAAAGAAACAAGTTAAAGACAAATGGCGAACGGCGAGTGGCGAGTGGAACGGGCCGTGCGAGCCCTTTTATTACATTGCTTTCCAAAGTATAAGCCGCGTAGCATTACTTCGCGGCATTCAGACGTGACGCAGGTTTTTAACCATCAGCGCTCCTGGTGAAACAGGAGCGCTGCTATGATAAAATATTTGTCATATTAGGAATGGACTATAGATCAATTTAGCAATTCGTGATGAAACAGAGCATAGAACGAGCTCCACTGTGGCTCGATCTAAGAGCCTTTACGTAAACCAAGGGTATATATTAGAGGGCAGAAAATATTAAAATAGTTGCCCCGAAAAAACACTATTTAATCATCTGAGTAGCTGGATATTGATCTATACTATTCCTAAAAGGTTATAGTTTGGTAGCACAAAAGTCGACATGAAGGTGTTCATAAGTACATAATAAAATAAAACTATTTTAATTATGTTGGCTTCTTTGCTGTGTCTTTACCAAATTATTTTTACATGTTAAATACATTGAATGGAAAGAAGCTCGCAAGAGACTTCTTTATGCAAACCCTCTCATGTCCATGAGATTACACTTTGAACAGGTCTCTAACATAATAGTTACTACTTAAAAATAATTAATTCTATGACTTTTTAGTGTAACAATAAACAAGCCTAGAACCTAAAAGTACAGAAGTCTATCTTCATGATGACCGAGGCGACGACTTCTCAGGCGTGGTAGCACACAGTTTTTCGTATTGTTTAATCACTCATGTGTGAAACATGACAGGAAATTCATAAGCTTATTAGTCTTTGATAGTCAAGCCCCACTAGAACGATAAACAGCTTCACATTTTTTGGCGTCATCACATCTCAAAATAACTTCGAGTTATAAAACACACTCACGTTAATAATTTTATAATAATTTGAAACACATCTGAAACCACTTTGAATCAATTCGAATGTCTTTTCCTTCCGTTAAACTACTAGGTAACGTAGGTAGTGTTAACGCATGGGAAAGACAATGGGGGGAAAATATATTGAACTTCGGCTGGTATTTTAATGAAATGAAATTATAGAAATCATTATAAAACATATCCAAGCTAAAACTTCACATCAAAACAATTCAGAGCACAACCCTGATTGAAAAGGTGAACCGCAACGAGACTCGACAAAAAACGAACGCCTGTCAAACTACAGCCCAGGCATTACCTGGTCCCCTCCGATGCGAAATCGGTGGTGCGTTTGGTCGTGGATTTTCGTAGAGCAGGATTGGGCAGGAGCGAAAGAAACGGGCATCTGTGCCACGATCAAGTAGCCTGAGCAACTTTCCGGCGGCGCAAGGGGAAGTCAGTCGTCGATGTTGATTGCAACAAATAAACTCCTTTAAACGCTATTTGCATTGTACATGCTGTCTTCCACCTCATTTAAACTGCGACTGCACCAGCCATCCGCAGCCCCTTCTCTCCCACCGAGCTCCTGACTATTGTCTGAATGTTTAGGCTCGCCTGAACTCGACTGGGAGCAGGTCATTTTGGACAGTGTGGTGAAAATAGGCAGTGCTCCCCGCTGTAGCCTCGGCGACAATGCGCTTCGCGTAGTAGGCGCGTCTTTTCGCCGGTGGTAAACTGGCGTACAACGAATTACAACGGAGCCGATCAATAATAAGTTTTTCCAAAGAAAGATTACCACCAACAATTCCCTCGTGCAGTAACTTGGTACAAAAATGGTCGGTTGCAATGAGCATACTGAAAGAATTCGAGTCGGGAGTATCAGGGGCATAGAGACCAACCTATTCAGTATACACACATGAGCGGCCCGCGGGTTGCCTACATGTTGCCCCCATCACACTGGCATCACGCAAATCTCAGAATGTCTCCCATTTGAAAATCATGTCCATTAACATTACCATTCTTAGTGCGAACATGACGCGCCTAGGTACAAAAAAAAAGTATCTTACTGGCCAAAATAACCTATCTCTAATCAGCCATTCATTTGCATTGAAGACTGACATCAAACGACAAACAAAAGACTGACAAAAAAAGTATGACATCAAAAAATATTTTTGCTTTAATGAATATGTACGATTGTCATTTTGTCAAGTTAAAAATTAATATTAGATTTATATTACAAATATAATTTAATTTTATTTAATGTATTTTAATT
This sequence comes from Teleogryllus oceanicus, assembly GCA_964035755.1. Lineage (NCBI taxonomy): Eukaryota > Metazoa > Arthropoda > Insecta > Orthoptera > Gryllidae > Teleogryllus > Teleogryllus oceanicus. The sequence continues at coordinate 13,152,373 of CAXIVR010000003.1, forward strand.
AGAAATAATTTAATTAGTCATTAAGATAAGATAAAGATAAATTTATTTAAATTAATTGGGTGTAATTACAAAGACAAAAAATCATGCAAAATAATAATAAAATAAAATATAATAAATAATAATAAAATAATAAATTATAATAATATATAATAATAATATAATAATAATAATATAAATAATATATAATAATAATAATATAAATAAATTATTATAATAATAATATGAAATAATATTATAATAATAGTGTTGATGATAATAAAGGTAATAATATAAAAACTGATGTCTGATGTGTCGAATATTATACATGTATATAATAAAATTTCTTCTTACTATTGTGATGTTACTTGTGACACGTACTACTTCTTAAAGGTGGAGTAATAACGCGCTGTTTTTTGTCTTGCAGGATGCGGGAGTACGTGGAGGAGAACGAGAAGAGCGATCCCTTGATCCATGCGCCCGACAAGAAAAACAACCCGTGGGCGGAGAAGGGCAAGTGCGTGATCATGTAACCGGGCGGGGCGAGCCGCCGCGGCGGCGGCGACGGCGACGGCGGCGACGGCGGCGGCAACAGCAGCAGCGGCGGCGGCGGCGGCGGCGGCGGTGGCGAGGGCGCGCCGCTCTCAGACGCCCGCCCGCGGCGCGCCTCGCGTCAGCAGCGCCGCCACGCCGCCAAGGAGCGAACCACGGGGGAGGGGCGCCGACGTCGACCGGGAGGCACGGGCAGCGCGCGACAGGCCGGTGCCGCTGCCGACGCTAGAGTTGCTGCCGCTGCTGCCATTTGCCGACTCAGGACCAAGTGGGGGCGAGTGCAGACGCGGCCGCCCCGGTGCGGTTTGGACTTTGGACGCCACGACCTTAGTTTTCGGCTCATTTCGTACGGGCGGAATGTAAAGGCGATGTTTCCCTCCCACCACCCCGCACGCTGGGCGTGCTAGCAGAGCGATCGTCGCTGCTGCGGCGCTCCCATTGAACGCTGAACGCTTCCTTAGTGATGGGCAAAATTGAACGGCTTCTATTATCTTTGGGGTTCCTGAATTAGACACTATTGTGACGTGTCGACTTCAAATTTTATTAATGGTTCTTCAATCTTTAAGATAAATCATTCAAAAACATATTAATCTCGTTGTTTCATTACTTATCGTTACGACCACCAAAATTAATGAGAAGACACTCACGATTATGCCCATTACTGCTTCCTTGACCTTGTTCTATCAACCCTTCCTCCCAACTGACCGTCTCCATCTGAGTATTGAAGATTTCCGGATCCTAATTTCGTGAATTTGTTGGGTTTTTTTTTTTTCTCTCTTTCTCTCTCCCTCATTTGAATTGCTGCTCATTTGAACTTCTTAATATAAAAGGTTGTAAATGTGACCGTTGTTTCTCTTTTGCTGAAAAAATGATGAATGCATTTTTAATTTCACTTTTCTCTAGCGAGCACGTTTTCTAAAGAAAATTCTGAAATAATCGCTCGGTTACATTTCTGATTAGAATCATCATTTACGTAATCTAATATTAATTTAATTTTAATGAGGTTCAGAAACTTCAAAACCATTACATTGACCATCTTCTAAATTAATCTACTCATTGTGACTGCCTAAGTGGCCTGCAAATATCCTCGGATATCTTCGCTCAAGATGAAGACGAGAGATGGAGAGCGCTCTCCTGTTCGATGTTATAGTTGGACTGCTCATGAAAGTATGGTAGAATGACATATTTGTGTGTTCAGGGCACGTTAATAACGATTATTTCTGAACTCGGAAACTCTAGAAATCATGGCAAAATATTCACAATTATTTTGTTCTGAGCATCCTAGCTGTAACAGTTTTAATGGTGCACTGTAACTTTCAGCCCGGACTTCACTGTCAAAACGATTGCTTATTCGAGTGTTTTTCATAGTAAAAAGAAAATTGCTGTTTTATGGCCTACCAGAAAAGGTGGGGTCAAAATGTCTTCACTACTTCTGTATGTAGAGACATTTAATTGTGATTGAAAATAACATTTGAAAATACATAACAAAAATGCATTATTTAAATGGACAAGGATTTTCATTTTTATAAAAATTAATTCTGGCATGCTTTTCTTGCATATTAGTTATGTACTGTTGTATCTACATATTATTTACAAGTTTGGAAACAAAAAATATATATTCTTTAACTAATTTCCATTTAAAAGTATATGTATATATGTACTTGAATGTTATCAACATATATCCCTTTGCCTTGTTCAAAACATCTTTTCTCATCTAATTTTTGTGCACTTGCTCTCACTGATGTGAATATAGCACCTCCATCTCTCATTTTTTCTACCATGTCCCAATGAAGAAAGCATTACCCCTCCTTAAGAGTAAGTGGTGTTCTTGGATTTTAGGATTCAAATACATTGTCTTTAGCATAAATTCCTGAAGATTTAAATAGGCAGATTAAACATTCATGTCTAAAATTATTTGAAAATAAATTTTATAGTTGTATTGATGCTCTTATTCCTTTAGCTTCCCATGGTACAAGCGTTTCTCAATAAGCAACCTGGCACTGCTCACAAATGAAGTTCTGAGGCAAATAGCAGGTGATTTACAACAAGGGGAAGAACATCGTTATTACATTCCTGCCTAGTAACCTGTTGAGCAAAAGTGTTCAATTTTTAGATGATATTGTGGGTTGCATTTCTGTTTATTTGATTTAATGTGGCAAATATAAATTTCATTATTCAAATTCTGAGCAAATACATTGTAAACACTTGTAGAAAATTAATTATTTATTCATTTATTTTCATTAAGGAATTTTCTAATCATAATCTTAATTTTTAAATCTAAAATTATTTATAAACTTCATTTATTAACAATCATAGTTACTGTAGTAATTAGCTCAATAGGTATGACATTAAACAGACAAGGAAAAATTCACTTTACCCACTGCAATTATGTTACAACACTCAAAAAAAAGAAACATTTATAATAATAATAATATTAATAATAACAGTATATAAAATATCCATCCCTATAAATTTCATAATAGAATGTGCATTATTTAAAAATATTCATACCAGTTACAATTTTTAAGCATATTAAAATGGATATATTAGCTAAGAAATACTTAAATAGGCCCTACTTAGTGCTGTGTACAGAAAACAAATGGAAAATGTGTTTTTCATAACATTTATTCATCCTTCTGTTTTTTATTATACAAGACCCAAAAAATGAGTATGTGATGGTCACATGGTCACAATTTACAAGAATGTATATTCTCATATTTTAGTAGAAAAGAAGCAAATGTTTGTAAGTTTGATTTGTCAAATTGTTTTCATGTTTTCAAAAATATTTATGCAAAAATTACCTGTTCATGTGGATGTAAAATTAATGTAGCCATTTACTTAATTTCTTTCCAGTATATCTTTCCTTCAGTAATTATTGTTGTAATGAAGAAGGCATGTGATAAACATGGTTTTTGAGTGTTCAGTTCACTTTCTTGTCTGTATTTAAATCTTCTGCATCTATGAAATCCCTTTTGGTTTTACTATTTGCATGTCACCTTCATTTAAACTTCAAAATCACAATGCATTGTTTTCATTTTTCCTCTCTTCAGTCAACTTGCCTTTATTTATTTTATGCAGTGGTAAATCTAGATGAGTTGTCGTAGATCAAATAACTTGTTAATATCATTCTCCCAGGTATTTTCTTTCATTCTTTTTTCTTCTTTCTTGCTTTATTTTTCCTTGTCTAATAAATAGACATTGTGTATAATTATATGTGCCAGATATTCACACACAGTGCTGGAACAAAAGTGACCTTTACTGCTTCTTGCAAACACAGGTCTTCTTCATCCATGGGTATATGCTCAATTTGAAATGCAGTGCTTACTGCAATGTAGTTATATGATCTCTCATCTCCAATGGTTTAATTTAATTCAAATTTTAGAAAGCAAATACAATGAAAATACATAAAAACTACATTGCATGAACAAGTTGCACTGCAAATCATTCAAGTTAGTGTGAATTAGCTGTAATAGTAATTCTTATCAAAGTTCTCAAGGGTTTTTCAAATGACTCTTGGGGAGAATGGATTATTAACTTTTACATAAAAACCTGCAAGAGCATTTCTGGCTATAATTTTGTCTTGGTTCAAGATGAAACTAAATGCGATATTTACTTATACTTTTGTTAAGCTCTTGTTACCTTTAAGTAATTGAATGGATATTATCTAGTCACTCTCAGTATTTATAACACTCGAATGAGTATGCAGATGAGAATTACAGTTATATTTTTTCAATGCTCTTCAATTAATCTTCAGAAATTTAGATACCATCCATAATATCTACATAAAAGATGAGAAGTAAAATGTGATTGGCATGTAGCCACAAATTGATTTTGTGACAATCTAGTCTATTAACAGTTTCTGTGTAAAATAAAACAATTATTTTATTTGAAATAAAATCATAATTTCAGTTATTTCATATGTTATTATGATTCTAGGATCTATTTAAAAAAAACAATTAGAACAAGTGTAAATAAGTACGTACGTTTTTGTCTGTTATGTATTGTGTCAATCAGCAGTGTAATTGCATTTGTTGAATAAACCTTTGTACAATTGGGATTTGGTAAATTTTATGTGTAAATATTTATTTGTTCCTTCTCTTTCAACCATGTCTTACTGTTCACAAGTACTTCTTATTTAAAAAAGAATTGCTCCTTTATTTCATTCTAAATACAAGAAGTTTTTCTGCAATGCAGAGAACAAATGTTTGTATTTCTTAAAAAAAAATTAAAAAGTGATTAAGAATGTTTTAAAGAATGCATATTGAAATCAGAACAGATGTACCTGTTAAAAGCTTCTTGAATACTATGGATCAACACCTTGCCAAATCATTTCACAATCACTCATTTCATATTATCATCAATAATTTTGGTTCTACAAGTTCATGGAAGAAACCTGCCCTATATTCTTTACTAAAATAAACCTTGAATTCACAAAATATTTATTTCATCTCCAGATTTATTAAATATTCACAAATTCATTACTCTGAATAACTTTTTTAATAAAAAAGACCACCAGATTTCACTGAAACGACTGTTTGGGACACCTGTGCAGTGAATCCATTTCTCGACCGGCCAAAATTAAAAACAGAATTAGAAGTAATGTATATGCGCAGTGATTTCCGTAATGTGTGTGGCGCCACTGACCTTTTGGCATTCATTTTAGAAAACAATTTGCAAAAGACTTTTAGTGAAACTGCTAAGCTTCTTAAAGTTCTTGTAACAATTCCTATGACTACTAGCGAAGCTGAAAGATGTTTTTCAACATTGAATCGCATCAAGACATTTCTACGCAGCACCATGTCAGAGGAAAGAATTTATGCATTAGCTATGTGAACCAGAAAAGTGATTTCAACCAGCTATTTTTTTCCGCTTCGACACTCGACCTCAGTTTCTCAGAGTTAACTTGTCAGCACTCATACCACTTATCCACAGGAGTCCTATGGGTTGATCTCAGGTAGAGGCATAAAAAGGTAAATGCCTCATTCATGTAAAAACAATAACGATCAAAACATACGTTAGAAACACCCAAAGCCTCCAGTTCGTTCAGCTCAATCAGGAAATACCAATTTTGGAGAAAACCGGCTGAACGGTTAACGAACTACAGTTGTCCACAGACGGAGTGGCAGCTTTCAGGTTGATAGGTTGATTGATGGTGGCGTGCCAACTCCTAAGGTCATTAGTCCTGAATGTGTAGTACATGTTTTTGCACGGGAGGTAGCTGTGATCTTCCCGCCCCGGATGGCTAAATCAAGCGCCGACCTACCGTCAGCTAGCGGGATTTTCCGCAACCAGGTGCCTCCAACCAGAGGGTATTCTCCTAACTGGGACAAGCTGTAAGATCCTGACCGGTCTCCCAGCACATTGTGATGGTGTGGTGCATGTAAGAATGTATAAGTAAAGGATAGATAGGGCAAGGAATGGCTCCCATGGACAGTTTATATCCTGTTTTTAAATTTCATGTTGATAGATTGATTAGTTTACTTATCGGTTCATACAGATGCACAGAAAGACAACGGTTAATTTGATGTGAAATATGTTTAACAAATCGAATGAGACGAAACTTGTTTAAAAGTTCAAAACACGAAAACCACATACAAACACGTCCGGTTTACCGTCGGTCACTAAGATACTAAAGTATCTTAATTGATTGTACATGAGAGTAGAATTGCTTCTAATGATTTTCAGTAAAGTTTCCGAAATTCTCAATAGTTATCTTCGCAACACAGAGCTGTGACAAAAACAATTCCCTGAGAAAGGCTTCAACCAGCGGTACCGTTTTCCGAACCTCTGAAACTGTACCCGCTATTTAACCACCTCGGCCGCGAGGATTAGCACTTCAATAATAGTCACTAGAGCTTCGTGATTCAGTTCTAGCATTAAGCAGCCAAAGATTGATGAACTGTGAAAAAATCTCCTTTGGCCAGAAAAAGATGACACCTAAAAAGTCATAACTCGGCGCGGAAAATAATTGTTGTTGGTTGAAAACACTTTTGCTTGTTCATGTGGCAATATATAGAACGAAAAAGGCAGCAATGTTGGGAGAAAGTATTGTGCTATTTAGCACAACTAGTTTATCATAATTGTTTTTGTAATTAGAATTTCTTGAAATAGTTTTCAATAACGTTTCTGGAATTCTCAATTATTTTCTGGGGAGAATTGTGACAAATAACAATCCCGCCCAAGGCTCAAACCAGCGAAACTTCTCTACGAAAAACTGACTCCGTACACGCCAATTAGTCACCTCGGCCATCTCAGCGGGACACGGGATTAATAATTCTAAAATAGTAATAAGTGCATGGTAGTATCCACTTTTCGTTACCAGAGCCCTGATATAGGAGATTTTTTGTTTTTTTTTTTTGGCGAAAATTCGCAGTTTTCCGGTACGCGATAACAAAACTTTCTCTTCTTACGAAGAATTCATAAGTCGAGAAAGTAATAAATAGTAATATAATAACATTAAGTATAATAATTTCGAAACTGTTAGGTGTATCTTAAGTTGGTCCCATGGGTACTGGTTAAATTTAATTTTAAATATCATGTTGATATAATCATTAGTTTTCTTAAATCGGTTCATACAGGTCCACATAAAAATAGCAATTGATTTGATGTGACATACCATTTACAAATCGAACAAGAGAGTTGAAAACTAGTTTAAAGAATCGAGATACGAAAATCGCTTACATACAGACATTTCCAGTTTATTTACCTTAATTAATCGTATTTGTGATTAAAATTCCTTCAACTCGTTTTCAATAAAGTTCCTGGAATTCTCAATCCCTTTCTGCGGCAACAGAGAAATGTAACAAATAATTATCCCTGAGATAGACTCCAATTAGCGACCCTTCCCTCCGAAACGCTGACTCCGTACCCGACTTCTAGCCACTTCGGCTACAGGGACATGCAGGGATTTAGCACTTCTGTCATATTCGCAAAGTTGTTTCAGTTCTGTCATTAGGCAGCCGAAAAAAAATTCAGAAAACTTGAAAGAATGTCCTTTCGGCGGGAAAAAATGTCAGTTGGGAAGAGATCAAGACTATCCAGAAGCTCGTCGAGACTAAAGAGACTCGGAAACTAACTAGTTCGAGAAAGTCTGTACCATTCTACAGCACCACTAGTTCATTTATTACCATATTTTTTACCGTCCCTTATTACATATTTGGATAAAATTTAAAGAAGAAAATTAGAGCTGTTTTTGAGAAAAAGATCCGAAAATTTCAAGCGCTAATTACGCAAAAACTATTTGGTTTTTCAAAAAATTATACGTGACCTTATTTAAAGTGCTAATTTTGTAAAACCGACTTTGAGGCAAAAATATCTATCTTCAATTTTGCAATTTTGAAACTGTTATTTGCAATTTTCGAAAAATCGGGGATACAACAAAAATGATACCTAGAAAATTAAACGATTAAATTCAATAGAAAAGTTTAAATCCCAAGTGAAATCGTTTCTGCTGCATAACTGTTTCTATACAATTAGAGACTATACTGAGCATCACAAGAAAAGGAACATTAATTTTAACAATGATACATAATGCATTATTTACCATTTGGACTGTATAAATGAGTATAAACAACCTGAATTCTATACAATTAGAGACTATACTGAGCATCACAAGAAAAGGAACATTAATTTTTTTTGTTTTGTACTACAGCTTCCGGGTCAATGACCCCATCTCGATCAGGTTTTTCGTCCAGTTTCCCTGGTCCATTGAGCAAATGCTGAGATGGCCCCTTGTTTTGCTTCTGGACATAAATGTAACTTCATTTTCTGTGCACGTCTTCTAGAATTCAGTGGGAAATACATTTATTCAAATTATCGTTTCCATGTCGTCGCGGCAGGAAGTAATAAGAGCCAAAATTTATTGCTTATTTTCTTTGAAAATTTTTATTTTCTTTGATAAATGGATTTTATTACATGGGAGTTTTTTGTTTTTGTTTTCTCCCTTTCAAAATTTCAAAATTCAAAATTTATTGCTTGTTTATCCTTGAAAATAGGTTTTATTACATGGGAGTTTTTTGTTTTTTTTTCTCCCTTTCAAAAATTCAAAATTTAAGTAGTATATGACTTGGTGTAGAGCGCGATTTAAAAAAAATTCACTTTTCCCCATAGCACGTCATACGCAGTTTTTAACTGTTTTTTTGACGCAAATAAATAAATAAATAAATAAATAAATAAATAAATAAATAAATAAAATGGTATGTCACATCAAATCAATTGCTGTTAAGCGTCCTTCGCACTATTCAACAGCAAAATTTAATCAAAACATTTGGAGCCATTTTTTTTAAATTTGGAAAATGTCAGAGGGGCTTCATGTAAAGTACCTCCCAAAATTAAAATATCGGTTTCAAATTTCAGGAGCCGCGACATCAGTCAGAACAATTGGAGAATATCAATTTTGAAGAAAATCGGCTGAACGGTTTAGGCGCTAGCGTTGACCACAGACGGACAGATAGACAAACAGACGTTTTGCCGTCAATCGATTTTTTTGTAATAAGAACCAACAAAACATTGATTTTGGCTACACCGCTAGTTGGAGGATTTTTTTCTAAATTTGGCAAAGGAATTTATCCACTTGTACCAGAGCCCAACAATAAGAGTTTTTCTAGCGAAAATTCTCCATTTCCGGTGAACGGTTACATCACTTTCTCTTCTTACGAAGAATTCGTAAGGCATGAAAATAAAAAACTAGTGGCACTATTACTTCCTCACTTTTTGCGAGAAATGTTATCGTCATGTAGACCATCTATGTAAAATTTTATCGTTATATACGACGGATTGCCCATATATTTTTCATTCATTTCAAACAGAAATTTCGCGAAAACTACTAACTTTTACAAAAAATTGTTCATGACCTTTTTTAAAGAGCTAATTTTGTACAATAGGTTTTGTCTGAGCCAAAAATTTCTATCTTCAATTTTGTAGTTATAAAATTTTTATTTTGCGATTTTCGAAAAACCGAGCGCTACCCGAAAATAAGACTAGCATCATATTTTTACCGTGCCTTATTACAAAAGTGGAGAAGGTTTAAAGAAACAATTTGCAGCTGTTTTGGGGGGAGAAATAGAACTACCAAGCACATACTTTCTCGCATTGTTTATAAATGATCCGCAATATTATACTACTAAATAAACCAAAAGAATTTTCAACCAGCAAAAATATTTTCCGCTCCGAGACCCGATCTCAATTCCTCACAGTTAACTTGCCAGCACTCATACTACTACCTCACACAATAGCCGTATGGAATCGAACTCGGGCATATGCTTAAAAAGGTCTGATTCATGTATAAAAACCATGAGCAATCAAAATATCCGTCACAAACTCCCAAAGCCTCCAGTCAGTTCAGCTCGATCAGGGAATATCAAATTTAAAAAAACAACAACGGCTGAACGATTCAGGCGCTACAGTTGACAACAGACGAACTGACGGTTGTTAGGTTGATTTATAAATTGATAGTGATTCCGGGTGCGCCACCTCTTAAGGTCATTAGTCCCGTAAATGTAGTACATGTTTTTGCTCGAGCTGTAGCTGTGAAAATCCCCCCCTGGATGCCTAAATCTGGCGCCGAACTACGCCAGCTACTGGGATTTTCCCCAACCAGGTGCCTCCCTCCAGTGGTATCCGAAAGCTCTAAGCTCCCGACCAGCCTCCTGACATGTGCGGTCGTGTGGTGCATGTGTGTGTAAGGAGTAGGATAGGAGAAGGAATGGGAAGAAAATATCGCGCGCGGTCCGTTTGGTAGGGTACTGTCCCGGCATTCGCCTGGTGTAGATTAGAGAAACCACGGAAAGCTATCAATTAAAGCAGTCAGCCACTAGAATTATTTTTAATTCAGCTATAATTCTCGACCTAGCTATCTGGCTAGCATAGAAAATTCTGCCATCGTCAAGGTTCGAACCTAGGATCTTCCGGTCAGTGGTACTATAGTGACATTAGCTGAGCCACTTCTCCCGATCAGCTATTAAGGATATATAACTCGGTCTCATGGATACTGTATATATTGTATATAAATTTAATGTTGATAGATTGATTAGTTAATTTAGATCTGTTGATTGAGATGCACAGAAAGACAAAAAATTGAAGGATCCAGTAGAACAAGGGGCTAACCCACATTTATGTGAAATTGAGTTACTAGCATTATATTAAACTTCAAAAAGTATTTTTTAGTGTAATATATTATTTAAAACCAGTATGGACTTACACGTGAGTGTATTGTATTTCAAAGTTTAAGAATATACTGAGTTATCTAAGGAAAGTTGAGGGAGAACTCTCATTATCTCAGAACTATGCCAATGTTATGCTACTCAGAACTATGCCAATGTTATGCTACTCAGAACTATGCCCCTAGTTCTACTGTGCCCTTCAATTGATTTGACGTGACATACGTTTTACAAATAAAATAAAAGAGTTGAATAATTAGTGGTAATTAGTAATGAAGTAATATTTCGGTATACTATTAGGAAACCGAAATGTTTAGAAAATTTCAAACAAATGCACTTTTGGCAGCTTTAGCTGGCAGCTGGCAAGACGATGAGGCAACACCGTTAAGCCAGTACACACCAAGGAAATTAGAAAACAATACTACGAGAAAGTCTGTGCCATTCTGTATCACCTCTAGTTATTTTCTCGTGTACGTACGTATATATGGAGTAATATACGTAGAATAGAGAAAGTTATGTTACGTTGCGGAAAATCGATTTCGAGATTTCAACGGAAATACACGTCATGGGGTCCCCTGATACCGAAGGAGTGTGTTGTTGTTGTTGTTGTTGTTGTTGTTGTTGTTGTTTTTGTTTTGTTTTTTTTTCTCTTCAAAATGCCTGTCTGTCCGTCCGTTCGTCTGTCCGTCTGTAATATATTTTCGAACTATATTTCGCCGCCGCTGCCTCCGCCGCCGGTAGATAGTATTATTTATTAACTTTTCATTATTTTCCTTTCTGGCATAGAGCTTACAGAGAATATTTTAAAACTAAAATACGCATCGAAAATGTTCGTGAACGCACTAAATACCTTATACACTGAATTTAATGCCAGAAATATATTTTCATTTAAATTTAAAATCTATTTTTCACACATCCTTTATTTACGTGATAAACGTGTTTACGTGAAGTATAAGGCAGAAATTATGTATTTATCGTATGGAACTATTGGCGGGGAGACTGCTCTTAGGCAGTTGTCCCATGTTTTCGACCCAGTTTTCTTGGTCCGAGGGTTTTGAAACCTTTATCGAGCAGGCGCACCTCGCGGGTGGTCCTATAAATGCACTTGAGATTTGACTTACGCTTTCTCCGCCAGATGTCGGGCTCAGTTAACTTCTATCCAATTGGGAAAAAGTGGGATTTCGTTAGGGCGAGATGATGTCGGAGGGATTTAATTTTACTCAGCATCCGCCAGTGTTCTTTTACATGCCACAAACGTGACGGCTACTGTGGATTTTCCGCTCTTCGAAAATCCACGCACTTCGGTCGGGATCGAGCGTTAACATTGGCGCACTACAAAATTAAGACATAACATTACATAATATTGTGAGAAAGTATGTGTAGTTGTAGCGCCACTAGTTTTACAATTTTTTTAAAGTACAACCTCATAAAAGTACATCTTTGTTTATTTGATGCTTTTTTATGGTACTTATATCGATTGCAAATCTCGGCAAATTCTTTGTCAATTCGAATTACGCGCGAATTTCGCAAACTTCGCATTTTTTTGTGACTAATTTTACGAATGCGAAATTTCGTGCAATAACTTTCATCTGTAATAATTTTGTTTTCATTTACTTTCCTCCAAAAATTTTTTTATATTCTTTTTTCTAAGGGGTAAAGGCTCGCCAAAGAGTACCGCTGGTCTGGTCTGGTCACTGCTGGTGCAAAAGTGCTAAATGGAGTCCCATAGAGCGCTCGTGTGCTGGTGTAGGTGTATGATTGTGTCTTGGGCAAATGTAAAGAATGTGCTGCAAACTGCAGATAGAGCTAAAGGCGCTGAAGTACGCATTGTAATACTTGACAGATAAATGATTCAATGAATTTGTAGTTGCTGGAAGTGTCTTGTATAGGTTATGAAAAGTGTTATCCATAGACCAAACTGGTTATGATGTTTCACAGTATGAGATTATGTGGAAATACTGAGTGACAACGTGACGTCGCGCCTGCGTTATTAATTACATGAATTGAGTGAACTTCGTTTGTACCTGAAATTTCTAATGCGGAAAATGATGCTGCCCCATCGCAATGTATTTTCGTCGAAGGTACCCGAATACATCTTCGTTGATAATAATTACAGGAGCACTTCTTCTTCTTACATTTATGCTAAAACATCTGTATGATAACAATCAGAAATGTAATAGGATGAATAATTATCAACAGTTGGTAAATATGTTTACTAAATTACATCTCGAACAGGGACATGTCTTAAAAAGTCGTTGGATATTGGAACCGTTTTCAACGAATTTTTATTTAGGAGCTGAATCCTTCTATTTGAGACAATGAAACATAGTGTATGAGTAACTCCTTATTCATGGTTGATGATACATTAATTTTCACACAACCATTTGCATTTACAAGCATATTTCTCGTCTGGTGTACTGTAAAATAATATAGAATAAAATACTACATTATGTATGGTCTTGCGAAAATGTGAGAAAATTGTTATACTATTGACCATGAATAAATTGTTTTCTGTATTGTCTTTAGAAAGTTACAGCATGTTAGTTAAGAATTATTATTAGACAATCAGATTTGATTATTTTATTAACCAAATAGATTAAATAAATGACCCTGATGTTCCAATTAGAGGAAAATTATTAAAAAGAAGATAATGTCAAATTGGCCATAAACATCGTACAGGGGAAGTAAGTTTTATGACCTCGAATGTTATATAATTTGAAATTAATTACATGAAAGAATGAACATTTTTAAGTATTACCTTTATTGCTTCCAGTAGTTTAGAGAAGTACTGATTGGTTATAATTTTCTTTATGAAAAATGCAAGCTCTTATCAGTAATATAACAATTACAGCACATGCCATAGGTGCTACTACACAAGCTATAATTGTGCATTCCATGTTCACAACAAAGTTGATTCACAAATATTTTTGACCACAAAAATACTTGTAATGTGTTAAGGGGAGAGGGTACCATGTATACCACCCATGTTCAATTTGCTACTTTTGATATACCTTTTGTAGAAAACGGTCAGGTGCGGATTCAGAAAGTATATTGGGGGGGGGGGATTTTCTCTCACTCTTTTTCTCTAGTATATAATATATATCCTAAACATGACAAATAATTTATTATATAATACAATATAATATTCTAGCAAAATATTAAAATGGTTATTAAGTGAATTACTGTATGTTGTAAAAATTTATTTATTTATTAGCAAAATCATTGAATTTAAAGTTGCTAAATGATGACAATTATAATATCATTTTCCTCTATTATTCAGTTGTGAACGTTTACGATTTAAATAAAAACACAACAGATTTACATAAATATTTACATTTTATTTAATCATACAACATAAGAATATTACATGTTTTATTTTTAGACTTTCACAATACTATTCTATGGTTCCCCATTTTCGAAAATCGATCCACCACTTCTTCTGGCTTTAATACGATATCATAGTGAATGTGTAATAACACCAATCCAATTAATCTTCCCTGAAGCATTGTTGCTCAAAGCAAAGTTTTTAAACAGCACAATGAGGAGAAAGACTGTTCAGAACTTGAGTTTGTGACTGGCAAAGTACTGAAATTTCATCTCTCAAGAGTTTAAAGCAGAATCTGGTTAAGGATTTTTTTCCCAATTTCCCTTTGTTTTAAAATTGCATCTTTAAATTCCAAATTTAATTAATTTCTAATTTTTTGGAATTCAAGTAATCACATTTTAAGGAAGCAGTAAAATTAACTGGAAAGCATCTAGTACATCCTGAGAGAATCGTGATTTTAAATCGTGTATAACATTATCCAAAAGAGGAATATATGCAGAAATTCTGTAGAAATCCTGGCAATCTTCTACTTCTGGATTAGTGTGATTTGTTTGTCAACCACAGGTTCGGGGCTTTTTCATATCAATATTTAATTTTTCTGTCAATTTCTTCGCATTGTTAAATATTTCACAAAAGTGTTCCTCTACTTCTTGTCGACGGTTCTCCAGAGTTACAATCAATGATTGCACAATTTTCACTGCTTTTGCCAGGTCTATAGTTTTCTTTTGCAATAGGATGCTGAGTGGAAGTGTAAGCGATAAGATATCACCAAGGCTAAAAAGCCCTATAATAAATTCACACGTGCACAACGCATGAACAAGAAATGATGCCTTACCAGCCGTTTCCTTCCTTCTTCCACTGACTAATTTTTGCAAGAGCCTCAATAATCTCAGGTAAACTTACCATAATTGGAGAACTGCCTTTTATGTCTTTCTACCCACCCTGTATCACAGAGCTGAACAAGTTTTTTACCAAGGAATTGAATCAACGCAATGTTTCGTTTAGGTCTGGATGTTTTGAAAAAAAATGTCACTTCCCTTATAACGCTGCAAACTTCGCCAATCATAGATACTTTTGGTGATTTTGATATCTGTTATTGAGTTTATGCGAGAAGCATGGTGTCATGACAGCATTCACAGCATCTTTTGTATTTCTTTTACTGCTCCATGTTCTCCAAGCATGACAGAACACCCATCAGTACCTATAGCAACACAATTTTTCAAATTGAGATTCATTTTGTTAATTTCCTTCAAAACTATTTGCCCTATTGACGCCCCAGTCAACGAAATTTCTTCCATCGTATTCCCGCTACTGGTCTTGTTAGTCTGCATATTGTTGCGTGGTATGAACTCTTCAGTTTCAGCTTCATCTTCCTCACGTTCGTCTTCATCATTTAAATTCTTCATTAATTCTCCGAAAGCATCAATAAATGTTACAAAATCTTCTCTTATGCAAGGTTCATCAGTTTTCGTGTAATCAACATATCGAAGAATAAGCTAATCTGAACTTTGCCTGGTATATCCGGAGATTCATCAAACATAATTGCGTAATATCTAGAATCATTTACATGTTTTATGATTTTCTCTAGAATGTCTATTCTGCAACACTCAATTAGCTTATCTTGACAAGATTTGCTGATATAAGTTGCTCTTGATGTGGATGTTTTCAGATGTTGTTCAAGGTTTAAGTCTCCAGCGTCAACCCTAAATCTAAGCAGAGCTCTAAAATTGCCTTCATTCTTCGTTGGAATGGTTTCACTTGATAGTGGTCCATCATCTCTGTGTCCACGTAGTGGTATATTTTGCTTTCCTAACAAAATTATAGTTTTGACTATAAGAATAAGTCGTTTCCTGTTTTCTTGTGCCTGAGATAGACGATTTTCATCGAGGATATTTCTCACTTCCAAATTTGGGTTACGGTAGGTTTTGAAGAAATTTTTCCCGGAAATTACTGCTCCTTGTGATGGAATAAGAGCAATGATTTTCTAAATCGCTCATTACTCCAGTCAGATTTTCAAAATTAGTTAACGGTCGTGTGACTAGAGCTCCCAATGGCACATTTTTTTGGTAGCCACCCTCATTGCGAGTTGTAAACCATGGGGAATACTTACAGTTACCCTTTTTAACACAGCCAACCTCGATCATCTTGTCTCTTCAATCTCTTCGTCTTCTTTTTATAATTTTTTTATAACGAATGCCCCAATTTTTACAGATTTTTGGAGAAACATTTTTTTAATATTTCTTTACTATTTATGTTTATATGAAATGTCAAGTTATTGCCATTTCAATCAAAGAATGTATCCTGAAAATGTTCATAAATTGTGAATAATAGTTTCTGAGAAAAGGTACAATAAATACAAAATAAGTACATTTTCGACAAACATAATTTCAAAAGTCTGAACTTGCCACTGCTCCAACTAGAACATTCCTGCTCTGTATTCTGGATCATCTCCTTCAGTGAAAAAGACCAATGCTACCAACATATGAACAAGAGCATGTTTCAATAACTCGTTAACAACCCAACATGCTTAGAAAATAATGAAAAAGTAGCCATAATTGTATGCAGTGTCAAAAAGGAGGTGTGGCTCATGTGATAAGGACAATTGGACAAGAATTAAAGAGACTTCTAGTCAAACAAAAAATGTTAATATATTTGGAAAGAACAAGGTTTGAACTATTTATTTATCCATAAAAACAATAATCGATCATTTGACCCATTTCATGGAATCCTCTCCCATTAAGCTTGAAGCCTTATCAAAACCAATTTTATCAATGTTTATTTAAAAGAAGTGCATTGTCAATGGACATTATTTTGTAGATTTTTTGTTTAAATTTAATGGTCATGCTATCTTATGCCCTTGAAATGAGGGTAAGGGAGTTATTTGTTTGTAAATTAAATGCACATAATTTCACATTAGTAAGTACCGAAATCTACACAACTATGGTCCAGTATTGATATGTTGTTAATCATTTCTGTCTAAATGAATTAGACTTTCTTGTTATTGCTTCTGGTTTTTAATACATAGTTTAATTTTTGATACCAATTCTTTAAATTGGTGTGAAAACAATGTTTTTAACATATAGAAACATTTAAAATATTGGACTATTGTTGTACACCGTATTGACATTGGACTATATTTATAATAATTTAACTATATAACACTGGCATGTCTTTTCTTAAAAAATGAGTCCTATTTAGCAGAATACAAAAACTTTTACCAGATGGTATGATAATTGTAAATTAATTTTAATATTTGTATTATTAGTTTCACACACCGTTATGAAGCCTCTATGATCAAAGGATAATCAATTTCATGAACATATGTAATTATAACCTCCTGTATCAGATTGACAAAATTCAAATTACAATTACATGGTACATGATGGCTTTTGTTGCATTTTAAAATTAAACTTAATAAGAATTTTGATAGAATTCTCCTTATAGTTGCTTATAAAAAGTCAGAAGTTCATGCCAAAAAGTAGGTTCACTTCTGGTGAGGAGAAGTGAAATTGCTATTATTTCACTTTACTGTCAAATTGTGTACTCATTGTTTGATGTTTCTTTAACACCTTATCCATCAATCATTATCTTAGTTGTCTGATGAGATTAAGAGACATTGACTTGCAATTGGTCATGAGACTTGTGCTATTGCAGAGTTGTGCCTATTGTTGTCTTGTAAGTTAGGTTCTAACGGAAACTAATGAGAGAAAGCCATGTTTTATTTTCTTGGTTCTTTTGGAAGTTGTATATCTTAATTACTTTAGAAATTTTTTAAGTAAGCCTGTTGCTCTGGTAATGTGTTGAATGTTTGCAACTTTGTATGCTTTTCCCAGAAAGCTTTTGGTAAAATTCAAAACTTATGCTGTAATCAGGCAAAACAGAAGTTTTCTTCCAACGTTTTAAAAGTTATTTAATTAATAGATGTTAAAGGGCAGGGTTGGGCAAAATACTTTATATTTAATAATTAAATACTCTGCCAAGATACTTTGTAAATAAGTATTTAAGTACATACTCAAAATACCGTAAATATAATAATTTTAAATTATATATTTTTATTGCAACAATATATTGTAATTGTCACTTGCAATAAATTTGTAATTGCCAGTAAATTTTTGAACAATAATTAACTGGAATACGTGTATAAACACTTTCAAATATAAAATATAAAAAAAAAGGCAATAAATACCTACCTGGTGAATGTATAAAACTTGCAAAAAAAAAAAACATTCATTCAACTGCAATGGATGAACTTAAACTAGTGTTGTAACGAATACCCCTTTTTATTGTCGAATAATTGTCCAACATTTTAATGATTTAGATTTATCATTTAAAAATTAACAGAATTCAAATTAAGCAGTTGTAAACAGCTCTTATTTTTGTTTCAAGGTGGTGAAACTAGTGGTGTTTCACTAGTGGTATCAAACAGAAAACTATCCTCGTTATCTTCATCTGTATTTTAAGTATTTCTTTTTTTAAATAAGTATATTTTATTATTTAAATACATCTCCAAAATACATGAGCAAAAAACTCAAAAATACAGTTTTTCAAATACAAGTATTTAAATACTGTCCAACCCTGTGAAAGGGTATAACATATATCACAATAGTTGTATTTACAAAATAGATTTCATGTGTTAATTGTTTTACAGATAGAATTCAAATAATTCCAATTAAAAGTATCTATTTCAGTTATATTAAAAATCAGAGCTATTTTGCCAGGATTGTTTTAAGTGTATAGTTTATTTGTGCCAGTACTCTTGATTGTGAACATCAGGTGTATCTAAATTTCCTGTGATTTTTCATATTCATAGGTTTCATAGGAGCGGTTACATGAGATTAAAGGAAAATTCATATTAATGCAAAACTATTTGTATCTACTAGTTATAGTCTCAACTAGACTTGTACTGTGTCTCACAATTGGTCAGACCTGCTTTTCATCCTGCCCTTTTAAGTATTTATTATACCATGTGTTAAAATGTAATGTAAATGAGGAATTCATAGTTGAGTTTGAGAAATCAGTAACAAATATTTGACATTTTACTCCTTGTAAAATTTCTGAATGTAAAATTTACTTCCGTTTCTATTTTCTCACGTGTATGAAGTATTTTTCTGCATTTATATTTTGAGAAGAGTCTAATATCAGTTGAGTAAATTTTATCTTAAAAACACGTTAATATTACATCTAAGACAATTATTTATATTTGGGAATTGTTTTATTTTTTATGTTGCAAAATTGTTCTTGTTCTGTTCAGGCAAATGAAAATCTTTGTTTTTTGGCCTTTTCTGCTTATAAACAATTTTTTATTCTTTCTTCTTTCTCTAGTGATTTGTAATATCAATAATACAAATATTTGTAATTATTACAAGCATATTTAAGTTGATTAACTTTTGGACCCATTGCATGTGGTATTCTTTAAATTTTATTGATTGTATTTTAAGCATTTTGTAATGTGCATTTTTTATCAAAAGAAGAAAAAAACACACTAAAGAATGTTCTAGAAAATAACTAATATCACTCATTAACTCCATTTCTTATTCTAATGAAGTAAGAAAGGCCTACTTTGATTCACAATTTTTGTTTTGAGTTCAGCATCTGCTTGCAATGAAACAAATTCATATCAGATAATTGAGTGTGAAAACTTTAAATTATTGTAAAGAAAGTTGTTTTAAAAAATTAAAAATTGTAGTATTGTTAACAATTTGTTTGTTTTTTTTTTTTTTGAAAAGTTATTTTAAAACGCCTGCAATGGATGATTTATCATAAAATTTTGAACAGAATTCCTATGTTTACAATATCTAATTCATGATGACTTTTGTAGACATGTCCCAAAAAGATAAATGTTTGTAATTTATTTACTATCCTTGTTATACACATTCAATTATTGTTTATCTAGATGCAAGAACTTTCTGATCACATGCAGTCTGTGGAATTAGCTGCCAATAAATCTGCTGCAAACCTGAATCAGTTGAACAAAGTTTTAATACAACAGCATCAACAACTGGCCCAAAAACTTGAAATAACTGGTGATGACAAAAAATCAGGGAACATCCATAAATCAAAATAAGAGGTTTGACTTTTGTCATTGATCAAATGATGTCTTGCAAGAAAAATGTAAGGCAATACTAATAGTATGTTCTTCCAGTCATTCTTCAATGAATATTCAATGCTTGTGTTGCATGGTCTTTGATGTGAGATTGTCGACGAGATAATAAAAGAAACATGATTGCTATAAATGGCTATTTTTCCTACCAGCACGTTTTCAATGAATGACTTATATTTTAAATCTGAGACAGTGTTTTTTGGCTAATTTTAATAAAAATATACTTAAAAATATTTTTTAAATATAGTTGGAAGTCAAAGATTCTGACTTTTTTGTATCTAGTCCTATAAAAATATTGAAATAGGAGGAATTTTTAGTGATCTAATGATTTGAGACATCTTATCAAGATTGTAAATAACTTCCAACATGTTTGAGCTTTTGGATTTAAATTTTTCCAATTTAATTAAGGTTTTAAATATTGTCTAATGGACAGAAATATTCAAAATTGTATTTTAAAAGAAATCAGGCTTTGAAACTTATAAAAAAGTACCACTTCCCTATTACATTTCAGTGACTCAATAGTATTTGTTATTGACATGTGTAGTTTGTATTTCTATCTACAGTATGACTTTCTTTGAAGTTCTGCAATTTTGTGATACTAAGAAGCTAGGTCAGAGTTGAGTAATTAACTAAATTTTTAATAATAATTAGAAGTTCTGATTTGTAACTGAACATTCCTACAAGTTTTTCAAAATTTTCTGAGAATTCCGGTTATTTTTCCTCTAATACTTATTTGATAAAAATCGGGGTCAAGTGAGCCAGAATGTTATGTGCCATATTTCCTGCCTGCAACAAAAGGGAAGAATTAATTATCTTTTTCCCCTGGTACTTCATAAATTATTGTTTTAAAAGAGCTGCAGACAATACAATCACTTGTAATTAACAGAATAAATTATTACATTCTGAAAATTTTACAGTAAATAAAAGCCCTTCCATCTATAGTTGGTACTATCTTTAATGAAAATACACAATACTTTTTCCAATTTGATAAATAAATAAATAAACAAACAAACTACTCCATTCTAGGGTTTGTATCTATACAATTTGTTGCCATCTTTTAGAATCAAGCAATTTTAAATGCTCCATCCAAACCTTTCAGTGTTATCCTAAAGCTCATACAATCTCAAAATCTTCATTTTTATCACGTGTAACTTAATTCATGAATCTTCAGATTTACTGCAAATTGTATATCGCTACATTGAAGCACTAAGGTCAGAAATTAATTCTCCTATGTAACTTTCATAAAATCTAATGTTTTCTCACAGCGAATTCAAATTTTCTAATTTTGTTGTTGATGAATGGTATTGCTTCTTCAGTGTAATCTTTCAGCAAATTAGTATGTGCAAAACTGACTTATATGAAATACATTTTACTCTCTTCTGAATTAGACAAATTTATTTTGTTTTCTGGAAGTGTCTTGGTAGATTCAAAAGTTTCTTACTAGTTCTACCATAATTGTTAGGTCCTATAGTACATCATTTTTGTGTATGTGTGTTTATACTACTGTCCCTTTAACTCCTTTCATTATTCCTAAAGAGGCTATCTTGAAAGTAAATCAAGTTATTTTATGGCAATTTAATTTGATGTATTTCTTTTATTAAGAGCAACCATTTTTAAAAAGGCTAAATACTACAGTTTTAGTCTTAGTTAACTTAAAATAATTATTTTGAGTTGAATTTGCATAAACATAGTAATATTACCAAGTGTATTTATAGATATGTGCTTTTATTAAGAAATGTTTTTGAAAAATCTGTACAATATAAAGTGTGTGCTGAAATTGAAACAACCCAAACATGCCTTCCAAACAGTGGGCATTGACAAATCTACATTTGCAAATGTGATGTACATCACTGGCATGATTCAAAATATTGCCTTCAGTGCACATACAAAATTCTAATTTTAATTTGTGGCTTCTCTACATATTCTTAATCTGCATGAAGCAAACATCTGCTTCAAAATACTTAGGTCGATCTGCTTTGCACTTAACTGATTATTGTTAATTGGAAAAGGAAGCTTTCCATCCTTTTTTTTTTTTTTTTTTTTTGGGTTTTTGTCATTGTGTTTTCGAGAAAGGTTTAGCCAGTGTAACAAAATTTCTGTTGTGCTTCTGACCAGCAAAACTTGTTACATGCCACAATTATTGCATGGAAAGCTGTAAGGGCAGAAAAAAAGATCTGAAGGAATGGTTTTTAGCTAGAGATAGTTAAATATTGTTTCATTTGTGTTTTATCCATTGCATACTAATGAAATTGTTACAACAAATTATCTGAATGTGCTGCAATTATTGCCCTGTAATACTAAGGACAAGTAATGACTAAACTTTGTTATAACACCAATGATTAAGAAGAATAGGGTGTGTTTTTAATTAAAATGTTGAATATGTGTGTAAGAAAACCAGATTGTATTTATGTTATTTCAGACTGATAACAATACAGCAAGTGAAACAAGTAGAAATAGTTCATTGAAATGCCGGTTGAAATATAATGAACAAAATATTAATACAATTTTTACTCGTTGCATTTTGCATTTACTTCAAGTACTCGGAAACATTTTCTTTGAGAAGTAGTGTATTACCCAGATTTTATTAATTGAAAATAGATCAATTATATAATGTGATGAGATCCTGACAATGAAAATGTGCACGTTTCTTCTGAACTGCTGACTGGTGTAACAATAGTATTTTGGATGAAAGAATGTGGTGTACAAGTTGTTGTTTATTTTTTTATTTTATTACCTGAGTAGAAGTGTTGCAAAATGAATAATTTTTTGTACATAGTTATCAAAATTTTAGTGTTTTTATTTTTTTTTTTTTATTTTTTTTTTATTTTTATAGAAACAGCACATGAATACTCTGATAAAAACTATTTCTACTTCTGTTTCCTTGAATTGTGATTCATGAGTGCCTAAAATGTCTATTGAATGTCCACAAATGTGGGGAACTTCTAGTTTTGAAAATAATTCTGTGTTGAAATGGTGCTTTCTTTTCTTTTTACTTTTATATTTTATTCCATCCAATCAAATAGGCCTACAGAAGAATTTAAAGTTATTGAAACATAATTAGAAATAATTTTATCAATAGATACCTGTGGATATTCTTATTGATAATATTGTAGAGAATGTATTAATTTCCTTATTGCTATTTCATTGTATACCTGTATTTCTTGTAAATGCATTTAGTTTTCTACTTTTCTGCGTTGCCTTTATTTGCCTCAGGGACTGAAGAATCTTGTTTCAATTCACTGAAGTGATGTAGTTATCTAGAAATCATTCCTGTTTAAGAATCTTGTTTTTCGTGAGATATTTTATGAGTATTATAAAAGAGAATTTTTAGTTTTGTAAATTTTGTGTGTGTTGTATGTTGTTTTTTTTTTTTTAGATAATTAAGGTGTTTTGAGAAGCTTCTTAGCGAAGCTTGCTTAATTCAATTTAGAATGTTATCCTATAAATAGTGCTTTTGCTGTTTTGTATTGCATACAAAGCCAGTACTAGTCATGAGTATGAATTTCTAATTCTAAAACCTTCAATGAGTACTTTAAGTAGAATATTAAAGATGTTATTTTTGTAAACTTCAAAGCTATAATTTTTTAAATATGTCCAATACTATGTAACCTAGCAAATGTACTTACGTGTTTTCATTAGAAAGTAAATGTAACTCACTAGAGACTTCTTTTATCTGAACTAAATAGAAAAAGTTTTACTAAATTCAACTCAGTGGCATGTACATACCAATACATTTATTAAACACATTGTTTCTACCAGCTGTACTTGAATACATATTATAAAATACATTATGTACTTGTTTATCCAAATCTTGTATCACTGAAAACATCTTGAAGTGAAGTCTTATTGTCTAAATGTGTCTGAGATTACCACAGACTTGCATGTAGCAAGTTCCTTGCAACATGTGAGACTGTTTTAAATGGAATCATAATACATGAAACAAAATCTTAACCTAAAGTTGTGTGATGTTTTATAAACTTCAGAATCAGGAGCATGAAGATGAACAAAAAAAAGTAAATTTCCAAAATTGAACAAAACAATGTTAAAATCACAATTTATGTGCAGTTGAATTCATGTTAATTTCTTGTTAGAATTTTTAACTACATTAGGAACTGAATCAGTAACATATTATAGAAGAAGTGTGTAAAGTATGAAAAATTACTTTTATTTATGTATAAAATATTTGTTTGCCCTGCCTAAAATAACATCTCAATGTGCATCAGATACAAATGCAATTCTTGAATACTTTAAATCTATACATATAATTTAAATATATTTATTTTTAATATAATAAAAATAAAACAATATCTTTGTTTTTCTTAGGAAAATACACATTAATTCGAAGAACAGCGAGACAAAATAATACTGGACATTGTTTGTCTTCCTGTGTAACCATACACCAGTCAGTGCGATTGGGCATTGCGTGCGCCTCTTCAATTACAAAGTTCTAAAACTGCTCTTTCTATTCTGTAACAGCCCTAAAGTTCGTTGTGAAGAGGCAGACATGAAGGATGATCCTTGAAGAGACCCTGATTCTCTAAAACTCCATGAGGGGAACAAATCCAAGGATCTAAAGTTTTAACTTGCCATTGTGTGAGTTGTTGTTTAAGATCAGTAAGCACAGCCTGAAAGAAACAATATAAGCTATTGACAAACAATTTTCTCCCTTTACAAATTCTACAAAAAACTGCAGTTTCCATTCCATTTTATGAAACAAAATGAAACAGGATTTAAAAAGAATGCAAGGGAACTTTGTATGTTATTAAATCAATAATTATAACAAGACACATGAAAACAGTCGCTCATGGTCATTTTTATGAAACATTTTAAACAATATATAACAAAAAGATTTTCATTTCAATTAACAAAATTGAATTTTAATTTCAAAGACTTAAAAATGACAGGCTAATGTTTTGAATAGGACAATTGTACTCGCTTATTTACATGTTTTATTATATTTTAATAATTTCTTTTAAGGCAAAAGAAAATTATTGTTTCAATTAATTACTAAAATAGGGACTCAGATGCATTACGATGCAACTGCATAGTTGAGGGTCTAGTATCCATATTTCCTGTATTCAGTCTCCAGAGAGGCTGCATGTGTTCACTGAGTGTCCAGACATGTAAGTGTTAGTTTATTTTGTTCTGCTCATCTGGCTGCCTCGCTTTCAAAATACCTATACCTATAAGGTCTGTAGGTTTAGATAATTGTAAATGAATAATCACAGAATAATTTACATCAATATTTCCTATAATCTAAAGATAGTTTCAGATTATTTTTCATTGCAATTGGTTTGGTAACTTAGCAAACAGAAACAAATAAACTTGACACCTTTACACGTTTTAAATCCAGGTTAAAAAGAAGAAAAAATATATTTTTCTTTAATGAAGTAAAATAATATTTTACTGCCTGCGTATTGAAAGTAATTGACTAAAGTGTAATTAATTATACATACCTTGTAGGATGATTTTTCTGCTAAATTTCTTGATTCATTGGGATCATATTTCAAATCATACAATTCCCATTCACTCCTGTAGTAATAATCTTGAAGAGTTTTATACCAGAAAAGTGGTTGTTTAGATTGTGTTCGATTCAATAAATCCTACAATGGTGCAAATGATCATTTTATCATAAGAAGGAAACCATTAATAATAAGCATTTATAATTTTCAACATTACGAATAGGATTTTTCAAAATGTCAAAATTTGCTTTTCTTTTCTTAAACTATTATTGTTATTATTACTGACAGCTAGTTGTTTCTTGCCTAATTGTGTACCACAAACTCACACGTAAGAAAATTTGAATTTTTAAATATAATCAAAAATACAAACCTGAAAAGACTGGGACACATAAAAATCTTGATCAATTGGAAATGGCATTTTGTAATTCATGTTATGAATAAGTTTATATCTCTTTGTTCTTATTACTCGCATTGGGTAGTACATAGTAACTTCATGATGATTATGACTTCCAAACACTGCTCTTTTATCTTCTTTAGGTTCTGTTAAGTACAAAGTCATCTTTAAAATTAAGTTTCATTTATTACAATTAGCAAAATCCCTAGTAAAAGGTAACCATACCTTGTTTGAGAAGGGGTAATAATGATTTTCCTGTCAACTCGGAGCCCTCAGGATATGACACATTAAACCAATCCAATACAGTAGGAACTACATCTAAGAGACTAGTCATACTATAAGTCACTTCATTGTGGCGGTCATCTTTTCGTGGAGATGATAAAAGGAATGGTTCTGCCATTCCTGTGAATTTAGATGAACATGTAGGTAATTTTATTGATGTTTTATACAATAGTGAAATGCTGATATTCAGTTCTTTACTTAATAGGAATGTTACCTGGATCATAAAAATTTGTTCGTCCACTTGGAAATGGAATGCCATTATCTGAAGTGTACATCACTAATGTGTTTTCTAGAACTCCAGCATTTTTTAATTCCTTAAGCACTAAACCCACACCTATATAATACAAATAAATAAAATACAATATTTAAGTATAATACAAATAAATAAAATACAATATTTAAGTATAACACAAATAAATAAAATTCAATATTTAAGTATAATTCAAATAATTAAAATTTCTTTGAAGGGCATTAACTGGAATTATTACTTTGATAAAACACTATTTCTCCTTGTGTATGTTGTGGACAAAAAGAAACACACTATTTCTGTACTTTAGTAGCAACTAAATTTTTTACCTTGGTCTAGACGTGAAATGGTTGTGTACTGAGCAGCAATATCTTCATGGGCAGCAACAGTGTCCTGAACAAAATATGGGACTTTAAGTTGATCAGGTTCATAATATATTGGTTCCCAGTCTGGAATTAGACCCATTCCGGGCTCTCCATTTCCAAATTTTTCACAAAAATTTCCATATTCCGGATGTGTATGACCACAACGGTGTGGATCATGGAATCCAACATACAAAAAAAAAGGCCTAAACAGAGAAAATTATTATTTTTCAAGATAATGGGAGTTATTATATTATCTTCAAAAGACAACTTTGTGATAGCCATACTGTGATTGGCCCTGCTGTAAAAATTCCCGAACAAGAAGTTTGATTTTGGTAATATTTCTTCCTACTTGAAGAATGGAATTGTTTTCTTCTGTCTCTTCAAAATCAAAAGAGTAGACTTGCTTTGGTCCAACATGTTTCTTCCCGATAATTCCTTATCATAATGGAAAAAGAACATGTTATTTACTCATTTAACTGACAAAAATCAGAAAAATTATGCTCTTTATCTTCTGAACAAAGATTCATTCAATGTAATGAGTACTTTCAACTAAAATGCCTTCACTCATGAGGATCATGAAATTGATATTGACAAAATCATTTTAACTTTTATCAACAACTGTCAAGAAACACTTAATGAATACTTACCTGTTCGTATGTTATGTTTTTGCAAAATTTTTGGGAGACTGTGAATCTTATCAAATGAATTGAAATGATGCACTCCTTGATGTAAACCATACATTCCATTTTGATGAGCTGGCAATCCAGTAAGTATGGCTGATCGACTGTGGAACAATAGATTTTTATGAATCTCTTATCAATATCCAGAAAAATTGAAGAAATAATATTTTACTCTTTAAAATTTCATATAGTGTTATTTATTTTGGAACTCACAATAATTTTTTATTTAAAAAAAAATAGGCGATATACCTAGGAGAGCAGCTGCTCACAGATGTGAATGCATTGCTGAAAATAAGACTTTTCTTTGCAAGTTTATCCAAATTTGGAGCCTGACAAATCTTATTGAGATAAGCTCCCATTTCAAATCCTCCATCATCAGCTAATAAAAAAAACATCGAAATTTTAACAATTATTTCAAAAATACAAAACATTTCCTTAAGATTAAAAAAAGCCTTTCGGTATAGTCGAATTTAACTGCATATATCTTATAATGACTTATTAGCTACATATGAAAATATATATTAGGTGAGATCTTAATAGACCGTAAAAATATTCTATAAATGTCTTATAATGACTCATTGGCTACGTATTTTCATATGCAGCTAATGAGATATTATAAGACATTAAGTTATATGAATCAAAAGTTTAGATGAATGTGTGTTGATCTTCTAGTTTTTATTTTAAGGATGCAAAAATAGTATCCAGTTTTAGTATCAGTTTACATTTTTGTGTAATTTTAGTTCCCAGTGTTCAGTATCTTAAATAATAATATAGAAGTATGTTTAGCATTAAAACTAGAATTTCTAAAAAGCTTTTCATCTTTTAGTGTATGTCTTAAAATATTGTTTGAATTCAAAATATGTCCTAAAAATAGACCTTGTTTGGCTTTTTGGTGAAAACTGTTTAATTTGTTATTGTTCTGGAGAAGAGTGTCACATAAGTCATTTTTGTGATAAAAGGAGTAATGTCGTTTGAAGAGTCATCACGACAAATCAACTATTAAAATAATGTGAATTTAATATTTTTCAAATATTCTCTAGTACACAAAAATGTCACAAAATTTTACTTCTATTTTTCATTAACTATTTGTAGCTTAACGTCCTGTACCTAAACACCATCAATTCAGTAACAAAGTAGACATGGTAAGTTCAGAAGAAAGCATTTCAGCTCTTAGATTATCTTTTGGGGGCCCTGCACACGAGCGTTGCGTTGACGCGCGATAAATAACGCGCGTCGTAGAATAACACTAACATCTTATGCGAAACGGCATACGAGGTCGTTCCGCGTAAAATGGGTGTTAATCTGCGACGCACTTTCGCGCGTCAACATAACTCTCGTGTCTTATGTACCTTGTGTTCACAACAATTAGAGCTGTGTAACTGAAAATTTGTTTTTCAACATAAATTCTAGAGGAAAATATTATAAATGTTTACAAAAGATCATTTATAGACTTCTTTGATAATTTATGTAAAATTAATATCTAATTTACTTAACACTTTCAAAAGAGGGTATTTTTTTAAATAATTTATATTTTTTCCCCGAACATAATTATGAAATAAAATTTTAGGGGTGGATAAAAATAATGTTAATGCTTCATGGAAGTGAAAATTAAAGTTTACTTACGCCTACCACTGATATACATTATGTTTGCAAACGGAAAGTTTGCAATCTAAGGTAGTTATGGGCTTAAGTGCTACCTCTATCTAATATTCCCTGTATTGTAAGTAACATGACTTATTTATATCATGATGTTTCCAGAGTATCTCCTAACAATTTACTCAAAAATTAACCAGAATTAATGAAATGTTGACGATAAAAAAATAAAATAATTCCATATTTACAATAAAATATGTTTCTTTACAACAGATCACCATATATTCATATTCCAAATGTGAGCATGCTTAGATGGTCCAAGATTCGCATAGTTCTATGGAACTATGCGAACTGTTTTTTAGTTTGTTAGTTTTTTTAAATTCTTCTCTTTGACATGGTACTTTAATAATGAACCAAAGCTATTTATTATGCAATTTAGACTTCAAATGTACTTTACCCCTGATGAGACATTCAATAAATCCTGAACCATCCTCCTAAATAGAAATAACACCTTATAACACATATAACAATAAACCAAAAATTCATTTGCATTTATTTTCAAACAATTAAAGTAGTGCACATGCGAATAACATGTGTTGACATTTATTCCTCGCGCTCTTTGTCGTGGACAGGTGTGGCAACCAATTCTGGCAGTAACTTTCTACAAGTGTCCGCGAGTGACAAGTCAGGTGATTGACCTCACGGCATTGCTAGTGCGAAGGCGATCGACTCTAACTGAAATTGCAAGGAAATTTAATGGATTCAAACAGCTATCTTTACACCACAGAAATGAAAAAGTTTAAGAAGCAAAACTTTTGTTCTTTCTAATATCTTAATGATACGGAGATCTGTCAAAACAAGAACCTACCAACCATCAAAAGTACATTTTGAAAATCGCTCTTGCAGTAATACATGCTAAAACACAGTAATAAACATAACATATATAATTTGATCATGTCGATATAGTTGAAAGAATGCCACGGTTTTGTATTTATCTGCATATACTGCCAAAACGCCACTCTCACAAGTTAACACGTTCTACATTGCAGTCACTTTCCCAAGGAATAAACGAGGCGAAATTTCCGAAATGACACGTTTTCGTGTAAGGATTGTACATTCGACGTGGAATCACTACTTTTTTTTAAAATGCAAAATGCAATTAATATGTTTTTCTTTCCGGAAGGAATGACGCACACGCGGTATGCAAAGTGTTAGGCCTTGCAGTGTGACGTGGTTAAATGCCACGCAGAGACTGGTCAATGCGAGTTACATCAGTTTCCACGCCTTGAGAGCGGTGAGGTTGAAGTCGGATTTTCCTACAAAAATTTCAAATTGGTAAATAAGCAAAGAATGTCATTAAGTTATCTCGTACGTCTTGACTGTATATGAACTTGTGTTCTTTAAAATCGAATTCGTATTCCCGGGAAAAGTAGCAAAATGTAAATATTCATCCTGAGATCCATCAAATTGTATGCATTGTTTTGCATTTATATTTGAGTCTTTGAAATATTTCATGCCATATATTATTTTTCTGTTAATTATGATATCCCTAATGCATCTTTTAATGTACAGTGCAAGTGCGATGGATTCTCGCAACAAAGTTATTTGCCTTTTCGATGTTGATGGAACCCTTACCCGACCGGTGCAGGTAAGTATTAGTTTCTTAGCAGGAAATAATTGCCTTATACTTGATTTCAGTTAATTTTATTATTATGCAGGTAATAGATACGGAAATGAAAAATTTTCTATTGTCAACTTTGAAACCTAAAACTACTATTGGACTGGTTGGAGGATCTGATATGAAGAAGATTACACACCAAATGGGAGGAGGAGATGGTGAGATGCATTCATTAAAGCTAAAACCCTTTTACAACAGCTTCTAGTACCAAGTATTTTGTTCTCATTCCATTCCAAGTGGCTTTCAAAAATATCAATGACATGATGACTGTACAAAGAACTGAGCTAAATCTGTTTATAATATTTGTTTTTAAATAATAGTTTGAACTTTTTTTAGTGTGGAAACAATATGACTATGTATTTGCTGAAAATGGTCTGGTGGCGTTTAAAAATGGAGAGCAAATTGGTGAACAGGTACAGTATATTACATAATACAAAAATTTGCTAATAATCTGCTATTATTGCTGCATGTTTTTTTGAACCCTGGAATATCTACCCCCATTCCTTTGCCAACATTAGTCAAGTTAAGAATAAACAATAGCAACAAGCATTGTGGACAAAATCTGATAACCAGAAATGTTCGCTCCCGTGTAATAGAAACTATTTTGCTTTGGAAAACAGACAAAACAGACAACAAACTTGATATAAAATTCCTTGTCATAATAACCAAACTCCCCACTCCTCATACAACGAGCAAAGTGAGGGCTGAAGAAAACATGTGCGGATAATACATTACATTTAAGATATTTCATGTTTTTGTTTTCAATTTTGTTTTTGCTGTTG
The DNA here is from genome assembly GCA_964035755.1 of Teleogryllus oceanicus. Taxonomy (NCBI): domain Eukaryota; kingdom Metazoa; phylum Arthropoda; class Insecta; order Orthoptera; family Gryllidae; genus Teleogryllus; species Teleogryllus oceanicus. The sequence goes on from CAXIVR010000003.1 coordinate 13,183,966, forward strand.
CTGTTAGTGCTCTATACTTTGCTAAATATCACATGAGTTATAAATCCAAAATGTCTGGCTAGTTATACCAACTCACAATATGAAGAATTTATATGTAACCATTTCATGTTTTGTGAATATCTTCAGCTTCTAATAGTATCTCCCATTGTGCTCTTGCTTTAGAACTAATAAATACTTGTAAACAAATCTCTTGGAATGCTAAAGATAAAGCTTCCTCGTTTTAAAGATGGAATGCTAAACCTTTTAATTAGCGAAATTTAAATCCTACAAAACTAAATTTCTTGTGTCACTATAAAAATGACATCACCTTGTGGGAAAGAAGTTTTTTTTTTTTTTTTTTTTTACCAGCTAACACAGATTTGATCTTGGTGTTTTGAGAAAACAATCGTTTGTTTCATGGCAATTCCAGTGTAAAGTTTATGAATAATGAAAATACATTTATGAGTCTTCTATTTTCTGTAATCATCTGATTTATTGACCCATTTGCTAATGTATTGTTTCCTGTAGTATTAAGAAAAATATAGTAATGGGAATTAAAATGAAACTTTCCCTAATAACTCTGAGGGAAACATAAAATCTGTATAAAGAAGAAACAATTGCAAGATTTCTTCTGTTCAGGTTAAACAGAATAAAGCAAGCATGCATAATACTACTTGGTGTACGTTACTTCAGGCAATGTGATACAATTTGTCATTCTGTACTAGAATGGAACTATATTTGTGTGCTACCATTAAGAATTATCTAGCATTTTCTTACATATCAAGTGCTTATCTATCAAATGTCAGTTATCAAGACAATTATAATTTAACCTCTGCTAAAAGAAATATCATCTTCCTACTAGAAACCCATTGTAAGAATATTAATTCATCATTCCTTCTTGATCTTGTGTGATCTCATTTCTTTCATGATTATCATCTGTTCTAGAAAGAAAGTATCAATTTAATATTATGAAGATCTAAAGAAAAAAAATTTGAAACTTTTGAAGTTTAGAGAAACAACCTGTTCTGTGATATAACTTTAGAACTACTAACTATATTGCTTAAGTTCAATTTTTTCATGAATATATTTCATGTTGAGTTTATTAGAACTAGTGCTTGAAAAACACTAGATGTGTCATACATTTTTATATATTTTTAACAACTTTTCCAGAAAGTTAATGAAATATTCTTTAAAAATTTTAAAAACTAAATTTCCTTCAGAAAGCAGTTTGGCCAAATGTTTAGTTTGGGTTCATGCACTAACCTGTAACTTTGTAACATTTACAACAAAGAAAGAATCACAGTGTTTTCTTGTAGAGAACTGATGTTTCAACTTACCAGTCATTTGGGGAAAATGGCTTTTAAGTTTGTCATATGCTAGAAAGCTCCAGTCATTCTTTTTTCTTTTTCTATGTCCATATCTTACCTTATTTTTCTTCCTTCGTTAATAATATCTTCTTTTATTCTTTCTTTTTATCTGTTTTTGGATTATCTTTCTTTTTTTTAATTTAACATTTTTCACTACATCCAATTCAGTTCAAATCATTTCAGTTCCTACTTCACTTAAAAGAAATTGAACACAACTCCATTGCCAGGTTTTAAAAATATCAAGAAAACAAAAATATCGTAGCTGAAAACAGGTTTTGCCATATTAATGACCAAAGATCAGTGGTACACTGTTAAAAAACTAAAATAAATTATTTTGTACATTTTTCCTTTATATGGAGGTATAATACACCTTAAAATATCTTTTTTAAGAGTAGTATGTTGCATCTTGGAAGAATTTAATTACGTTTGTTCTAGTGAATCCATGAAGATTTACATACTCATTTAACTTTTAGTTTATGTGAAAGGTAGGTGCAGCAACACATTTTAAATTTTTTGTGATATTTTTAGAGTATTCAAGCCTTCATGGGGGAAGAGAAACTACAGACCTTCATTAATTATTGCCTTGGATACTTATCAAAATTGACTCTTCCTGTTAAACGAGGTACATTTGTGGAATTTAGAAAAGGCATGTTGAATATTTGTCCTGTTGGAAGAAGCTGTAGTCAGGATGAAAGAGTTGCATTCACAGAATATGACAGAGAACACAAAATTCGAGAAACATTTATTGCTGACATGAAAAAAAATTTCTCACATTATGAACTTTCCTTTGCTCTTGGTAAGTTGTAATTTTTCTGATATATTAGTAATATTGAAATAGAACCTTTTAACAGTGTCTTATTTTTCTCCCCTATCCAACAAGTAATGTGAAATAAAACCCCAGAATCTTTCAACTTTCGGAAAGAATAGATCACGATTCACAGAATTAAAAGTCAGAAAGCGATTTTCATTTAAGCTTTTGAATTTTCAAAGAATTAAAGATTTGTAACTTCTTGTATTGTGTTTGGTTGGGAGTTTTTCAAATTGTTACTAATAACATCAGAAATTATGAGCTGGTGCAGCACCACTTTTGAAACAATGGGGATCTTTGGGTTCAGACACTTTTAATTGGGCCTTTTTGTTACTAAGTGACTAATGCTGTGTTTTGTCAGTTTCTTTCATGAATTATTGGAAGAGAGAAAATATGAAAAGCTGCTAAAAGAGTTCTTAAAATGCTTAGTGAAATTCATGAAATTCGTATTCCAGAATTTCCTTATTAATCAGTGAACACAAAATTTGAGGATTTTTAGTTACTCTGCATTTTCAATATTTGTTCTTCAATAACTACTGCATGTAAAAATATCTTGTCTAATCTTCTTTTAGCAATCACCAGCAAAGGAATCAGAGAATGTACTAATACTTATGTATTATTTCTTTTCAGGAGGACAAATTAGTATTGATGTATTTCCCAAAGGTTGGGATAAAACATACTGTTTACGGTACCTTGAAAAGGACAATTATCAGGAAATCCATTTTTTTGGTGACAGAACAGATGCTGGAGGAAACGACTATGAAATATTTAATGACCCAAGAACAATTGGTCACAAAGTTACATCACCACATGATACAAAATCTCAAGTTGTTAAACTTTTAAATTTATAAAACCTACTTAGGGTTTTTATTTGGTCCAATTGTTTCAAGAAATGTTAAAAGGAAGTGTATTTAAAATTTGTTATTAAGGTTATTTTATGGGTACATTTAACTAAATGATATATGGAAACTTGCTCTAGTCCATAAATGTGAACCAGTTGATCATAATTTTATCGGGGGCCTAAAGATTCTAGTTTCGAGAAATTTCATTTTTGCTATTTTATTGTTAGTTACTTTCCTTGTAGTTTATATTAATATTCAGTACACTTCTTTGAAGAAGAAAATGGTTAAAACATTGTCTTTTAATACGGTGGCTGTGATTCAATCACTTCATGTTACATGGTAAAAGTTAATTGCTAAATAAAGGAAGCTAATGTTTTATTTTATTTTTAAGTGTATTGTAAGGAACAGAATACGAACTTCCATGATCATTTTTAACTTCAGAATGTGTTAATAATGGAGTATTTTGCTACTTTTGCCTTTGACATAAAGGGAATTATTATTGAAAATCAGAACATGGAGCTTAAATTTTTATGAAATTTCAAATTATTGAATAACATGATTCCTGTTCCTTCTTTTTAATTGTCTTACATTAAAGTTTGTGCTGACATTGCCTGTGTGAAACTGATCAAAGAGAAATGAAAGACAATAATGGGACTATTTTTCCTATACTGTGAATGGCATACATTTCATGATCTGGGCTGTCCGGGTGATGCCGTGTCGAAGGCTGGGGTGCCGACGTCTTGATCGACATATCGCGGTCTTCTTCAGGGCTGTACTCTCAGGCCAGTACGACGCTGAAGAGGACCGTGATATGTCGGTCGAAATGTCGGCACCCCAGCCTTCGACACGTTGTCATCCGGACAGCCCAGATCATGTCTCTGGCCGCGGAAGCCTACGATACCATGGCATACATTTCAGTTTGTTTCAATGAACTCTTTGAGACAAAATTGTTTTAGGTCTTAGATAAATGCTTCCACATTCACAGATGTTAGTTTAAAAAATGCACTTCTATATTAAGGTACTTGTCTACCCTAAAACGACGTTTTTCTATGAAAAATTGGAATTTTTGTGTTTCATTGTTCGTTGAGTGGTGTATTTTTCAATGCTTAAGACTGTTTGTTTCTGAATTTGTTAGTTTTTGATTTATTGGTACTTCTCCAAAAATGGACACATATGCCACGTCCCATTGCCACTTGCAGTTCAGGTGGCAACAATCATTAAAATTGAAAGAAAAATTTGATTATTTTGTTAGAAATTTTAAAAATGCAATTTAGAGTTAAAGTTCTTATGTTGTCACATTAAAAGCAGAATATTCATTTTGGACAAATTCTTTCTAGTAGTGAGGGATTTAGTGATCACAGACCATGTTAGAGCTAATGAATATTCATCTCTTTTTCTCTTGTTTGGCCTGTCTTGAAACATGAAAACTTTCCGATTTTTTTAAGATACCTTTATGATTCTTTTTTCTTGTTTCCTAAACCTCAAATTATTGTAGAAAATGCACATTATCAATAATAAATTGCTCTGTTAACTGATATTGTTACCAGTGATTTTTAAAAGTTCTAATTCAAATTCCTGTAATGTACATACATTCCCTTTAATCTTTAAATTTAGGTTCAGGCACTAAAGTATAATTCAAATAAAAACCTTAAAAAAGAATCATCAAAAAATGTTTAACGGTTCATGAGTTATAAAGTCACAAATAATACTCTGTTTTTAATTCCTAATCCTATGAGTAGAGCCTGGAAGGTTGGCAAAATGCCTATTTGTTATTGTTACTACTTTTAACAATAGGAATCACTTAATTGTGCCTTTGGGGTTGTTTTAGATTTTTATTTTGCCTTTTTTTGGCCTATTTTGGCGTCTGTTGCCTATTTTTGCCCTTTTCTCTCATTACTAAGGATTTCATTTCGCCATTTTTTTTTACTTATTTTAACTTCTGATGCCTATTTCTGTCATTTTTGCCCTTTCCACATTATTTTGCTCACTTTTCCTCCTGGCACCAATCAAGATCAAGTTTGTGTGTGTATGTATGTATATAATTTATAATGTATACATTTTTTTACTTATTTTTAACTTCTGATGCCTATTTCTGTCATTTTTGCCCTTTCCACATTATTTTGCTCACTTTTCCTCCTGGCACCAATCAAGATCAAGTTTGTGTGTGTATGTATGTATGTATGTATGTATGTATATAATATACTTACATTATGGGTGTTTTTATACATTATTGAATTCTAAAGCTTAAAATGATTGCATATCACATGTCTTAGACACTCAAGTTTTCTGAAATTTAACTCAAAATTGTGCATTTTCAGAAATTCTCAAACAATAGTTTCTTGAGGGGGGACACAGGCTATGGCCCCTGAAAATTTTGGAAGGACCTCCCTAGCCCTATGAAATGAAATATTTTAATTTCCATATATGTGTTAAATATAAATAACATGCACATTTACAAACATTTCAAACTTAGGTAATGAGAAAAGCACACATTCTATCTATATATTATCGTATCAATAAATTTAAGGAAGTATTGCTTGGGGATACAAAATTTGGAAAATTGTTACCTTTTGTCTGCACAGGCCATGGCCTAACTATTGTTACATTTTACTTAGTTGAAAAACGTATGACTTTTCTGGTGCTGTATTAATTAACTTGTCAATTTTTTTTTCAATTATTTAAATTTTGAAACGGAGATACTTAAAGTTGTATCTGGACATTTGTAATTTGAGAGAAGTCTATAGTCTCTCTGAAAAAACTTTCCGATATACCCTTAAAAGGTTGGTCATATTAGACTCAATTCCTCCTTGTAGAAACTCTCCTACAACTGCATCAAAAAATTCAAAATCTGATGAAAACGTTTAAGATTTAGAGAACTACCCTGAACAAATGTAGTGACATCAAGTCGATACCTCCTTCAACCGCCCAAAAATACATTTCAAAAACTACTGAAAATTGTTGTACAAGTAAAATTTCACTTAAAAATAAAACTTCTTAGTAGATAAGGGGACACTGAACTGTAATTAGTTCCCTCTAGTGTTTTATGATGTGTCCGTAATGAATTGCCTCAAATTTAAAGGTTTGAAAAAGTTCAGAAGCTACAAAAAAAAGTCTAGACTTGTCAGAGAATTTAACTTGTTTTAAATTACTTGTTTCACATTTACTACTCAAGTTCCAAAAAAAAATCTCTAAAAATGTTCTTACAAATGCAATGAGATAGTGACATCTTTACCATGAAAAAATCTTGTGAAGGAAACTTACGCCTGTTTCTAGTTTATACTTATAGATGGATTTTATCTGTAGGGCGCTTTAAAATAATTGCATGATCAATAAAAGGCCCAAGACACAAATTTTATTAACCACATAATTGTATACAAAGGAATGTCTTGTTTGAATGAAATGGTACACCTAGTATAAATATTATTCACCAGTATACTTTGGGGTTCTTTTCTCTCTGAATGCAGCTAATCCTTCTAATCTGTCTTTGGTAGGTATAACTTGCGCGTAACACGCTTCTTCAATCACATTGCCCGTATTTAAGTCCACTTCGATGCCTTTGTTTATAGCTAATTTTGCCATGCGTACTCCCACGGGACCGTTGGGGGTTATTTCCCTGGCCAATGCTAAAGATTTCAAAAAGGCGGCGTCCCCACTTTCGTTTTGAGTAACCGAGTGATTCACGATCCACTTCTCCTCAGCCTCCTGACCGCTCATAACTCGGGCTGTAAAAATGAGTTCTTTCGCTATGGACGGACCAACCAATCTGGGAAGACGTTGGGTACCCCCGGCTCCGGGTAATATGGCCAGTTTTGTTTCCACAAGCCCCAAGCGACAATCTGAAGCAGCAACGCGTAAATCGCAGGCCAGAGCTATTTCAAGACCACCGCCTAATGCAGCTCCATCAATGGCAGCAATTGTGGGCATAGGAAGGTTTTCCAACGCTGTTGCGAAAGTTCGCAGACGACTCACAAATTTATTTACTTCTGTAATTTCCATTTTTGCTCTTTCTTTGAGATCAGCTCCAGCACAAAATATTTTCGGCACGAGACTTCTAATAATGACGACACGAGTGCTTTGATTAAATCTTATTTCTTCCAATGCACGAGTCAGATCCGTTAGTAAAGTTTTACCAATTGCATTTTTTGCCGCTGGTCTGTTCAGACCTATAGTGACGATACCTTCATCCTCTCCACTTCCATGACTTACCATTATATCTTGATAGTCGGAAGAAGTACGTTTCGCAGAATAACCCCGTCTGCTCACCGAAGTGTAGCACAATAGCTTTCGAACATTCATTATCCTTAAATTCGACATATTTTCCGTAAAATTTTCTTTAATATAAAATCAAAAAATGTGTAAGAACACGACAACACATGCGGTGAAAATGCTTATTTTACTGTTTTCTGCGATGTTCAGACCGCGTGTAGCATGCTAACCTTTAACCCCCGGTACTGTCGATGAACGCATGAACGTAACGACCAGCACCGCCGAGTGCATGCTACTCTTGTTTTTACATCAGATATCATCACGCTATATCATTTAAATTTACAGATTTATTGTCGATCTACCTCTTCTAATGAGTTTTTTGAGTTTTCTATGAATGAATCAACGCTGTACAACGAACCTGCTTGTTTTCTCGATCACAGAGTCGCCGTGTTTATAATGTATATAGCCAATAGAAATCGTTGATTGTTATGAGTAAATTTCACCGCGAAAATTGAAATTACATGTGTAATGCGTATTTTTAATATTTACTAACAGCAAATTTTTATAAAATATAATTTTTCAAAAATTATATTTTATTTATTGAATTGCTTTCTATAAAAGTAATAATACTAAGTATGCAAAATAATTTGCATTACTTTCTTTGTCTTGTCAAGAACTCAACATTACTAAGTAATGATTGCTACTGGCATATTGATAATCACTCCATGCTCCCCTCAAACACTGAACATATAGAATTCAATTATTAATCAGACATCGACCTGCAATTGAACTTTGGAACTCAAACAGCTCAATCTTTCAAATTCCGTAAAGATTTCAAAGAAAACTACAGTCAATGCAGAATGCACAGGGGTGCATTATAAACGATATTATTCATAACTTCAAGAAATCAACGAAAGCAAAAACACCAAAATTATGAAACAACATAGACAAGAAAACCACCGACATTACTGTTTTACACGGTCATTTTTTCATCATTTCCCGTCGATTCTGAGTAGACTGGATGTAATTGGTACGAAAAAATGCATGCTTCATTTTTCCGTACAGATTTCATCTAGCTTGACTACAGCGCCCCTAGTGTCACTTTATGGAACTTTGTTCGATTGCGTGGGTTCTCCGGCAGGGAGTATATATATCTGGTGCGTTGCGTCGTACGTGTTGTTGAATTTTGAGTGTTTGTGATATTGAGTCTTTGCGTTCAGTGAACCCTCTCGCAAATAAAACCACAATACCTCACACATCTTTCTAATGCTTACTCTGCGAATTCGTAACCATCTGATCGTTCTTCCCGTTAATTTAATTTGTTTCCGTAAATGCGATGTTCAACTGTTCAACTACTTCCAGCGCGTTTTGTGGCGTTTGGAAGAAGTATTTTCTTCACGATTACGTACAGACCAGCAGTGACCGTGTAAAACGCTGGAATCACGTTCATCCAGTTTCGGTACGCATAGAACCGAACGTCCTTTTTCCATCCAGTTTCTGTACAGAAAAATGATGAAAAAATGACCGTGTAAAACAGGCTTAGAGTCATGAAATTTTTAGAAAATAACCAGGAAACTGACAGAAAAGATTTAAACTAGAATTGAAGTTAGTAGTATCTCCCTCCCACCAAACAATAGGGAAGGAACCTATTAAATTCTCCATTCTTTCCTGTTGTTTCACAGCGCGATTCACTTATAAAGGGTTAGCTGACGTTTTGCTAAGCATATCCAAGTTGAGGTCGAGGCTCGAGCATTCGGTCCTCGCATCCATGTGCAATCCATTTTATGGGAAGTTACTATAAGAATTAACGATTCTCTAAATAATAAAAAATTTAAAAAATTAACAAAAAACAACACATGTTTCTGAAACAACAGTTTCTTAAAATCTGACACCAAGAGGAAGTCCTTTGGTCAGGTGCCGGCGCGCGTAGATTAAAGAGTACTCAAGCTCTTTCGATCGTTTTCATCTGGCCGTCATCCACATGAATGGCATTCTCGGTTTAGTAATGACAGAAATTGCAATTGTCATTTAAAACATTTATTTAACTATAAATACCCACATTTTTATATTTAATACAATGCTCTAGAAAAGGTCAGCGCCATAGGAGAGACTCCGCAGAGAGTATATACTAGAGACGGCACTCAACATTAATTTGGACGCTCTTGTTTTCGTGGAGCGTGGAGAATCGACCCCCTCCACTCGGACAGAAGTAACGAATCAGAAAGAAGCAGCCAGGGATCACCCCACCAGCGAATAAGCGTTGAAATAGTCTACCAATAGAAATGGAGGGCAGATGTGAACCGGGACATTTGAAATTTCTTTATCTAGCAATTTTCCAAAATGCCAGATATAATTACATACTAAATAGAATGTATTTTATGTAAAATCAATGCGCAAGGCACTTTAGAAGCCGACAATTAATAGGATTTTGAATTCCAAGTCAATGAAGGAAAGTGGTGTAATCGTGGAACATCGAACCACTCAAGCGACGCGGCGAGGACTGCAAGCGACCGAAAACCCCAAGGTTAACTGATGGCGAGCGGGAAGGAGATGTCGAGGTAAAGAACTGGCAACTTCTAAGCGGCAATTTGTTGGGAAACCGTGTAGCTTTAAAATACCAGGCGAAGCGTGCTAAAATAGGTGAAAGTTCCAAATAATTACTGGGAGAAATATTCCGAACGTATGAGCGGCAGTTTAGATTTCATTCGCTGTACGCACTAGTAAATTCGTTCGAATGCCATATCTTGTACAACTTTTCTAGAGTGAATATGATATTTCATATAGTGTAAAAGTGATCTTGTTTGAAAGTCACGCTTTCATTGTATTATGTCAGGGATAATTAGTTGCTATAATTTGTAAAGGGTACGATTTAAGTAACGTATGTGTCACGTTTAATCTTGTGTTTGAGTTCACAGCATTGTAATAAATGTGCAGCTTAAGGCTGACACCTGTGAACAGTATATGATAGAATAATTGTAGAGAATCACTTAAAGGGCCGTGCACGGAGAACATTTAAGAATAGCAAGAGTGAATAGGGTACACGAAAATAATTCAGAAAGAGGTAGAAGCAAAAGAATTGTGAATAGTAATTATTGAAGTATTCAGGCAGTCGAGGTGACGCCTATACATTTTGTGGTTGTGTTCTTTCTTTTTTTGTTTTCTGTTTTCTTTGCAGTGACCATCTACGCAAAGTGCATACTTGATTGTATATTTGTGCCACTGTGGAATTTGTGTTTTACTGAATATATGCTCATTTTACCAGAATTTTACCTAATTCATTGTGTCAAGGGTTCAGACCTTTCTCATACCCGAAAGATCCTGCTTCCTGAGAATTCAAAGCTCGCTTCACGAGCATTCATTGTTTCACGCGCGTTTAATACCAAAGAAATTAGAAAAAATGCTATGAGAAAGTCTGTGCCATTCTGTAGCACTTCTAGTTTAAAATTACATTTGTTTAATTTTTGGAAAAACACAATAATACACCAAAATGAACTTTACGTCATATTAAACAGTGCCATAGTATCTGTTGCAAAAGTTTAAAGAAAAACTTTTGAGCAATTTTTGAGAAAATGGCGTTTAAGCGTTTCTGAAAATGCGGAATTTTGAGCTCATTTTCAGAGAAAACTGTTGAATTTTCGAGAAATTTTATTTGACATTATTTAAAGCACATGTACTCATAAATATAATAATGTGAAGAAAGTGCCCCTTAATGTAAATATTACTGTGAGGAACAAGTAAAAAAAATTACAATTTGTAATTTTTGAAAAAAAGAATAGAGCGATATGGCGTTTATGTTATCGTATATAGTTGGCACTACCCCTATAAAAATTTAAGAAAAACATTGGAGCCGTTTTTGAGAAAAACATTTTTTGTTATTTTTCAAAATCCCACACATTGCACCCAATATTGCGCGAAAACCATTCAAATATACAAAAAATGAACATGACCTTAACGAAAGAACTTAATATGGACACCAAATTTTACTTGAAGGAGATATCTGTATCTGCAATTTTGTAGTTGTAGGAAGACGCAGAAAAAATTATAACTTTTGCAATTTTCTAAAATTCAGGGTTAACTGTGAAAATACGACCTGTACCACCTTTATAAGTGTATTTTTTCTATTCTTTCAAGAAATTTAAAGAAAGAATTTGGACCAGTTTTTGAGAAAATTTTGAAAATATCCGGGGATTTCATGTTAAATACCCCAAAATTTTAAAGACTGTTTTTCAAAATTTCAATGCTTTAACTAGAGCCAGCTCCATAGGGGTGTTTTTTTTAATTTGGAAAAGATCGTACGTGTGGTTTACGCGTTAGTAATGTTTACAGACACAGACGGACGTTTTGAAAAAAAAAACAACACTTTTTCGGTATCTGGGGAACGTGTATATCCGTTGAAATCTCGAAATCGATTTTCCGCAGTATTACATAACTTTCTATATACATCGTATATTACTCCGTATATATGTATGAAAACAAGAAAGGAATAACCATCACATTCATAAGAGTTCTAGTAATAACTGGTGAAAAAATGTGAAAGATCAATACAATTGAAACTAACGTTGAGTAAATATGTTAAATATTTGTGTTTGAAACACAAATGGACGGGCTGAATAACCCCGAGCCTCGTGAACTGGCAACACAGCTTGCGGTAGAAAGAGAGTCTTATGTAATAAAACTGTATTAGACAGAAAGAGAGGGAATACTCCATAAGACTCCGTACTGCTATCAAATGTTTGGATGCACAATAGACTGGGGCAAAAGGGGCCAGGAGAGTCACAGTAAGCTTTTTTAGATGCCCTACTGTTACCAGAAATCAGGAATGTAAATTTGTAGCACCCTTGGAACAAAGTAGATTTCTGCATTGACGCAAGAAAAGTTTGAGGTTATTTCAAATCAATAGTAGGTTACAGGTTCTGCCAATCTTCGTAAGTTACACGTCTAAACTTTGCTCGTAATACTCAGATGTTTCACGTAAAAAACGTAGCTAGATTTTGCACATTTTTGCAATACCTAATACAAACAACTCAGGTCATAACTCCCAATAAATAAGTTGTCATTTACTTACATTACCTGATCGTGTTGTACAAATATGTAATGTGTACGAGCTACTATTTTTGGGATCTTCAAGACTTTATTTGCGTAAAAGCTATCTTCTTAAAGACTTTATTTGTGTAAAAACTAAGCCCAAATAATACGCATGGTACTAAAACCAACTGTTTTCTTCTACCACCAGGGCTATGAAATAGTGTCTCAATTGTGTTGCATGAAAGGGCATTAAATGATCATTAAAACGTGCCAAGCAAAGATATTAAAAACACGTTTCATAAAAAATGTTTACTTTAAAATCTTTGGGAATAAGAAATGATTTTCTACGCGCGTGACTTAAATATTGAAATTCAGCACAGGAAACACAATTTGAATTCAGCACAGAAAACTGCAAACATTTTTTAAAAATGTGATAAAAAAGTGCAAAATAATTTTTTTAAATTATTTTAAATGTATTTATTACAGTTAATACATTGAAAAATTAATATTTAAATTCTATTAAATTCCGGTTAACTTAGTGTTGAAAGTTCCTCCATTCCGTGAAAACTAATTATTATTTTCGGATTGTTTATTAACATTCTTGGTTTTTTCCAAACTATTATTAAAGTTTAATGAATGTAACATTTCTCTCGATGATGATAACTAATACAAATTTCTAAAATAAATATTTAAAAAGTCGACAGTTTATAAAAATATTCCCAATGAGTCACTTCGCTAATAGCACAGGGACTCGAAATTCCTTGGATCTTTTCATAACTAATCATAGAGCATTTGGAAGCTAATGTTTCATACATTTCATTTTATTATAAAGCAGCACCTTATCGTTATCGCTAAGGCCATGATAATATGTAGTTCGACCTGTTTTCAAAACAAAAAGGCAGCTTCTTGACGTGTGTTGATATTTTTTTAAAATCCAATTTGTCGACGAAATTCGCAGCCAAATCTAAATAACCGAAAGCAAATATCATTGTAAATAACAAATGTGTTAAGATTGGTATAAGATTGTTGAACTCGTGGCTCATTTCTAAGTCGCTAGCCTTTAACCACTGAGATCCGGGTTCAATTCCCGTCGAATCTCGTGTGAAATTTGTTCCAACAAAACGAGTTTGGCTGCTTCAATCCTGCTAGTCCAACCCCTGTGAAGTGTCCTAAACCCTACTCCTTCCTAATTCTGGCCGCTGGGTAGTGACGCAGGAGCGCGTGGTGGGAGGCGCTTACGCGGAGATGCTACCTTGCGGTCCTCTTGACAACTGACTGCGACGAGACGCGTCATACATAATATTAACGGAGGATTACTCCGAAAAGGGCAAAGCGCTGAACGCCCCCCAAGGGACTTGGTGACGCGTTGCGTCAAAGTAGACGCAACAAATTAAAAAAAAAGATGTATCTTCTTACACCGTTGATAAAACACACGCACCTCGATAACCGCATTACACAGCCGCAGAGAAAAGAATTATACCTCTTTAGTCTATGATACAGCCAAAAACTTAGTAATTCTCTAGGAATCGGTTACGGGCACTGTAGAGGTTGCCACCCAACACTTTTCCGCCAAACGTTGTGACGTCAGCTTTCAGCTGGCCTTGGGACATCTCTTTTGCAACGCAATATAATGACAGTCTATTAACACATGTTATTCGACAGTAGCATTGTCATAGATTAACACAGTACTCATCCATAGTATAGAGATGTCCAGAACACGTGACTTTTAATAGTTCGGAGGGCAGTACCGTCGTCGTCTGTGTGGCAAGCGGCACGCTGGTAGATCCCGTGAGCTTATTGATAAATCACGACATAAGTATTGATTTTCTTCTAAAATGTCGTGATCATTATTCGTTGGAGGCTTTCCTTTGCATACAATGGTTTCAAAACGTTTTTGTTTTGTGTACACTTTCTCGCAGTGAATGTTCTTTTTTCTCCAGAATAAAGTATTTTCACGATAACCACAACGCGCTTTCAGATTGCCAACATGGATTTAGGAAATCAAAATCTACGAAATCAGCCTTATTCTCTTTCCTTAAAGATGTCGCCTCATCACTGGATCAAAACAAAGCACGATTTTGGATTATTTTTAGATCTTTCTAAAGCTTTTGATGTCATTGATCATGACATTTTACTTTCAAAATTACCTTCATATGGAATCCGTGGTATTGCCCTTGATTGGTTATGTTCGTATCTTAAACAACGATCTCAGAGAGTAGAAATACCTTACTAGAATGATGGAACATTATGTACACACCTTTCTGACTCTTTGCCAATTGCACGTGGAGCCCCTCAGGGATCGAGTGTAGGCCATATTCTCTCACTACTATATGTAAAAGATATGCCCTCGACGATTCGAAACGGAAGAACAGTTCTCATTGCGGATGATGCGAACATTCTTTGCAATAAAGACACCGTAAATAGTATAATATCAGATGTTTCAAATTGGTTTCGAAATAACAAATGAAAATAAAACGGTTTTAATGCAGTTTTCCATTTCAAATAAACAATTGTGTACTCCATTGAAAATTAACGGTGTACCATTAACTGACATTAAGGCAACAACATTTTTAGGTCTCTCAATTCAGTCAAAACCTCAAATGGAACGTCCATTAAATGAATTGAACACAAAATTAAGTTAATTATGCTACGCGTTCATATTATTTCAAATTCCCTCAGCCGTCATACTGCTCGTTGTGTGCATTTCGCGAATGGTTATTCCCGCCTGATATATGGCATAGTATTCTGGGGAAATACATCTTATAGATCTCAGACTAAAAGTCTGAGATTACCAAAGAGAATTGTACGAACAATAACCTAATCCCACCCACGTGATTCTTGTAAGCGTTTCTTTATTAATCTAGGAATTTTACCATTACCTTGTCTGTTGATTTACGAATCAGTGGTTTTTGTCAAAAATGACTTGCTTACGGGCGGGAATATATTTTCAGAAAACGCCGATATCTATAACTCGTCATTAATCATATTCATCAGATGACAGTATCAGTACCAAAAATTCACATAAAGTACATGTACATTATTTTTTTGTATACCATCATTATAAACGACCCTTTTCGATACCCCGAATCGTGCATAATCCAGTATTTTATCGCACGCTACATGACGTCATCGCCATTATTAAACGCGACATGACGTCATCCACATTGAGCCAATAGTAGCGAGAGAATCGTGGGGAGGTAGAAGAAGACGGAACAGCCGACCACCGTTTTCTCACACGGATGTCAACAATGCCATCTTGAATTTGATTTCCAGAGGGCGTTGGATGTCAAGCACCCGAGACGTCAGAAGAAAGTTGTTACGCGAAATTAACTTGGATTCTCTTGTAAATTTATAATGCTGTTATACAAAAAAATAGCGTATGCAACTCGTTTATAATGTTGCTTTATTGCATTCGTACACATTTGAAAACTCGCTCCTAACGTCGCTCGTTTTCAAAACATGTACTCATGCAATAAAGCTTAACATTATAAACTAATTGCATAAACTACTATTACAACACTTTGCCAGATGACATTAAACTATTAAATTCGATAGAAAAGTTTAAATCCCAAGTAAAATCGTTTCTGCTGCATAATTGTATCTATACAACTAGTGACTATACTGAGTATCAAAAGGTCGTTAATTTTAACAGTGATATTGAATGTATTATTTACCATTTGGACAGTATAATTCTAAACAACCTATAAAAGTATTGTACTTTAGTTTCTGGGTCAATGACCCCCAGTTCCTGACTGACTTATGTGCGCCCTATGCTGTGAAATGTTTTAGCGCCCTTTTAATTTGATTTTTTAAACATTAAAGATATTTATAATATTTTGAATTACAAAATTATTGGACGATATCTATAACCGACGCATGTATTGTGTACGTATAAATAATTGATTATATGTATACATAAAAATAATTCACACCGTGATATTGATTTAATATTCGATATTTTTGTATTTTTTATCTGTATATACCAATTATATATGTTTGATTAAGTAACACTTTCTTTTGTTACAAATATGAAAATACATATTTCTATAAAAACCATTCAAAAGTTCGCCTTATGAAATTTTGAATCCGCTGAAATTCGTTCGCCCCCAAAAATTGCGCGCCCCGGGCTGCAACCTACTCAGCCTGTTCAGTAATCTGGCACTGATGACCATCTCAGTCAGGTTTTCGTCCAGTTTCCCTGATCCTTTGAGCAAATGCTGAGATGGCTTTTTGTTTTGCTTCTGGACATGAATGTAACTTCATTATCTGTGCACGTCTTCTAAAATTCAGTGGGAAATATACATATTCAAATTATCGTTCTTCATGATGTTGCAGGAAGTATTATTCCTTGACAAAGAAAATGAAGAGGTATAAGAGCCCAAATTTATTGATTTACCCTTGAAAATAGATTTTATTACATCGGAGCGAATATTTTGTTAACAATCCTTGCAAAAAACGCTCATTTCTTTCTGTATTCAAAATTCAAGTAGTATATGGCTTAGGATAGGGATCACAGAATACTGAAAACGTGCACAGAATTCACTTCTCCCCATAGCACGTCACACAGTTTTTAGCTGTTTTGACGTAAATGAAATCAATAAAAAACCAAGTTTTATCCGATAGTTGACTGGGGCAAAAGGGACCAGGGAAGACAGAGTAGGCTTTTTTATGTTCCCAAAAATCAGTAACTTAAAAAATAATAGTACCCTCAGAACAAAGAGGACAAAAGTAGATTTATACTTTGAAGCAAGAAAAGTTAGTTATTTCAAGTCAAAAGTAGGTTAAAGGTTCCACCCGTCTTCGTAATTCGCAATTCACACGTCTAAACATTTTCCTGCCATTCTCAAATGATTAGCGTGAAAACGTACCTTTTCACACTTTTGCAAGAATATAAACAAACCACTAAAGGACATAACTATCATCTAATAAGTTGTCATTTACTTGCATTGCCTGAACGTGTACAAACACACCGTCAAAATATGTATGAGTCAGTAAAATTCTGTGGATCTTCAAGACTTTGTGTAAAAGCTAAGCCACCTTCTTCAAGATTTTATTTATGTAAAAGCTAAACCCAAATGTTATGTATGTCATCAAATCAACTGTTCTCTTCTGCCACCAGGGCTATCAAGTCGTCCCAATTTTATTGGAAGAAATGACATCAAAATATTCATTAAAACTTGCCAAGCAAAAAGTATTGAAAATAGAACGTTAGATAAAAAATGTTAACTTTAAAGTCACTGGGAATAACAAGTAATATTTTGAGTGCGTGACTTGATTATTGAAATGAGGATGCCACTCAACACTTTCCCGCCAAACGTTAAGCTGTCATTCTGGACATCTCTATTGTACTGTAAGTATCTAGAAGCGTTGGTGCTGCCCTCAGAAGCGTGTTATGAAGTTACGTGTTCTGGGTATCTCCAACGTCAATCTATGCGATGTTTGCAGTAGCATGCGATGTTAGCAGTAGCATTAGTATACTCTCTGAGTAGCATAGACTAAAGAGGTACTATGGTAGTAGTGTTATAAGAAAGTCAAGAGGTGGCGCTGAAGACACCGAGAATAATCTGTATTTTTCTTTGGTACGTTCATCCATGAAATATTAGTGTGTGTTCTCGTTTTGGTTTCATGAGCGTCGTACTTCCGCTTTGAGTGAGTACACGTTGATTTCTAAACGTTTTTATCGAGTTATAGGAGTTAGGTTTATTGTTATTGTTGCTTTGTTGGTGTAATTGTAATGGAAACTATGTAAAATTTAAAATAAGTATGTTATTGTTAATAATACGGTCGAATTTCTTTTCAGATTAACAATCATCTCTGCACGTGCGAGGAAGAGCTTCAAAAATGGTGAGACTTGTATTGATCTCATGTTATTTTATAAAGCATTTACAGTATCATTGCTGTGGTCATATTTTAATGAAAAACTACTGTTTCAGCCACGTGAAATAAAGGAAATTAAGCAATTTCTGATGACTGCTCGGAGGAAGGATGCCAAATGTGAGTTCGATAGTTCCCAAAATGTTAATTTTATCAAGAATATCTTTTATTGAACCAAGTTGCTCGTTTTCCTAGAAGTGATTTAAAAAATCTCTAAAGTCCCCAATTAAAATTTGATATTTTGCCAAATTTATTAAATAGATGTTACAGATATGCATGTTCATTCATTTATACTAAAAGCATTTAATTTTTAAAAAAAAAAACCCTTTTTTAATGGCTAAACTTATTACATTTTTAAAAAATTTCCAAAAAAATTCTGGAAGTTCAGTTTTTTAGTAAATAGCCCTGTTTTCTTTGTAGACTGCCAAAGAAGCCTTAAAATCTCAAATTATAACAATTATGATAAATTGCATCATTTTTATTAAAAGGCAAAGCTGAAACGAAATCATGATTTTGTTTTCTAAAAATATTGAGACCTTTAAAAAAAAATCAGTGGATCCCTTTAAGGACTGCCAATAGTAGTGTAGTTAATAAGGTGCATATCAGTAGCGTTTTAAAATAATTGTTGGCTTGCCTGCAAAACTTTTATCCGGGCCCTCTGTATAAAATTAATCTTACGAATTTTTTTTAAAGGCCTTTCTGTAAAAAATATCCACAATATTAATTATCATTAAAGTCGCACAATACTTCAGTGATGCGTAAACTCATTTAAGTCTCATTAACAGAAGCCTTAAACGAGGTTGTACAAAATAAGACTATGCTATCAACCCCCCCAATTGTACCTGCTGTTTATTGAAAAACGTTGGCAACGCACTTTTCTTAGCATTGTCATATGAGACGGTAAGCTTCATAGGTAACTATTTCAACAATCGAAAGACAGTTTGTGTGTTGTTTATTAATAAAAATGTTAAGTGCGTAAAACCAATAGTGAGAAACTGCATTTATTATTTAATTTTTTGAAATTAAAGACCTATAAAACCTAAATGAATTGCTTATCTTTGAATTAGAAGCAGGGTTACTTAAACTGGTGAAGCAGGAAAAAAAATTATTCTGGAAGGTAGGGTTTTTATCTTTTTTGTATCGACTCTCGAAGTATTAGAAAGTATCATTAATATTTCTTACAATCGCAAAACCTTCAGCCTAAAAATGAGCCCACTGATGCACATAATTATTGCAGTTGATACAAGTATTTCACTGAAATAGAATTTAACCTAAATAATTATCAGATACCGTGCTAAGGTTTATAAAGAACTTACCTGTTGTTTCTCAAGCCAGTTTTTTTAAGATTCAACTTTTCAGAGCATGTATTTAAAAAGAAATCATGTCTTCCACTTTGTGGTTATTCATTAAATATTGGAAACATTTAATTTTTTTGAGTACTTTAATTTTATCTTAACGGTGTAATTTTGTTGAAATGGTTGGTATGTAAATTTTAAAGTAAATACTTATTTTATTTCAGCTGTGAAGATCAAGAAGAACCCTGAAAATGTGAAGTTTAAAGTCCGTTGTTCAAGATTTCTGTATACTCTTGTAGTAACTGATAAGGAAAAGGCAGAGAAGTTGAAACAGTCCTTGCCTCCTGGTTAGTATTTTTCCTCTTTCTTTTTCTTTTATTCTTTCTTCCTTCAAAAGAAAAATGCAATTAATTGATTAATTAGTTGAAAAGTGACAATAAATAGGAATGAAAGATTTGAGTAGTGTAACCAAACATGCTATACCATTTTTGATATAATTAAGGATCTGTTTGAAAGATAATCCACACTAATGAACGTGAATTCAACATGTAGTTGATGCTGATTCCACAAAAATGAGTGTATGAATTGATGCGAAAATTTACAGGCTCTTCAGGATTTCACCCAGTGCCCTTGCAAAGTTTGGTTAAGATTAATTCAACGCAAATACGGAAAATAATTTAAATTATGTGCTGGTAGATCCTCCATAATTATTCTTTTACCTGTTGCGTCGAGACAGGTTCTTAATATATACCTCCAGAGGTCAGCAGCGATGCGGTAGTTTCGCAATGAACGCATAGTCATACCGTTCACCGATTGTGATAAAACTTTGTCAACTTATTGCTTGCACTTGTAGAAAGAACATAGGAATTGTACAATTATTGTAACTCTGCTAAGTGGCACTGCAGCACAAAATGCTGCTGTATTTAAATGCAATTTTCAATACATCTGAACTTCATTGTTGCTGAGTGATGCAATGTGACATGGGGCAAGGTCGAGAAGGACAGGAGCAGCGAGTGGCACAAGATGGGAGAGGAATGAGAAAGAGGGGAAAATGAGAGAACAAAATAGAGAAGGAGCGAAGAAAGGTAAAAGGGAGAAAAATAGTGGAGGGCGAGGTAAAAGAGAGGGCATAGGGAAAGAAAGGTAGAGCGAAGTGAGAGGGAATTAAAGAGGAAAGAGACAGAGGGAGAGATAAAATAACTCTTAAATAAGAATAAAGAACAAGATAGCTCTTTCAAATTTCAAACGATATTTATACAATTATTTCTTCTGCGGCAGCAAATCACTGGGTAGACGCAAGTTTTAAATAAACTTAGCTAAACCAAATAAAAACCTAAAAGCATTTTCATTAATGCATTGGCTGAAATAAAGAACATAGTAAAACTTCTGGAAGACATTTTAACACTTTGTGCTGTTTAGACAAGTGTGAAATCCATGATAGAAGGGACAAGGGATAGTAGAGGGTTTTGAGGAGAATCTTTTGGTGTGTACGGGTAGTGAGCAAGATACATAACGTGTATCATAATTATGACTAGTGAGAACCCGTGTGAGATCTGAGATAAATGTATAATACTGTGCCCAGACTAATGTTCACAATATGTTGCGTAGTTTGGATCTTCAGGGTATAATGAAGATATTTTGTGATGTAGAGTTTCCAAAATTTTGAACATGTATGGCCCATGACCGGGGGGCAGTGCAATATCAGCACCAAATGACACAAAAGAAAGAGCACTATTATACTGATGAATATTATTTCTAAAGTTTTTTGATGTGTCGTCATCTATAAACAACTTTGACTTCTTCTGGCATATTGTTCGAAGGTAAACTTATTATTTTCCCATTTAAGCAACACAGAGTAAACTTGTTTGCAGAATTTCTCTCGCATGGGAAGTGCAAAGCAGAACAAACCTGACATTTCATAGACAACGACCCAACAGAGAACGAAATGACCTCACTAACACGACTTCTACGCTGACTTTCTCTTTCCCTGCGTCCACATAATGTACGTTTGCATCTTTTGGGGCGCATGGGCAACGATCGACATAACCTGTGTACAACTTTACTACTTATTACAACCGAGCAAAACCCACTGTCCGAATGTTCTCTACAAAATACACCACAAAAGCAAATAAATGCCAACTATCAACGCCACAATGCAATTATTACACGAAACAAAACCTTGACGAATTGTAAATAAATCTCAACAATCAAAACAAAAAAACCAAGCAGCGCCACCATGAAGCAGCTTTGGAAGAAAACAATTGACTATTGATAAGCGTACTATGAAAGAATGAATTAATTAATTTACACCATAAATGTTGGTTAATCAACATTAACTATCTGATAACACATCTAGAGATCACGTTCTTTCATTTAAAGGAAAAAATACTACAATCGGTTCAGTAGAAGCTCTAAATGAAGCCATGGCAGAAAAGCTTCTTTTTTTAAATATATAGATGAGGAAGGTGCAAGCAATCTAAATAAATTTTAAAAATTAAACTACCAAACTAATTTTAATGATTCATGATTGTTTACTTTCTTCATTATATCATTTCACATCATATTACCTTGTTGGAGTTGCATTACTATTTTCACTGTTGTAGCAAAAGTTACTTAGTAGCAGTAATTTTGCAGTTTTATTTTTGATTTTTTTGTGTGGGTTGGAATAGTCAGCATTTGGCTAAGTTTGTTGAACCATTAAGTTTCTTGCTCTCTTGATACTTCGTGATTGTGTTAAGATAGCGAGAATAAATGTTCTTTATTAATGGAGCCGAAAGGGATGTTTGGCCAATGGTAAAATTCTAAACAGATTGCGAATAGGTTTTTGTGTACAATAAGTCCTTCAAGGTTTGCCAAGGGGAAGGAGTGGCCTGATAACTTCGAGTATGTTTTTAAAAGAAAGATACCGTTCATATGCGTAAGTGTTGTGCTTGAAAAGGGACATGGTTTATGAGAGACAAAGTAAATATGATAGATTCTTGCCTTTCCTTGGGGGTGTCTCTAACTTACATGAAACATAAAGAAATTGCTCTTTGGTGAGTCACTTCAATGCTTTTTGTTATTGTAGAGTGAGGGCATAAGAATACACCCCTTCTGCTTCCTCCCATTCCCTACTCCCTCTCCATCCTCTTCCGCTTTCTCTGCTTGCTTCTCAAGGGTGTACCATGTTCTCAACTTCAACCAATGCTTTGTCACTTAATTATTATGGATCATTAAAATATGAGAACTAATATTTCAGATAATCTGTACATATTGTGGGATGTAGCGGATGGCACTACATTGAAACTTCGATTTTGTTTTCCCAGAATTTATCTTAAATTAATAGTCCCGGCAAAACATCTGTAATGTATAATTTTCCTCTCTTTTGCATCTGACATTTGAAGTCATACTGTGAACCCCAAAATTAAAATTCTTGCATAGCAAGACCCTTAATTTAGACAGACATTCTGAAAGAAAAGGTGGCAATGACAGTGTTGGTTGTGGGAAGTTTTGCTTTCATGTGGAAGGTCTTGTTTGTTAAAAACTCTGATTTTTTTGAAAATGGCAAAAGTACAAAGTTTTTTCGGCATCTTCCTACAACTGCAATTATGCAGATTAAGATTTTTTCCCTTAATGGAATCTGTTCCTTAAAGATAGATTTTGAAATAAGTTAATGTACAATTTTTCAAAAAATTTGAGAACTCGTGAAAGTATAGAAACTAGTAGTGCTATTTACCATTCATTTCTTTTCAGTTGAAGTTTTGATGTAGTGTTTATTATTTTTAGAATTACAACGTGTTTTGGAACAAAATCTGTGCAAAAAAAATAATTTCCTCAATTTTACTTTGTTTACCAGTCTGTAGAGTGGTGTAAAATAAGAGTTTCACTGTAATCTTTTGTCTTGATATCATTCTGTGAACAAGTAATGCCATTCTGCACCATGCTTAGGGAAACTTACATGTATTGGTAATCACTTTAAAAGAACCTGACCTTATTTTGAAATATGTCATCTTCTCTAACCTAAAAATTTTTTTAAAAAATTAAAAAACATTTCATTTTGAAAACATTACAAGCCTTGAAATGCAATATTGCAATGTTCAATAACAAACAGGAATGGATCTCTACCCAATGGCCTCAATCAACCTTTTGCGATCTCTTCCCACAAATATTCAATGAGAAGTCTCTCCAAATCATTTTGGTGTAGATCACTCTGTGAGAGACAATGACATAAGGGGTAACATTGACTTTCAGTAATTTTCATTGGAGCACCTGCCACGTGTTGGCAAAATGTGTAGTAAACGATACACCTTCATATGAACAAAATTGTCTTGTTAGTCCTTGATAGCCTCGCACATATGAGCCATACCACGTCAAATATTACAAAAAAGACCAAAATTTGACCTTTATATTTTTAGTTATTTTGTAATATTTTCTATTTATGCGAGATCAAATAAGTTTTTATTATTTATTTATTTATTTATATAATGAGTTTCTTTGGATGAAGCAGTAATTTAAGCACTTGAGATGGTACAACTTAACAATATTAGATGACGATTGATTATTAAATGACGGATTCTTGATTCACGTTATGACTGATATTTTGAATTTTGTGGTCCCTCACAACTCTTCAAATATTTTAGAATTCCTTAACTTTTGACACATTGCACAGTTCTGATGTGACCGAATTTACTTTGAGGTTTGGACAAAATTCCATTTTCTTCATCCAACATTTTAGCCACTTTTATCATGTGTATGGTTGCTGTAAAGTGTCGTTTAGTTTTATTGTATCTCCAACTTGACAAAAATTGCCAGAATTTGAATTTTCAATATCTTGTGATCTGTTGGAAAGGAACCAACAAGTTTCTTAATAATATTTGTCTGATTTTTTTCAATTTATGCCGAAGGAGCTTTAGTGTGAAAAAATTCTGTGGTAGTACTTTGTACTCCTTGTGGTAAAAATCCTGTGGTTGCATTTTGTCATTATTTGAGCAGTAAATGGAAATGGGCATATGCTTGCAAATGCTGCTCTGAGAAAATTGCTTTTGATAATTTGTCTGTCGAGTAACTTATTATTGGATTCATATAAAAATGAGCTTGCTTTTTAAAAGTGCATTATGTTATGTTCTCAATCTTACTAAATTAAATTTCATATTAAAGACTTCTCAGAGTGGATGATTTTGGTGTGAACTTGCATAAGAAATGTCATCGTTTTATTTGTTTTAAAACAGTGGCCTACCACAGGGGAATGTCAATTTGTCAGGCAGTGTAAAATTTTTTAGTTGCCAAAATTTCCTGCTTCCCAATGGGTCTCTTTGATTTGGTAGTCTTCATCAATATTTTTGTTTCATGAAATTCTGCTGTTCTCTGAACATAAAAAAAATTAGTCCTGGAAAAAAAATCAGTTCTAGGAATATTAGTTGTAATGAACCAAACTTTTTCTTCTTTGATCTGTTTGATGTTGCTATATTCTTTTTGCTTTTTTTGGTCTTGTAGTGTACCAATGTTCTTTTTTGGGGGAATTTGTCAACCTAAATTAATTGTTTTTCGTATACTATTAATAAAGAAGAAAGTTAAATATTGTTGCTGTAATAGTAGTATTGTGCAGAAAAAATAGCCATTATTTGACTGAAAAGCATGTATCATTAGTACTTGATATTTAAAAAATTGTGTTTTTGTTATTGCGATATTTAATAAGTCACTTTATTAATTAATATATAATACAATTAAACACAGTGTAGTCAGAATGCATGTTGTGGGGATCCTTGAAAATGAATGGCATTTTCTCAAAATGAATACATTCTGTAAAGCTGATTACAAAAATGGAATGATTTTAACCATTGTAGAATTCACGACCAATATGAAATTAGGAATGTAGTTCACAGAATTTGTTCAGAATGAGTAGAAAAAATTGAAATATTAGCATGCTGATGTTTTGGAATATTTTTATTCCATCCTCAGGGCTGGAAAAAAAAACTGATGTCAACATCAATATGAATAAACACTATACAAATTAATAACATTTGCAAAAAATATTAGATGTACAACACCTTATTAAATAATTATGGAAATTTATAATCTCTCAGCAACATTACACCCAAGTTCAAATCCAACTTCACTTGAGTTGCTGCAGCGCAGGGTCCACTTGCTTCATGTCGGACTTGAGCCAAGGCACCAAAGCAAAGAATGAGAATTCTACTAAAATTCAGTTGTAGGGTCAGGACCTTGTGCTTCAGCCACTCAAACATGTGCATCTGGTGAAGCAGGTGTTTTAATTAAACATAACAAGAAAACTGAGGAAGTACTGATACATTACATCACTTCCAAATATTAACAATTTGATATTGACTTATAATTACGTAATTACATATGGAGAGGAAAATAAAACTACTTTATTATGTAGTATACAGCTTGTGCATCCTTCCGATCAATAATTTGTTGCATTTTATTTTAAAAGTTGTTTTAAGCTGGTATGATTTAAATCAAATGATTATTTAAAAAAAAGTGATTTTAATCAATATTTATTATTTGTAATATTTGAAATTATATTTTTAATTATTAATAGTTGATAATTACAATGTAATATGCAATAAAATTAACAAACTTTAGAAATGAACGATAAAAAACTTGTAGTAGAGTTGTATACTAATAGACTTAGATGATTGATAAGTTTTTATCAGCATTTGTCTGTAGATAAAAACTCCATTTTTATTAATATAGTCAGTTTTCTTAATGTTGATAAAATTCCATTTTAAGTAGGAAGCATCCCACTGATCGTTAAAGGTTTAATGGAAAAGTGTGCAAGTAATAACTATTATACCCTGTATTTTTGGATAACAGGACAACTATTAAATAAAATTCAATATTTCAAAAACTGTCTAAAATCGTTATACATTTTCAATGAATTCAGTTGTTTTCAAGTGCTTTTTGATTAGGGCGATATTGTACAAAATGGTAAAATTCCTTTGAACCAAGAATGCCCTCTTCTTCTCCTCTCTTCTTCTTCTTCCTTTTTTTCTTTCTTTCTTTTTTTTCTTTCTTTCTTTTTTTCTTTCTTTCTTTTTTTTCTTTCTTTCTTTTTCTTTCTTTTTTTTTTCTTTTCTCTCTCTCTCTCTCTCTCTCTCATCAATCAATCAATCAATCAAGCTAATAGGTGGTGTCACAAGCTTATTCAGTAATCTGGATGTGTGTGATAAGTGTTTCAAGAGCACAAAACCATAAGTAACTCAAATTTAAAGATTTTGTGGGTTAGGCCAGTATTGCATCAGACCCCTCAAATATATAGTTTTCGTATCTTTATTTTTTTAATAAAATTAGAATAATTTAAAAACTAATGTTTTTATAAACTTTTTCTGGTTTTAAAGTAATTAAAGGTAACTAAATCACTTACTGATTTTGATTTAAAGTAAAAACATTAATCTAATTTTGTAAAAAATCTTATTTAAATCAAAAATATCTTATTTTTTTATTGTAAATTTTTCCAGCCTTTGTTGTTTGACAATTTGGTAATAAACAGACCAGTTGATTGTTTACATATATGTACTAATTCATTGTTGTGTAGTTCAAGAAGTAATTGACACCATTGCTAACCATATCAACTTAAAACCCATAATGTAAGGTGGGCATAAAAAACAGAAGACTACTTATTTAACAATTATTGTCAACAACCAGAACAATTTCTAATATCATGCATAAATTACCAATGCAACCATATCAAGATTAGTTATCTTTCACATAGATTAAACAAATTTATTTGTTTAACCAAACAAAAAGCAGGCACCGTGAACTCATTACATAGTATAAAAATAACATGACCAAAAAATATCGACAGTGAGACATGACCAGATAACTGCACAGAAATAGCAATCGTATGATAGTAGCCTTTCACACGAAATAAACAAGTTATAGTGAAGTAGTCAAGTTAAAGTTAACCTATGATGTCATAAATTATGTGGTCAAGAACATACAATGAGAAGCAAAACATTTAATACTGAGAGGAAGGTGGTACATTTAATTATTGTATAGACCTACTGATTCTTGTAGTTTTATTGTGTTAATCAACCTTTTCTACTTGTTCCGACCAAATCCTGTTAACTAAATTCCTATAATGATTTTGTTGACCAAAAATAATCCCATGTATTGTCCCCTTCTTCAAGACACAAACATTGATAATGAAATAATTTAAAAAATTACTTGTGAGGACATAATGCCCTCCTGCAAAGTATCAGTATTTCAATAAGTGTAGTCTAAAGGAACGTAGATATAGAAAGTGGAAGACCTGAGCTAATAACCATTCTGTTTGTCAGCACTATTATTTCCTAGTAATACCAATTCGTATCAGTGGGTTTTGTTATATGCTTCATTGTGTACACATGTAAGCTGCGCTACTAAATTTTAGTTTATATTGAAAATTGAATGGCTAACACAGTGTTTTCTTAACGTACTGAAAGAGCGGCCTAAATACATGCAGGTATAAAAAGTGAAAGCTGCTTGCTAGTATGCTGGGAACAATAGTTGATGACCAGCCCTGTTACTCTCAAACATCTGTTCATCTAAACTGGTTTTACCATGTGCAGTTCTTATTGGAGAATTACTAAATTGCTGTTGCATATTGTGTATTGGTGTCCTGTAGTATTTGGCATTCTTGTCTAGGTGAGAGAAGTGCCTGTACATATGCAGGTATAAAAAGTGAAAGTCTCGTGCTGGGAACAATAGTTGATGACCAGCCCTGTTACTCTCAAACATCTGTTCATCTAAACTGGTTTTACCATGTGCAGTTCTTATTGGAGAATTACTAAATTGCTGTGCATATTGTGTATTGGTGTCCTGTAGTATTTGGCATTCTTGTCTAGGTGAGAGAAGTGCCTGTACATATGCAGGTATAAAAAGTGAAAGTCTCGTGCTGGGAACAATAGTTGTTGGTCAGCCCCGTTAACACTTCTCAAACATCTAAACTGGTTTTACCATGTGCAGTTCTTATTGGAGAATTACTAAATTGCTGTGCATATTGTGTATTGGTGTCCTGTAGTATTTGGCATTCTTGTCTAGGTGAGAGAAGTGCCTGTACATATGCAGGTATAAAAAGTGAAAGCTCGTGCTGGGAACAATAGTTGTTGGTCAGCCCCGTTACTCTCAAACATCTGTTAAACATCTAAACTGGTTTTACCATGTGCAGTTCTTATTGGAGAATTACTAAATTGCTGTGCATATTGTGTATTGGTGTCCTGTAGTATTTGGCATTCTTGTCTAGGTGAGAGAAGTGCCTGTACATATGCAGGTATAAAAAGTGAAAGCCTCGTGCTGGGAACAATAGTTGTTGGTCAGCCCCGTTACTCTCAAACATCTGTTCACCTAAACAGTTTTTTCCACATGCTTTTTTTAATGGAGAACTACTAAATTGCAGTGCATATTGCTGTCCTATAGTAATTGGTATTCTTTTTCTTAATTTATATAGTTAAAATTTGTCATTGGTGTGATGTACTGACCCATGAACAAGTTGAAATTAGCTTTCAAATGGCGTCATTGTGCCATTTTGACCCCACTTGAATTTAGAAGTTGAATATACTGCCTATTTTTCAAATGAGAATGTTATGCTGTTTACCTTCAAGTAATGTGCTTATCTTTTGATTTGAGAAGTACTGTTGAATTTCATGCAGTTATTTTGCAGTGGCCTGAGTGAAAATAATTGTTGGGGTCACAGTGGCACCACTGTGCCAGTTACACAGCTCTTCAGGATGGTGTTTTCAGTGGAAATTGTGATTTATGTTGACACAGACCATGATATTGCTATCTTTAGAGGGTTAGAAGAGGTGGATGGTGATTTTAATGACACTGACGATGTATGCAAACTGGGTATGACTGTCATAACAAGAATTCTTGAGGATGCTGGTATGTCACCTTGCCAAACTGCACATAACATCACTCTTGAATGTGCACCTAACTAGGGAGCTTTGTGAAACCACTTTAACAATATAGAAGAAATCTGCCAGGCAAATGAAACTGAACACAATATGTCAGAAAAAAATGACCCAAAAACAAAAGTATTTGTGATGCAGGTTACTGGTCAATGTGCCATGAATATCAGCCAAACATTTTTAAGGATTGTTTACGAGTCTTGTTTTTATTTTGTCATTAAATGTGTATATCGTAAAATGATAATACGAAAAAAATATTTAAAAAAATTATGGGTAAAAATAAGATTTTATTTATGATTATCAGTTATCGTTCAGTTAATTAAAATTTTAAATTGAAATCCTATAAAAATATAATTAAATAGAAATAGTTAAAAATTTGTTACAAATTTTCATAATAAAAGGGGGAGGGGAATCATGGGGTTAAAATGGCACAATGGTGCTGGTTACATATCAAAAACTCACCATGCCAGTTGAGGGTTAGAATACAAATGGAAATTAGCATTTTCGTCAACAAGAATAGATAAGAAAATAATCACTGTACATGTATGGCAAATAGTTTTACAACGTTGTGCTGGCAACAATGCATTACTCGCTTCTGTGTAATTTGCTGCACATACTTTGTCAAATTTATTCATGTTCATTTCATTTCTAAAAGTAAGAAATTTTTGCTGCTCCTTAGTATTGAAATGAATGGAGATGCACATCAGCCCCTTTTGGTTGAATTGGAAGTTTTCAAGTAATAGCTAAGATATTAGTGCATAAATTGCAATATTTCATTAGTACATATCCATTTCGAATAATGCAAGAAAGTATGTTCTGTTTCGGTGTCATTAGTTTAGACTTGTAAGTCTGGAAAAGTCAGGGAATTTGAAAATCTAGAAAGCATATGGAACAGTTATAAGTGTGAGGCGTAATTTTAATGTTTCCATTGACCATAGATCCTGTGCACTTCCAAAAAATAGTTCATTATGTGGATGTACTTTTGCAGTCACAGGAATAAAAAGTGGAAGTCTCGTACTGGAGATGCTTTTCACCTTTCAGTTCAGTAACTTTCAAACAGACCTGAGGAGTATATTGAGGATTTTTAGACTTGAAAACTTACCATTTTAGGTGCTTAAATGGAGCTCTAAAAAGGTGATAATAAGCAGTGTAAATTGATATAAAATTAACTTTTCAGAGTTAATTTTGTTTTACTTAGCTATTTTTACCAACACTTTTTATCACACAAAACTTGGAAGCCATGAGATATCATTTTCACAGCATTCTGACATTATCACTACACACCGGAAAAATATATACTACGAAAAGTCAAAATATGTAATACTAAAATACTCTAATTATAAAACACATTTACATAATTCGAACTTGTCTATAAAAAATGTCCTATACAAATTTTAAAAATAATGCAAACGTTTTAAAATTCCATTGAAAAGCACAAGTTGATGCACACTTGCATCATACAACTTTCCCATCGGTAGTAAAACCTTCACAAATTGTTATCCAGAAATGTAGTTTGGCAGCCAGCCTAAAAGCAATAGAAACTATCGTAGTACAAACTGGCGATATCTACAACCAGCAAACAATCACCACAGCATGGAATATTTTCATCGAAGGGTTACACGATTGCCAAAGTTTCATGGAAATTCTGATTAAAGGTCGCCAAAAATCAATGATGCTTTGCATACTTAAATTTAAAAATGATCTGTCGCAGACACGCACTTCCTGCCACTGAGGTAACTGAAGCAGTCGCACCACGCTCAGAAAATATCCGACTCCGTCTTCACGTATCATATCTCAAGTAGAGCTCAGTAGCTCGCAGAAATAAGGTAGAATAAAATATTTTGTGAAAGTAGCAAAATATGTAAAATATTTAATAGATGCCATGTACCAAATACGTGAAAATAAGTAACTAAGAAAATTGTATATTGTGTTTGGACGGCGACAATTTGCCAAGATTAAAATTTTGAGAGCGATAAGTAGAAAGACAAAAAATATGTAATTACATAAAAATCCAGTCTGTTTTCACTGACCTCCATTTTCTACTTCCTACGTCTGTTAGAACACTGTTGTTACTAAAATACACGTTCCAATTCACAAGAAGTTAAGGGGCAGAATTTAAATGAAGCCACTTCAGCAGGAGAGTAACAATGAGAGTGGCAATCCCCTTCCAATCCAGTGAATGTTGCAGACAAAGTTTCAAAATGAACTTGCCAACTTGCTCTGCAGATCGACTTCGCACGCTTTCATAGAAGCTGGTAAATTTGCCATTTCTCCTTTGTCCAGTACTTTCTTCACGTCCTGCAAATAGTTGCAGTAGAACAGGGCAGATTCAATCGAAGTTCCCCTGCAAGTAAGACTAGGCTGTGGTGGTAGGCACTGACCTGGTAGTAACTGCTTGTACTGTCTGACACATGACAGAGCCTTCACAAGCACCTTTTGACTGTGGAAACCACTGCATTTACTTTGGAAACTGATGGCATATCTCCTCTGCTACTCTATGCAATCCGTGAACTAGACATGTAATGTGAACCAATTTCGGTTAGAATACTAGAGCTTCGGCTGGCATTAACATATATGCTGCAGCATCAATTATCAAAACTGCAAGCTTCGGGTTTTCTTCCAAAGGCCACAGATGATGTATCGTGAACTCTGGCAATAGTTGAATGATTTGTTCGTTCGAGAACTATGGACATATTCAGAGGATTTCATGGCTCCCTAGAACAAAGTTTTCCTATGACGTTTGCAATATATCTGACACAAGAGTAAGTTGTCTCGTCAATGGATAGCCAAATGTCCTCCCTAATCTTTTGCATTACTTCATTGTACAGAGGTATCAGATATCCCTTTCTTAAGGTAGATTCATCAGGAATGTTTCTCTGGTAGTACTTCTCCAGAAAATTTCGAAACAGCTGATTATTCAGTTTTTTAAATGGAATGTTAGCAGAAACGAGGGCCTTGCACATATCACTCCAAAATGTATGAACATTCACTGTCAGAATTGTTCATTTTCTCTAATCATGAATACAAAGAAACAAAACTTAGCCGAAGTTTCTAATGGCTTGTTAAACCATTAAGTCCCAAAGTTGCACTAATGCAACATTTAACTTTACATATTTTAGATAAATGATTTGACGTAAATTTGTTCTGTTTCACTACCGCTCTAAGAAGTAATGCTATTTGACCAGTTTTTAATCTTCTCATTCATAACCAAGCACAAACTTGTCTTCGTTGAATATTGAATCTTGAATATAATGTAGTGGATTGTGTTATCGATATTAAATTTTTTATTTAATTATTGCACAATACTTTTTTTACTATGTATTACTCAACAAACTTGCTCAAACTTTCTATTATCATTTTAGAATATGTATGTAGATAATAAATAGGCTGGCTGCTCTGATTGGTATTTTTCTGTGCTTTCTCTGGTATCAACACCAGGCAAATGCCTGAGCAGTACCCTAACAAAAAGCCTATGCCTGAGCCATACCTAAAAGGCCTATGGATTGCACATGAACTTTCCTTCCTTTTCCTCGTCCTATCCTCTCTCATTAGACACATTTACACTTAACATCCACTACACTACAATACATGCCGTGAGACCAGTCAGGTTACAGCTTGTCCCGACTTAGTGCCCTGTTAGTGTGAGATACCTGGTTTGGGGAAAAAACCTGCAAGTCATCCGGTAAGTCAGCATTGGATTTCGCCATCCAGTGGGGAAGATCACTGCCACCTCCTGCAATGAAACATTCTTACGGAACTAATGACCTGATGTTGACGCACCCAGAATCACCAATCAAACATGTAGGGCATGTGATTGTAGAGGAAAGAAACAGCCAGAAGGAGGTGAAGATAGTGCAAAAGCATTACAATTTAAAAATGTAAAAGATCTTGTTCATCTTTTTTCAAACTATTTTCAGTAGTTTCATGTCGAGATGATAACCTATTGTCCCCAAGTTGTGTGTGCAATTTTTTTTGTATATTGACTATTAGTTGGAAAAACGTAAATGTTGTTTATCCTTTCTAATGTCGTTTTTTAAGAAATGTTAAATATTGTTTTTATGCTTGGTTCTTGATGGACAAGCTTACATTAGAAAACTAGTCCCCTCTAGCTAACAAACTAACATGTAAAGCCACACACATGGCCAAAAAGATTAGCGGTTAAAGGTACATTAGACTCCCCAATATATTTTAGCAAATATAAAATTTACAAACCAACACATTCTTATAAGGAAAAAGAAATGGTCCTAATTTAACCATTCAATGAAGTCAAATGGTGTCCTGTGGTTTTTGTCAAAAAATCTGCAGTTTTACAGTACTTGGTGTAAATTTTTGTATGTATGATAAAGAAAAAAATGTGTATTGGAAGTATATTGCGCTCGTCAGTAAGATAATTTTTGTTTTTAACCTTTTTTCTCTAACCTATTGCTTCATTGGTGTATTTCTACTTTTTTCAGGTCTTCAAGTAAAAGAGAAGTGAGAGAAGATCTATCAAGAATGGTGAAATGAAGATTGATTTCAAAGTATGATTTTTGTGTGTTGACACAAAGGAAGACATGTATGCATTTACATATAATAAATTAAAAGTTTAATTTTAAAATAGTCAATGTGCATTTTTCACTAATTAACTTTAAATATCCATTCTTGTGCATTACTTTTCCTAAGATTTTTCTTCAATTTTCCAAATCTGTATCATGTAATGGTATGTAATTCCCATTTGTTTTTGAAGGGTTAGGAACAAATGTTCTGAAAGAAATAAAACGGTAAACTGCATACATTTATTTTGCATTTGATGTAAATAATATTTAAAAATATACTGACTTGCCTTGTTACATAGTTGTTTTCTTTCCTAATAGTTTTAGCCTTGCCTCTCCATATGGCAGCTGCTATTAAGGAGATTAAAAGAGATGTAAGAATAAAGATGATTATGTAAAAAAATATATCTAATGTTGTTCCAGTATTTGTATCCAGCTTTGCTGCTTGGAGTATAATGTCAGGATAATCTGTAACACTTCAGAATTGACTTTAATGAGACCAAATATTACCATAATTATTGTTAAACATAGTTTACTTTCGAATTAATTTCATGTAAGTTGTTGGAGTTTCGTGTACTTGTGCACATCCAATTGGCACAGCGTGGAGTGCTATGTGGGCAATTTACTCACTGGGTTCCTTTGCATTTAGTGGTATGGGCTAGCAGATAGTGATTGTATCATCCATTGTCGCAATTTCAGGATACATGCAAATTTTTACGTGTATAGATTACAAGACCTTCAGAATGTATTAGAACCATTTTTATTTCTTCCTTGTGTACATTATATATATATATATATATATATATATATATATATATATATATATATATATATATATATATATATATATATGGAGTATAGAGAAAGTTATGTAATGTTGCAGATAATGAGTTTGAGATTTAAACGGAAATACATGTATTGGGGTCCCTTGACACTGAAAGTCTTTGTTTTTCAAATAGTGTCATGTGAATAACGCCAGCACTTAAACTATTCATAGTTTCTTTAAATTTCTTGTAAGAGTAAAATAGACAAAGGTGGCATTGATCCAATTTTCACTTAACTCTAATTATCAAAAATTCTACATCTTTTCAAAATTTTCAACATCTTTCGATAACTTCACAATTGAAGATGGAGATTTTTACTTAAGTGAAATTTTTTCCATAATTCTATTAAAGTCATGATCCTTTTTTATTGAAAAATTTAGTATTTTTGTGCAATGTTAATTGAAACATGTACCACATTAAAAGTATCAGATATACGAATTTCTCAAGAACTGCCCCAATCTTTTTCTTTAAACTTTTGATAGAGATAGCGCTAAGTGTACTTTATAAGATTACATAAACCATTTTGTTTTTTAAAAAATTGTAAATTTTTTTTTTTTTACTTTCACATCGTTAGTATTTACATTAGCGGCGATATGTTCACATATTGCCTTTTGAGTCCATATTCTTTGCATGATCTAAAGTTTCTCAATAACTCAAAGTTTTCAGTGAAAATGAGCTCGATATCCGCATTTTCAGAAGCGGGTCCACATTTTTACTTTTGGTACAGATAGTACTAAATACATTAAGAGAAGTTCCCTCCCCTTTTTTAAAAAAAAACGCAAGTGTGCATTTTTTAAAACGTCACGCCGTTAATATGCTCATTTACAGCGATGCATTATTGCGTCTGAGTGGAAATGCTTTAAGGACTTCCAATGACATTTCTCGAAAACCCGTAAGTTGTCTTAGAGCTTCAAATTTTGCATTTACAGTAACGCTTAAACTCCATTTCCTTAAAAACGGCTCCAAATTTTTCAACGAAAATATCTATGTAGGACGAGTTTTTATTAGTCTTTAATATTCTTGAAGTAATATTTCGGTTCTACTATTCAGAAACCGAAAAATTGTTTAAAAAATGTGCTTTGGGCAGCGATAGAGGCACTTCGGAAGAGGATGGGGCTAGACTAAAGAAATTAGAAAATTAGTACGAGAAAGTGGGTGCAACTGTAGCTCCACTTTTTGCCTAGGGAACACCCTCTAGGCTGATATGACGCTCGTTCGGCTTCAGCAAGGAACGAAGAATTGCGATAGCTATAGAGAGTTTGTGCACCCTCCGTTAAAAAGCACTATCGGACTTGTGCACATGCGCAGTTCCGGTTTGCTGTTTTTTCAACCAACAACCAACAATTTTGTTTTCCGCTGCGAGACCTGAACTCAGATCCTCAGGGTTAACATGCCGCCACTCAACACTACCTCCACACAAGCGCCGTGTGGATCGAACTCGGGCTGAGGCATGAAAAGGTAAATGCCCGGTTCATGTAAAAGGACACTCAACAATCAAAATATCCGATACAAAATTCCCAAAGCCTCCAGTTCATTCAGATCAATCAGGGAATATCAATTTCGGAAAAAATCGTCTGAACAGTTTAGACGTTTACAGACGGAAAGCTTTTAGGTCGATAAGTTGATTAATTGATTGATAGTCATTCCGGGCGCATCAACTGCAAAGGTCATTAGTCTCGTAAGTGTAGTACATGTTTTTCTGTGAAAATATCTTATCTCCCCCCCTCGGGATGGCTAAATCCGGCGCCGACCTACCGTCGACCAGCGGAGTTTCCCAATCACCTCCCTCCCATCAGAGGGGCATCGCCCCAGCCGGGACAAGCTCTAAGTTCCAGAACGGTCTCCGGCATGTGTGGTAGAATGGTGTATGTAAGTCTAAGGAAAGGGAAGAAAAGATCGCGCGCGGTCCTTGGCCCGATTGGTAAGGTACTGCCCCGGCATTCGGCTGGCGTTGATTAAAGAAACCACGGAAAGTAACCAGCGCAAGAATTCTCTACACAGCGACTGAACTCAACCTAGCTATCTGGCTAGTGTCGAAAATACTGCCATCATCAGGACAGAAACTTAGGACCTCCTGGTGAGTAGCACTACAATGGCATCAGTTGATGCAACCTCTCCCGACCAACCGTTAAGGATATCAAAGTCGGTTCCATGGGTAGTATCGGGAGCGGTGGCAACAACTGATGTCACTGCAGTGCCTCTGACTGGGAAGTCCTAGGTTCGAGTCCCGACAGCGGCAGGATTTTCGACATTAGCTTTTCAGTTCGGTCGAATTCAGTCGCTGTCTGGAGGAGAATTCTAGCGGTCTGCTGCTCTGACCGGTAGTTTTCCGTGGTTTCTCCCATCAACACCAGGCGAATGTCGGAGCAGTACGCTAACAAACGGACCGCTCACGATCTTTCCCTCCTCTTCCTTATCCTATCCTCGCCCCTTAGAAGGCCGTGGTGGTTTCTTCGGTGATCAGGGCGGCCTGCGCCGTGATTGGCGCTCTTCCGCCGGGGTGCTTGGGGTGGGGCTCTGGGATCCAATCAGCCCTGCCGCGTACGCAAGCGTACGTGGCCTCGGAAAAAACTCTGTTCGACGAACGTCTTGAATTTTGTGTTGTGAGACGCGGCGGATTTGCTCAGAGCGGTCCAGAATAAAAGTGAAATTGAGTATTGAGAGAGAAGTAGATAGTTGTAGGAATACAAGTGATAGTTTTAAGTGGGTGGTTACATTTAGATAGTTTGCGGCTGTTCCGCGTTTGGGGTGAAGATTGGCATTTAGTGAGTTGTTAATTAAGTAATTGGTTTGGCTTACGGTTGCTGGAGGTAACGTGCGTCAGTTGGGAAGTGTTTGCGCCCAGCTGCAGGCATTTTGTTGTAATACTGGACATATTTTTGGAAATGTTGGGATAAGACCGGATTAGTAAAGATGGATACAATTTGATTTTTTGCTGTTTCCAAAATAAATTCTTGGATGGGGGGAATATTTAATTTCTTCAGATAATAGCTGAAGGGTTGGCCTGGTTCTGGACGGCAAGCAACTCTAACGAATCTGTTATCTGACCGAATTAGATTACGCATGTTATCAGCGGGTGCTATAGCCCAGGTTACGCACGCGTAAGTGCCCGCGCTTCTAATACATGCTTTGTAGAGCAATGCTTTCGTTTTATGTGTAATGCTTGTTGCTCGTAAAATGGGTGACAGTCGAGCGATGCGGGAGCCCAT
Source organism: Teleogryllus oceanicus (assembly GCA_964035755.1). Taxonomy (NCBI): domain Eukaryota; kingdom Metazoa; phylum Arthropoda; class Insecta; order Orthoptera; family Gryllidae; genus Teleogryllus; species Teleogryllus oceanicus. The sequence continues at coordinate 13,221,817 of CAXIVR010000003.1, forward strand.
CTTTTTTGCCGCTTCCTTGCATTGAGCTTGCCACAGAAGTTTCTTGTCGAATTGAATACCTAAATATTTGATTTGGTTATTCCAGGGGAGGCGAACACCATTGATGGCTATTGGAGAGGGTAGTGATTCTTTTCTCCAACTAAACAATATTGCTTGGCATTTATTGTAATTCCGTTCAAACGGCACCAGTTTACGAGGTTGTCTGAGGCATCTTGCAGTCTTCGGACGGCGCTTTGTGTTTTTGCAAATTTAGTTGCAAAGGCCACGTCGCCGGCAAAAAGATATTCAGTGACGTGAGGTGTTTGTGGAAGGTCATGGATATATAATGTGAAAAGTAGAGCAGAGAGCACGGCTCCTTGTGGGACGCCGGCTAGGATGGATTTAACAGATGATTTGTGGGATTGAAATTTAACATAGAAGGTTCTTTTTTTAAGGTAGCTGAATAGAAGACGGCATAGATAATTTGGAAGGAATTTGCGGCATTTTTGAAGGAGAATGCAGTGATTAACTTTGTCAAGCATAGGAAAAGTCGAAGAATATTGAAGGAATGGCACAGTGGAGAGAGAGAGAGAGAGAGAGGAAGCGATCTCCATTGCAAGGCGAAAAGTTTGCATTGCCGACGAGTGACCCTTACGAAAACCAAATTGAGTGGCTCTGATGGCTTGTTCTGCATCCAATTTAGAAGTAATGGAGGGGAGGAGAAGACGTTCAAATACTTTAGAAATTTGCGATAATAGACTAATAGGCCGGTAGTTTTCCGGGTCGGTAGAATTTTTATTAGGCTTTTGGATTAAAATGATTTCCGCTTTTTTCCAGTTGGATGGAAAGTAACCGGTTGCTATTACTGCGTTCATAATCTGAACAAGAGCAAGGACGGCACTCTTAGGAAGGTTCTTTAGCATTTTACCGCTTATTAGATCAGGGCCGTACGCTTTCCGGTCGCATAGTTGGTTAATTTTTTCTCTTAGCTGCTCTTCACTAATTTGGAGTCTCGTTTCTTCTAGTTGCCGTCTGTCAGCATTTTCGTTTTCGAATAAGCATTCTTCATATGTATCTGTGAGAACGTCCGGTACGGGGATATATTGATTATTGAAGAAGCGATAAGAATTTATTGAGGTTGGTCTAAATCTTTTTCCCAGGGTTGATGCAAATATTTCTGTTTTCCGCAGTGGGTCGTACGTGGTTGCCATCTTTTAGGGCTGAAATGGGTGTTGGCGGGTTTATTAACGTTTTTTGCAGTTTCCATAGATCACCTCTGTCTTTAACATCTGCGGATAGGAGAAATTTTTCCCACTGAGTCTCTCTGTGCGCTTGTAACAGTTTCGAGACTGCCCTTCGTGTAACTTGAAAGATTGATTTGTCAACCGGGTCCCGCGTAGCGTAGTAGCGTCTTTGTGCTCGTCTGCGCTCTTGAATTAGTGAGATAATATTAGCCGGAGTAGCGTCGCGCTGATTATTTAATTTGGTTTTTGATGTGTTAATGAAAAAGGCATGACGGGGTTTTTCTTCAAATTTTTCGACCGCTTCGTCTATTTCTTCGGGCGTTTCGGGCGCGCGAGCGGAAGCGTGAACTTTATGGGCCACATGGTGGCGATATTTCCTCCAGTCGGTGTTAATTTTGAATTTTGATTTGAGAGAGTAGGGATAAGCTCCGAGAAATATTGATAATTGGAAGGTGGTCAGATTGGAGTTCGTTAAGTGGACGTGGTGTAGTAGGTTGGAGGTTGGAAGAATGGATAATGAGATCAAGAATATCATGAGGGAGGTGATTGATGAGATGGGTGGGTGGAGAATTAGCGATGGGTGAGAGTCGATAAAGATTTTTAGTGCGTTTCCGGCTGGATTATTTTTCATGCAGCCCCATTCTATTCTTTTAGCGTTTAAGTCGCCATCAATTACAGCTGTGGTGCCTGCAGAATTGATTAAGTCCAGATCGGATGATAAAAGTGGCAGCGCTGGGCTGTTATACACGGAGATGAAGTTAATCGGACTGGTGGCCGTTCCTATTTCTACAATAGTTGCTTCGAGACTTGTGAGTTGTGGTGTAGCGATTCTTGTATGCAGTAAAGTTTTCCTAAGAGCTATTGCCGTCCCGCCTCCTTGCCTATTAGTTCTATCATCGCGGTAAATGTGGTAACCACGTAACTGAAAATTTTTGGAAGGGTTGAGGTGGGTTTCTTGAATGAGAAGGATTGCTATTGCGTAGTCATCACAGAATTTTTCAATTAAAGTGTTTGTTTTTCTAAGCGTGCCATCCGCGTGCCTGTTGTACGGGCGATTAGTTATGTGCGCCATTTAAAAGAATTGAGCTACTGCTTTAAGTGCACGAAGTGCTTTGCTCATTGGGTCGCCTTCGCCTTTAAAAATTTCGAGTGCTGTTTTAGCAGCAGATATTATTATTGCTAGGTTAAATTCTTTGAGCAAGTTGATAAGTTCTTTTAAGTCTGAAAAGGTGCCCGTGGTTTGCTGCGTCCCTATTTGCTGAGCGTTTGGAGCGGCCTGCGATTGGTTGTTCTGTCCCCACCACGCAGGAGGGCTAGCGCTAGGAGCTGCGAGCAATGGGAACCCGGTGCGCATCTGCGCGTTGTCAGGAGTGGACGCGTTGCCGGAACGCTGGTCGCGGGCGGCGCGTAGCCTTTCAAGTTGATGCTGGCGAACTCGGAGAGCTTCTAGATGGAAGCTACACTCCTTGTAGTTCGCCGGGTGCGCTCCTGCGCAGTTCGCGCACTTCGGCTGAGTGTTGAGTCTGTCCGTGACGGGGCAGAGCGATGAGTTGTGCATGCCCGCACAGCCCATGTTTCGTGCTTGTCGGCGGCATCCGTTTTTCGTGTGTCCCCAAGCGCAGCAGTTTAAGCATAGTGGGATTCTATTGTTGTCTTTTGGTTCCTCAAGGTTTATTTTGATAAAATTAAGATGTTTAATCTTTTTCACCTCGGTCAGTTGTGAATGATTAAATTCGATGGAGTACAGTCCGATTCCTACGAATGTGTTGGGACCTAACTTCTTTTTAATCTCACCAACGTGGTGGACAACAATGCCGTGTTGTTGGAATGCTGACTTAAGTTCTTCACAGGACATGTTGGCTTCAAGTACGCGGATAATAAGTCGTTTACGCCTTTCGGCCGTGGCACGGTGAAAATAGTAATTAAGTTCCGTGTCATGCTTTGCTTCCTTGAGGAGGCGATCAATGGTTTCATGATCCTCCACACTGCCAGGGCGAAGGATCAATGATTGGGCAGTGATTTGTGCATAAAGCGTTTTTTTTTTTTGCAATATGCGCGTAGGTGGTTGGTTAGGCCTATAGGGTCGCTCAGTGCGGCCTTTTCGATAAAAAAGCTCCCAATTGAGGAGATCTTCGTAGGCCGTGGCGCATTTGACACTTGATTTAGTTTAGTATTACCCTGTGAGGAAGTGGAGTTACTTGCAATATTTTTTGCAGGTGGGGCAGCTTTTTCTTTTTCATTGGCTGCTGGGTCTACAGGGAGAGCTTCGAACCAATTAGCGAGCGTGATATTATCTACCACCGCCGGCTGTTTGGGGGCACGAAAGAATTTTTTTGGTAGCCTAAATGGTTCCTCGTTTGATACTGGGTTAGTAATCTGGCTTGTGGCATTCTTTGCCTTGGAGGTTGACTCGTCATCAGATGCCATCTCGTCTAACCGTTCTATTACGGTGACATTAGCCATTCATGGTCGGAATTTGAGGTTAGTTTTTTAAGCGGGTTATTGCTACTTGCATCGTGATTTCGGGCAAGATTCGGGGGGATTTAAGGCATAAGAGGGGATAGAATTCCTAGCTTGCACCGCTATAGAGCGCATTCGCCGGCGTATCTCATCAATGATGGGCGATTCTGCTGGTGGTGTTTCACCGCAAGAGGCGGTGATGTCCTCCTGGATGATGGAATGTTGAAAGAGGTGCGGCTCGCGCCGTACCACTGGTGTGTGGCTTCTAGCTGGGTCGGCAGCAAGGCGCCTTCGGGTCGCACATCCCGTGGGCGGCCGACGGCAACGAGAGCTGCCGTCGGGTCGCAGCGGTGTGGAGTCTTCGTCTCGTGCATTGTTTCGGGTTGAGAACCCGTCGATTCTCAGCACCGCCAAGCCAGTATGCACAGGTATATTTTGCTCTTATTTGCTCTTTTGAATAAGTGCACTGACAGGCGGGAGAGTCTCTCTGGGAGTGGTGAATTCGGCTACGGTAAATCTCGCTACAGTTAAGCAGAGGGAGCTACCGATGTGTCGAACTCGCCGACGCTCGATCGAATGCCCCTTACGCACCCACTTACATTAACATGCACTACACTACCACACATGCCGGGAGACCGGTCGGGGACTGTCCCGGCTGGGGCGGTGCCCCGCGTGCGTCGGACGGTGGTCAGTGCAGTGGAGGAAGTTACAAAAGATATGTTCTTAATTGTTTTCATTATGCATAATTTACAATTAATATTTGCATTATATAAATTACAATTATATTTTATGAGAATTTTCTTGAAAATTTTCCTGAAAATATTTCTATCAACTAATACAGTATCAGACGGAAAATTTCGTTCTACATTTATACTTGTGTGTGTCCTGAGCCTCACTTGACGTACGTGTGCACGCTTCTAAAACATTCAGAAACTGCGCTCATTATCTCTTGTACCTCGTAGGGCAACGTCCGAGAAATTCGATGAATTTGAAAGGCAGTGCAGCTTGTCGCTATGCTTCGTGTCCGGACATAAGGCCGAATGTGAGTAGATCTCGTATTGGCAAGTCCGACGAAGAGTGGCAAAACGGATATATGATCCGATTGGGAAGAAACCTGTAGACCGAGTCGCGGCTCGTGGTCTTCTAAATGGGGTAGGCTGCAACTGTTTAATTGGCGGGGGGGGGTGCACCGCAGCACAACTATGTTAACGTTACATTCTTATAATATTTGGCTTACCTTAGTTTATTTGTTTGTAAATGAAGTCAGCTCTCCTCTCTTTCTGTTCTGCAAAGTAGTCTATACCGAGTTCATTGAAGTTCGGTGATGACAATAACTCCTTTTCAATGGAACACATTGCCAACGCACACAGTCGATCTTCTTTCATTGTGTTTCGAATGAAGGTCTTCACCCTTTTGAGAGTAGAAAAGCAACGTTCTGCTTCACCAGTGGTCATCGGGATGGTCACTATAATCTTAAGGAGCTTGACACTTTCTGGAAAGGCTTTTGTTAAATTGTTCTCATAAATAAAGTTCAGCAAAATTAACGCTCCCGATGCCCCTACAAAATCTGCTCGACTGTACAGTACTTTTAATTCGTGGCGTAAATCGATAGAGTTTAAATGATACAAGTCAACAGCAGTTTTAAATTCTTTTTCTGGAAATGATTTGCTGTGTTGTGGAAATAATGATGGCTCAAACAACTTTGCCACCGAAAGATCCTGAAAAGAAAAGGTCCTTATTTGCGTCATTATATGTCGCAAATTCTCTCGCACACACTTTTCTTGGCTCTATAAAACGCACTTTTTTTGCCGATGGTTCTTCTCCTGCCCAGAGTCCAGTGTCGAGTGAAACTCTAATTTCTTGTATGGAAGAAACAAATTCAGAAACGTACTTCAGCGTTTTCACTGAATCTATATTCTTCTGCTGAAGTTCATTGAATAAAATATCGCAAGAATATTATATAGCCAGAAAAGATAATCGTCATCCTGCAAGAAACATTTAAGCCCCATGGCCTTATTAATTGTCTTGTAGTCGCTACTTTCACATTCAATAATTGTGTTTAAACACACTAAAAATTCTTCTCTGTATTTGTATACAGTGGTGACGCACCGTGACTTAAAATTCCACCTGATGGACTGGGGACAATTGGGAATGCGTTTCTTCACCACTTCGACAAGGACTGCAGTTCGTTTAGGAGACTGAGAAAAAAATGTTGAGACTCCTTCTAAGTTACTAACAAAATTTTTCACTTGCTTATTTCCGGTAACGCAACGTTCAACAACCAAATTTAATTGGTGGTCGTAGCAGTGAATAAAGAGGGCTTTCTGATATTTTTCTCTTATTTTCACTTGCACCCATTGTTATGACCACTCATGACGGGAGCACCGTCATAACTTTGAGCAATAAGTTTTTCAGGAGTCTCATGTATCTTCATTTTCTCTAGAACTGTGAAGATGGCATCACTTATGCCTTCTGCGTTGTGTCTCTGAGGTTGAACGAAGCTTACGAATCTTTCCTTTATTTTCCCCATTATCTCATATCTCAAAATAAAAACCAGTTGTGATAATGTGGCACTATCAGTGGTTTCATCAGCTTCAATTGCTACATAATTTGTCTCCTGTAGTTCATGTTCAGGTTCAAGCAAACCGCGTAGATGGAATCCAGCAATTCGTTTTGAATTGTTTTAGAGAGACCTAAGAATACACGATTATCGATTTTCTCTATATGCTGCTTCAAGGCACTATCCAATTCTGCCATGAGACTAACCAGCCCGCGAAATATTCCAGAATTGCTAGAATTTTCCGTTTCGTCATGTCCTCTTAAGGCAAGTTCAAACTTTCCACAAAACTTTATACAGTCTATTAGCTTTCCCAAAATATATCGATTCTTTGAAACATTCTCGTTGAATTGTTTTACACGTAAACGGTAAGCAGAATCTAACTGGCATCTAATGTCCACTTTTCCTAACATCGTAAATTCAATTTCATTCAAATTCAAATTCATCGTAAATACAATTAGAGACTATACTCAGCATCACAAGGAAAGTAACATTAATTTTAACAATGATACATAATGCATTATTTGCCATTTGGACTGTATAAATGAGTATAAACAACCTGTAACAACTATTGTACTACAGCTTCCGGGTCAATGACCCCCATCTCGATCAGGTTTATCGTCCAGTTTCCCTGATCCATTGAGCAAATGCTGAGATGGCCCCTTGTTTTGCTTCTGGACATAAATGTAACTTCATTTTCTGTGCACGTCTTCTAGAATTCAGTGGGAAATACAGTTATTCAAATTATCGTTTCCATATTGTCGCGGCAGGAAGTAATAAGAGCCAAAATTGATTGCTTATTTATCTTTGAAAATAGATTTTATTACATGGGAGTTTTTTTTGTTTTTTTTTCTCCCTTTCAAAATTCAAAATTTATTGCTTGTTTATCCTTGAAAATAGATTTTATTACATGGGAGTTTTTGTTTTTTCTTCTCCCTTTCAAAAATTCAAAATTTAAGTAGTATATGACTTAGTGTAGGGATCACAGAATTTTGAAAATGTGCACACAATTCACTTTTCCCCATTGCACGTCATACGCAGCTTTTAACTGTTTTTTTTTTTGACGTAAAATAATTAAATAAATAAAATGAAACCATATAAGTGTTTTTCACAAGAGTTATGCCTCTTCACTTTCGCATTAAAGTTTTGCAAATCTGTGACTCCTGACACAGTCCACACATTACCATCGTTCTTGGTTAGGAGGTACGTGAAGCAAAAGAACGCATTTTTTACATCACATCCACAAAGCCACTCGGCAGCATTGTACATTGTTGGGTTGAATTTACGAATATATCCACCGCGAGATTTGTATTCCTTTTGTTCCTGAATTATAGAAAGATTTGGCCTATGCGGACCAAGGATTTTCACCTGTATCCTCGAATGAAGATCCAAATTGTTACCACGTATATTGTTCACTGAATTCATCTTTACAACAACTACACCAACACCAATAAAACCCACAAAACTACCCAACACCACAAATGAAGCAAACGCAGCTACACAATATCACACTATGACTTACGCACAATTCACCTTCACCGCTAACAAGACAACAGACAACCACTAAACTTTCGTACCATACACAAACTGCTCTGTGGTGCGTACCTAACGGCACTTCAGAAAGCAGAGCGTGTCGTTTTCCCCGCCATTTCATGAAGTTAATTCGGGGGTAGTACTAGATTTTCATTTATGGGGAAAGCAGGGGAACGCGTTCATTGACCGAGTTTTGTCTACGTTTTTCATTAGGACTTGGTTTTTAATTAATGTATTTCTATACACATTCCGATAAAGGAGTAGCGCTCCTACCGCGTATTTGAACACCTAGTTAATGCTCTGTGCTTCTCACTGAGCTGCATAGTATTGCTATCTGGTGAGCATGCCGTTCTTCAGACCCTACGCCCACCCAGGCCGCGTCCAGGTCCTGGCCCTTGAAGGCTAAATGTACCGACACTAGTTCCATTTGTCGCCACCACGTTGCAGCACCAAATAAGCAAAATTTACTAGACCGATAACGTCTGAACAAATTGTCCGATTTTCAATATAAAAAGGCATTGAACTCCTTTTTAAAATAGAATTGACGCTACAATGCCGTTTTTCAAAAAATATTTCCAAAAAAAAATTGAAAACGTTTTCTCATAGTTCCGGGAAGAAATTAAAAAATGTGGGCTTATAGCGCGATGACGAAGTGCTTCCTGAATCCAACGCCGTGTCAATAATGCAAATTGGATGAATAGGAGCGGCGTAAAGTGAGATTTCGGAAAAAATATCTGACGCCCACCCACCACCACCCCCTTCCCGCTTCACGCAGTTACGTCACCCGATCCTTTTTGGGGCTCCCTCGACGCGGCCGAACGGCCAAACCCGGCGGCCTGCGGCATGGGAGGAGGCCGTGCTCTCAGGCAGGCAAGCCGGGCAGTCGGTTTTGTGGTTTCGTCCTTTTCAATCTCAATATATTTTTCTCCACTTATCAAACTAGTGATGTTGTAACACAACCAAACGGTATCATATCATCTGTAATAGTCGTATAAAACTATTTATCTTGTTCACATATTTCCTTCTTCCTTCGAATACCATCAAACAATTATTTGAGGCGGTACTCAAAATTTCGATTCCGATTTGGAAACTGACTTCAAAAAGAAAATGGAATCAATTGTGTAGATATAACCAATATTCTATGCCATAACATCTTATTGTACAAACATTTTACTTCTAAGATCTTTCGTTATCATTCCTCTACCAGAAAATATGAGCCGAGATTACGTACGAGCTCTTTTATCTTGCGACTCGATTTTTGATCTCAAAACGGCGTTTGTCTCACTGATAGATTTCACCTGATGAATCTGTTTTCCCAAGTAAAATCGCGGAAGCTAAATTTTAAAATTGTTTTCTTTGTTGTTAATTTTAAAACGACTTTCCGACAAATTATGTAATCGGGTACCGGAAAACTCTTATTGTCGGGCCCTGGTAAAGTAAAAGTGGATAAATCCTCTTGCTAAATATTACATTACTTCTTCTAACTCGTGGTCTAGCAAAAATATACAATACATGTGTCCTTGATACCTAAAAATCGCATTTTTTGAGCATGTATTTTGGAGATATATTTAAACACATGAAATAGATGTTTTTAAAAAAAGAAATACTTCAAATACTGTAAATACAAATGAAAGAGAAGATAACAAGGATAGTTTGTTTTTCTTTGATTCTGCTAGTGAACAGCGACCGAAAAGGTAATGAATATCGGTAAAAATACCGTATTTTTTCATACCTTTCTCAAATACCTTTATTGTTTTATACTAGTAAAATACCTCTATTGAACGTCTTCACCGGTATGGACGTCAATAAACGTTATACCGGTATTTTCAATGAAAACAATAGCTTACCATCCATACATCTTGACAAAATAAGTTACTTTAGTTAATAATATCTCACAAAATTTTAATTAATCAAATATACTTTCATGATTGTTATTAATTGTTTAATTTATAATTTTGTTTATATATATATATATATATATATATATATACGGTTGCTAATAATTAAGAGAACGCGAATGATTCCACTAATTCTTATAGAGTAAATATAATCTCCACTTCGTCATTGCACAATGTTCTCGCCCATTGAAAACTGCTCACCGCCCTCTTCCTACGCTTGGGCATATCGAATTGCCCTAGTGTAGCACGCAGCCCGCCGAAGAACGCGGCGAGATGTCTGCAGAGGTCAGAAAAGTCACGCTATCAGAACAGCAGTGTGCCAGAGGTGCGACCCTGCTTCCAGCTCAGAAGGGTGACTACACTTGAGCGCGTGCCCTGGCTGCGCTGGGCTTGGATAGAAAGGAGCGCGAAATGAGGAGCAAACATTCAAAACGTGACATGTCCACTTTACTCCTTTTCGAGAAAACGCAAAAATGTTATGTCATCAAAATTATGCAGATGTTTTATCTGTACTTAATTCTAAGGATAGCTAAATATATTATTAATATAAATTTTAAATATTCTATGAACTTACATTTAAAGAAAACAACATTTATGTCAACTAGTAAAAGGAAGCCTGAACATCAACGGAGAAGTGATATACATGGCAGGCGAAGTTAAATACTTATGAATTACAATAACAAATTCTGGATACTGTACAGAAAAACTAAAGAGAGGAATAATTTTAGAAAAAGCAGCGGAAAGAAAATTACACAAATTCATAAAATATGCAGGCATATCAAGTGATTGATTTCTAAAATTTTAGGTCCCGGAACGCGCTCAAAATGATTTATTAATTTAATAGAAATAATTATATATTTATAATATAATGTAATAATTATCAGCGAGATACAGGAACGCCGTTCCGTCGTGTTCCGTCAGAAATCAAGCCCTGCGTAAGACCAAAATCCAAATAATCGAGAAAATGGTATTTCTAATCCTGTTGTGTGGGTGTAAAAGCTGAACATTGAGATAGGCCGAAAAAAGAAGATGCTTTTGAAGTATGGACACTGAGGAAAATATTAAACGTACAATGGGAGGGCAAAAATGCCGAAATTTTGAAAAGAAAACAGAACTTTTTCTAAAAGCCAAAGCCAAAAAATGGAAAATAAAATATTTTGGACATACTATGGGTCGAACAAAATCTCTAGAGAAGGATATTATGCTTGGAATGATAGAATGAAGTGGAAGAATAGGGTGTAAGTGGCACAATTGAATAACTAATACACAATATCACAAACAAAAGAAAAAAGGCAGTTCGAGTCCGAGTGAGCAATGAACAAATTGCTAGCGTCCTATTGCTGTGTATATCCAGATAGGTCTAACAAGGGATGGCTTGCGATCTATGTTCTATAGCTGAACCGCTCGCAAAAAAACCATCATGGCGGACGTACCTTTGGTAAAGTCTCGGAGGCTGCCCCCACCCTGCGGCATCTGAGATTTCCCCTCTCGGCGATAAGGAAGCGCGTAGGCGACAAGGAGAGGCGACTGCGAGACGCAGCGATCGCGCTCACCGCCACTCGTCATCACTGCCCTCTTCGTCAAAAGAGGAACTCGCACTCCCAGGAGTGTCCAAAGAAATGAATACATCGTTTGTTGGTCCATCACATTGTGAATTATTGTCACCTCTATTCCCTACACATGCTCGCAGGATTTCTTCCATTGTTCAGCACTGTATTGTGCAAATGCTTCACTGCAAAACGTTTCCTTTTCTTTTAAGGATGCACCAATTGTTTCTGCTGCCTCACGCCCTTTTATAAATCCCCAAACAAGTTCTATTGGATTTAGATCTGGATGGTACGGTGGAAGAAGGAGAGGAATGTGGCCGTGTTCAATGATTATTTGATGAACGACTTATCGATTTTCAGTGGATATTCTTTGAATTATTTGTAATAATTGGGTTTTTGTGAATAACAGCAGCTACTGTGTAAAGCACACTGTCACTGCTCACTAGCCACGGTCAAACAGGGACTGGAGACCGAAACTCTTCAAGACACGCCTTATTTTCTGTTGATCGTTTGGACAACCCTGGGGAAAACACACGGTAATGTGATCCTTCTCACTCATCAGTTTGTTATCACCAAACTCGCAGTGTTGAATTACCGCGCGACCCACGAGAGGAAGACAGAGGGAGAGCTATGTTGTGACAAAGAGCGCAGGCAGGCGGGGAAATATGAGGAGCTTTGGAGGGAGAGGCCACGTTCGGGCATGCGCAGTGGAAGGTTTTTTTGAGAGTGGTCGAGCAATAGTACTATTTCCCTGCGCGTTCAGACCCCGCGAAGAACTGGGACCTGCAGATGAAAGGAGAGATGCTCACAGCCGCTGCTTGACCGGGACTGGAGCCGACAAATAGACATCATCGCACTGAACAGTGTGTTTGATACCTGCAGTCTTTCATGCGTACATTCTGCCATTATTAGGGAAGAACTCGCTGAATTATCGGCGCGTCCCCTCCCAGTTTCGGATAGCAAGAAAAGCCAAGGAATGATGCTCAAGTAATACAAATGTAAATATTGTGACGGAACACACACGCCGTGGACTGGCCTCCGGCGCGCCGCACACAATGCAACCTTGTCTTTGACCAGGGGTCGTTAGCCCTGAGGGTGTGAAGCACCGCTCGGGCGTTACCAGCGCCGTGCGGCAGCCTACTGTCGCTCCGACGCCAGGCCTGTCAGGTTGTTCGTTCGTCTTGCCTGTGAGAGGCAAATAAGGGGTAGCTTGCAATGGATAGAATCAGGATGGATCGAATTCTAATGAAACACTTGGATGGCTCTGGTAAAATTAGGCATGTATTCTGAAACTTTTTCCAGAGGCACATACACATACACACTAGATTATAATAAACAAATTGCAATCCTATTTTTATGATAATTATAATCCTAATTCTGGATTAACATTCTTGCTCCATCTTGTGCAAATAAACAATAACCTCCCTACCTTAAATACTCAAACATCATATCTTGCCCGCTAATTACAATACTCGGGCAATTTAATTGTTTATGCAAGCCTACTGATCTTGGCACTAAAATGTTCTTTCAGTCTGTTCGTTCCACTATGTTGGATTGAACTGAATTCCCGTGTTATGCGTTCGGCAAGAACACTTCCTAGTTATACCTTTTTATCACACCTTTGGAAATATTACGACCTCGCGGTCTGAATGTCGCACGGTACTACGCTTCGGCGATTGGGGAACACGTAACCTGGACCTCGACCAACGCAGTGACTGACCTCAGCTGCTTATCGCTGCGAACGGCTGCTCGCGCCGCAGTGACGCTCGACCTCGCCCCTCGCTGCGCTACACGCTCGCCGGTCCGCGCTGCTCCTTGGCTCGCTCCTCCGTTCGCCCGTGAAGTAGTACAATTTTCTCCAGTCGTCCCGTAGAACGGCCGTGCCTCTACGCCCGTCTTCCGTTCCCAACAAACTTGCTTCTTTGGCTGTGTTGCACCAGGAATGTCGCCTCAGCCTTCCGCTTTGGCGATGCGGCGTAGTTGCGACGTAATGATCGTCTACTCGACCCTTCGGCGATCTCTATCAGACTGTTCGGCGGTTTTTCTCAGAATGTGCCGCGATTGCTATCAAAACTCTCCGGCGGCCTTTCTCCGACTGTCCGGTTTCCCGGGAACCCCTTCCCCCCCTCGGAGACTGTTCCCTCGTTTTTCTGTCAACGGGCCAATCGCAGGATTTAATTTTCTAACGCTTATCGCCCCGGGAAATCATTGGCGACCACTCGTTACGTCCGACTTCAGCCGCGGCTGACGTCAGATGATGACGTACCAACGCGCCACATTCGAAGTGGTAAACACCCGCGATTTATCTTGGGCGTTTTTGCCTGGGGTTCTGCTTCCTCGCTGGGGCGCATATCAGAGCTCGTTTCAATATCAATGTTCAAAATTAAAACATCTTTCAAAAACCTGGTTTAGAAACATCGATCAAGTTCGTGCGGAAGATAATTTGTTTTGACAGTGGCCGTGATTGTTAATTTATAATTACGATTTAGATAAAACGGCAAAAGAAAGTAAAAAGAATAACAGCGAAACTAAGCCTGAAAACTATCGCCCAGGGTCATCTTACGGAGTCACAACTTCCTCAAATGCGAACAGGAAGGTGGTCGAGAGATCTTACACCTAGAGTGCTTGCGTTGGCCGCCTCTCTGCGTACGGTAGGAGATACGTAGGAAATGCCAGAAAAATGGGGTAATTTCTTGGGCTGAAGATAGTCTACTGGATGAGGATGTTACAATCACCGTTCGCTTTATTCGAACACATGTATTGACAGTGGTATAATGCAATATTATTTCATATTTTAACTTTTTATAAAATTGTGATTATCGGTTCTTTTCATTAAAACCATAAACATCACTCATCAGCAATTTTAGACTGGTAAACCACGTTTTACTAGTTTTATGTTAAATGTTATAAATAGAATTGCTGCCCGATTAAATGTTACTGAAAAGCGTGTACGATGTTTAGAAAAATAAAATCTCAATGTAGAAATGTAAAAGTTCCGAATTAATAACTGTATAACAAAACATAATTTATCGCCCTCATAGACGGATATTCCTCTTCTAGTGTGGTGTTCTTGTCTAAGGGTTTTAGTTGTATTGCTTTCAAGACAATTTAATGCATTAAAAAATACATATATATGTCACAATACAATGATTTACACTACATCCTTTTACATTATCATTTACGTAGTTTGTATCAAAATGACGCGCCGGGTATTACTTATTCCAATCTTCAAGTTTATACAAATATAACAGAATAATTTTATATCAATATAACTTACTAAGTAAGCTGGGACATGTCACGATTCTTAATATTATATTTTAATGTTTGTTACAGTGTTGGATTCAGGATGCATCTCGCCTGCACGCTATTTTACCACTTCTTCAATTTTGTCCGAAAGTACGAAAACAGTTTTAAATTTTACTTGGGAAAACAGATTCATCAGGTGAAGTCTATCAAGGAGACAAACGCCGTTTTGAGATCAAAAATCGAGTCGCAGGATAAAAGAGCTCGTGCGTAATTTCGGCTCATTCTTTCTAGTAGTGGAATGATAACGGAAGATCTTAGAAGTAAAATGTATGTAAAATAAAATGTTATGGCATAGAATATTGGGGATATCTACACAATTAGTTCAATTTTCTTTTTGAAATCAGTTTCCAAATCGGAATTGATAATTTGAGTAGTGCCTCAAATAACTTTTGAAGGTATTCGAAGGAAGACGGAAATATGTGAACAAGATATATAGTTTTATACGACTATTACAGATGATATGATACCGTTTGGTTGTGTTACAACATCAGTAGTTTGATAAGTGGAGAAAAATATATTGAGGTTGAAAAGGACCAAACCACAAAACCGACTGCCCGACTTGTCTGCCTGAGAGCACGGCCTCCTCCCGTGCCGCAGACCGCCGGGTTTGGCCGTTCGGCCGCGTCGAGGGAGCCCCAAAAAGGGTCGGGTGACGTAACTGCGTGAATCGGGAAGGGGGTGGTAGTGGGGGGGGGCGTCAGGTATTTTTTCCGAAATTTCACTTTACGCTGCTTCTATTCATCCAATTTGCATGATTGACACGGCGTTTGATTCAGGAAGCACGTCATCATCGCGCTATAAGCCCACATTTTTTAATTTCTTCCCGGAACTATGAGAAAACGTTTTCAATTTTGTTTGGAAATCTTTTTTGAAAAAACGGCATCGTAGCGTAAATTCTATTTTAAAAAGGAGTTCAATGCCTTTTTATATCGAAAATAGGACAATTTGTTCAGACGTTATCGATCTAGTAAATTCCGTGTGATCTATTGATTTTCCCTATAAGTATTTTTCGGTGCATTTAGCCTGAAGGCTGCCAGGCCGCAGACTTCGTCCGCCCGTAAGCCTGTGCAGCGAATTTCTTGACGTCACGCCCTCCTCGTTTTACACAGGGACTTATGGCAGAATAAAGTGGGTGCCCGCGTATCTCTTCCCTGTCAACAGCTTCAAATGCGTTACGAACGAGCGTTGTAGCACTGTCATATACAAATTTTGATATGATTATATGATTAATATAGCTCAGAAAGCCATTATTAATAAATAAATAAATACATTTATAAATATTTTTCACATTCTTTTGTGCGGTGATTTTTGTAGGGGAGGCTCCGCCTTACAGCCTTTAATGACGAACCGCGCCTGTGTAGACCCTAACATGCGTTTGCTGAGCGGCCGCAACCAAGGACCGCGGCATAACTCCGAGATTTTAGTATGCAATAGGCATCATGGAAGATACAGACGCTCAATTCTTATGGCAACAAAATGCAGAATTCATGCATATTAAACTGCACTCTGGTTTCACAGACCTCCCGAATGCACTGCTGGGATATGTCATAAAACCTTTTTTCATAAACGAAACTTGTAAAAAGATAAATTAAAACAAGTTGGTTATATAAAAATTATATTTTATGCAATAAAATTGTTCATCTTGCCAATTCGTCCAGTAAAATCCCAAAATGTGCAATTTTCAGAAAGAATTAACTAAAACATAGAATATCGTACAGTAACCCACCAAACGTTCAGTTTCGTGCAAATTAAAACAAGTACTAAAATAACGTTCGTTTCATGATTCAAATTTCTGTTAAGGTTTCGTCCAATTTCAAGTTAGCAAACAAAAGACGTAGTAACACGAGAATTCGGTCTTTAGTTATTACATACGAGAAGAAACTTTAATGAAAAAAATTCGTGCGGATTTTTTTTTTTAAAAATTGACCGAATTAAGCGAAATCTTTTTTTTTTTCAAAAACTGTACATGACTTAAAGAGTTGCTTTTTTCAACAGACTGTTTGAAGCAAAAATCGATCTCCAATTTTGTAGTTTTCAAATGTTAATTTTCTGGGAATTTCCAAGAAATGAAACTAACCGAAAATGGGACTAGCACCATATTTTTTACTGTCCCTTGTTACATATCAGTGGGGTTATCTTGGGATGTGCAAGTCGTGTCTTAACGCCCAAGGTATTAACAAAATCATTTTTCTCCTTCGAGTTTTTTTCCCCTTTTTTATTCTTTCTTTTTTCCCCATTTATTCGGCCTTTCGTGTGATCGGCGTCATAGATCGCAGCGCGTCCATGCAATGAAGGCAGTGTGCGAGCACAGTTCAGGCCGTTGGCGAATATCTCCAACGTCTTGAAGACGGATCGGGTGGCGGCAGCGCATGCGCGTCCCCCCCACTCATGGACGAAGCATGCCAACGCGTTGGATATCGATTCAATAGCCTGCTATATTTTTTTTTCTAACGAAGCATCTGAGGGGAGTATCTTTACAGCTTTTCGCGTCTTTCTCGGTCGTACCGCTAGAGTCGCTCAATCTGCAGCACTGCTTGATACGGTCGCGATCATGCAACATCTTGCGGCAGGGACGAGAAAGACGCAAAAAGTGCCATATTCCATCTTGGAGGTACTACATTAGAAAAACCCAAGTGCGATGAGCGAGTGTCCATGATTGTGATATTTTCCTTTGCGTGTTGCAGCCGTTAGCGATAGCTGATGAAATTAGTGTTATTTTTTTATATGAATAGTGAAGAAGCGGTTCAAAAGTTTTATTAAAAAATGCTTTTCTTGCCTTTCGTGTAAAGGGATGATGGACGACCGTGTCCTAACCTAATAATATTTCAAAATTTAATTTTTAAAATGGCTACTGGAGAGTAGGAAACAACGTCGAGCACGCATTTTCAAATCAGTGGCGTGCATTCCAGGTAAGCTAGGTATGCTGCGCCTACCCTGGAGAAAAGACACCTACATGTAATTATTATATTTTGAAATCACCACTCTTGCCATAGAGAACCAAGCTTGATTTTTAAAATTCTGCCGAGTACACTGGCTCGCGTAGGCGCGCGGCCCTTCATTGAGCATACACAGCTGTTTCTGACGAAGACACAAAGCGGTTGAAAGAGACGGAAGTACTGTGCGGGTCCCAGTTTTCCGACCGTCGGAGAGAGGTCTTAGTTTCTGCGCGGGCCGAGGGGCAGGGTAGGAGGGGATGACTTCCAATGCACTGCACACCGTCACGTGACATAATCGCTACCGTTCCAAGAACATCGGAGCGACTAGTTCGCTTGTTGTAGGCCTGAGTGTTAACGTATTATTAGTTTCTATTATTAGTTTTATTAGTTTTAATGAAATTTATGAAAATTATTAGTTTTTCATCATGGCAAAGAGAGTTTCTAATACCACTATTCACAGCGAGTGCCGCGAAATCATTGCCCGCGTCATTGCAAAGTGTGATAAAGAGAAAGAAGATAAATGTTTACTTTTGCCGTTAATGAAAGCGAGTGAAAGAGCCGCCGAATACTCAGGAGTTGGACTCACTACCATCAAAGCCATTCGGAGAGAAAATAAAAAGAGGAATGAGACTAGCCCAAATCGAAAGTTGAAGTCTCCTGGTAAGAAGAGAAAAGTGTCGCGTGGCAATTCTGTCCATGTAGATAGTTTTGACCAGTGTGTTATAAGAAATACTATTCTGGATTTCTGTGTGAGAGAAAAGGTTGTGCCGACGGTGCAAAAGCTTCTGCCTATTATTAAGGACAAAATTAATTTTCCGTGGGGCCCAAACTTTTTATTGTGGGTTATGAAATCGATGGGTTTCAAATGGAAAAATGCCAATCAAAGCGACGGGTGCTGATAGAGAGACCGGACATTGTGGATTGGAGATCCAGATACATTGTTCAGTTGAAACAATTTCGAGAAGAGAACCGAGATATCATCTATGTGGATGAGACATGGGTTGACAACACACTTAAGTTTCAAAAGTGCTGGCAGAGTGATGACGTTTTGGGTGTCCAAGTGATGGGAAATGCAACAAGTCGACTAATAATTGTTCATGCAGGGGGGAAAAGGGATTTCTTTGCGACACCTGTCTAATTTTTCGAGCTGGTAGTACTGTGGGAGACTACCACGGCCAAATGAATGGCATTAATTTTGAAAAATGGGTGCGTGATGAATTATTGCCACATCTGCCAGAGCGTGCTGTTGTTGTCCTTGACAATGCTCCATTCCACAGTATGGAAGTTAACAAGACACCATCTGCATACTCAAGAAAAGCCGACATGATTGCCGCCGACCGATTAATTACACCTCTCAAACCACGGGCAAAGCAGTACAAGATTGATGAATTGTTAGCAGCACACGGACATACAGTTGTGAGACTTCCTCCCTACATGTGTGAGATGAAGCCAATTGAACTTGCTTGGGCGAAAGTAAAGAGAATATTTAGGGAGAGAAATGTAACGGGTGATATGTCAGTTACGAAATTGCAAGAAAACATTGAAACTGCAATTCAAGAAGTCACCGTGCAGGACTGGAAAGGATTTTGCTGCCATGTGAAAAAATAGAAAATGATTATTGGGAGAAAGATGGTATTGTGCCGGACATCATTGACGAACTAATTGTTAATTTGGATTCCGACAGTCATTCGTCAGAGAGTGAAGCCTGCCATCATAAGATTCTGAATAAGGTAAGCTCGATGATGAAATAATAATGTAAAAAAAAGCGTCTCTCATCGTGCAGTAAAAAAAAAGTTTTTCGCGCGGCTAGTAGTACGTCGACGGGCAGGATGTCCTCCCCACCGCCGCTCCGTTTCTGGGAACACGCCTACGTTACTTCTGCACCGCGGTCGGAGAACTCGGTCCCGGACAGTTAGTAGTTGGCACCGCAACCCAGCCCGATCTGAGCATGACGATGTTTGCCATCTAAATATATTAGGCAGTTCGCGCATGCGCTCTTGACTTTCCGGAAGCTCCATTTGGTTGTAAGCGCCGCCACCTGGGCCTAGTGTAGAGATGGGCTTAACAGCCTTTCTTCAATAACTGTTATCACAAAAACAGCTGACTCGTAATAGCTATTATTAATAACAGTTGAAAAATAACAGCTCCATGACCAGCAACCTAACATGGCCGACTGCTTAAAGTTAAAGCAGTTGTAGCGACTGCTAAGAGTTAAACCACGCAAAACGAATAATGTTGGTAGCACCGTAAAGCTTGTGCAGCTACCTTACGGCGCTTCCTTGTGCTACTTTCCCTAACATGTTTGGACAGAGAAGCAGCTCATATGAAACTTCAATTTCTGGGGTTCGAACCTGGGTATTTTAAACTAGCTCGTCCGCGACATTTTTTTTTATTACACATTACATTTTGCTACGGTTGATGTCAAATTTTGAGTAGAGTATAAATTGTTACTACTATTGGTTAAGGGGGAAAGTGTCTTTTTCTTGCGCAGGGAGCTTCCGAGACTTCAATTTCTGGGGTTCGAACCTGGGTATTTTAAACTAACCGGTCCGCGCAAATTTTGTAATTACACATATTTTGCAACGGGTAAGGGCAAATTGTGGCATATAGTATGTATTGTTACGGCTATTGGTTAAGGGGGAAAAGTGTCTTTTTCTTGCGCAGGGAGCTCCGAGACTTCAATTTCTGGGGTTCGAACCTGGGTATTTTAAACTAATTGATCCGCGGCAATTTTGTTTATTACAGATTACAGTTTGCAACGGTTAAGGGCAAATTTTGGCGTAGAGTATGAATTGTTACGGCTATTGGTCTTGGGCGAAACGTGTCTCCTCCTTCTTGAGATCGCTCGCCATAGGTACGTAGGAGTTATTTTTCGATTTTTGTAAATATCTTTTGAAAAAATGAAGATATCAATATGATTTCTTCACTAATCGTTTATAAATAAAATGCGGCAAATTTGGAGTACTGTTTGGTGTATATGCTTACACTATTAGCGGATTTAGTGCTAACTTCAATGGAAGTGAGCATGATCATCGATTTTTTTGAGAAAATGACCCGCGGCAAATTTTTTGTTTTCACATCTTAAGAACGGCAACAATGCGGCAAATTATGAGCTATAGAGTTTTTTGATTGGGTGAAATGGTCCTGTTAACTTCCAAGACGTCCAGCCGCGCGCAATGTGAGCCGATGTTAGGCTCGACGGGAGACGGACAAACAAGACACGGGCAGAAGCAGAATGTGATTTTTATATGATGTCATCAGCAGAAGAGACCATCCAAATCAATACTCAACTGTTCACAAAAAAAAACCCCGAGAATTCCATCTTCCTGGGTATCCTGGTCAGTGGATTTTTGCTGGTGGTGTTGAGTGAAGATGGTAGATGTGCAGTGGTAAAGAAAAGTAGGTACGTAATTTAGTGAATCGTGTGCGGGTCAATTTTAAGACACCTAAAAGGATTGCAGAGAAAAGGGTAAAAAATAAAAGTGGTAAAACCCATTTTCAAAATATTCGAGAAATTTAAAGGAAAATATCAAAAAACGGAGTTAATCATTTGAATGAATTTGTTCAGAGCAACAGGAATCAGCAGAATTCCTACATTAGAATGAAAACGGAATATGAGAATGAAGAAATACCGATTTTAGAAAAATAAAGTTAACTGAACTTAAGTATAAAATCAGTAGGGAAATGAAGTACGACGATTTTGTACATATGGTACGTCTCAAATTCCATGCGTTTCTGTTTTAAAATGTTCCTGCAATAATCTTGTCTAATAACACATGTTAATGATAAACATTCATCAAATTTCAAATATTCTACAATTTATCGCTTATTGATAGAAATGGGATTTGAATTTGAAAAACGAGAAGAAAGATACAAATGATAGAAAGAAATGATATAATAATGTGTCGATATTCATAAGTACAAGAAATGTGACAGTTTAGAAATGAGAAAACGAACATAATGTACTACGAGGAAAGTTGAATAAATGTTGGTCATATTGTTCGTTTATTGCGTAATTTAATTAACCCTTAACGGGTCTTGTGAGGTCCGTGTGGACGCCAGACAATCAAACTCAAGTTAATAACTAAACCACCGATATATTGCTCTGTGGTTCCTTGTATTCCTCGTTCAAGTTCCCCAGCAGATGATCGTGCGCGCTCTTTGGCTAAAATAACAACGTAATTATATATTTTTGTTCATTATGTCTATGTGGGCCTCACCAGACAAGGTGTGTCAGTAAATTTAAATATTATATTTATGATTTTTTCCTCTGAATCTTATTGGCGGTCGTTGGCGGTCGTTGGCGGTGACCAATGATGATATATTATGCAATTCTTAACACAGTAGGTGTAAACATTAGTATTCTCGAGTACTGCAATAAAAATTAGTTAGCCGTTGATGGAATTTGGGCGTTGACTTGTACAGCAACACATTTCATGTCGTGATGTACATCCTTTGCCTCGTGAAATGTGAAAAATTATACAGAAATTTGGAAGCAAACCACTTGAGAAGAACCTTCAGGAACACACTAAAGCACGGAAAGCCAGATTAAGGAAGATAAAGAGAGGAAAACAAAAATTGTATGCTTCAACTGCTCCAAACATATTTGTGCTAGTCATGCAAAATCTATTTGTGAAAATTGTATTTAGCTGTAACAAATATTACCCATTAAAATGTAAATTATCATGTACGTGATATTTTGTAAAAATGAAATTTCAAGTTTTTAATGAAATTTCATTGTATAAAACGGGGCTTACCCGGACCCCACCAGTCAAGGAGAGTAATTCTTTTTCACCGAACCAGTTAAAGGCTAATTAATATTTGACGGCACTATCAACAATTTCCATTTTTTCATTTCAAACTACATGTCAAGAGTTCCTTTTTAAAAAATTCCAATAATAATAATAATAATAATAATAATATTATTATTATTATTATTATTATTATTTTATAAGGCCTGTTTTTTCTGGAGCGAGTGGGCAAGCGAACATGCGTCGGCAACAACGCGCGGATTCTCCGGAAGACCCATTGTGCCTTCACATCGTGAACTAGTGGTGCTACAGCATAGCACAGGCACAAAAAAAGCTTCAGTCAGACAGTTTCTTGACAACTACTCCATGGGGGCACGTCTCATCCAGGAAACCTGGTTGAGACTAACCAACCTTTCTCCATCCCCCAATTCCTCATATAGAGATCAGACCGTCTGATAAACATGGGCCGAGACACAATCATCTTAATCCGAAATACGATCCCACATACCATCCTCCCGACTCTCAGTTTCTCTTTCAAAACCACCTCCATTCAAATAGGAACTAAACTAGGACCAATCAAAATCGTTTCAATATATAACAGACCTGAGAGCAGTCGGAAAGCAGCAGACTTAGACCAATTAATCAACAGACGCACACTCACATTATAGCGGGCGACTAGAACGCTAAACTGACGAATTGGAGATGCAAGTATGACAACCAACCGAGAAGAGACCTACACAACTACCTCCTAACCAAACCATCCCCAAAGCTTCTGGCCCCACTGGAACCAACTCACATGATAAATGACGAACCGAACAGCATCCTCGTAATTCACTATACATCCATAATCGTAACAAATCTCTACCCCCAGCACGCATTAATATCAGACCATCTACCAATAATCTTCACCGTACCCCTTTCTAGCACCGCACACTCACCCACATCACACCATAGACTGACAAAACTTCAAACATCTCATATCCAAAAAGATAAAAACTCCTTCATCCCTCGTACCTGCCAATAAGTAGATAAAGCCACAGACCATCTCAACCATCAGATCAAATCCGCCATCCGCAAATCTACCTTATATTCCACGCCACAACACTTCCAAGACCTCCCGAATGAACCCTTAGACCTCATTAGACAAAAAAAAAGAGCACAAAGACGTTACTACTGAACTAGACAAAAAGAAGTCAAGACCATTTACCAACAGTTCAAAAATTGCATTTCACGACTAACTGACACTACACCTCGGAAATATTTGGGACAAGACTATACAGGATGCGAAATTAAAACACCCTGACGGACTATGGAAAATAATTAAAACCATGAAGGCAGCCCCATAACCCATCTCCCCCATAATGCTACAAGATAACACACACCCTCACATACGATCCCAAAGTAATTGCTGAAGCCTTCGCCCAATTTCACTCCTCCAAATTCATACCAAACCATCCTCCACTCCCTTCATTCCCTATTCTCAACTCCGCCACTTCGGCCTACTCAGCAAGAACTGAACATTCACTGACAACGAAATACGAGATGAAATTCGACTTCTTGACCAGACAGAATCCGTAGGCCCCGATAGAGTCCAGACGGTGGCACAAACATCTGACTCATAATGCGACTCACCATTTGACTGCCATCTTCATACGTTTGCATATATTTATCTCACTACCCATCCATCTGGAAACATACCACCGTCAACATGATTGAAAAGCAAACAAAGACAACAAACAAGCTAGCAGCTACAGACCAATCAATCTTCTACTAACTCCCAGCAAATTATTTGAACAACTTTTACTCAGACGAATGACACCATTTCTGACTAACGTATTACAAAAACAGTTTGGTTTCAGAGACAATAGTTCAGCGGTACTACAGACACTACGACTTGCCCTAGACGTTTCAACATCCTTACAATATCTACGCGAGGTCCCTGTTCTATTTACAGATGTCAGCAGTGCCTTTGACTCTGACAACCGTGAGATCCTCCTTTTCAAATTAAAACCATACATCCCAGAATTCCTCCACTCCTTTTTGAGAAATTACCTCTCCCTAGGTTCCTTCCGAATAAGACACTTTTCATGCTATTCCTCTTCCTGTCCCATCCAAGCTGGCGTCCCCCAGGGCGCAGTGCTGTCTCCTACCCTATTCAACATCTTCATCAATGACATACCAGTCCCTCCCGATGTAAATGACTATCTTTACGCAGACGACTTGGCATATACTGTGACCAACCACACGACTATACTGTCATGTGTAAATTACGACTAGCTGCTTACCTGCTCACAGACTGGCCCAGAGAAAACCAAATTGCAATCAATGCATCTAAATGTCAAGTGATTATTTTCCAGTGGAAAAGAGCAGATCCAGCAATAGCCTCCATTCAAATCAACGACGTGGACATCTAACTACAACTAACAATCATGAATACTTTGCATTTCGTGTGAAATATGTAACTTTAATATTAAAGATGTAAAGGGAGTTTGAAAAAAAAAAGAATTTTTCTAATTTATACAATTTCAGAGATTTGAATGAAAATACCACCTACAGAAGCAAAAGTGCTGCTGAACAAGCCACACAAAATGGCTTTCCAAAACCTAGCACAGCTACAGCTCAAGAGAAAATGTCTCTTAAAGCACTGCAATAAATTAAATATTTTAACAAATCACACAATCAAGTATTTGCATTTTTCAGTCAAAAGAGAAACTGTTATTTCGAGATTTTCCCGATTTCCTGGGCTTTTAATGAAACGATACCTCACACAAGAAGGGTACTGAATTGAATTGATGCCTTATTTTACGTGGCGATACTCAGGCCATGACGCCTGCTCTTCCGTCTGTCCACGAAAATTTCCCTACACTCCTTTCATCAACTAGAGGAGAAAGAAGGTATTATTTGGGCGACGAAACAGTTTGAATTTAGCTCAGAGGCTTCATTTAGGCTTGAGGATCTTTTACAGGCAGTAAATCGACTAACATGGGACAGTCAGCTTTACTTCCCCTCCGACGGAAGACGTATCCACGGCTTCGATCGGGTTTCGACCCGCGAAGTTACGCTAACCGTTACACCATCGTCACCGCAAATGTAATTGAAGGGCAGGTAGTTTTCTTTCAATTTCTGCGCACATTGAAAGTTAAGAACGTATCTGCCATATTAATAAGATAACTTCAGCCTATTTTAGCAATGAGGTTAAAGAAAACATTTGAAAAATCTGTACCTGTTCAAGCCTAAAGGAATAATTTTAATTAATTTCCTAACGTATTAACAGATCTACGTCACTCTCTTGCTTATTAATTTGTTAAAATATTTAAAAATCATGATCTTACTTTGCTGTGGCGTTTGTGACCAACTCCTTAAAGGGATCTCCGAGGAGGTTTTCCTTAAGTTCTCCGCTCAACTGATGATAAACAGTACGCGACAGCCAGGTGGCCAACTCTGATTTTCCAAGTTGTTCCAGTCGTCGGCAGAGAATCTCGTGGTTTTCCCCACGGCCTTCTCCGGGTAGCGAATTCCAGTGCAACAACAGTTTGAGGCAGGACTGGTCGAAAGGAATTTCTTGCTCTATGAAACAGAAGAATCTGCATTGTACATAAAAAATAAATTGTATCTAGGTTTGAGAAGGAACAGCAGAAAATGCCCCGTTCAAACCTAACAAACTATGAAGGGAAGAATTGGTTCATTATTTCCATGAAACCCGCGCATTACAGGGTGTTTCAGTAGAATCCGGACAAAAGGATGTAAGTTTTTGCAATGAGTTATGTTTATAAAATATGTAAATTACACAGAAAAGGGTCATGAATTATTGTTGAGGCATATCTAACACAAAATATCATTCAATATAATCGCCATTTTGTTTCATCACAGCTTCTCGGCCTGAAGCAGGCAGAAGCCTTTTCCAAAATTCTTTTTGTTCAAATGTGCAAACGACGACTCAATTGCGACCCTTATTGATGCAATGTTGGGATGACGAGTCTTCTTGAAGTCTCGCTCAAGAACCCTCCACACGATATAATCGAGTGGATTCAAGTCCGGGCTGATGGGGGGCCAAAAGTCCATGCTCCAGAATACGCTCACGTTATTCGAGAGTCAATTCTGCAACAAGTGGCTAGTGTGCCCAGGGTCCAGACTAAACCTCTTTAGTGACTGTTTCTGCGGGGGCATAATGTCATCCTCGCTGAACTCGTCACTCAGGCTCGTTAACGAATGTCCAAGGTAGGCGAAATAGATTACTGAACAGCAGCGGATCACGGAAAGGGTGCGTAGAAGCCATGCTCCAACTCACTCCATTTTTTTGTAATTTTGTTCAATTTATTCAATGGAATTTTTTCATTATTACAAATCATTATTTCCATGAAACACGCGCATTATTCGAAAATATTCATGTGTTACGAGTGTTGCTCTGACAATAATTCAGAAATCGGATTCATTTTTTGCCAGACGTTTATGATTAACTGAATTATATATGTAATCTTTTCACATTTTTTGTTTTTCTATGGCTTTTGGTAAACTTTTCATGTCAAAATACTCCGAGTATTCTCCTTAATTGACAATAAAAGAAATGACCAACGATACAGCTTAGCACGATCTTCACTTCCAGTTAGCTATTTGCGTGAATCAGACCACGAAAAATTAAGTATTCTTGCAATTTTCTCGTCAGAACGATTTACCATACTCAGCATAGGAGTAGGTCGACCATTGCCCAACCTTTGTCTCTTTTTCAACGTCGTTAAAGGAGAACGGTGTATGTACAAGTTCATTCATTGTATCTGTCATAATGTTAACGTAAAAGCCGATTTAAACATAAAAATCAAGAAATACTAACACTAATAATAATAATAATAATAAATAATAATAATAATAATAATAATAATAATAATAATAATAATAATAATTTTCTCTGTTAGCTCGTCAACAAAACGATAAACACACGCGCTACGCTGGTTGCATGAGAGTGGAAATCAGTCTTCCGTGCAAGAAGAGACGAGCCAGATCCCGTGGAGCACGGGATGTAAGAAATGCTTGTTAGAATAGCTTGAAATGGAAATATGTCTCGTACAATGATAACGAAAAGTTCATTATACATTTACAGATGAATAATACACCACTTTAAAATTGTAAGAATAATTTAATTTTATTATTATGAAATGTATTAAACTAGGGTTTCGTTATAATTCTCACTTCGAAAGCCTAGTTTAATACATTTCATAATCCAAGAGACTTTGAAAGAACTTAAAAATAGAAAAGCAACGGGAACAGACAATATAAATGCAGAACTATTAAAGTATGGCGGGATGATGCTCCCCTGGCTACTGCAACACATTGTAAATTATTGTTGGCAAACTAATAAAATACCAGAACCATGGAAAACAGTGAAACAGAAATCAAGAATGGTGATCGCAAAGATTGTAAGAATTACAGAAAAATCAGCATTTTAAATTCAGTAAACATGTTACTTACTGGATTGATGGAACATTACGTACGCATATTTCCGACTCTTTGCCCATTGCACGTGGAGTTCCTCAAGGATCAATTTTAGGCCCTATTCTGTTCCTACTTTACGTAAACGATATGCCCTCGGCGATTCGAAACGGAAGAATCTCTTTGCGGATGATACGATCATCCTTTGCAATGAAGACACCGTAAATAGTACAATATCAGATGTTTCAAATTGGTTCCGAAATAATAAATTAATAGTACACGAAAAGAAAACGGTTTTAATGCAGTTTTCCATTTCAAATAAACAATTCTGTGCTCCATTGACAATGAACGGTGTACCATTGACTGATGTTAAGGCAAACATCATTTTTAGGTCTCTCAATTCAGACAAACCTTAAATGGAACGTCCATTTAAATGAATTGTGACATACCGATATGTCACGTTAAAATAAACTAACATTTATTTGTAGACAATATGGTGGAACATGCATTACGAAATATCACGAGAGCTAGAGCTTAGCAACGACCGTGAATAAACAATGTAGTTTTTGTTTTTTCTAAATGCATTAAGAGTTGTCTGGATGCCGAAAGTAGAAAATTTGGGATTGGGCGAAGAAGTTTAGACGATCAAAAGGTCAGCTACACCAAAATATAACGAACGTATGGATTGGCTGGGTGAGAGAAGGACGGTCAAATGTTATGAAAAAAAGGAAGGTAGTTTAATACGAAGTCTTCGAGGGTGAATCATGCAGGAGGATTTCATTCTGACCGGCATCGCGCTTCTGAACTGATCGTAGGTTCGTAAGAGGGAACGAGTATAATCCAGATAGTCAGAATTGGGTTATCAGTGAAATTTTAAGGACAGTGAATGATATTGCCGATATTTTCATGTGGAAGTAATATTGATGTATAAATTGGAACTTTGTCGGGGGTAATCGAGTTCGGGACTATGTCATAGGACGTAATCGGGACTGATAATTTTGATAGTTTGAGACCAGCTTGGATAGGGCAGAAGAGGATTTCTTGGGACTTTGGACTAGGAAGGGGTATAAGGCTAATATTACTTAGTAGCTGGCAACGAAGAATAGATAAGTTAACCGCGGTATAAAATTCTAAATTCAAAGATATCTTGATCAAAGGCATAACATAAATTCACTAAATTGTTTGCTAAAAAGGTAAAATAAACTTTGTTAAATTTTGTTCTTTAGAAAAGAAAGTGATCTTTCGTTTAGTCAATCCAAACAGAAATGAACTAGGAATAGAATCATTCTATTTCAGATTCTTAGCTGCGCTGTATAGTCAGCGGATCCTATAATCCATTATAAAGGTAATAAGGATTATAATATATCGTGACCCATTGACCCAGCAAGCCGGACGCTAAGATCTTTGGCAGATATTAATGTAGGGAAAATTTTGTATATCTCAGAATTGAAAACAAAATTAAGTTCATTATGCTACGCGTTCAGAATTCTTGCAAATTCAGTCAGCCTTCATACTGCTCGTTGTGTATATTTCGCGAATGTTCATTCCCGCCTGAGATATGGCATAATATTCTGGGGAAATACATCTTATAACTCTCAGACTTTTAGATTACAAAAATGAATTGTACGAATAATAACCAAATCCCACTCACGTGATTCTTGTAAGCATCTCTTTATTAATCTACGAATTTTACCATTACCTTGTCTGTTGATTTACGAATCAGTGGTTTTTGTAAAAAATGACTTGCTTAAGGGCGGGAATATATTTTCAGAAAATGCCGAAGTCTATTAGTATAACACTCGACGTAGAAATCATATTCATCAGGTGACAGTATCAACAGTTCATAACAAAAATTTCACATACAATACATGTTCATTATTTTACAACACTTTGCCAGATGACATTAAACGATTAAATTCGATAGAAAAGTTTAAATCCCAAGTGAAATCGTTTCTGCTGCATAACTGTTTCTATACAATTAGGGACTATACTGAGCATCACAAGGAAAGTAACATTAATTTTAACAATGATACTTAATGCATTATTTATAATTTGGACTGTATAAATATGTATAAACAACCTGTAACAAGTATTGTATTGCAGCCTCCGGGTCAATGACCCCCATCTCGATCATGTTTTTCGTCCAGTTTCCCTGATCCATTGAGCAAATACTGAGATGGCCCCTTGTTTTTCTTCTGGACATAAATGTAACTTCATTATCTGTGCACGTCTTCTAGAATTCATTGGGAAATATAGTTATTCAAATTATCGTTTCCATGTTGTTGCGGCAGGAAGTATTATTCCCTGACGAAGGACATCATGGATAAGAGCCCAGCATTTATTGCTTATTTATCCTTGAAAATAGATTTTATTGCACGAGAGCTTTTTTTAAATTCAAAATTCATGTAGTATATGACTTGGTGTAGGGATCACAGAATTTCGAAAATGTGCACACAATTCACTTCTCCCCATAGCACGTCATACGCAGTTTCAACTGTTTTTGACGTAAAATAAATAAATATGTTCTACGCTAGAATATTAAATAAAAGGGTAAAATGTATCTGAGAAACTCTCTTTGGTGAAGAACAGAATGGGTGTAGAGAAGGGAGATGGACTACAGACAATATGTGTGTGTGTGTTTGTTGCTATATATATATATATATATATATATATATATATATATATATATATATATATCAACAAATAATATAAAAAAATGAATTCAATCAACAGGAACACATGGCTTTGTATATTTCATTAAAGCCTTCGATAATGTAAATAGAGTGAAACTTTGGTCTATAATGGAGTATAATGGCTATACTCAAAAGTTAATAGAAGCAATAAAGAGCTAATGTAAAAACTACTATTGGAATAAAAGTACGAATAAATGAAACTGATAAAATACTGATAAACAGATGAGTGCGACAAGGATGCCCAGACTCACCAGCACTTTTTAATACCTATTTATATTGATGATATTATCCAAAATTGGAAGCAAATTATTTACAAAGGTGTTAAGATATCAAAAGAAAATAATTTAAATATTTTACTCTATGCACACGACGCTTTAATATTTCAGGAAACAGATGATTTACAGTATGCATTATTCCACTTAAATCATTTATGTAAAAAAATACGATGTTGAAAGAAAAAGCAAAAGTGATGGTATTTTGGGGAAGCAACTAATACGATCCAAAATTGTTTTGGATAAAATAATTTTAGAGCAAGTTTCCAGTTTCAGCTGTTCAGGTTGTAAAGACGATCAAGATACCAGTAGACATCAATATAATATTGGTAAGGTTCCAAAGAATTTGTGGTACTATACTTAATACATTAAAAAATAAGACACAAGAACAAAGTTCCATAAGACTATGGCTCTTCCAACTCTTCTGTACAGCAGCGAAATTTGGGTACCAACAAAAAGAACCGTAAGTAGAATACAGGCCATTGAAATGAAGTTTCTGAGAAGAACACTAGGCTGCACGAAAGATCATATTCGTAACGAGAAGATATATATATATGAATTCTTTTAAATTTGAAGGATTTTGATTTCATCCCCGCCACCTTCACGCCACTTCGCATCACTCCTCCCGTTCCTTCCCGACCGATCCCGCCTTTTCCCGTTCTTTATCTAACAAGTTAATAAAGCACCGAGAAGGCAGCTGCGAACGTTCTCCATTTGCCCGTCTTGATGCCAGTGCTGTCTTCGAGACAAAATGTATTGTTCAATGTGAATAGTTCCTCAAAAATTAGAGATTTCAAAATTCCATTTACTTTGTTAAATATTTAATTAGTATTTTTAATATTTTAGCTTATATTTAATTTGTTTTATGATTGTCAGTTGATAATTTACGTATTTTAGTGCACTTGAAAACGAGTGACGAATTGCATTCGAGGGATTGTGTAGGATATGTTCAAACAACTTATCCATTAAACGTCAGGCATGTTCATAACCCCCCAAGACTATTGAAAAACTCATTGTATCTACACGCTATTTGGAACAGTGCTACAAACTACAAACATGATCACTAGGCGCCAGTGGCGGCTCCAGGATGCAAGATTGCACAATCACCAAATAATTGGAAAATATCTTATAATATCTTAGGAATATACCTTTCCTTTTTAATGACATTCAATATTCAAGATATTGCAGGAATATCGATGTATATGAAATCATTTGGAAAACAAAGAGCGTCTGACGACTCCCTGGTATTACAGCACGCTCTTGGGTCTATTATTGGGTTTACTGCTTTACTCTTTGGCCCTTCGACACGGGAAAACATATGGCCTTTGGAGACGCAACCAAGTGTCTGGGGGGCGCCGCGCGTAGGGATGTGCCCTGTTAGCACATCGGGGGCCAAAATTGATTCAAATTTGGCGTCATACTTTGAAACCTATCAATATAACAATTCCTTGCCCCTATTTAACAGCAAAGAGGATGCATTTTTAAACGTCCCGCGTCGGAAAGGAAAGGACAAAAACATCTTTCGCGAGAAACTCTTTGGAAGAACAAAAACAGTTGAAGAGTTGAACTGTTTTCGCAGAAGCCCGGTATGCAGCGCCAGGCATCGGAGTCACTGTGAAGTCTCAACATTTCAGTTAAAGTCCTCCAAATGAAAGCGCTATGGAATAGCGTTATTTAAAAGGGTAATGACCGAAGACAGCTTCGCGGTAACTCGACTCGCCTCGCGCAAGTAAAACACCATTAAGATGCACGTAAATATGCTACCGACTATTAATTTAATTATGTAGGGTTGGTATTGCGGCATCAGCTGAGAAGTTTTGGCGCATATAAGCATTCTCATAGTCGAGATTTCGAAGAAATACAACGGCTTTATGATCGTACTGTTATTGATGAAGAATCTTGCAGCCGTGTGTATACACAAAAGATCGCCTCGTCAGTAAAAAGGCGTGGTAATTCAAATCTGGTTGGCATGGAAGAAATTATTTTTGACTAGTGGTAGCAGTGGGTATCTAGTGCGCATAAGTGGCAATATCAAGCTAAAAATGGTATGGAGCATGAATTATAATAGAAAACAATCTTCTGTTCGTCTAAGGAAACATTGACAGCAAGGTAAAATTGACAAGTTCCTTCCATCATTAATATATATTACGCTGAGATAAACTAATAGTTCTCGAATAATTGTTTTTCAGCGTTTTCCTTAGTGACAAGCTAGGAAGTGGGTAGCCACGCTTTGTGAGCAACCCATCCATCATTCTATTGCTCTCTCAAACAGTTCTACTGAAGCTAACTCGCAGCGTTTACATGCCCTTAACTGATAAACTGTTATTTCTCAACAGTTAACGTTTCGTAACTGTTACGCAAAAAAACAGTTATTTCGTTTATCCTGTTATTGGCTCTTATCGGTTGAAATGCATAGAACTGCAATCTACTAGGCCTAATCCGAACTACTACAAGCTTTTGTGGCAACCATTTTGTACGATAACAGCTTCACTGCAGCTAATCAATCATGATTTGCCAGTGTTCAAATTATATTCATTAATACATATTACGTCATTTATATACACCATGTGCCACAATATTTTTATATTTTATTGTATGCACGACACAAGATATTGGTCCTTTAAATGAAGTCCGTCCAATATGTTTGTTAACTTATCTCTGCCCCATTGCTGCTTATGTAAGATCAACTAATATTTTCCTAGGTCCGATAAAATAAAATGTTACGGTCAAATAACTCGCATTATACTTGATATTCGAACAGTCATTACCACTTTAGTTATAGGTAAGCAAAAACACTGTTTCTCATTATTTTTGACACTCTCACATCACTATGACAAGTTGCATATTTGAAAGAATATTTGCGATCTGAACCCGAATCACTTTTATTTTAGTACGTAATATTCTATACACATTATATAAATGAGTATTCATCCATGGCAGTTCATCCAGTCTCGTTCATATCAGCTGCTTCTCTGTCCAAACATGTTTGGGAAAGTAGTGCAAGCAAGTGCGCCGTAAGGTAGCTGCACAAGCTTTACGGTGCTACCAACGTTATTCGTTCCGCGTAGTTTAACCACATACTATAGAGACAATACAGGACAGTTCACCGTTCTTAGACGCAACCGATGGAAAAAAATGTTCCCACTAGCGCTCCTAGTGTCAGAACCTGGTAATTCAGCGTCAAATGGAAACGTCACTGTGATTCTTACGGAAGAAATACATTTTTTTAAATCGATCTAACGAAATGAGACTAATTTTTACCTACTCTCTTTGTGACTTAATTATATTGAAAAATTATCAAATTAAGGTAAACAATAATGCACGAAAATTATGTTTTATTTATTTCAAGAATAAAGTGATTGCTTTTTCTTGCCTATCACTTTCAGTGATACATTTAATATTTTTTCATTTGCTTTTTTTAAAAAAACACTTTATCAATACATTGGTACCTCTGCTTATATACAAATTGATGTACTCCTTACACAAAACATTCTCCAATTGAATATTAATGATTTGCATTTATATTTTTTGCTCTTCGACGTCAAGTTTACTTCGACTTAAACATTTTAAAAAGCCATATTTAATATTAGTAATAACATATTTAATTTTAGAAAACAAACTAATAGCCAATTTATTTGGATAGAAAAGGGTGGCATTCACATACTAATTAATCGAATATGTGAGTTTCTTCATTTTTGATTTTTATCCACATTCAATAAAGCATTCCTACAACCATCGTGTGGCAAGGTACTACACAACCAGCCACATATATGGGACTCAACATTTTCCAAAAATCGACCAGAAAGACAATCCAAATAAAAAGAAATCAAGCAGAAAACACACCTACATAGCACTGAACACAGCACTGTAAGAGTTTTCACCAGGTTATGCCACTAGATGGAGCTTGCATAAGTGTTTCTCGATAAATCGCGAAGTGTCCTGTATTGTCTCTATAGATAGAGAGATATTTATTATTCTGCAGATAGGTATATACAACCTGGTGGCAGAACTCTACAATTAACATATTACTAATATTAACTTTAAATTACTTAACAACGTAACTTTAAATTATTTAAAAACATAATAATAATAATAATAATAAAAAATAATAACTTCACTTCACTT
Organism: Teleogryllus oceanicus; assembly: GCA_964035755.1. Classification (NCBI taxonomy): domain Eukaryota; kingdom Metazoa; phylum Arthropoda; class Insecta; order Orthoptera; family Gryllidae; genus Teleogryllus; species Teleogryllus oceanicus. Next base: position 13,256,542 of record CAXIVR010000003.1, read on the forward strand.
CACAACATTTGAAATTCACTTCTTTCTACTTCTATATTGCACTACACTGCACAACACGTCACCACACTTCAATCAATACTACTTTGAATATAATTATATATTTAGAACAGGAACGCATTTAATAGTAATTAACACAATAATAATAGCAATAAAACTATCAATAATAATCAAATAATAACTGATATAATAATACAACTTACTAAATTAATTAAGTTTACAAATACCATTAGTTAATTTATTTTTAAATCTTTGAACACCTAGAGGAAAGGGTTCCAAGGCTGTCGCAGGTAACTTATTCCAAGTCCGTTATTGTTCTATTTGTAAATGAAAATTTTCCAACATCTGTTCTCTACGGCCTAAACTGAATTTTGTGTTTGTGATCCCCCCTACTAAAGTACGAAGGTCTACCCAATCGGATGTAGATATCTTTCCAAGGTGGATAACCGGCATACGCTTTGTACAGGGCACAGAGTCTTGCCTTAACTCTCCTAATTTCCAGACACTTCCATTCTACATTCTTCCTATTCCCTCGGAAAGTAAATGTGTACTCTCTTCTCTCTACTCTATTCAAATATTTCTTTTAGGAATTTCTATAAGGGTCCCAACAAACAGCCCCGTATTCCATTAATGGACGAACTAGAGATAAATAAGCTAATTCCCTCGCTTTCGCAGTACTCTTTTTTAGTATTCGCATTGTAAAATGCAAGGACCTCCAGGTTTTCCCTACGACACAATTTACCTGATTTTCCAAACTCAATTTGCTATCAAAAATTATCCCCAGGTACTTACAAGACATGACTCTTGGAATGTTTTCGTTACCTAAACGGTATTTATTATATTTGGTTTCATTATACGGTTTCATTATATTTGCGGCCCCTACCAAACGTGATGGTTTTGCTTTTCGAACTATTTAATGTCATGTCATTTTCTGTCATCTGTTTAGATCACCCTGCAAAATATCCTCGTGTACATTTGATTGAATAACTCGATATATTATACTGTTACGTTTCTAGGTGGTGAATTAAAAGTCTCGTATTATTTTCACAAAAACGTTTATTTTGTTTCTTAACACAATCACTGAAAACACTTGATTATTTATTTACACTACACTTCTCTTCCTTTATTTACACTACACTTCTCTTCAGTTATTTACACTACACTTCTCTTCAGTTATTTTACACTAACACTTCTCTTGATTTATTTACACTACACTCCTATTGCACACTCGCACAGTCCTAAGCACTGGCCACAGTTCACTGCACTGATCACAGTTCGATGCACTGGTCACAGTTCACGTCACCGACCACAGTACGATGCACTGACAACGGTTCACTTCACTGAACACACTCACTGCACAGCTATTCACCGCGATGCACACACTTCACAGTTCAGCTTCCACTGCGGACTCAAGACTGACTCGCGGTCGCCGGCCGTCGCGTATTTATACCTGTCAAGACAATCCAGAACCTTCCGGACGCCGCGACTGTTCTGGAGTAATCCGCCGGCAGGTGATCCCCCCCGCTCACGGGCAGCTCGTGATCGCCGGCAGATGACGTAACCCACAGGCACCTCGGAGTGGCGCCGGGGGATGACGCAATATTCGTTACACTACCCTCCTTGGTTGCGATCCGTCTCGGAGCGCGTTTAGTGAAATCATGCCGATACTTGCAGCTGGAGCCTCTAGTGCAGTTGGAGGTTAAGAAGAAGTGGCAGTCAATTGTCTTTTTTGGATATGACGACATTCCAGGGTGGTAGCTACAGACTAAGATGCTAACCCCAGTGTACCGGAACAGTACTTCCAACATGCTTCTCACTATTCTCCAGTTCAGTCTATCAAAACCACATCCCATCTTCTGGACGTTGTCTTGCAGTACTTGTTGGCGTAATTCAATCAGAGTTTCCCAAAGATTTTCATAGGATGCCGTGTGATATGACTTACTTTTTGTGACAAGATAATAAACATAGTGACTGACGTCGTGCAGATGCAGAACCTTCCCAATATCTGGTTGTTGGTTCTTTAATTCTTCTATCCTTCCGTATTTTCTCTTGAATACAGTAGCAACACCTCTGGTCATATCTAAATCCTGGGCGACACAATGCGCCACATGCATATTCCTGGGAGCACAAACAGATCCGATTCACCTCCATTGTTACCCCATAACGCGCTGATGCTTTTCATTATACTGAGACATAAACTCGTGAAATGTGCACTCTTGCATGTCCAGCTCACAAACTCGTGCGGTCTTTTCTTCATCATTTTCATTACTTCCTGCGTACGGGGCCAGCCGATTCGAATGAACGACTCGTGGTTTTCCATTTGGCAATTTTTTAATTCGGTAGACAACATCATTTATCCTCTTCACGACCTCGTACGGTCCTTCCCACTGTCGTTGTAATTTTGGACACAAAACCGCGGCGACGTTGAACAGCCAGACATGATCTCCAGGTTGATAACCTCCTCCTTCAGCTTTATGTCATACCGGTCTTTCATCCTGTCACTTGCGATTTGGATTCTTTCACGCACCTGGTTATGAATTACGTCCATTTTCCGTCTTAGGTCATTCACAAAGTCTTCACCGGCTATTTCTTCATTAGTTTTACAACCAAACTGTAGATCACATGGTAGACGTAGTTCCCGGCCGAAGAGGATACTAGCGGGCGTTTGCCCAGTTGTCTCATGAACAGATGAGCGGTAGGCTAGAAGAAAAAGATGTATGTATTGGTCCCAGTCGCGTTGGTGATCTGACACGACCTTCGCTAAATATTTTCCCATTGTTCTGTTCATGCGTTCCACCATTCCGTCTGACTGCGGATGTAAGGCTGTCGTTCTTGTTTTTCTTATTCCAAGAAGTTCCACACCCCTGAAACACCGCAGATTCAAGTTCCGTCCTTGATCTGAATGTAACTCAGTGGCACACCAAATCGGCTCACCCATTCCTTAACCAGTACTTCGGAGATAGCAGTGGCCTCTTGGTTAGGTAGGGGATATGCTTCAACCCACTTGCTAAAATAATCCATAGCCACGAGTATGTATTTATTTCCATCATTTGACATTGGAAATGGGCCAGCCAAGTCAATGGCAATTCGTTCGAAAGGACTCCCAACGTTGTATTGCCTCATCTTCGCTTTTTCTCTTTTATGTGGCCCATTACTGGTAGCACAAACTTGACACTTTGTGCACCACATCTTTTACATCTTGCTTGCAATTAACTCAGTAAAATGTTCGCGCACTTTCTCAAGGTTTCGTTATACCGAGATGTCCTCCCGAAGTTCTATCGTGCAATTCTCTCAATATTTCAGGGACCCTTACTCTTGGTAGCAATATCTGCGTCCTCTTCTGCGAGCCGTCTTCACTTTCAGAACTCGTTTCAGAACACCTTCCTCTCAGTAATCGAACCCCCTGCGCCCAATATGATTTTACTGCTGAAGAACAGGAGCTATTTCTTGCCAACTGGTCTCCGTCCCGTTATTTTCCAATTCCAAACATGTTTCAATTCTGTGCCCTTTTTCTGATCTTTCTGAAGTTCTCTGGTTGCCATTGGTCATTACTGACAGTGACCCTTAGGTAGGACACATCTTCTCTTCCGCATGACAACAATGCTTGCAGTTTTCAGGGCACGGTCTTCTGGAGAGAGCATCGGCATTCCGGTGACTACTTCCGCTTCGATGTTCTATTCTAAATGTGAATTCTTGCAATCTTTCAATCCATCTGGCGACTTGACCTTCCGGATTCTTGAAGTTCAGCAGCCATTTCAAAGCGGCATGATCCGTTCTCAAAGAAATTCTTTACCATAGAAATATTTGTAAAGTGTTCAACGGATTTCACCACAGCAAGTAATTTTCGGGTTACACAATAGTTGCGTTCTGGCTTTGATAGCACTTTACTATAATAACCGATTACCCCTCTCGTCCATCTTGTATCTGCGATAATACCCCTCCAATACCAACGTTACTTGCGTCAGTATCAAGTATATAGTTCCCTTGAGGTAGTGGATAGCTCAATATAGGGGCACTCAGCATGGCGTTTTTAAGCTTTTCGAAAGCGCGTTGGCATTCTTGATCCCATTGAAACAAACGCTTTTCTTCTGTCAGCTGAGTCAGCGGTTTCGTGATGTTGGCAAAGCCCAAAACATAGCGGCGATAATAGCTACATAGACCCAGGAAACTTCTCAGTTCATGTTTATCCTTTGGGACCGGCCATTCCTTTACGGCTTTAACCTTCTCCGGGTCAGGTTCTACTCCGTGCCAGATACTACATGTCCAAGGTAATTCACCTGCTTCCGAAATAAATGGCATTTCTTTGGGCTGAGTTTCAAGTTCGCTCCTTTTCCAACCTCTTGAACACCTGTTCTAGGTTATTGATGTGGCTTCGAAAGATTTTCCAACAACAATTATATCGTCGAGGTAGACAAGACATGTCTCCACGACAGACCTCTAAGCACGGTTTCTATCAATCTTTCGAATGTAGCTGGAGCATTACACAGTCCGAAAGGCATTACTGTAACTGCCACAAACCTGATCCGATGGTAAATGCAGTCTTCTCGATCTCGGGATCTAATTCTACTTGCCAGTATCCGCTTTTCAGGTCAAGTGTCGAGAAGATCTTGGCCCCAGAGAGCGTGTCCAACATGTCGTCAATACGGGGCAATGGATAGCTATCCTTCTTCGTTACATTGTTGAGCTGTCGGAAATCGACACAGAAAACCGAGTTGACCCGTCTTTCTTCTTTACCAATACGACGGAGAAGCCCACGGACTGCTTGAGGGTTCGATTACGCCATCCTTCTTCATCTCTTGAATAATCTCATCCGCTTCTTCTCTTGACAGAGGTAATCTTCAGCAGCGGCGAATCGGTGCCGTTTCCGGTGTCTATTCGGTGACGAACAATATCAGTCTTTCCTTTTACACCGTCACTGCATTCAAAACATGCTGGTACCGCCGTATAGGTCTTCAGCCTTATGACACTCTTTTCCCGAGATAAGCCTTTACATGCCTCTGTAACCAGATTCTGCAGTCGTTCAGGAATTCCTTTAGGTGGTGGTTGGTACGGTTCACATTCTGCAAAACCGAGGATACCGTAGAACAATTACCAATCACTGTTCCTTTCTCAACTTAACAGGATAGTGATTAATGTTCATACTCACAGGTATTGTTCTATTCACTCCCGACCAGTTCTTTGCCACTAGAATTCCTCGACCAATGTCTTCGTCGTGACTTCTAGGTTCCAGAAAGCAATCTCTCCAGCTGGAACGTCGCCCTCAGGGCTCGCTCTATAAACATCTCGCTCGCTCCGTCAAGATTACGTCATCAACCGTAATTACATTCACGGCAATGCTGTTACGTGAATGTGAACCACCTCCACTCCGTTGAGTCTCAGCACACCGTGTCGTAAATCCAGCTGACACCCATATGTCGTCATAATATCCATTCCTAAAATTGCTTCTTCTTCTATATCAGCGACCAGCAGACGATGACTGAAAGCAACTGATCCAATGGCAAGGATGGCATCCATCTCTCCAACAACATTCGCTGAGTCACCAGTGGCTGTTCGAAGCTTCCATTTGGACGGCATAAGATGAGCTGATTTGGCAAAATCGATTCGTATAATGCTCTTGGTTGCACCAGTATCCAAAAGTAAGACGCATGGCCTTCCATTTACGAGTGCATCTACGTAAACGCTGTCAGAACGGTGTCGAATGGACTTGACGTGTATTTCGTAAGGTGGGGTCTTGTTTGACAGGTCGATGGATGCCCCCTTCCATCAACCTGCTTTAGTTTTCCTGCTGGCTGCTAGGTTTACCAACAGACTGCTGCCTCCTGTTGCTTCAGTGGACGGTCACATCGACTTTTCACGTGCCCCAATTCTCCACAATTCCAACATCGAGGTTGTCGCCTTTGCCACTAGAAATGCGTGCGTCCACCAACCTTCCACCATGTTTCCTCAAAATATTTTTCGTCATAAGTATCGACGCCGGTTTGCAATTCTCGTACTCGTCCGTCACGTTTCGATGCTCTTTTTGCAACCTGGGAAGTCTAGTGCTTGACTTAATGCGTCAGCTAAGGTTTTTGGTCTTGCCAGTCTTAATGCTTGCTGTGTTTCTGCATCATGTAGCGCTTCAATAAAGCACCGGACGACTGTGCGTTGCAGGGAACTTTCTGAAGCATCAGGGTCCGAAAGGCGCACCAGACGAGAAATATCAGCTTCCAGTTCTTGAAGACTCTCCCCATGCTTCTGAACACGATTCCTTAGCTGGGTAAAATACATGTCTTCCAGGTGCGCTTGCCCGTACCGTGTTTCGAGTCTCTTGACAATTTGCTCGAAGTTGGACTGTTCATTGGTCGGTATTGTCTCTAGAATATCGACGGCGTTACCACGCAAAGCCAAAATCAGGGCCGTAGCACAATCTGTTGCGGACCAGCCATTTACCGTCGCAGCAGCCTTGAATTGCTTCAAATAATTCGACCATGAAGAAGTGCCATCAAAGGTAGGTGGTTTTACTCGTGCTTTTCCCAGTGGCTCCCGTACGGTGGCTACTGGTGCCATTTCTAGTGGTTCCTGTACGATGTTTATATTCGATTTTTCTGTTGAAGGAGTAAAAACCTTCAGCTTCTCTTCTAACAGATTTAGTAACTTTTCCTCATTCTTCAAAATTTTCTCATCTATCTTCTCAATTTTCTTCTCCATTTTTTCTTCGTTCTTCAAAATTTTCCCTTTTAAAATTCTGGAATTTTCTGTTAACTTTTCTTCCAATATTTTGGATAGGTCCGAAATGTTCCCCGTTGTCTCGAAGAGAAAATGGTCCTTTTATATTTCGATTTTTTCTCAATTTTTTCTCACTTCTGGATCCTCGCCTGCTGCCTTCATCGCGTATGCAAGACGTTCTTGTAATATTGCTTTCGTTCCGGAAGTGTCTTGTTCCCTCTCTTCTAAGTCTCTCTTCAACTCGGCCACTTTCAGATCCCGTAAAACTTTTGTGAAACTCATCTTGATTAATGTTTTAATTCACCACTCGTTATAACCCCACACCTGACACCAATTGTTACGTTTCTAGGTGGTGAATTAAAAGTCTCGTATTATTTTCACAAAAACGTTTATTTTGTTTCTTAACACAATCACTGAAAACACTTGATTATTTATTTACACTACACTTCTCTTCCTTTATTTACACTACACTTCTCTTCAGTTATTTACACTACACTTCTCTTCAGTTATTTTACACTAACACTTCTCTTGATTTATTTACACTACACTCCTATTGCACACTCGCACAGTCCTAAGCACTGGCCACAGTTCACTGCACTGATCACAGTTCGATGCACTGGTCACAGTTCAGCTTCCACTGCGGACTCAAGACTGACTCGCGGTCGCCGGCCGTCGCGTATTTATACCTGTCAAGACAATCCAGAACCTTCCGGACGCCGCGACTGTTCTGGAGTAATCCGCCGGCAGGTGATGCAACCCCCCCGCTCACGGGCAGCTCGTGGTCGCCGGCAGATGACGTAACCCACAGGCACCTCGGAGTGGCGCGGGGGATGACGCAATATTCGTTACAATACAGTCATCTGCAAATAGCCGCACCTTTGAATATAAATTGTCTGGCAGGTCATTCACAAATGCAAGAAACAGGAGAGGTCCAATAACGCTTCCTTGAGGGATCCCTGAAGTTACTTTTGCTTGAGTCGAAAATTGTTGTCCAACTCGGACTTTCTGTTTCCTATCTCGAAGAAGCTCATCAATCCACGCCACAACTCTGGGGCCACCCGCACAACGCGATTGCATTAATTTATGAACCAGTTTATCGTGTGGAACAACATCAAATGCCTTCGCGAAATCTATTATTACGGCGTCCACCCTCCACTATTATCAACTTCATCAGCTATATCCTGTGCACCGAACCCGGTCTCCCAGAACCTACCTGTGCTTACCTGGGCTCGTGTGGCCGGCTAGCTCAGGAAGCATGTAGATTTTAGAAGAATGGATGGTGGACGGATTTAGCTACGTGATGAAGTAAAAAAATATTTAGAACACAAATGAACTTTAATGAAAGAATTAAAATTTTTAATTCGCAAAAATCACGATCTGAGCTCGTGAGTAATTACTTCTTCTATTTTTATGCTATAAAACTAACACAGTACAGGGAACTTAATATTGTAAGGAAGTCGCCAATGCGTGGCGAGCACTTCCTGGGTAAGAGTTTCTTTCGTAAACAAGCGTTGCGCCTGAAGGGCGTACTGAAGATTTTGCCGCAGCTCGACAATCAAAACACAGTCACCGTTTGCAGGCAGATCCGCTGGGGTAAGCAACCCCTACAGGTCGCCGAACTTCACGCCAGACGGCGTGTCCCGTGGGTGCAGGGGAAGCCCTGGAGTCCGGTGGCGGCGGCGGCGGTGGCGGTGGCGCAGTGTGACGGCGGCGGCAGCGGCGACTGCGGTGGTGCAGTAATGGTGGCGGCAATGGCGACGACAGCTCAAGACTTAGGCGTCCGATAGCGCGATAATAATCGTCACGTAAATTGTAACGTGCGACGCGGGCGTGATCGGCAGAGATCAAAAAAGAGATTTACTCGACTAATGAGTAACCGGAGGAGCCTCGTCCTGAATTTAAAGTAGAGGACACCGCCCTTCTCCCGCTCTGCTGTTCAGTGAGCTGAGCGCACGTCAGCGCTCACCTCCTCGCACCTCTGACCCGCCTACAATGATCTCCCACCGTTCTGTTCTGCCTGCCCGGCGCATGCCAGCGCTCACAAGCCTTTTCTCCCCCCCAGTTTCCCAAATGTTCTAGAAGTTTCCCGAAATTTTTCTAAAACGTGCTTCTATTGGCGAAAGGTTCCTACGTCTTACTTATATTTGGTCCAATAATCTCTTGCGTTTCGCCGGTGTGTCGAGCGGAATTTTCCGTGATGCGCTCTCACTCGCACACTTTTTGGCAAACAACGCAGTGTCCTCCTCGAGGTTTCCAAACTGCGTAGCCCTTCCGTTCAGCTAGATCCTAGGGATGGACCGCGTCGGCGCGGCGAAAACAAACACGCCCCTGCCTGCCCGGCGCCGAGGTGTCGCGGCGGCAGCTGTGCGGAACGAATTAGCCACCCGACGGCTCAGAAAAGACGCAAAAGGCGCCAGCTCGTGATTACGCAACATTTTGTTTGCGATTATCCGAGGCATAATATTCGGTATCGTTACACCTGAAACAATGATACTATCTGACTCTCGCAAGAGAAACCTGTCCCTGAAATAGCCAGTCTTTTCTTTCCCATTCTTGTCTAATATAGCTAGTTATCAAGTGCTCCATTAGCTTACATACAACTGACGTGAGACTTACTGATCTATAATTGGCTAATACAGTTCTATCACCACTCTTGAAAATCGGAACAACGGTAGCTAGCTTCAATCATCGGCACGCTTGAGTTGTTGATCAAGCCTGAAATAATCTTGTTAGATACGGTAATATTGCCTCTCCACGAGTTTAATTATGTCAGTTGAAATGGCATCTGGACCCCATGGCGATGGGCCATGGCATGGAAATGCGACTTTCCATTTTCATAGATCTAATTCGTTTTCGCAATGTGTTTACCTCTATATTAAACTGATTTGGCACAGCCTCCCTCGATATCTGAGTGAGTTGAGATTTTGTTTTAAAAACGGTATTTAGTTTAACTCTTAGCAGTCGCCACACCTGATTTAACTCTTAGCAGTCGCCCATGTTAGGTTGCTGGTCATGGACCTGTTATATTTCAACGTTAATAAACAGTACGAGTAACTGTTTGTGATAACAGTTATTGAAGAAAAGCTGTTAAGTCCATGTCTGCTTTGCGGGCGACGAGGTAATCGAGGGAATACCATTATTGTGTCTTCGTCTGACTTGATTTTATGAATTTCGCGTGTTATTGAAAGTAAACAGGTTCAATGATTGACGGTATTCAATGCATCGTTTTTATAAACATATTAGGAGAATGTGTTTTCATTTGATATTACGTTTGTTGATTTAAAACTTGCATTTCATGAGTTCATTGTGTAAAGTTGGCCGTTCTTGGAAGGAAGTCCCTTCCTGACTCTGGCGGTGTGCGCTTCTTCACGGCCTCACGGCAGCCAGACTGCCAGCAGTCTGCGAGCGATGTTGTGAATGTGTCTGGATCTTTCATTATTCAAATATGTACCACGACAATAACATTTTCTAAATAAAATAATTTTATTTGTGAAAAACGTGTCCAAACAATAGTGCTTGTGCGACACTGTAATTCAATGCCAGAACTACGTGCGAGGGAGATGAATGTACCTGACATGGACATTACACATAAAAAAATGTAAGTAATATTTCAATATAGATTTTTATTAAACTTATTTTTAATTAATTTACACGAATTGCTTACATTTTATTATCTATTAGAGCTCTGAATTTTGGAAATTACATTTCCGACAGTCGATGGACCTGCAAACTCCAGTTTATTCGGGCACCACTGCCCAATATTCATGATATTGCAGCTACACTATGTGATCAAAAGTATCCGAAAAAAGTAAACGGATTAAAAGGATGCGGAAACGTCGTTAGATATTGTGATTGCAATAAGGGATATTGTATCTAGGTACCACATGAACGAGCAACTCGTATTTCTCGTGATGTAAGATTCCTGGACAAGTTTGATTGCAAATCGTCCGAAGAATATTTCTTTCCAAGAGAAAAAAAATCAAGAAAAAACGAGAGAAAGAATCAAAAGATTGTCTTGCTATAAAAGACTATATAAATAAGTTAGCCACAATTGTAGAATCTACGAATAAAAGCTTTATGGGGCTGACAAGCAACGCTTGAAGCGACATCTTGTGACCAAAGTTGTAAGTTGTCCAGTGACCGCAGTTATATTCCGCATATATGTTGGAGTTTATTTGACTGAATCTGTGCGTAGAAAGAAAAACGGCAATGAGTGAATTCACGAATGGAAATTTTTCTTGGAGTGGACTGGCATTACTCTTGCCCCATCCTCTTGCCAGCTGCCATCTATCACCGCCCAAATTACATTTTTTGGACATTTTCTAAATTTTTCTGTTTCCTAATTGTAGAAGCGGAATATTACTTCAAGAATGTCAAAAAAGAGTAAAATATTGTCCTAAATAGCAATTTTCATTGACAAATTTGGAGCTGTTATTATGAAAACGGAATTTAAACGTTACTGTAAATGCGAAATTTGAAGCTCTTTTCAATAAAACTTTTCGAGCTTTCGAAAAGCTTCATCTAAAGACATTTGAGGCACTTCCCTCACAAACGCAATAGTGATTACAAATTGCTGAAAATGTGCATATTAACGACGTGAGAGATATAAAAAAATACATTTGTGTAATTTTTGAAAAAAAATAATACTGCAAAATGAACTTTATGTTATATTAAACCGTGCAAGTTGGAAGATTTTGAAGGAAAAATTGAGAGCAATTTTTTAGAAAATGGCGTTTGAGCGTTTGTGTTCATCATGCGGACGTTTGTGTTCATTTTAACAGAAAACTGTTGAATTTTTCAGAAACTTTATATGGCATTATTTAAATCACATGTACTCATAAATACAATAACGTGAAGAAATCGCCTCTAAAATAAATATTAGAGACGTGCGAGACAAATCAAATAAATTTTGTCCTTTTGTAATTCTTGCCTGCTGGATGCCTTAATGACCCATGAGGTTCACTTTTTAAACATTTACAATTCTTTCCGGATAATTTAGGTGATGTAAGTGAAGAACAAGGTGAGCGTTTTCATCAACATCTAAAAGCGATAAAAAAAACGTTATCAGGGACGCTGGAATACTAACATGATGGGAGATTACTGTTGGTCACTTCACCGAGAGAGTCAGCAAATGGCGCAAAGGAGAAAAAGCTAAATCAGAGGCTTTAAGAAGAGACAAAGAAAATATACGACAATGGACACGTAAAGTCTTCGTTGAATGTAATGTTAAGAATATAAAGCTATCTTCTATGTTTCAATATAGTTATATTGGTATTTTAAAAGTAGTTTACTTTTCATTTTTATTGCATATTTGCCATATTTTCCTACATCTTATTAGATCAAATTCTGACTAAACTTGTTGATGGAAACAGACTTAATGCGGATTCAGCACTAAAAAACCAAAAAAATCACCTATCAAGATTTAAAAAGTTTTTTGAAACCTCTTTTTTGTTGGTCTTTGTAATTATTATTAATAACACTCGGGCAACGCAAGATACTTCAGCTGTGCATATATTATTCGTTCATATTATATATAATATATATATATATATATATATTATATATATATATATATAGTCTCGTGATGGTTGGCGCTGTAATAATAGGTGATGTGAGGAATCTTCAGGGTTGGGCAAAACACTTTAAATTTAGTATTTAAATACTTCGCCAAAATACTTCGTAAATAAGTATCTAAACAATACACAAAATACATTAGATTTTGAGTAGCTAAATACATACGTATATTCTTCAAATACTCAAAATACAGTAAATACAATAATTTTTTATTATTACTTTTTATTACAACGATTTATTGTAATAATTGTCAATTACAATAAGTTACTAATTGACAGTCATACATTTCTGAACAATAAATGATAAGTCTAACTCAAATAAATGGAAATTCCTTTTAACGCGACCAGTTTTTCAAATAAATCATTAGACAAACCCCTATTTGGCGAATGTATTGTTACGATTCTAGGTGGTGAATTAAAACTTGGGTATATTAATTTAACAAAAACGTTTATTTTGTTTCTTAACACAATCACTGAAAACACTTGATTATTCTTTAAGGTTACACTTCTCTTGATTATTTATTTACACTATACTTCTCTTGATTATTTAACTACACTTCTCTTATTATTATTTACACTGTACACTTCTCTCACACTCACACAGTCCTAAGTATTGACCACAGTTCAATGCACTGGCCACAGTTCACTGCACTGACCACAGTTCGATGCACTGACCACGGTTCTCGTCACTGAGCACAATCACTGCACTGTTATTCACCGTGATGCACACACTTCACAGCTCAGCTTCCACTTCAGACTTAAGACTGACTCGCGGTCGCCGGCTGCAGCGTATTTATACTCGAAGGGTGCCATCGAGAATTTTCTGGACTTTACGATACACGCCAAAACACTCTGGGACTAGCTAGTTTGAGCGCCGCCGGCCGATGACGCAATCCGCGCATAGTTCGTGGTGGTGCCGGCAGATGACGCAATATTCATTACAGTATAAAACCCACAAAGAAAAACGGTCGTTCAACTAGCGCGGCTGAACGTTAACTAGTTCTCATAACTAGAGCTCCGACATGTAGGCACTAAATCGCTCGGACATAGGCAGGGAAATGGGCATTACGGTTGAATATTATTAAAATTTAAATGTAATACGTACTACATAAAGTATTGCATTGAGTTGATACATAAAGGATCGGCACAATTCTCTAAAAACAAATAGAATTTTTTCGACTGTCAAAACATATTGCAGAGGTAGATAATATTACCTTAGAGTTGATTCGTGTGGAATTTTATATTTTGCTGGTTAAACTGGTTAAAAGTTGGATTTTGAAGTTTTGAAAATGGAATATTTGCGCAAGGCACAAGTCAGTGTTGACATTTTCTTTGTCTTATCTTTTAACTGCACTTGCTGAAGAAGGTTTGAGTAGTTTTACTCACTTTTTTCGAATTTTTTGCACTTGTTGCAGTGTTTTTATATTGTAAGATTTTTATTTTTGTATTTTATTTTATTTTTTCTTCAGTTTACCTTCTTAAAACTTTCTCTTTTGATATTGTAGCAAGCATGCTTGACAGTAACAGCAACTGATCTGGCATGTACCAAACTTTGAAACCAATACAAAATTATTGAAGAAAATTCCGCCTGTTTTGTGTAATTCTACTATCTAAAGCGAATGATGCTGGAGCGCTATTTTTGAAGACAGTTGTGTTGTTGGTGTGGAACAGATAGCTCACTAAATCATTGAGAAGATCGGAAAGACGAAAGCAATTTCCTGTTCTCTGGAGCGCCTTGACGGGCTTCGGAGAAGTACTGTACTCGTAGATAAGATACCTCGCACGGTGTCAAATTCTCATACATCTCTAAGCGGTGTCCTCGCTCGACGTGTTACAGGCAAGAACAAACATACAGCTTCTCGATTGGAGGACGAGCAGATTTTACGCGGTTGTTACTTGTTGGGTAAAAAAATACTCATCAGTGATTTCTCAAGAAATGATTGTAGAGAACAAAATATAGTGAACAAAACATTAAAAATGCGGAAAATTCAATACTGGCACCTGCAGGCCCTTAACGCTCATCTATATGCAATTATCTCTAAAATAGGCATTATAAACCCCATCACAAAAGCCATTTTGAGGTAAACATTGATAATGGGGTAAGTTGCCTAAAAATATATCCAAAGAAATAAAATAGGCAAAAAGGACATTGCCCGGACTGTAATTATAAGGAATAAACGTATTTTTCGTTGTCGGATAATTGTCCAGCATTTTTAAAGATTTAGATTTCTAGTTTAAAAATGAAGAGAATTCAAATTCAACGGCTGACAGAGGCTTTTAATTTGTTTCAATGAGGTTCACTACCAGAATTAAACAAAAAGAAACTATCCTCGTTATCATCTGTATTTTAAGTATTTCCTTTTTTAAATATTCCTATTTTATGTATTTAAGTATATGTATTAAATACATAAAAATACTCCTATTTTATGTATTAAGTATAATGTAATAGGGAGATTTTGTTTTCTACAAGTTCCTCCATAAATGTAAGAATTATGTAAATTACTCAATTTGAATGTAATATATACCTGTTGCTTAACGTCGAGAGTAATTTCGTAGCTTTTATCATGCAAGGCTGCGACGAGTTTGCGACATTCACTGGGAAGTAAATGGTCTGCAATGTACTGTAATTGCGGTAAGTTGACATCTATTGTAGTTTGAACACAAACTACAACTAGCAAACTCTGAAATAAGAAAACGTTTTGAAAGAACTTGCTACATTCCTGTTGTCAATAAATGACAAATTCAAACATACGTAATTATTAGTTTCTCACTTCATATACAGGTATGTCAAAAGATGTAGGTTGAATGAACACAAGGTAGTCTACCTCTTAAAGACAGAAGGAAAAATTAATACAATAGGCAAATATGTTTCAATAGAAGACACTCGGACCTCCATATATCGAATCTGACGGTTCCATCGATAATATTCGATATACGAAATCCGATAGATAGAAATACATATAAACTAATACTTTTAAAGAATTGATGATAAACCACGGGTAAAATGCAAAGTAAATCAATAAATACTAAAAAATGTTTTAAACATACATAATATATTTTTATTAGTAAATTTGAATTATTACATAGTACATGATTAAATTGAAATAAAAACTAGTGGTTCTACAACAGCACATGCTTTCTCGCCATTATAATGGTTATGTAATACTATTTATGTCACATTGTCTCCGAATTAACACATCTTTGTCTTCATATTTTGTCAAACTTATTTTAAATCGTAGAACATTTGGTGCGAAATTTAAATACGTAGCTCCAAGCAATAGATTTTCTCATTCAAAACTTTAAATGAAAATATATTTCTGGCATTGAATTCATTGTATAAGGTATGCAGTGTATTCACAAACATATCGGATGAGGTTTTTAGCCTTACACTATTCTTCATAAGAAGTATGCGAGACGGTAAATTAATTAAAAGGTAATACATAATATATACTGTTAGCGTTGGCAAATAAATAGAAAAATATATAATAGTAATTATTAAGCACTATGGTATTGTATTAGTTTAAATTACCACAAACGAAAAACAGCTATCATTATCGCCTTTTGTTATCATTGCGGCGTTACAACAATAGGTTACAACAACCAACAATGATCGCTTATTTACTTGTTTTCACATTTCACAATTGAAGGACGCAATTTAAAATGGAATAACATAAATATAATCTAAACATAATAAATAATAATAAAATTAAATATGAAATTATATACAAATTCTAACTTACATAGCATCCAAATGCGTAAATTGGGATCGAGCGAGTTAAGGCTAGCAATCTTTATTTCATATTTACTTCAAATAGGTTTTAAATAATTTCTAAAAGATTAAATTTCAAACGTATAACAAAAACTTCAATGTAAGAAACGAACAAAGAAATGTGAAACAATATACACATTCGAACTTAGCAACCAACTGCCTCAAAATACTAGTAAAATTACGATCACGAAGTGCAAGATTTTCAGAGTAGGCGACTAAGTTTGAGTAAATTTCTCAAAGAGTACTCATATTTTCGAAAAATTCAAAATGATCTTATTTGAAGATGTTTTTTGTTGAACATATATAATTGAGAAAAACTTGTATCTTCATAATTTTAGTTGTAGGAAGACGCCGAAAAATATTTAGTTTTTTTTTTCAATTTTCAAAAAATTAGGGTTTTTAACCAACATTAAACCTGCACCGTTTTCTTAAATGTCCTTCAGACCTTCCAACAACAAAATTTAATCAAAATGAGGTGCCATTTTTTTGAAAATTTTGAAAAAATCTCTGGTACCCCCAAAACTAAAATATCAGTTTGAAATTCAAGGGTCCGCGACATCAGTTAGATCAATTGAGGAATATCAATATTGGAGGAAAACAGCGGAACGGTTTAGCCATTAGCGTTTTTCACAGAAAGACGTCTGGCCGTCAATCGATTTTTTAGTATCAAGGATCCACAAAACTGGGATTCTGGCTTCATCACATGTTTGATGACTTTTCTTTCTAAACTTTGCAACTGGATTTGTCAACTTTTTAGTTGTCAGGGCCGTGTAAAAAGTTTTTCGGCCGTTTTCTCGCGCAGCATTACATAACTTTCTCTTCCCTAAGTTCCTTCTTGAGTGCGAGAAAGTAAAAATATATTATTTCATATTGTACGTATGATGTATTCCGTTCAAAGTAGTGTTCACACTTATTAATTCACTCAAATACTTCTAGAACGTTATCTCTCAACATAAAACCCTGCCGAATCCAAAGGCTGTTTACATGTGAATTCTGGAAGGTTTGTGCATCTCCTCTTCTTCTTCTTTTTCCTTCTTCGTCTTCATCATCACCATTCTTCACGAAACTACGTCATCATCAGATGGATATTGTTATAATAACATTCTCGTCTACAACTAAAAAGTCATTGACTCAGATTCCTCATGGAAAGGGAAGCAGAATCTCACGAGAAAACGGCAAATTAGGAGTTGCGAATTATTGGTATTTTATATACATTTATTCAATTGTACAAACGAAAACAAACGTCTAGAAGGAAGTTATCTTTCCATATCTCACTTCAAATTGAAAAAACGAGCTATACTAGTATATTTTTTGGAAACATAATTTACATGTACATTTTTATTGCATGGAAAAGAGTTGATGATGAGTTCGATAGAAGTAATTTAGATGTAAAGAAACATTTTGAAATGGACATTTCAAGGAGACAGAAAAAAATCAATGTATGCAGACTTTCGATATATAGAATTCCGACTGTATATCGTTTCCTATATTATTTCAGTAGTACCTTCTGCGACTCTCACACGCCATCAATCTTTATAAATGAGCTCTTTAAGAAAGAGAATTCCACGGATACGTGACGAATTGCACTTTGACTTTAAAAATATGAAAGATTGGTTTTAAAAAAACGCATTTAAATATTCATGTCAAATGCAATCCTCGACCGCATTTTTGAATTATATAGTTTAAATAACTCCTAAATGATACGTTTTTAGGACTTTAAAAACTAAGATATTGAGGCCAAAAGCCTCAAAGAAACGTTCCTCACACCGTAATCTACAGAAACAGATCTAGAACCTTTTTCGACGATTCTCGATTCTACCCCACCTGTTCAGCGCCTGTAGAATCTACAACTGTATGTGCTTATTAAACTAATTACTCGATATTCTTCGCGACTGAATTACACGGGCGTACCTCTATTCTCGGAAATAACGTTAAATAAGAATATTTTGAATTGACAAGGGTATATTTTATTGTTATCAATTACAATGTCATATTCGTATAGAACATATTCGTATTTCAAGGAGTAGTATTCGTACAAGAGACAGGATAAGATGGTCTTGACGAAAATGATGTATTGTTGGCTTAATACGGAAATGTAAAAATAGGGGAGAGGGTGGAGTTTAACTTGCGGGAGTTCTCGCGGGGTATTCTAGTTCTTCTTTAGTTCTAACTTTTTTAATGTGGAATGCTGAAGTTAGGACGCTTTTCAGCGCTCTGCCAGCGAGTAGGGTAAAATATCCAGTGAGAAGCCTCCGGAGTCACATCCCGATCTGTCAACCCAAGCTTCATTTTCCGTCAGAAAATTCTTTGCGCGATCCCGGTGAAGCCGACACATTAACTGAAACCCGAGTGAGGAGACTTCATATGTGCGTACAAAACACTACTTCGACCGCTGAGTTAGGTCTATTTTTCTCATCATCACCACAAGCTGAAGGAAACGAACAGCATTGTTGAGAGAGCTAAGAATACATGAAAGTAGTGACGCTACACATCACATACTTTCTCGCATTATTTGTAACGGCACTGTGATTCTATACTAGTACATGACCAGAAAAATGATTTCATTCAGGATTTTTTTGCACTCCGAGACTCGAGCTCATGTCTATCGAGTTAACTTACTGTGCGCTTTACCGTTACATCAGGCAGTAAATTACTATATATCTATACTAATATATAAAGACAGAAGTGCGTTGATTTACAGCGCGATAACCTCTGAATCTACTGAACCAATACCGATGAAACTTTTGTGCTAGCTTCCTTTAACGGTCTAGAGTGTTGTAGGTTATGATTTAACCATAAACGACAATATATTTACAAAATAATTACTTTTCTGGATATTTTTCTACCCTTACCTACCCTTACATCACAGATTCATGAGTGCATCAATGTCAGTAGTTTAGCTGCACGCCACCTAAGATTGATTGATTAATTGATTTTTTCGCGTTTCTGGGCGCGTCAACTGCTTCGGTCATTAGTCCCGTTAGTGTAGTGCATGTTTTTCTCGGGAGATGGCGGTGAACACTGGATGGCGAGATCCGGCGCCGGCCTACCGTCGGCTAGTGGGTTTCCTCTAACCAGGACTCTCCCACTCAGCGGGCACCCCCAGTGGGACAAGCTCTAAGCTTCCGACCGGTCTCCCGGAATATGTGGTAGTGTAGTGCATGTTGGTGTAAGTGTGTGTGTATGAGGAGATAATAGGACAAGGAAGAGGAAGGACAGATCGCGCGCGGTCCGTGACCCGTTTGGTAGGGTACTGCTCCGGCATTTGCCTGGTGTTGATCGGAGAAACCACGGAAAACTACCGATCAGAGCAGCCGGCCGCTAGAATTCTCCTCCAGACAGCGACTGAATTTGACCTAGCTGAAAAGCTAGTGTCGAAAATTCTGGACTCAAACCTAGGACCTCCAGGTCAGAGGCGCTGCAGTGACATCACTGAGCTACCGCTACCGGTATGACATCTAAGAACTACTACTGATTTCATCTATGTCAAGATTTATGACCCAAATTCATTGGGTTTGAATAAGGCTTTGTAACTGTAAGGCTTGTACTAAAACGTGTGAACACTGAATTGTGTGAAAGAATGTGGAAACGAAAGTCACAGTTGTCAAAACTGTCTACAAGTGTTAAGAGATAGGGAGTATATAAAAATTCTGAATTGGCTACCCAAAGACAAGTGCAACTTGCCGAAGAACAAACTCGCCCCATTGAAAATAAACTGCAAGGAGGAAAGCAAACTTGAAGAGTAGATAGTAGGGTAGCTTTTTCACTAGAACTCTCAATTTTATTATTTACACAACTCATGTTCAAATTGGTAAAATGAAAAATGTTTGTATATTTTTGGTCAATCCTGTCGAACTTTTTTCTTTAATATGCACAGGAGATTAGGGCAGTAGTATGTAATTTAACCAATGGTGCAGATAAAATCGAACTACTAGGAAAACACTTTGAGAAATCATTTACAACCAATTCCTCCTCAAACGATAATTTTACTAAAAATATAACAAAAGAGTTAGCAAACCCCTTCCACACAGTGCCAGAACGAACAAAATTCATTCCCCTTTCTGAAACTTCATATTTAATTTCAAAACTGAGAAACAAAAAATCCTCAGGTATTGATCAAATTCCTAATTTCGTAATTAAAATACGCCCAAAACCAATAGTTCTCCTTGACAACCATTTACAACGCCTGCTTACACTTAAACTACTTTCTCACTGAAGGGAAAACTTACTGGAAGTCCACCAATTTTATCAGAAATATTCGGAAAAGGATTCGAGAATAAAGGAATTCATTGGTGACAACAATATTCTTCCCACGGCATAAATGGGATTCCGTAACAATCATTCTACATTTCACAACAATCATTCTTCGCTTTATTTCATTGTTGTAAACAATATATTCAAAATAGAGAACGGTAGCGGCCCGACCAAATAATGTTGAAGGTCCAAGGTCACAAAAAGAGTTTATTGCAAAAATCTCGTTTTCTAGGGCTCGGAGGTTAATTGAGCAGCTTACAAGAAAAAAAATGCAACTACAAAAGTGGTTCTATTCATTTTTCACGTACGACAAACCGTTTTAACGTAAACAGACGGCAAAATTACCGCACAAGGCGTATGCTCTATTTCATTCATTTCGGAGCTAACCTGATTCTTGTATTGAACATGGAATTTGACATCGATATTTCAATTTTTGGGGTACTTTATGTGAAGCATCTGGGACATTTTCAAAATTTTCAAAAAAATGGCTCCAACGTTTTTGATTAAACTTCGTTATTGGATAGTGAGGAGGACGTTTGAGAGATTGGCGCAGGTCTCATGTTCGTTGAAAACCCTAATTTTTCGAGAATTGAAAAAATTCAAATTGTTTTAGGCGTCTTCCTAAACTACAATATGAAGATACAAGTTTTTTCTAGATATTATAAGTTACAGTTAATCTTTTAGGAATTCTTTAAAACCTATTTGAGATATATGAAATAAAATTTCGTAGCCTTCAGCGAATATCATATTGGAATGCAACAATTGCATTCTGCGGTGCGACTCGCAAATTTGTGTGAATTACGTCTCATTGTTATGGCATGATTTAGCTTTATGAGAAGCACTTGTAATTGTCTTTGTGTTGATATTTGCTTGAAAATATTTAGTTTTCGCACCAAATTTTCTACGATTTGTAATGAATTTTACAAAAAGTACGAATGAGATGTGTTTATTCGGAGAGAAATTGTGGTATAAATAGTATTACATGACCATTGCTAAAGGAGAGAAAGTACGTGCTGTTTTAGCACCATTAGTTCTGTAATCAAAAAGCGTGAATTCTAAACCACTTTGCTTCCCCCGAACATTACGAAATACCTGTGGCAGTATGTACTAGTAGTACATTCACAATACATAAAGCTATTTGGGGACTGACTTTTTTTGAAAGAATTTTGAATGCGTATTATAAAGAAATTAACTTGTGTGGATAATTCATTTACAAAGACGTTCTATTTGAGGTTGGCTGAATTACAAAGTGTCTCCTTAAAATTTATTAATTGCGTATCATTCATTTTCAATGGTGCATGTATTTGAAATGTAAAATTGCATTGAAACAGTTTTTGGGGTTTTTGAAAAATGAGGTAATTATTTTAATTTTGTATTTAAACCTATGTATATAATTGTTTTATTTTTTGTGTTTATTCATCATACATTTAGATTCCAACAAATATTAATTTATATATTACATAGGTCAAGTAATTTATATAAATAGTGTAAATTTATTGTAGAAAATGGAATACCAATTGGAATTTAAAATATTTAAAAAATATAAACATTTTGAAGGACCTTCGTTCTCGTATTATACTAAGAGTGTGTGCTTCTTGTTTCGCAATATTTGTCGTTAGATTATCAAATAGCATAATAATGTTGTTTTGAGTTATTAAAATGTTCTGTAGTATTGATTTGTTGAATATATTGTTGATAATGTAGGATACGTATTGTTCGTATTATTTCTATAACACACTATTAGTCGCTAATAATAATGATGTTAATGTAAATTTAAATAACTAAACTAATTTGAATAATATTAAAGATTTACGAACCATTATTACACGAAGTATTTGCATGTTTTTTAACTAGTATCCTCCAAAGAGAAAAGTTATCTCTCTTACGTTTTCTTGCACCATCCCTAACCTCCATTTCAAACCTCCACAATCAAATTTACACCTCTTTCAATCAGATTTTATTTATTTGTTTTGTAAACTGGTCTCCTACAAATGTACATGATTTAATAATCCTTGTCCTTTTAATATATCAAGGATCCGTATTTAATAATGACACAAAATAATAACTTCATTCTGCATTTTTCGGAGTGCAGCCATGAGAACAAAGAAACTAATAGTGCGACAAAGCTAATGAAATTATTTAATCTGGTAATAAAAGTCATGGAATTTCGTTCAATATATTTTAGAGAATGCAACATGACACAATAATATTACATAAAACAAAATATATGATTTTTGATATGTTGTTTTGAATTTGATTAGTTTGGTTTACATTTGTTACGTTGGTAAGTGTTGTCTTGCTTTATATGTTGGCTTGCATAATACTGTTCTCGTCACCTTCTAAAAGGAAGGACTAAAATGCAACTTATTAAAAACTAGCAAAATACCCGGCGTTGCCCGGGCTTTCTTCATATTCTGTCCCTGCGAATGAGGGAAAAGAGCAATTTTATATAAACCACGGTGTTTAAGATTATTATTTTTAACGTAAGTGGTGCAAATTTTAATAAAATACTATAATTTTCTTTCATATTTTACAACACATTGCTATTATACTTGGGTTTTTCTAATGTGGCATCTGAGAGTAGTATCTCCAAGATGGAATTCGGCATGAGTTTTTGCGTCATTCTCAGTCCTGCCGCTTGATCTGCAGCACTGCTTGATACGGTCGCGATCATGCGACACCTTGTGGCAGAATCAAGAAAGAAGTGCCGAAATCCATGTGGGAGATACTACCCACAGATGTCACATTACAAACTTCCAAGTGTAGATGAATTTTTAATCTTTTGCACCGCTTCTGACCTCTAGCGAATAAAGTAGGTACCAGTTTTGCTGCAGAACTACTGGACTCTGGCGGAATATATTAGGAACCACGTGCATTAAGCGAAAAACGGTCGCGGTGCATCAACAAACATACTATTTAAATTATTAATTTTTCGCATTTGGGTTGTGTTCAACTTTAGTAAACCCTGCAAGGACACTGCGACAATTCTGAAGAAGGGCCTATAAAAATTTCATATTTATTCATACCCTACTTTTTGAGGTATCGATGTCGGATACACGTCGTTGAATGCACTTTTATTAGTATAGGTGTTACTCTCGCGTGGACATATGTACTCAAAATCGACATACACTATTTTCATTTTTTTTTTGTGTGTTGGCAATTTTTGTAACATTCACATAATCACCCGATGTATTTTAGTATAACCCGACCATGGAGCTATCATGAACCCGTCCAAGCGAAGTGTAGTACTGAAAAGAGACCGGCGCATCTGAGAACTAACAACGGTGACAATTGCGCCGCGCGTTAGCACCGGGGCGGTTTCATCTGGTGCATTCTTGATCCTGTTCTAAAGTAATGAAGCATTTTTTCATGACAGTACGTAATGCTAATTAAGCAACCCAATTAGTTGTTTTTTCAGATAATTTTTCATAGAAACATTACTTTATCACACCGAAAGCACTTAGCAGTGCCGGAATTACTCATGGGGCGCCCGTAGGTACCACACTCCGTGCCGCCCTTTTTACTTTCTCGCTAACCTTTACGCAGTGGAGAGAAAGTAATGTAATGTTGCGGAAAAAAGACAAAGTTTCAACAGAAAATATATTATTGCAGAACACTGGTAACAAAAAATAAAGGATAAATCCAGTTGCTAAATTTAGAAGAAAAAAATCCTCTAATGCGTGGTGTAGTCTGAATTCATATTTTGAGGGTCCTTGATACCTAAAAATCGATTAAAGGTAAAACGTCCGTCCGTCCTGTGAACAAACCTAGTGGCTAAACCGTTCTGATTTTCTCCAAAATTGATAATCCTCTATCGATTGGGTAATGACGCGGTTCCTTGAATTTGAAACCGATGTTTTAATTTTGGGGGTACTTTACAAGAAGCCCCAAGGACACTTAAAAAGGCTCCCAATTTTTGATTAAATTTTGTTGTTGGATAGTGTGAAGGACGTTTAAATTACAGGTCACATTTTCGTTGAAAAATTTAATTTTTCGAAAATTGCAAAAATTCAAAAACATTTCGGCGACTTCCTACAACTAAAATAATAAAGAGAGATTTTTTCCCTTAAAGAAATCTGTTCCTTAAACATAGATTTTGAAGTAAGGTTACGTACAATTTTTAGCTCAATTTTGCGTGAAATATAAGCAATTTTAATTTTTTTCAAATTTTTTTAATTAAAAGACATCTAATTTTTGTTACATTTTGACCGAGATAGCATAAGACCCTAAAGAGAATGTTTTTGGTCTTATGTTCGTTGAAAATTCTGATTTTGATTTTTCGAAACGAAAAATATTTCGTTCTGATTTTTTTAAAACTTTCAAAAATTAAATTTTTTCAACGTCTTTCCACAACTACTATTATGAAAATAATTTTCTTTCGAAGTAAAGTGTATTATCAAAAACAGATCTTCAAATAATGAAATTTAATTTTTTTTTCATTATAATTTTTCCAAATTTTTTTTAAATTTTGACCTCGGATAGGGTAAAGGATTCTTAAAAGACTGATGCAGGACTGATGTTCATTGAAATCCTGATTTTTCGGAAATTGAAAAAAAAAGTGGTTTGCGTCTTCCTATGACTACAATTCTTAAGATTTTTTCTTAATGAAATGTGTTCGTCAAAAACAGATCTTCAAACAAAGTCATACTCAATTTTTCGAAAATATAATTTTTTTTTGTGTAATTTGGCGTCAATCGTAGTCGCCTGCTTCGAAATTCCGCGCCTCATGAATTTGAGAAGCTCTTGGAGACAGGCTAACTAGTAAGTAAGAATTTGTATATTATTTCTAATTTCTTTGTTCGTTTCTTACATTCGAACTGTTGTTACATGTTTACAAATTAAACTTTAAGAAATGATTTAAAATATATTTGATAATCCATATATTTTGTCTGTGTGGCGAGGAATGTATTTGTTTTCAATTATCTATTGATGTATTTTCTTTCAAGCAATACACAAACTTTAATTCCAATTAGCTAAATAGGTTTTCTCTCTTAAAATACTATTTAAATATAACTCGAAAGAAACATTGAAAAATTGAATACCATAAATTTGT
This sequence comes from Teleogryllus oceanicus, assembly GCA_964035755.1. NCBI lineage: Eukaryota > Metazoa > Arthropoda > Insecta > Orthoptera > Gryllidae > Teleogryllus > Teleogryllus oceanicus. The sequence continues at coordinate 13,281,893 of CAXIVR010000003.1, forward strand.
ACGAATTTTTATTTAACATTAATTTTATATTACCACCGTACGCTGCCTTGAGCAACACTTCAGCGGTAGATGTTTGAGAAGTTCATTGTTGAACGGCGACAAGATAAGTGGGTTTTATTGACTTTTGTGAATTCCATAATTGTGGGACATGATTTAGCTGTATGAAACTGTCGAATTAGTGTTGATATTTTTCTTGAAAATATTTAGTTTTCGCACCTAATGTTCTTCAATTTCTAATGAGTTTTACAAAAAATTATGACTGAGATGAGTTAATTCAGACAGAAATTACCGTAAAATAATATTACGTAACCGTAATAGTATTACGTTACTGAGGGCGAGAAAGTATTAGCAAGTAGTGCTGTTTTAGCCCCACTAGTTTCTATTCTTTAATTTTCAATAAAGACAATAAAGTTTCAATAATTTCTAAAGCATTTATTCAGTTAGTAATAATAATAATAATAATAATAATAATAATAATAATAATAATAATAATAATACGACCTCCTTACGAAATTTAATAAACATGTTTATTGCGACGGGGGTGTCTTCGACAGCACGTTGGGTGAGCCAGGCATAACGTGAATTTGCTCCCCTCTTACCTGAATCAAGGTGCCAGCTAGCTCAGGAAGCGGTGAGAGCCTGAAATAGGGGTGGTGGATGGACGTAGCTACTTTTCGATATTGAAAAGAAAAGATTATAAAAGAACATAAAATTTAATAAAAAAAGAAATTAGAATAGAATTACCCAAATTACTAAAAATGTTTGCTAACAGACTGTGCATGAGCTCAGCGGTGCTACTTTCTCTTCCCTAACCCTTAATTCTAAGAACAAAAATCAATACAATACAATTTTATTCATTAAGATTATAACAAATAAAAAAATTGAAGATTAACATTAATTAGGAAGAGGCCAATGCGAGCCATATGCTCCCTGAGAAATTTTCCAATTTTAATCAAGGAAGAGTCTTTGTTATTAATATTGCCTGAGGGGCATTGCTGAAGACCGTGGATCGACACTTTATTGATATCACCATTTAGTTGCAAACGGACGCACTGCCCTCTATGAAGATTCACTTTCTTCGGCTGTGGTTCCTTTTCGGAGGATGGGGTCAGGGCGCTCCCCTGAGTTGGCCGGATCCCTTTGCTGACGGAGGCCGTGGGTCACCGTCCGCCCTCCAACTCGACAGCCGTGACGTAACGAGGCCGCGACAGCTCAGCTTCCAGTTGTGAGAGGGACCGCGTGATATTTATCGGTTAATAATATTCCCGATTTAATCGAAATTACGCCACTTAATTAAGATAAACGTGCAATATTAGTACGACCGGGTAGAGAGAATAATTACATCGGCGCATAGCCGAGTATTCGAAGGTAAACAAACTCTACTAAAAATCAAATTAAGAACAAACTCAAAACTTTCTGGGCAATAATCCCAAATAAGATACTCGCCCGTCTCTCTCTAGTCGACTAACTTCGTGGGCAACAGACCGACCGATTGTCTATCGAGCACCCGCCCGAACGCATCTGATGCCCGAGAGCGTCTCCTTCACCGGCGTTAGCGAGCTTGCCCCAGGCCTGTGTTCTCCCCTCTTCTTACCCAAAATTTCTAGAAGGGTATGTTAACATTTTGAAAAAGGTTGTGTGATTGGCCAGAGCGCCTCTCTCCGGGATGTCCTAGGTTCGAGTCCTGACGACGGCAGGATTTTCGACACTAGCTATTCAGCTAGGTCGAGTTCAGTCGCTGTCTGCAGGAGAATTCTAGCGGCCGGCTGCTCTGATCGGTAGTTTTCCGTGGTTTCTCCGATCCACACCAGGCGAATGCCGGAGCAGTACCCTACCAAACGGGCCACGGACCGCGCGCGTTCTTTCCTTCCTCTTCCTTATCCTATCCTCTCCCCTTACACACGCACTTACACTAACATGCACTACACTACCATACGTGCCGGGAGACCAGTCGGGAGCTAAGGGCTTGTCCCGGCTGGGGCGGTGCCCCGCTGGTGGGAGAGTCCTGGTTAGGGGGAAACCCCACTAGCCGACGGTAGGTCGGCGCCGGATCTCGCCATTCACCATTCACCTGGGGTAGATCACCGCCATATTCTGAGAAAACATGCACTATACTAACGGGACTAATGACGAAAGTAGTTGACGCGCCCGGAAACAAGAAAAAATCAATCAATTACTAAATTCTCCGCCAATCGGCCAGGACGTCTTATAGGTAATCTGAGTGGAAAAGTGGGAAAATGTTCAAACAGCGAGTTTGCCGTGATTGTTTAATAAATACATTAACTCTATACTCGGACACTTTGTGTAAATAAACTTACTGGTTGGGCCGCGACGTTCTTCGAAATCCTTATGGAGAGCGTGGCCGTAGGGGTGAGTTAGCTAAACAAACCCTCCCTCTTCTGGGCGCCGCCGTGGCACAGAAAGTCGCGGCTGCGCGTAGATAATTGACCCTCCGCCCAGGAACCGGCGCAAACATGCTCCAACATGTATTTTGCGACGCAGCTTTTAAAAGGAAATTATACGTGTTTAAAGATAATTGGTATCGTCACATTATGTAACAAAAGATGCGTTCTGACTGCTGAAACTGTCAAAACGCATTGATTTTACAAAATTGATTTTAGATAATTTTCTTCAAAATTAATGATATCGATCATTGCTGGCCAGCCGTCTGAGCGCCAGTGATCTTGTTGAATAAACACGGGCAATTCATTCTTGTCAATAAATAATTTTTCGAATAAAAACTTTTGGATTAAAGAAAATTTGCCGCCCCGGGGCCTGTGCCCAAAGTGCCCATGCCAAAATCCACCACTGTCACTTAATAATTTGATCGCTCATTAAAGATTTGAAACACATACATTATGTTGTATTTTATGGAAATCTGAGATAATGAAGTTAATGAAAAATTTCTAGATATTTTTCATTAAATCGAATAATGCCTTGTTCTTAAGTTGTAGAATTTTTAAAGTGTGCAGGAATCCTGTTCCGTTTACGCCTTCTCCATTTCTTCAATATGTGTTGAAAAACAGATTCCAAAAGAATGGCGGCAAGCAAAAATAATTTCTCTCTTTAAGAAAGGAAATCCCAATCATTATAGAGGAATCTTAAATACATCTTATAAGATCTATACAAGAATACTGAACGAAAGATTAAAAATAATTGCCAATCATTTAATGTCTGAAGAGCAAATGGGATTTAGAAAAGGGTGATCAACTGCAGATGCCACCATTGCTTTAAAAAGGATTATTGAAGAACGTCGGGAGTTTAATTACGAAACTCACCTGGCTTTTACAGACCTACTAAAAGCATTTGACATTGTTAATATGAACTTGCTGTGGAGCATTCTCGAGAAAAGATAATATCCAAAACAATGAAAAATAATGTAACAGTAAATTTAGAGGCGGGGCCGCTCGCGATGCGTGGCGTGACCGGCACGTCGCGCCCTGGCTTCGGGCGGTCGGCGGCGCGTAAATATCGGCGGCCCCTACTTACTATTGCTGATTGTAACTACCGAAGCTCGGACCGGCAGGGCCAACTTGCTCATCCGAGGCCGTTCTATTGTGCGGGTACTCGCACGTACGTGGCCAAAGCCAGAAAAAACTAAGACTCGCGTCTTCCGGGAGGACGCCTCCGCACTCGCCCGCTGTTCCCCTCAGCAAGGCGTCTGCGCTCCACCGCAGTTTGAATCAGAAGAAGTCAATTTTGGCGTTGCACGGGCCCCGCGGCTCGACGGGGTCACGTGATCGCGCCCACGCGATGCTCACGTCCATTGGCCCGCGACATCACGCGACACGGGGTGGCCAATGATGGCTATTTAGACGTAGCCCCTGACGCTTCAAAGTAGCGTCTTCAACAGAATTCTTCCTACGTCACGGTTTCGCCGAATTCAGCAGGCCGGGTCTGCGGCGCTGGAAATGCCTGGTAAACGCTGGTAAATGGTCGTATTCTAGCCGCCCTTGCGACGCACATTGGCACCACGTATTTAACATGCGTTGAAAATGTCGAATTTTAAATAAAGAATTCGGCGTTGCCATACGTGGGCGACTGTCCCATTACAATTATATATATATATATATATATATATATATATATATATATATATATATATATATATATATATATATATATATATATATACATATATATATATATATATATATATATATATATATATATATATTATACATACAACATGTATACATGAACGACAGGTTTAGAACGTGGAAGTTGAACGTAGATCCGGGATATATTTTAATAAAACCTTTTTAAACTCCCTTTTATACGCGGGTGACAAAGTAATAATACAAGACTCTGAAGATAAAATACAGATGGCAGTTTACAAACTACACCAAATTGCGGCAGATTATTTCTTTCAAGATATCCATTGAAAAAACTAAAACAATGGCATTCAGATGAAAGTATCCCGTGAGAACTAAAATAATAATATATGAAAAGATACAAAATACTTCAAATATTTTTAAAACATTGTTTAGAGAAAAACGTAATAGATTCAGAAGCATCTGTGGTACAATTCACAGAAACTTAAAAATAAAACAAGGAGAGAAACACGGGTAAAAGTTTTCAATACTGTTGTTATCCCAGTACTCATGTACGGAGATGAAATAAGAGTAATGTCAGAAGGACAAATTGAGAATCCAGGTGACAGAAATAAAGTTTATGAGGAGCACTCTTGGTTTTACAATTTTAGATAAAAAGAAACACGGATATGCGACAGGGAATTGAAGGTTGAACCATTACGGGATACTCTGAGAAGATTACGAGATTACCGGCAATCGCAAGGGTGAGAAGAAGGGCAGTGGGAAGAAGCATTGGTAGACCAAGAGCAAAATGGGTACCGGAACAGCTTCATTAGCGTCTAATCCTTGAAGTGAAGAAGAAGATCTTAAAAAAGGTTAACAGTATGCAAAGCAAAATGTTAACAAAATGATAATCACATGGCTATAGACATCTGGGATTGGTTTAATTTGAATATATTCTTGCTTTGCATTGGTTACTTACGACACGGACAGACATAAGTGAAATAGTCAAAATTAAATCAAAACCCAGAGTTCACAAAGGGATAACCCATTAGAAACGTATGACTTATCTTCTCAACTTCTTTTTCCCAGGTCAGGCCTGCCTCTCCAACGCATCCAGCGTCTTTAGCGCCAAGTTCCATTTGTCGCAGTGAATTCCATATGTTTAATTGTCTCAGTTACTTTCATAACAGCGTATGTGTATCAAGAAAATCTTACCGATAAAGGCTTGTTCAGTACCACGTACAGTTAAGATGTCCACTGTCGAACTTTTTTATTCCCTAAACAATGCCTCCTATATACGTCCATCTATCCAAGCCAACCAATGACCGACAAGTTTGCCTATACTTCACCGACGAACCTCTTTCAAGTTACAACCCAATCCTTATACAGTATTTGAGAATTACCCGAGTGTGCGGTTCCGTCACTCACGGTTAGACTATTTCCCGTCCACCAATCGAGACGTATGACGTGTCATTCGACGCGTCTCGGTCTCCTGGTGGGGAACTGATAATATCTATGTAGGAGGCGTTGATTAAACCCGAGTACCTCGTGGTTATTTTCAGTCCTTGGCATTATAATTGTCTTCCATGAGGATGACACCCTCATTGTTTACAAACGAGCAATAAGAAATGAAAATCGCACGGCAGAATTTTTATATGTTTATAAGATTCGAAGTATTTCATGGGTATTTTTATAATAATGTAGAGTAATATACCAAAATGATGAACCATTTTTTGTTTATGAAAATGTCGTTTATATGAAGTAGAATATAGGGATGTCAATAGACGATCGCGTGGGAGGTGACAAGTAAACAACCGGCGTTAAAGATAATTTTCGCTAGATGAAGAGGATGTAGAATTGACCGGGCGGAGGCGTAAATAGTATTGTTTTTGTTAGACAAAAGAGGATGATATAGAGTTCTGATGCTTTGGGTTTTATGAAGAACAGTGACACTCTCTCTAGCAACGCGGTAATGAGCGGGTCGGCTCCTGACATTTTACCAGGTCGAGAAAAAACAGTTGATTGACAACCAAATCCGATGCAATAACCTGTTTTATAATTAAGTCTATCGTTTCTTATATTAGGATAAAACGTTCTTGTGGGAAGAGACGAAAGAATTCTACAAAGTAATAATGAGTACGTGCATAGGCGTCCACCCGTGACGCGAGTAAGGGAAGTAATAATAGTATCGCTGGGAGAATTTGAACTTGTTCGCGAACATTAGGCGGGCCTTATGAAGAAGGAAGATTCTGCTGCGAGGATGAAGAAGATTCTACAGGGCGCAATCGAATGGAAAAGTGAAGAGCGCACGAAAATCCGCGAATATTACAAGATAGAGAAAAATGGTCTTAATCAAAGATAATTTCATTTTGATTAACGATGTAACAATTCTTGTTTAAACTTTTATCAGAATCATAATATTTTACATTATAATAAATTCCACTTTGTTACTTCAAAAGAAATCTGATTATCATTATTCGTTACGTGCAATCCAGAAGTAGATATTTTGATAAGATTTTCAGATTCCTCGCCACTCCGTATGGATGGCAGATTGAGCAATTGATTACAAAGTAGCAACAATTATGAACTTTGAACCCAATTAACTGAGCTAGCACGAAATAATTTTGAATGAGAAATATTAAAATTGCGTAGGGGTTAGTAGGGGTCAGGGTTACAGTCGTAATTATTTCCTGGCCCTCAAATCGATAACTAAATTATTCGGAAAATAAGTGTCAAGTGTCATTCAAACGAAACGAGTTTTGAATCTAACGTAATTAATAATTCGTAAAATTACGAATTTTGCTGGCACAAAAGAAGGGTTTGTTCAGTACTGTGTAACCGTCCACCGCCGGCACACACACTAGCTTTCCCGGCTAGGTGCTCAGCTGAGAACATGGACGTTTCTGACTCTTGCATCGTGATTTTATTTCAATAGATCACAATACAATTTTGTTACATCACAATAAATTTGTAAATTACCTTGGAACATTGAATTTGAAGAATATGAAGCGAATGAGAATAAAAACAGAACTGTAAGTAACCCTTGAGAATACATTTCTTAATCTTAATTTCTTAAAGATCGATTTTCAATTTGAAGTAACTTACAGTTTATTCATCTTATTCACATTAACGTACGAAATAGTAACTTTTTAATGTTTATATTATTATATTCGCCTTCAGAACACAAATCAGAGTGTGTGGAGTTTCAAAATCTTGAAAAATAGGGGACGAAAATATGGGTGTGTTAAGCAACTCAGGGGAATCAAATGTAGTTATAGAAGATTTTGCAACATAATTTTTCGAACTAATTCAAAATGATCATCTGTTAGCATTAGAGAATAACGGTGAAGAAGAGCTTACTGGTGATCTCTTATGTGTATTTCAGTGCATATTACCAAAAAAGCGTACAAAATGCAGCTGTGCTAAATTCTCTATATATTCGCATCATCCATTCCTGAAAGTAATTTTTACGGGGATTACAATTTTGAAATTGCAATATTATCCATTCATATCCCATTTAGTGGTAATTTGCGAGGCCATCAGTGTTGGGAATTTTTGAAGTGTGTACAACATAATCAGGTACTATATGATTCGTTAGTAATTCCACTTCCAGATATCCTAAGAACGTATCTGAAGAAAGCTGTGCATAATATTACTCGTGGAAACAGCACAAATCCATTCTTTCTTTAATATGACAGAAATTCATGAATATTCAAATAGATTCAACTGACTGTGGATTCCATGTTGCATTGAATGCAGAATCATAAAAATACCTTAACTGACTGATTTTGCTATTGAAGAAAACAAGGGGTTTTCCCAAAAAAACATTCGGAACCGATTTTTAAAAGTATAGACTACGTCAAATTGAAAGAGAAAATACGAAATTACTCTTGAAGTTAATTTTATGAAACAATATGCTACATTACCTAAGTCCAGGAAAGCCAAAGGTATAAATCGTGCTCAATATCACAAAATGTTGCAAAAATTAAGCGGTTAGTTGGAAATGCGGACGAATCAGCTATACTGAAGAAAAAGGATTCTGAACTGAAGAAAAAAGAAGTCAAAAAACGGAAGAAAAGTCTGTAGAAAACAAAAAGGGCGCTGAAGTCATGAAATCAAAAAAATAGCCCTACGAAAAGGAGGACATGGAACGTATGATGTGCAAAAGGAGAAACCAAACACCAAAGGAAACTAGTGGTGCCACAGAATGTCACAGACTTCCTAGTACTCCTTAGTTCTCTAATTTCTTTTCTCTGGGCTAGCTTTACGGTCTTGCTCCATCCTGTTGCCAGCTGCCGTCTATCAGATATTAAAATATATTCAACATTTCATTTCTCAGAAGATATATTTTTAAGGTCGCTTTTCAACTGATCGGTCATATAGCGACCACTGTAACTTTTAACTCTGGAGTAACGGTGGAGGAACACATACTAACAACATACACAAGCGACTATACCGAGCCGGGATCCGAACCAGCGACCCTTCAAGCCAAGGTAGCTACGGCACTTCAGCCTTACCGATCACGGCTATCCAGGCCGGCAATGGAATATCCTTGGTAACAGTTAAAATTATTGATAAAAAAGAATATAAATTCCATAAACATGTCACTTATGATGTAACAAAACAAGATGAGTTTTAAGCTATGCTATTTATAGAAATAGCACCACCTGCGCAAGTAAAAATCATTTTATTTTTGTTCATTTTATATAAAATCGTTTTATTCTATGTCAAGTGGAACTATAGATTGTGTGCAAAAGCAATTAAGATTTGTTTTAATGAGCATTTTCGTTTGCGAATAGATTTGAATCATTTATGTTGATTAGAGACATGCCTACCTCCATGCATTCTTCTCAACGTTACGACTGCCAACAAGGACCCCAACACCTGAATTCCTAGGTTCTTCCTTATGCTCAGGCCCATTTCGTCGTTCAGCAGCAGTGGTGCCCGCTGTGCTTACCTTGCTAGCGCTCAGTCCCGGCTTGTTCGTCTACAGGGACATAGTGCCGAGTGCTGTGCTCCCGCAGTGCGTAGCAACGAAGACTGGTGCTCGTAGTGACCAGTCTGTCATGCGACACAAACTCATCAACAGGGCATGCTATTAGTCAAGCCCTGCTAACGCTTCACAATAGTGACATCAACAATTTCATCAACGGTGAGGAAAATCCGACGCCGCAAGTTCCGCCATCAGAGGAAGCCATGGACGTAGTACCCGGCATGGCCCCGCCCCTGACCAACACTCAAGGAAACGCGGAGGTTACTCAGTCAACAGGAGCTACAAGCAGAACGGAGCATCAACCTTCAACATCAGGTGCAGTGAGAAAAAGGTCAGTCTGTGAACTTGATGATTTTCATAATAAAAAAAGAAGTGCGGAAACCACAATTACAGTGATCCATCTGCTGATGATAGTGACCTTCAATTTAACGTGCCAGTGAATAACAGATTTCATCTACTTGCTAGTAAAGACTCCATGCCTGAGGACACAAGGTTCGAGTATCTAAAAAATCAACAAGATCAAATTAGTGTCTCAAGTAGAATCCCACCAATATTTGTAGCCCGCATCGAACAAGTTAATAACTTTATCAAGGAATTAAAAATTAATGTTACCCAAAATTTCGTAGCAGACATCAAAAACAACAAGGTTAAAATCAGTGCCAACACATCTACAGACTTTCGTAGCATAATCAAATATTTAATACAAACCAGAGAAATTTTCACTCGTTTAAAGACCCATCTAACAAAAAGTATTCAGTTAAGTATTTAAAAACATACATCAGTCAATTACGGAACCCGAAATCTTCTCAGATTTAAAACAACGCTACCCATCAATCACCAAAGTTACAAGACTACTAAAAGACAATAATCCAGTTCCTGTTGTGGCCGCCGAGTTTAACGAAGGTGAACCAATAGAAACAATCTTATAGCAATAACGCAAGTATGCAATCATCGTGTGAAAACAGAAAGACGTCGAAAACCTCAAGGCCCCTTGCAGTGTCAGATGTTTAGATTACGGTCACACGAAGAATAATTGCAATCGTGTTATCAATTGTGCTTTTTGTGCCGAAAATCATTATTCTGTGACGTGCCCCAACAAAACTAAAACCCCTCTCTGTGCGAACTGCAACGGAAATCATCGAGCGGACATACGTAATCCAAATTGCTCTTATTTTAAAGAAATCCTTGAAAGAAAAAACAATGATTGCAACAAAACTAATAGAAATGAAAACCCTCAAAACTCTCAATCCCCTCCCCCCCCCTCCTCAAATCCGTCTAGAGAAAATTTTCCAAAATTACCCCAAACCAGTACTCTCCGAAACTTCACCCACATCTCAAACTCCAAAAATCGAACCCAATCCAACTCACAAAATTCTCACATCCACTCCCACCTTCCCATCCAAATGATTCTGACTCTAACAATCCAATTATCAGCACAATAATCAACTCAATCACCTCATGCATCATTAATTTGATAAATTCTTTAATCCCTACCATCATCAGCACCATTCAAAACTCTGTCACCGCTTATCTAAGCAATAATAGTGTCAACTCAACCCACTAATAATATATCCATCTTGGAATTCCAATAGCATCAATAATAAAAAACAGAACTAATTCATTTTCTGCATCATCATAAAATTGATGTAGCATGCATAACTGAAACACACCTCAATAAAAAAATAAACTATTTATTCCAGGTTACAGCACTCGACAGATCAACAGATCGAACGGAAAATAGGGGAGGAGGGGTACTAATCGCGGTCAAAAATTATCTTTATCACCACCAAATCAATCTACCCGACACACCTGAGCTGCTATTCTTAACATCATTCGTGATATCTCGCATTCGTAATGTCTCGAACGGTCCAATTGCGAAGACTACGAGGAAACCGTATTCTTAAATACCCTTCGCGATACCATTCGCACATGACGAGCGGTAACGTTTGGCAACGCTTCACTCGCTGCTCGATTGTCTCAAACGCTGAGGTTTACGCGCGTTGAAAATTGGTTGTAACGTAGTGGCGTTGTGTGAAAAGACATTAATTACAATTCTGTAGTATTATATTTTTGTTCGAGTCGAATTTTTCGTTCGAATTTTTTACTGTTTACTGGTTTCCAATTTATTTTATTTTTTAGTTCCTTTTAGAAAAGTAATCCATAGGCTTGTTTTGTAAATAGTATTTAGTTTTGTGTATTGCATAGTTTTTTTATAAATATGGACGTGAGAAAGGTATACACTTCAGAAAGACAAAAAGAAACTAGTGATAGAGTGGTTGAGCCAGCCCGGAAACGAGATATTAGTGTCAGGAAAATGTTCTCAGACATTTACTATGAAAGATGCTGAAAAGAAATGGAAATAAATGGAAGAAAATCATGTGTAGAACCAGGATATTTAGCATTAATATTTAAGATTTTTAAGTTTGCATCACAAACTAATTGAACATTTATTGAATGATACCCTTTCCGATTTATATAAAGATTCTCTGGATACTGTGGATGATTTACTTCAGGGGGGAAAATAGCAATGTGGGTGCAATCAATACATCCAATGACTCCAGGAAAAGAGAACTTCGATAAAATTTTGATCTAACGTGATTGAGTTCTTGAAAGTTGGACGGAAATTTTACATATTCATTGAAAATTCTAGGATGATTTAATGCAATTGCAACTTCTTGAATACACCTGCTGACAGATACACCCAGAAACCAATTATTTCAATGTCTCCTTGATAACTTCCTGATGCGAAAACTTCAATGCTATCAGCACCTAGATACAACCCAAGCAAAATGTGAAGAAAAATTATGCTAGGTTCAAAATAAGAAATGTACTACAAGTTCACTAGTGCAAAATAACAAAAGATTTATTAATTAATAGTATGCCTTCATAGCCACATCCATGTCCTTAGGAGCACGAGCTGGCTTCAAGTAAGGGCTTAGAGTTATCGTAATGAAATTGAACAGCTCTTTGAATACTCTGAATATTTTAATGAATTCTCGGTTTGATAATTCATCAATGGGATTGCGAATAGTTGCAATAGATCTCGGCAATGCTTGTGCATTGCATTCTGCATCTGCTAATGACTCTAACAGTTCTAGAGCGACTATTTCATCCATTTCTGAAAAGCATAATTATAATGATATTCTGTTCGTTAGGCATGGCAAAGTTACATTATACACACATTATTAGTGAAGATATATTCTAAATGTTTCTAAAAATCAAATTCTAAAACTTCTAAAAATCGTATTTGATATAATATTTAGTAACTTCTATGAGCGTACAAAGTTATTAGATAAGAATACGGTAGGTGGTTACTATAATTTACTACGCACCTTCCCTCAGAATGTGAAGAAAATGAGGTTATGGTAATAATGTTTACTATTCGTGATGAATCTCACTGCTACAAACCCCACTCGTGAAATCGCGAACGCAAATCACGACCACTCGAGACGAGTCGAGTGGTTAAGAATACGTAAATTCGCATTTCATTCGTGATGACGTCAATCACGAACGTTCGAGATGATCACGAACGGTTAAGAATAGGAGCCCAGGAATCGAAACTGTTGCTATCCAAATATTTATAAATAGCGAACCATGGAAAATTATAACAGCTTATAAGCCCCCCACAGCCAAAATTATAAATGCAAACTTTCCTAATTTTTTCAACCTACCGAGAAAACTTTGCTGTTGGGTGACCTTAATTCAAAACACGTAATCTGGGAGTGTCAAAATAATAATCACAACGGGAAAGTCCTAGCTCAACTAATAAACATTTCAAACCTAAGAATACTCACCCCCTCGGAGCCAACCTACCACCCTCAAGATCGTACTCGTAATTCGGACATCCTTGACATAGGCATCATAAATACTAATATAAAATTCTACTCTACACCTACTTTCGAACTTGGCTCTGATCATATCCCGGTAATGATTACTACACACCAACTTATACCGCAACACGCCCCGCCCCTAAACCAAACTCAATAAAAATTAATTGGCACAAATTTAAAAAAACAGTAATAAATTCCTTGCCCAAAATAAAAACATTAAATACCCCGTTGGAAATAGACCAATCCATCTCTCATTTCAACGAAATAATACACTCTACTCTAAAAAGTACACAATTAACTACTCCTCCCGGCTCAAATACAACCAGACATAAAATACTACCCAAAGAAATATTGAAAGCAATTTCAATAAAAAACAAAACTAGAAGACTTTGGTACCGATTAAGAACACCTGAGCTTAAGAGGGAACTAAACCTATTAACAAATATCGTAAAGAGACTTATAACTAACTTCAATAGCCAAAACTATCATAACTTCAGTCAGTTACTATCATCCAGTCGCTCAGCGTCAGTAACAACACTCTTTGGCAATTCACACGAAAAATACTTAAAAAGAAAAACACGATACCTCCTATAAACTCAACAACAGATAAAGTGTACACATCCTACCAAAAGTCAGAAGAATTAGCAAGCTATTTTGCTTCAACTGACTTCACTGTCAACAACACCAATTTCCATCCTGGACCATACATAACCAAATCAGCATCAGAACAAGAATATGGACCTCACCAAAAAATACACTACTTTTCACCCTCTGAAATTAAAAAAATATTAATAAACTGCCTCTTAAAAAATCACCCGGACACGACAATATAAATAATATCGTATTAAAACATTTACCTGCATCAGCAATAGCTACCCTCACAAACATCTACAATTCGTGTCTCAGAACAAATTACTTCCCGCATACCTGGAACCATGCTATCATTATTCCCATTTGTAAACCGAATAAAAATCCTGCAAACGTTGACAGTTATCGTCCGATCAGTCTATTACCATCCTTATCAAAGATATTCGAGAAAATTATACTTAAAATATTAAAAAATTACCTACACATAACGAAAATAATTCTTAAAGAACAATTTGGATTTATGGAAAAAGTGTCTACTCAGTGTCTATCAGTTACTAAGAATATCCGAACACATATACACAGCATTCCAGAAAAAACATCACACAATACGCGTATTCATAGATATCACTTAGGCGTTTGATCGGACATGGCACCAAGCCTTAATGTACAAGATCAAACAAATTGGCACCCCATACTACATAAAATCAATTATCAATAGCTTTCTCAACAATAGAACTTTTTCAGTGAACGTAAATAATCATCACTCCAACCCTAGACTAATTAACGCAGGACTCCTCCAAGGCTCACCACTTTCACCCACACTATTCAACTTATACGTTGCAGATCTTCCTAAATTAACGAATATTCACATAGCCCAATTTGCGGACGATACAGCAATATTTTCTTCTGGCAACTCTATCATTGACATCAGAAATAGAACACAACTATACCTCAACTTACTCGATAGCCGGGCATCCAAACTAAAAATACAACTGGATTCATCCAAAACCGCAGCAAAAATATTCACACTAAGACCCTATACCTTCCCCACCCCCTAACAATAAACAACAATAAACTACTGCAATGAAAACCTTTAATCTATAGAAACAGTCCATTACCATATCATTCCTCAATTGCACTATACAAAGCCATTCTAACCAAAAACCAATCTAAAGAAATTACAATCATTCAGAACCAATTTCTCAGAACCATTACCAATGCACCGTGGTTTGTCACGAATCATCAGCTTCACAAAGAACTCAACTTAGAACTCAACTCATTGAACATCATATCACATACTTAGCCACCAACTTTTATTATTATTTACCTCAAATCTCTTCCCTTGTAACCTTTAGACTCGCTAAAAACCCGAACCATACCAGAATAAAAAACAGATACCCCTACAATATATTCCTCAAAACCTTCCCGAATTTGAACCAGAATAGAGGGCCCAATAGGGCATCCTCAACCTTATGTTAGATTTAAGTCTTAGAAATAAGTTTTAAATATAAGTTGGTAAGTAAGCCTATCAAACATATGTAAAGTTTATACTAAAACTGACCTATGTACATCCAACAAAAGCAATAAAGAAATTTAAAAAAAAATTGCTCAGGCCAACTCACTCCCACAACCAAGCCTTTCTTGAGGTTACCTCCCTATACAATAATAGAGCGATGCGACAATCTAGTGGAATATCAACTTTCAGATAATAATGTTAAATTGCTGGTGCTCCAGAATGGCACAGACTTTCTCGCACTAGTTACTTTTCTTATCTCTTCAGTGTGGACCACCTTTTCGGTATTGTCCGAAACTCTTCTCATCTGCTTTGCCGGCTAAAAGACATTTTTCACATTTTTTTCAATTTGTTAGTCCCCTGACTAATTGAAGTGGTAATGAAATTATGATGTCAGGAGAGTGACGTAGTGAACATCGTTTCAATTATATACAATTAAATAAATACATGAAAACCACATGAACCAATGGTTTTGCCTACGTTTTCCGTGAAGAATGTAGGAATTTGCTTTTGCATGAAATTTTTAATTATTATTCAATAATTCATATAACATTAGTATGAATATAAAAGTAAGTAAATTCGTGTATTTTTTGTATTCAAAATTACTGTGTATTTTTCAAATTTTAACTATGAATTGATTTTAATTTTCAAGAGATCTAAAGTATCAAATTTACAAATATGGGTTTAAGAAATAGTTTAAGATGCTATGCAGACGTTGATAACAGTACTGAATAATTAAAAAAAAATTAATTAAGTTATTTAAAAAATAATAAATTTAAATATAATAAAATTGATCCTTTTCTCATCTCTAATCAATTGGATAATAAATAGTCCGGGCAACGACGGGTATTTAGTTAGTTACTTTATAAACTACGCCTTTTAAAAACTGCGCTTGACATTCCATGCAACCAATCGAAGCATGCTCATTAACGACACATTAAAATACACGTATATGTATTTATTTATTTTTATTTATTTATTTTACGTCAAAAAAAAGTTAAAAACTGCGTATGACGTGCTATGGGGAAAAGTGAAATGTGTGCACATTTTCAAAATTCTGTGATCCCTACACTAAGTCATATACTACTTATTTATTTATTTATTTTACGTAAAAAAAAACAGTTAAAAACTGCGTATGACGTGCTTAAATACTGACTTGACGTACTTAAATTTTGAATTTTGAAAGGGAGAAAAAAAACAACAAAAAAACTCCCATGTAATAAAATCTATTTTCAAGGATAAATAAGCAATAAATTTTGGCTCTTATTACTTCCTGCCGCGACAACATGGAAACGATAATTTGAAGAATTGTGTTTCCCACTAAATTCTAGAAGACGTGCACAGAAAATGAAGTTACATTTATGTCCAGAAGCAAAACAAGGGGCCATCTCAGCATTTGCTCAATGGATCAGGGAAACTGGACGAAAAACCTGATCGAGATGGGTAGATTGTTGAGATGTAGATTGTTTATTAAATGTAAAATAAATAACTTTTAAGACTACTTGCTGGGAGAATCATAAGAGGTTATTTCTAATGTTTACATTTAACATTCAGTTTAACCCCCTCTTCTTTTTCATTTCTAATGTGTATTATAAATGAAGTAGTTTTTAAAATAAATACAAAATCTTCAAAAAATAGTAAAAACTAGATATTTTTCAACGAAATAATTTTGTATTTAACCAAATATGAAATGAAGGTGATCAAAATAATATGATAAATTCTCCTTGAATAGTCAAACTGTTCCTCTGAAGCATAAAAAATGGTGCAGAACAAAACTACACACAATGGTTTTTCAAAAAGGACTACGCACATTGCTCTAGAACAGCAAATAAAACACTCACTTATTACACTTCAATATGATAAACATTTAAACAAAATCATTGTTTATGAATCTGCAAAAATACCATACAGTATTTTATTGAATGTTACCCTATCGCGGCATTTATTGAGAAGAACAAGAACATTGTGTAAGGACACTTTCTGTTCACTGTACTTTCATCGTTGTGATGCCTTGCATTCGCCTTGATTTTTGGTTGCTAGGAGATGTTAAATAATTGAATATGTTTATCTTATGCCTCAGCATGTTCACAGTACTATTATAAACCGCCAGCCTTCATGCTTCATGTGAATTTATATTTTCCCCTAACATCACAGTGTCAACATCAGCTGTATTAAGATCATAATGATGACACAAATACTATTGTGTCGTCGAATGTTATTCGTACTTCTGATAGTGATTTTTTCCCTTGGTGGTTTGCTGACAGGATTGTCGATTTTATATTTGGGACGTACTCATACGTTTACGCGTCACGTTGCGAAACATCATGTTCGCGAACGGTTTCCAGATCCCATATATGCTTCAAACTTTTCTACAAGAAAAGAAGTATATACAACTTCACCGGTGCACATTTCAACACCAATTATTGAAGAAACTGAAGCATCCTTCAACAACCAAGATATTTTTAAGTTTCAGGAAGACACTGACAATTCCGTAAACGGGGATTCCTTGACTCTGCTCAAAAACCTTGAGGAAGGCTTCCTAGCGACTATGCCCTCTGTTAGTGTTCCTTCAGTGTATTATTTTCTTCCACATTTACTTGACAGTCCGTGGAGTTTACGACCAAAATATTGTCTTTCACATGGACGGAACGGAGTGTCTGTTGTATTGGGTATTTCGATTAGTAAAGAGGAAGTAAGTAAACTAATAGACACCCTTGTAGACTTTCTAGAAAATATGACACCTGCAGAAGAACATGACACAGTAATAGTTGTGTTTTTGTCAGAAACTCACCGCCGACATGTAATTCAGGTTACCAAACAAATATTGACTGTATTTCCCAAGCAAGTGAAGACAGGTCTCCTGGAAGTTGTGACTCCTCCTGTGACATATTATCCAAAGATGAATGCTTCCAAACCTCGTCCATCATGGAAATATACCGCCGATCAAGAAAAAAAACTAATTAAAACTAATCTTGACTTATGTTTCTTAATGATGTATGCTCAATCAAAAGGAAAGTTTTATGTTCAATTACAAAGTGGGATAGCATCAAGTAAGAATTTTATTACTATTATGAAGAATTATGCCCTTAAAATATCGTCTGAAAATCCATTTTGGTTAGTGTTGGAATTTTCTCGGTCCAGTACATTTGGTTCAATGTTCAAATGTGCTGATTTACCAACGCTCCTCCAATTCTTCTTTATGTTCTATAATGATCAACCTCTTGAGAGACTTTTGCGTTATTTTATTTACACAAAAACATGCCTATCATATACTACCGGAGACTGTGAAAGAGCCAAATTACAGCTCTATTTGCAATACTCTCCAGTTTTATTCCACGATAAAAAATAATTATTTGGTAATTCAACTTCAAAATACATGTTTCATTTCTTATAAATGAAACTAAATTGCATCAGCAATATGTTTCCAACTTATAAATTTTAACTCTAAATAACAAATTCCAAACTTGAACTAATCAAAACCAATTGTAATACACATTCTAGTTGGTCTTGAACTAATTCATTTGGAATGGAGTGAGCGGATTGATTTTTGTTGAAAACAATTCAAGAATTGAGAGTGAATTGCATGGCTTTACTGTGCTCGTATGTAAATATTGATGTTATTGTTTCATTGTTTTTTCCATGGAAAATTTTATAAACATCCAGAGCAATAAAATTAGTTATTTTGTTTTCATAGTAAAAGATTTAACCATGTAGCACAAACTGAAAAATATTTTATTAATTTGATGACCTATTGTGAGGACAACATCTAGAGCGTATGTGATGAATATTTCTCAATGAAAAAATAGCCTTATTTATATTTTCAATAATATTTGAAAGTTATAATTTTACTGACAGCGTTTCTGCAAACTATTGTGTGTATGTGAGCGTGTGTATAAAATTCAAAAGCAGTTGAGAAATATTGAATCTCTGTGCTTTGTCATAACTTAAATAAAAAAACGAAGCGAAATAATTTTTATTATTTCGCTTAATATAAGTGCTGAAATGGCATATTGTCATAAAGATATCAATGTTATTGTATCTGACGCTCTGCTTTTGTGATATGTAATAATTGTTATTCAAATCAACATGGATAAATAACTTATTCCAGTTCGTACATCTAACAATGATGAATGTATGACCTTAAAAACAAACTATGACAAATAATTGAGAAAAAATACCATGTTAATTTACTCTTAATTTCCAGTCTTAAGCTTAAAGATTACAGCATACTGAGCAAGTATAGTCCTACTTAAAAAGCGAATCTCGATGGAATTGCGAGGTACAAAGTGCATACTACTGGACCAACAGAAACCTCCGACGCTCTTCCAAAATCAGATCTGTGACAATGTACTGAAGGAGTTGAAAAAACATGGATACAAGATGTACAGTTGGTATGCGGTGCATAAACTTCACTTGCTTCACTTACCTTCAATAATCTATTAGATACTGTGGCGACACGTTCGGTCATCGATAGATGCATCGTTGACCAAACAAAATTATAGAAAGTATGAATTTTCTATACAGAGAAGAAATTAATCTACAATTTTTTTATGGTAAAAGTTAAAAGAAACAGCTGAGAAGTGACGGCTCGTGCTTACGTTGCACGGATGCACAACCCCCACATAACAGAAAAAGATCTTAAAATATGTTAGGAATTAATTTTGTATATTTTCCTTTTAATGACATTCAATATTCAAGGTATTGCAGCAATATCGATGTATATGAAATCATTTTGAAACCAAAGAGCGCTCTCTCCGGCATCTGGTTGTCTCCCCACGCAGTGCACAATGTGACGCTCTTAGTTCTATTACTGCATTTTACTTTTTGGCCCTACGCTTCAATATATATCCTAAGGTGTAGCAACCAGTGGGTGAGGGGTCTAGTTGCCAGGAGCGGCGCGGTGTCCGAGAGGAATACCAATTTTCTGTCTGCTGCAACTTAATTTTATGAACTTCGCGTGATATTGAAAGTACAGCTCAGTCACTTCTTGTCGGTATTGATTGCATTATTTATGACTAGTTGAATGTGGCGTCGCCGACGCTGTGCACTGTTTTAAAAGTATTTTTTCATGGGATGAATATTTCTAAATCTCATGTTTAGCTTCGTTCAAATCAGTTCTTACAGTATTTGGCATTGAACATGCCAATGAATCACAGTAGATATAATGTTATACTCCGTTCAAAAATTCCCAACACGCAATGATTTTGCTATTACCTCCATAGGGATATGAAAGAATATTATTGTAGTTTCAAAATTGTAACTACCGTAAAAAATACTTACAGGTGTGGATGATGCGGTAGTTAGAATTTAGCACAGCTACATTTTAAACGCTTGTTTTTGCTAATATGTATGAAAATTTACATAAAACATCACCTGTGAGCTGTTCTTCAGCGTTATTCTGTAATGCTAATGTAAGATCATCCCCAAATAGTTCCAAAAATTCTGCCAAAAAATCTACAATTACAATTGATTCTTTCTGCGTAGTTGCACGCTTAAGATCGTAATGTGCAAAGTCTGTACTTGGGTTTTTTAACGTGACATCTGTGGGTAGTATCTCCAAGATGAAATTAGGCACGATTTTTTGCGTCATTCTTAGTCCTGTCGCTAGAGTCGCTTGATCTGCAGCACTGCTTGATACGGTCGCGATCATACGATATCTTGCAGCAGGACCAAGAAAGACCCCAAAAGTCATGCCGAATTACATCTTTGAGATACTACCCACAGACGACACATTAAAACAAACACGTATAATGCGCATGTACTTTCGTTCAGTAACATGTTTTCTTCCTATTCACTAGGCGTTCTCCAAATTAATGTTTCAAAGTAATACTGTACGTAGGTGTTTGCAAATTTATTATTAAATAGTGGTGCTTCAGAATGGCACAGACTTTCTCGTAGTATAGTTTTCAAATTTGTGTGGAATGGCTTTACGGCCTTGCCCCATTCTCTTGCTAGCTGCCTTCTATCGTCGTCCAAAGTACTTTTTTTAAATTCTTAATTTTTCGGTTTTCTAAAAGTAAAACGGAAATATTACTTAATTTAAATTTCTGAGTTTTCGTAACACTTCATTAGAAATCATTTAATGCACATTAACTCACAAATGCAGTAGTGTTTACAAATTGCTGAAAATGTGCATATTAATGCCGTGAGACATTTGTGTATTTACACAAAATTACATTTGTGTATTAAAAAAAATACCCCAAAATGCACTTTACGTCATATTAAACAGTTCGATAAGCACCATTCCTACGAAAAGTTTGCAGAAATATGTGTAGCCAGTTTTGAATGCGTTTAAGCGTTTCTGAAAAGGCAGAATTATAACAGAGTTCATTTTCACAGAAAACTGTTGAGTTCGAGAAACTTTATATGCCATTATTTAAAGCACATGCAATCATAAATACAATATTGTGAACAATTACTGCTACTGTAAATATTAACGATGTGAGAGACAAGTCAAAAAAATTACGTTTTTGTAATATTTGAAAAAACAAAACCATACAGCAATATGGCGTTTATGTCATCTTATAGGGTACATACCAAAAGTTGAAAGAAAACAATTGGTGCCGTTTTCGGGAAAATCTTGTTTCTGTTAGTTTTTAATATTGCATATATTGCACATAATGCTGTATTGCGCGAAAACTACTATTTTTTTAAATGTTCATGATCTAAATGAAATAACTAAATATGGAGAACAAATTTTAATTGAAAGAAAAATCTCCATCTTCAATTTTGTAGTTGTAGGAAGGTGCCGGAAATAATTCAAACTTTTTAAATTTGTGTTTGATATTCGCGACTGATAAAAGCTACGTTTAAAATATCAGAATCAAATATAAGGAATCATCTCGGTATTTGTATTATGGGCTAAGGAAAACAATGAGAACTTAATGTCACACATGAATGAAACAAATGTCACACTTTTTTAAATTAATTTCCTCTCAGCAAAACACTTCACTCGGCATGGTCTTCACATGAACCTTGCTGGAAAACATGCAGTCGGTAACAAGCTTGCACAATACATCATGAACTCCAGTTCTACGCAGACTCCTGCCAAAAATCCATCCCTTTCACCTTTCTTACGTTCTCCACCCCCACCCTTATTTCAAACCCTCTTGCCGCTTCCTCTGAACCTACTCCCGTTTCTCCCATTCCCCTACCAATGTACCACTACACCTGTTGCCCCATTTTCCTCACAACCTGTCACATTACAACCGGGACACATTACAACCTCCGACCACGCACTAATTCCAAAGTTTTACCTCGCAGGCTTTTATTGCAGAGAGAGAGAGGGGGGGAGAGAGGGAGATGGAGAGAGAAAATATTGATTCTAGCTTCGCTAAAAGTGATATTACTTTACATCTACAGACCTCCAACAAAGAGAGCTGCAGATTATATTTTGTTCTTAGAAAAACTGCAGATAACACTTAACAATGTCAGCAATCGCACTTTTGAATCCATTGTTGAATGCCGAGATTTGAACATGATTTTTTAGTCGAATCTTGCGAGAAAGAAATGTTTCTCAATTTAATTAATTGCTTCAATTTAGATATTACAATTAATGTACCAACAGGGATCACACTAAATTCAATGAAGGCAATTGATCAAATTATAATTAACAAAACTACTACTCGATATGAAGTTGAAACAAAAGATTTAGGATACAGTGACCACGATGTTACCATTATACGAAATGCGAACACGCACAAGAAATAATACACGTAAAAAAAAAAAAAAATCATTACTAAATGGAAGCGGTTTATAATACTGTTGATACAAATGACAAACATAATTCTTTTTTTTTTTTTTCAATGCTTTCATTTTATTTTAACACTTCCTTTCCTCTTCAAAAAAGAAAATTAAATATTTCACGGGAAAGCAATTCTTGAATAACACAAGGGATTAGGACATCTTGTAAAAACAAGCCCTATTCTCTTCTTACTATACGTAAACGATATGCCCTCGACATTTCGAAATGAAAAAAAAAAACAGTTTTCTTTGCGGATGATACGAATATTCTTTGCAATAAAGAAACCGTAAATAGTACAAAATGTTACAAGATGTTACAAATTGGGTCCGAAATAACAAATTAATAGTAAATGAAAAGAAAATGGTTTTAATGCAGTTTTCCATTTCAAATAAACAATTCTGTGCTCCATTGAAAATGAACGGTGTACCATTGACTGATATTAAGACAAACATCATTTTTAGGTCTCTCAATTCAGTCAAACCTTAAATGGCACGTCCATTTAAATGAATTGAACACAAAATTAAGTTCATTATGCTACGCGTTCAGAATTCTTGCAAATTCAGTCAGCCTTCATACAGCTCGTTGTGTATATTTCGCGAATGTTCATTCCCCTCTGAGATATGGCATAATATTCTGGGGAAATACATCTTATAGCTCCCAGACTTTAAGATTACAAAAATGAATTGTACGAATAATTACCAAATCCCACCCACGTGATTCTTGTAAGCCTCTCTTCATTAACCTAGGAATTTTACCATTACCTTGTCTGTTGATTTACGAATCAGTGGTTTTTGTCAAAAATGACCTGCTTAAGGGCGGGAATATATTTTCAGAAAATGCCGACGTCTATTACTATAACACTGGACGTAGAAATCATATTTATCAGGTGACAGTATCAACAGCTCAAAAGAGTTTCCGAGAAACTTTATTTTACATTATTTAAAGCACATGTACTCACAAATACAATAATGTGAAGAAATCTAATGTAAATTTATTACGTGAGAGAAAACTTTCACTTTTGTAATTTTTGAAAAAAAAAAATGAATAGAGCCTCAAAAATTTAAAGAAAAATTTTGAGCCGTTTTTGAGAAAATCTTGTTTTTTTTTTTTAATTGCAAATATTGCACGCACTATTGCACGAAAACTACTCAAATTTCAAAAAAAAAAATCTTCATGGCCTAATTGAAAGAACTATTTATGCACAACAAATTGTATTTGAAGAAAAAGTCCATGTCTTCAATTTTGTAGGAATACGCCGGAAAAATTCAAACCTTTGCAATTTTCGAAAATGCAGGGTTAACTGTGATATTTAGACCTATACCACCTTTATAAGTGTAATTTGTTCTTATCTTACAAGAAATTTAAAGAAAAAATTTGGAGCCGGTTTTTGAGAAAATTTTGAAAATGTCCGAGGGACGTCAAATTAATATTAGCGTATTCTTTTGTTATTGTTTTTTAAAGTACACAAATGTAATTTTTTCAGTGTCTCTCACGTCATTATAGCAACACTTAAAATGAAGTTTTTCGAAAAATCAATCGATTCTTGTGAAAAATTACTTCAAATTTCGCATTTATAGTATCGCTTAAACGCTATTTTCTTAAAAACGGCTATAAATTTTTCAATGAAAATTGCCATTTAGGACGAGGTTCTCCTCTTCTTTAATGTTCTTAAAGTAATATTTCAGTTCTACTATTAGGAAACCGAAAAGTTGAAAAAATTTCAAAAAGTGTACTTTGGACGGCGATAAATGATTGCTGGCAAGATAATGGGGCAAGACCGTAAAGTCAGTCCACACCAAGGAAATTAGAACACTTTACTTGGAGTAAGTCTGCTTCATTCAGTAGCACCACTAGATTTTTATTATAATATTGTTATAGTAATATTATATTTGTTAAGTTGACGTGTAGTAGGTACGTAATAAAAATTAATGAACAGGACCCATTATTCGATACTTGTATGAAAGAACAGGAAGCCGAGAAAGATTGTACTTTTAGTACTTTTTAATATAAAATTATTTATTTACCCGACTGTAGTAATTCACTAAAGGAAATATATATGATTGGCCTGCTTCTTTGTGCATATTTCAATGCCCTCGTAGTTGCTAATACTAAATATATTTTCATAATTTGTACGTGTCTTTATGTACCACTTGTAGCGTACATCAAAGTAATAAATAAATGGGCAAAATATTATTTAACAGTATTTTCTCTTGAATTTACAGAAATGTATCAAAATATAATTAATCAAAAAATGTTTTATATTACATGAAAATAGGTTCAGCTATTTTGCGAAAACCTCTATATGGGTCTTAGCGGTTTATTTCTTTTAATAATTAAAATCAGTTTTGCCGCCGGTATTTTTTTCATTGCAATAATTAATTAATTCTGTTATATTCTATTAAAATAGTCGTAACTTGTTAAAATCGCCTTACGAATACTAAAACAAACATTTTTCTTTACATGTAGGTAACTGATATCAGTATGTATTTTGAGTATTACTTAAATACTTATTTGAAAAGTATTTTGGCTAAGTATTTAAATACTAAATTTAAAGTATTTTGCGCAATCCTGTGTATTTAAAGTAATATCAATTTTCAATACATATTTATTTCGCTACATAGTTGAAAGTAGTAAAAATAAACACTTAATTATTTCCATTTCTAGTTCGGTGAGTTGCAATGGCAGGAGAAGAATATTTAGTTCCCCCTAATTTGCTTTTTATTTTTACGGTACTGCCAATTTTCGAAACTTATTTAATAAGTTATATAGCTGAAACAATTAAATGCAATAGTGTTCATCCAAGTATAATAGCCTTAAAGGCAATCACGTTTAATAGTGTGTTTTCCTTGCTTAAAGTATTCTCTTATCCACATGCGCCTCTCTCTTTTTCTCGTCTTTCGATTGATTATAAAATAAGCTGCCGAAATTGCGGCGCAAATAGCTGGATCCGTTGTACAGAACAGATCTGAAGCACCGCAGTGTTGCACCGTGTGGACACTTGACCTGCACTGGACAGCGCACGTGCACATGCAATTTTATTCCCGGGACGCACAGAAAAACATCGTGTGGACGCGCCTTTATGGACGAGACTGTTACAAGCGAAGTAGCACAATAGTTCACGTCCTGTTCGATAGAATGCATCAATGGCTCTATCTTAATCGAGCAGACTATCTCGCGCTCAGGTTAACCCCGATGCCCTGGTATTTCGTTACGTCTTTTCTTGCGTTTCGTACATGGAGAGGCGGTGTACACCGTGGACCTACGGCTTCCCCTACTCTGGTGTAGACCTTCTAATCTGTCCAAGTTATTAACCATCATTGAAACAGCACTAATAAACCTTAATCTGGACGTGTGTCCGAAGTTACAGTTTAAAAAACCTTATAATTTAATAAACATAGTAGGTCGATGCAGTTAAATAATAAATTGATGATTATGTTCTGTGTTTCAAAGCAAATCATGATCATTGATAAGATATGAGAGGTTATGAAAATATTTATATTAAGATACAGTAATAAATAAAATAGCATTTAAACGAAAATGCATTTGTTTGTGGAATTGTTTCTTGGACTTTTGGGAATATATGCATAGCCTACATATGCGTCTTCTAACAAATTGAGATTTATAAAACTTTAATTCTCAAGCATTAGGCAATAACTTATTTGTTGCATATATTCCAAGAATGGTATTTGCAGAAAGTAGTATGCGGTCAACAAATTATTTTATAGAGATATTTTATGTTATTTATACTATTAGGGGACGTGTTAAGTTTTACATTCTACAGTTTACAGTTCTCGTTGTTCGGAAGTCTAAGAAAATACTTATGTAATTGATGCAGTGTGCCAGTTTATTATGTTTACTAACATTAGCATTTGTTTTGTGTATAAATCGTGGTCTATAAGATCTTACAGAATTTATAATTCAAATGTTAGGGTCACAGGATCCCTTCATTTTTTTGCAGTGAACGGAAATAGCTAGAGGCTGATCCTTGCGAACACCACCAGCAAGGAGACTACTAGATGAACTATACTTGGATTTTTCTAACAAGACATCTGAGGATAGTATCTCTCAGATAGAATATGACACGGCTTCTCGCGTCTTTATCGGTCGTGCCGCTAGAGTCGCTTTATCTGCAGCACTATTTGATACGGTCGCAATTATGCAACATCTTGCGGCTGGACCATAAAAAACGCAAAAAGTCGTGCCATATTCTAGCTCGAAGATACTACCTTCATGCCACGTTAGAAAAACCCAAGTACATTATATGAAGATTCAAGGAATTTACACGAGTACCGACCAACTGGGCAAACCAAGGCGAACTCTGTAGTCAAAGTTATGAACATCGTATGTTCAATCAGTATTTGACTGAATGAAATGATTCCACTTATTATGTATTACGATCATGGAGAAACTGCAGTCACATTCATAAAAGTATGATAAAAGCAGAAAATATTTAAAATGAAATCCTACTTCCCAACCGGATTGATATTTGATGGAGCTCCAGTCACTTCCAACTTGTATTAACCTCTATTTGTTATGTTGGTTTGCTTGTAATCAGCGAGTGGGCGGGGAAGGGGGAAAACAGTGGAGGCGGAGGAGAGATTACTGATGCAGGGCGATTACATACGTAGGGTGTTATGGCCGAAAATACTGAATTACTGTTTTTTGACACCTTTTCACATGAAAGTTCGGAGGTATGTATATTTTGAAACATGTACAACTTATCTACAGAGTTTCCGACGATTGATTTAAGGCTTTTATGTCTTTTAATGTCCTGCCCTCGATTGGTTAAGCTACTCTCGAAGAATGACTTCTAGTACTAAAATTGTTGCAAATGTATCAAAATGCTAAAGAAATGATCTTTGAAAGTACTGATTGATTCTTTTAATTGCATGTGTTTTTTGAATCGATCGTTGATTCACAAAATGTTGGTATTCAATTATCGTAATGTTTGTTTTGTGAATTGTGCTTAAGTGAAGTGTATTGAGGATGAATTCGTGTTTTCTTTTAGGAGCTGAATTTGGACTTGGTACAATTTCCTAAACCTGTATTTGTCAGTGAGGTTCGTATTATACCACTTGGCGCAAGAGTTCAAGCAGATTTTCCAGGAGGCGTTCGATTGGGGTGAGTTTCGCCTGCCAAAACGTAGTTCTGTATTCCTAATTTTCTTCACGAGATTGTTTATCTACCACAACATTGCTCTGCGTGTTTTCCTTAGATAACATGAGTATATTTTGTTCCTTATTTTAGAGCTACAAATCCTTCACAGTTTGATATTGAGTTTTTTGTGAATGACCTAAGTAAACCTGGAGCTTCTACATTTGAAAGCCTAGGTGGCTTGGAGTATCGTCAAAATGGCAACATTCAACTTGAAAGTGATAGAAGAGTAAGATCTCTTTCATTAAATATTTAATATAAATTCTTCATAAAAAACGTTTGAAAACAGTTATCATTTTTTACTTTGAAAGCAAAGTAATTCAACTGATAAATTTCAATAGATTTTTAATGATTTACTTATGTAAGTATTGATAGTAGTTTATAAATTTGATGGATGGAATAATGACCTTCATTGACTGATTTTCAGATCCCCACTGATGGATTGGTATTGCGGGGTTGGTATACAACCATTACATTGGCTGTTTATGGAGTACTTACAAAAGCCATTCAAGAACCTGTGGCTCCTCCTCCCCCTCCTGTCATGGTTCCTCTTCCGGTTACCCCTGCAGGGACATGTTCAGATCCACGAGTACCTCCTGAAACCCTTGTGAACAGTACAGCAACACCAGAATGGGTGCAGCAACATGCACAGGTACTGCATAGTTGCTGTGTAGCATTTTGTGAAGTAGACTATGGAATAGTTTTAACGTGGAATTATATTTTGTCTTTCAGGTTCCAGAACCAGTAGTTGAGCAGGGTTATATTGTAGGTACAAATGTACCTCCCCCTGATCCATATGCTGCAAGTTATTCTGGTGAGACGTATCATCCACAACCTGAATACTCTCATCCATATAGAGAAGAGTGGCCTCAACAACAGAGGGTATTGGTGATTTGCTGCTGAAGTGTGTTTAATTTGAAAATTTTCTTTAGGTATTCACTTAAATTCTTTTTCCAGTCTGTCATGCATCAGTCTACTCACCCACCTGCTGAGCCATATGAAGCACCAAAAGATCCACGACCAATATCTGCATATGAGGGAGAACCTCTTCCATGGGAAAGTGGAGGGTCAATAGAGGACAAATTACCATGGGAAAGAGATAGGGGGAAAGAGAGAGAAAGAGATCGAGACCGAGTCGTGATCGCGATAGAGATCGACCGTGACGAGATAGGGATCGGGAAAGAGACAGAGACCGAGAAAGAGGAGGGATCGTGAACGTGACCGTGAGAGGGATCGTCATCGAGACAGAGAACGTGAGCGAGACAGAGACCCCGGGTTAAGAGAAGAGCGTGATCGTGAAAGAGACCGGGAGAGAAGCACGGGAGAGAGTGCGATCAGTCAGTCATTGGGAAAGAGGAAGCAGCTCAGGTGGTCCTGGGTGGGGAAGTCAAGGTCCTCCAAGTAGGCGTGACCGATCTCCAGTTATCTCATGGAGTGAACGGAGCTCTGAGCCTCCTCCTGCTTTGAAGGGCCTCCCTATCACTCCCCTGACTGCAGAACCTGTGGCTCCTTTGCCTTCCCACCACCATCCTCACCACCACTCTCACCACCATGAAGTACCACCACCAGTGTCCAGTGGAAGTCTCCATGGCAGACACCTGCCACCTCATCCTCACCATGAACTGCCTCGAGCTCACTCCCGAGAACGTAGAGGGCCTGGTCCTCCCCCTCATCAGTGGGATCTTCAGCAGCAGTCTCAGCTCAAAGAGCGGACTTCACAGGAGAGGGACGAGCTGCTGCCGGGTAGGAAAAGGCCTCGCACACCTCCTCCGCAGGCACCCCCTGTCAGCATTCATCGTTCACCGAAGAGACCTCATACGCCACCTCCACCACCTCAGCTGTTGCAGCAACAATCGGCGCCAAATCTGCTGGAAGAGAAACCAGGAGGTCTCAGGTGGCCAGTGGCTGCTCCTGTTTCCCCTACCAGAAATGAGGCCATCGAAGTGAAGAAAGGTACTTTCTTTGATGTTGACTTGGTTGTGAGTGTTATTTCTGCAGTTGCATTATTCTGGAACTGCAAGCCTTTCTTCAGCATATGGGTTTCACTGCAGTCCTCCTGAACAATTCACAAACTCAAAGACAAATGGTTGGTGAGGTTTATTATTGTCAGTCATAAGTAATGCTTGGCAGTGTCTATATTTTCATTAGAATATGATTGTTTTTAAATTGCATCTTATTTCAGTATGTGACTTTATAAATCTCGGTAACATAAATTTGTGTCAAACTATAGCTTTGCTTATTCTCATAAGTTGGAATTATTCAATGACAATTGGATAAAGGAAAAAGAGTTAAAAGTTTCAGAAATTTGTTAAGGAAATTACTCGCATCTACTCAATTTTATGTTTAGTGTCATTCTTTTTGATTGCCACCATTTTCCTTTATCTTGTTTCCTAACTTATGGGTATTATATGAGAAAGAAGTAAGTGACAATTGGGTTACTTTATTGAGACACATTGTTGGGATTTTTGGGGGGCTGCTTTTGATGATTTTCTTCCAATTGTGTAATGCACATGTGCTGTTCGTGAGTTAAAAGCAATGGATCTGTGCATGAAAATTGAAGCAGTGTTCAATTCAAGTGCCTGTGTAGAAAATTCAGTGATACTTGTGTTTTTTTTATGTTCATGCAGTATATTATAAATTCAGATTCCCTGTCACCTCTAAGCCGAATCAATTCTTTGTGGTGAAGAGAAAACTTGTGATGTGGCATTGTGTGTGGAGTGTGAATTCTTTATTGTTGTGTTCTGTGAAATTTGATCATATTTCCAAGATGTTGGGGTATTTCATTTCTCGGAAAAATTTGTTTTGAAGAAATATCAACTCGAGTTGTCTGTGATATTAAGTATAGAGGTGAACTCGAAAAATAAAGTTTGTTCATATTTCAGCGCTGGAGGATACATTTTTCCTAGTTTTTAATTAAGAGTAAATATGTCACCTGTTTGAGCACCTTCCAGTTGACTCATAAGACAAAACTATTATTTGCAACATTTTGATTATCAAAATGCACTTTAAACACTGCAACCTGGCACTTTCTTTTCTACTTCAATGGTGGCTTCAATGGTGCTGTTTCAGTGGTTAATTAATACCAAAGGGTTGTGCATACATGTAATAGAATTTATTTACCCAGCATTATGCACAAACCACTGATAATTGTGTAGTTGGATATAGGTGAATGATGTGACATGAATTTTATGGGTTTTTAGCAATAAATTAAGACAAAAGGAGTGTTGATAGGCGAAAGAGGTGATGCTGCTCCTATTGCAGAAGTGAGCTCACCGACCCTGTCATCTGGAGCTCCGCAGAAATATGAATCCCTCTCTCCCGGTGATGTGGAATCCATATCAGAAGGCGAGATTCCCGAAACTGAGGCAGATTTGGAGCCAGAATCAGCAGTGCCCAAGATGGAACCTATGGATGTGGAAGGGAATGGCCAGGACGGTGTAGGTCTCATCCCACCCGAAGAACCAGCTGCAGCTACTCCAGAAGCAATGCCAACACCGAGAAGGAGATGCCAGCAGTAAAGTCTCGTCCCACAACTCCTCCTATTGTTCCTTCTAGCCCAGTTGCTACTTCACCTATAAAAGTGGCAGTTCCAAGTCCAACAATCCATCCATCCACTCCCCCAATCATTATTCCACCCAATAGAGTAACTACTCCAGCTGATTCTCCAATACCTGCAGATGAGACTGGCATGGATGTGGAGCAGTTTGAGCCTATCCTGAGTGATGAAGATATTGTTGATGAAAATGATCAGGTATGTAAAGAAATTGTTAATTTTATATTTTTTTATTAGAGCTCTGATCTCTGTAAGTTAGTATAATTTATTATTAACTTGGATTTTTCATACCTCAAATTAATTTGTGTATGTTGTAGTTCCAAGATGAAGATTACGAATTTTCAGAGGAAGTAGATGAGCCAGTTAAGTCATTTAATCCCTTTAATTGTGAACTTCATTCCTTGACGGTAAGAATACATTTTGTCCTTGTATGTGTTTTCTTTGGGAGCTTGTCGATCTAATACCAAGATTTGTGTTTCTTAGTTCTTGGCAGATCCTGGTTTGTCTGCTTATGAAGCGGAAGAGAAACGGGCTTATCGCTTGCAATCCCTGCTTCACCCTGGAAAGACTTTACCTGTGACCAAAGAAACTGCACGTTTGGAAGAGCTAATTCTTGTTCAAGGAAAGACTTGCACTGCGTCTCGTCAAGATTCTAGTAACGTGGTCCTGCAAGTGCAGGAAGATTGGGTGGACTTGGCTGAGCAAATTCCTCCTCTTTTAGTGCGAGGATTGCCATACGTTGCAAATTGTGAAGGTGAGAAAAATCATATGTAATCATCATCGTCATTAGTAAGGTTTAAGTCCCATGGCCTGTTCCTTATTTCCATTATTCCTCTACACTAGTTCAGGTGTCTGGTCCTCCCATCGTTTCCTTTGTCTGCGGGCTTTCTATTTCTTCTTGGTTGGTAGTTCATTGCCATCTTTGGAAGTCCACTTGGTTTTCTTCTTTTTACATGTTCTTGCCATTTCACCTGATATTTCTGTATTTCATTGACCAACTTGTTTGGTTTTAGTGTTTTCTGTATATTTGAACAATAATTTAAAATTGGTTCAGGAGTCTAGTCCAAGTTCTCAGTTCTGTCGTTTGTAAAAACCTTACTTCATTATGTCAAGAACCCATGAGATTTAAGATTTGTTCATCAAATGTTACTAGATTACTAAAAAAGAATATCAAAAAATAAAAAGTAGTGATTAATAATAAAGCTATTGGAAGGTTGAAAAAACATTTAAAAAATATGACCACTGAAACAAAATTTAGATTATATTAGATTAATGTTTATATCTACTACCATAAAGAGACAAGGAGACAATACCCAGTATCAGAAGAACAAAATTGGATATCAATGCAAAATTAATAAAAAAAAGTAAAATCCACTATAAAAGTATCCCAACGTGTAAATTTTCCAATTTTGATTTTATTTTCATTGTAAAGGAAATTGACTACAACTTGAACATATTTTTATTTTTTTTGTAAAATAATCAATAGCAAGCTTTGAAATTAATGTTTGGTAAAATTAAAAATGTTTTTGGCAGGTCTGAGGAGGAAATTCAATTTTCACAATTAGTATTATAAAGAGGATACTTTTGTTTGTGGCAGCAGGGGGGGGGGAGTCTATTTTGATGAAAGGATTGGGAGGTATGATCATTTGAAATTGGTAAACTTTTTCCCATAATTTTTAGGAGGGCTCCTTTTGTAGTGGCAGCAGAAGTAGTAGTTAGACTGAGTAGTAATGTGCATTATTGTATATTTGGTAGGCTATCATGTTCGTGGTCATTTAAATAATTGCCAATGGGAAATGAAATTCCATTGGTGCTAAAAGTTCAGCTGGAATTCATTTGCTGTGTGTTGACTCTTACATCGTGAAACCATTCAGTTAATTATCTTTTGAATGTGTCAGAAGGGGTTAGGGGATAGTTTTGAAATCGGTGATGAAATGCAAACTGTTTTTAGTGGTGTACATCATGAGGATGTTGTAAAATGTTGAAGAAGCTTAGAGCATGTTCCTTTTTTAAAACATTTCTATTAGAACATTTGTAGTCACACTTGTGATTTTGAATGATGTGTAGAAGGCTAAGTTCATCATTTAGTTATCAGAACATTTCAGCATTGACTACATATCTCTTCTGAAATGTGATTGTGAACAGAAAAAAATAATTTATGTTTTGTTTCAGTTGTTTCTATTCTTCTAAAATGGGTGCATATTGGTTTGGATTTCAATTTGGCACTTGGACAACCTCAACCTGGCTACAAAGTTCGACACATTAAGGCTGGGGTGCGCCTTGTTGAAGCTATGTGTCAATGTGGAGAAACTATGGTTATGCGTCTATTGAAAGCTCAAGATATACATTCTGCACTTTTGGATTTGTATCATCGGGACTATATGGCTCTATCTATAAAACTGATGATTTTACGAGCATTAGATGCTAGCCTTTGTTGCCAGTTCGCTGTTGAGCATTTTATGGGACATAAAAATTCCAAACTTGCAAGTGGTGATCATTCAAGAAATGGATATCGGACGTTGTTAGAAATGATGCAAGGCAACCAACTAGCAAGAGTAAAGTATGCAATTAGTTGCCTCCTTCGGAAATTGCATGCATATGAAGTTTTAGCAAAACTGAATGAAAGTGTGAAATTGTTAGTTGACAACAACCCTCTTACTGTACCAGAAGAGGGTGGTGGGGATGCTAGTAGACTAGTAATGAAAGAAAGAAGTCCTGATGGAATGTTGCCTAGTATGGAGATTTCGGAACGCGAAGTGGAAATGATAGTGGCTTGCCTTGACGAAGTTTTAAGGTTGTATAGGGAGGCCCCATTAACAATGTCGCAACCAAAACGATTCCTTCCTGTAAGCTCTCAGTTTGAAATCAGCATGTGTCCTCAAGATCCATACCCATCTCTGTTTGCATTCTTTCGGTGTCATCGACTTCTAGAATCATGTTTAGTGTTATTGGCTTGTCCTACTACAGCAGGTTATTCAAGTGTGACAGGAACTGCACAAGAGATCATTGCTGCACTCTTGGAATCACAAGAAGGAATGCAGTTTCTTGCTTCAAACACTGAAGTTTGTAGTGCCATTTTGAGAGTGCTGTTGCAACAGGCACCTCCAGTGTCTCCAGGCCCTCCAGAAGATGGCTTAGAGGAAGGGGGTGGCTCTGCTCCTCCTGCTCAGCAACTGGGATTGTACATGGCATACAGGCTCCAAGCATTACATCATGTAGATTCCCTTTTTGATATTATAAATATTGCAGAGAGCAACCAGCAAGCATTTATAGATCCAGATCAGACTGACGTTTTAGATCATTTGCATGGACTGTATAGTCTTGGTTATTCTTCTGCTGGAAAACTCTCATTAGTTCATGTACTTAGCAGAGGGAATAATATGAATGTTCTTATACACTACTTATCTCAACCTGATTCATGCCAGTTGTCACTTGTAAACCCACAATTGTTTCAAATAAACTGTGCTAAAGTAAAGAAGTCTCCAGGCAAATCCTATGCTGCAGACCTTGTGGTTTTAACTGTGAAATATTCTGATTATGTTCCATTCTTGCAAAAATTTGGAAAAGACATTCTTGAAGTAATTATTAAAGAGGAAGAAAGTTGTGTGGCAAGCAGGCTTTTTGAAGTTGTGCCATGGTTAAAAGTTGTTGAAAATCCGTCCGTGTTTGTGTATGATGATATTGGATTTCTGAGTGAAATAATTAAAAGAAATATAGATACTTGTACAGCATTCCCTGGAGAACTCATTACAGCAATTAGGATCATTAAATATTTAGGCATTCCTCCTCGAGATAAAGATCTGACAATTAATCCAGATGGTTTGGACACAGAAGAATACATAGAACTGAAATATAAATATGTCATACTTCAGTTGTATTCATTAGAAGGTGTATCTAATATTATTTCAATATTTCAGAAATTATGTGAATTTTATGAGCAACCATCCTTACATTCTACAAATTTTGTAGGCCATCAAGGTTCTATGTTGGTAGCTTTAGTGTTGCCAGCAATGCAGTTATTGCGAAGAATGTTGACCCATGTTATTCACTGCCGTAACACAGAATTTAAAGATTTAACTGCTGTTCCAGTGTTACTTCAAATGTACAGTTTGATGCATGCTTTTCCTTCATCGGCTTTGAGTATTATGGACTCGCAGAGAGTGTGTAGGGAAATCGTAGAAACCTTACTGGCCTACACACAGCCAGTTTCTTCTGATGCAGCCTCTGAAACAGAAGCTTTGAACCGAAGCCTATGGACTATGATGATGTCTGAAGTTGTTAAATATGTTACTATTGGACCTCACACATTCATTCCAGGATTGCTGATTTTGTCAGAACTATTACCTTTACCTTTGCCAGTTCAAACACGGACATCATTGCCAGAAGATGAAACTAGTAGAATAATTAATAGCCGAAAATTGTGGAGTGCCCATTTACATTCTCTGGGATCTGGTTTGCAAGAACTCATTGCTACGATGAGTGGAAGCAGTTTTCAGCCACTTTTGCAACTGTTGCGTCGCGTGTGTGTACAGTTGGCAGATCTAGCTGCTCCAACTGCGTTAATTGTCAGTCGTGGTGTTTTAGACACTGTACTTGACAGCCTACAACCACAACCATTACCACAAACAGTGTCTCAGCCTCCACCCTATCAACATACATCACCTGCAACTCAACCCACTCCATCATCTGTGGTCTCTTCGCAGGCTGAATTGCCATGTTCAGGACATACTGCTCGCCTCTTGAATTTCCTTGCCTGCCTTGTGACACATGCCTCTGTAAAATCTGCTGTCCTTCAGTTGTTTTTGAGAGGTGGTGGTACAAAAGCTGATGAACGCTACCCAGGACTAGTTGTCTCCCTGTTCAGTATCTTGCGTTCTCCATCAGACTCACCATCACATATTCAAGCTCAAGAATGTGTTGTGTCTGTGATTCAATCGCTGTGTGATACTGAGGTAACACTTCTTCCTCCTCCCGCTAATGGAATGTGTGGTGACCAACAGCTGAATTTACCGACTGCTGAAGTATACCTTGCAAATGCTCTGCCACCACGAGATTTATTAGTGACAATGATCACCATAATGCTAGAACATATATCTAACATAGAACACAGTTTTACCACCCTGCTGCCAACTGTTCGTACATTTCTCATGTTAACTGAACATGATTATGGATTTTATCATCTGAAAAGGTAGGTTATTCTTCTTGTCTAAATTGTCCCATAAATTGGACAGTGTTATGCATCAAATTACCAAGTGACATTCTCTACTTTGTGAGAAAACAGTTTGAAGTTAACGTTTTAGGTACAAGTGATTCAGTAGACTTGACGATATGAACTTTTTTAAATAGACAAATTTGCTTGACCCCTGCAGATTTTGAACCCCTGCGAGGGTTAAGGCAAGCTAGTCTTGCATAGGAACATAATGGCTCAGGACAGTGGGCCACAGTGGAGTGTGTTATATACAAATTAGGAAAGATTTGAAAGATTTATGTGTGGGGAAAATGTCAACAGTTCATACTAATGCTTGAAAATATTATGACACTTTGAATAATAAATACTAAATGAAACATTAAACATTAATATAGTATATTTAATGAATATTATTGCTCCTTTATATCTTACTGCACAATGTTTTATAAAAACCATGAATAGTATTAATGACACTAATTATGAAGATAATGTTTTGCATAGGTCTAGTTCATCCTCAAACACACCAGGAACAATAAGATGGTTGATTTTCTAAAATTTGCACTTAATCTTTTGATGCGAACATTCTCCAATTATTGATGGTCTTAGTAGAAATATTTTATCAGAATGTATTGTATGTAATGTATTGTAATATGTATCTGTTGTTTTTATATTTTTTGTGTAATTTTTTTTGTAATGTACCATAAGAAGAGCAAACTTTTACTTAAATTATGGTGTTTTTTTTTTCAACAGTTGTTTGGACAAGAAGACAGATGCATTGTGGAATTTATTTATAAAATTTTGTGCTGGATTTAGCAAAGATAGTTCTGATTGTTTGTCGACATTGTCCACAAGTTTGGAACTTTTAAGAGTATTCATCTCATTGGAAGAAGAGGAATCTGGCCTCTCTCTTCCAGCTAGAACAATGGTAATGTCAGTTCCTGAGTTAGCTGTTGTGCTGGGGTGGAATAAACAAGAAGAGGAACTTCCCCCTGCAGCTGCAGTTACTGCAGAAATTTCAGAAGGTGAAGTGGAAAGCAAAGAAGCTCAAGACGAAGCATCTCTTGGCCAGAACCGTAAAAAGCATCCTCTGTTTTGCCTGGAGAAACTTTTGCAAGTAAGTGTACAATAATTTAGTTATGTTCAATAAATAGCCATAAGTGTAACTTAACTATGTTTTATTTGTGTTTTTTGTACTAATAGAGAAGCTCTTTGAAACGGGTTGAGTAACATGTTAACATCGCATGAGTGAATTGTGGATTCATGATACAGTGGAATCCTGTTAAAAATGTTATCTGGGGTTATTCATTTTCGTCT
This sequence comes from Teleogryllus oceanicus, assembly GCA_964035755.1. Taxonomy (NCBI): domain Eukaryota; kingdom Metazoa; phylum Arthropoda; class Insecta; order Orthoptera; family Gryllidae; genus Teleogryllus; species Teleogryllus oceanicus. Next base: position 13,319,807 of record CAXIVR010000003.1, read on the forward strand.
CATGGGCAGGAAGAAGAAAATGCTAATATACTTTCATATATCTTCACCTAAGATTATCTTCCTTTTCTTTTTCTGATTTTTTTGGGGAGAAGTGATTAATTCTGGGTAAAAATCTCAAATGGGGTGGTTTTTTGGATATGGCCCATTTATTTCAAAATTTTAAATGTGACTTGCTCTTGTGCTCTCCCTTCTCCACCTCTCCTCTCTCTCTTCTCCCCTTCCCTCCCTCCTCATCCCCTCTCCCCCTTCCCACCCTCCTCTTCCCCCTCCATCCTCCTTCCCTCCCTCCTCTCCTCTTTCCTTCCCTCCCTCCTCCCCTCCATCCTCCTCTTCCTTCCCTCCTTCCCCCTCTCTCCTCTTCCCTCCCTCCTTTTCTTCCCTTCATCCTCCTCATTCCCTCCATTCTCTTTCTCTCTCAATTTTTTCTCCTTCTTTACAGTAATGATTTCAAAGTTATTAGTAGCATTAGTCGTCATCATCACAGCTACCAAAACCATAAGCAACTTCAGGAATATTTTTTTAAGGTTTATACTTTGTACAAAATTTTGATAAAGTTAAGGGATCAAGAAATGAGTTTTCTAAAGTGCTTATTATGATTTTAATTTCAATTTTACATTATTTTTTAAATACTTACATATGTGTATTTATGAAGCTGCATCCATCTGTCAGTGGTTGTTTGTTTGTTTTTTTAAAGCAACTAAAAAGTTTCTTGGGTGACTCTTAGCAGATGATCAATCATTCTTTCATTTCTTCTCAACCAAGATAAATCAAGAACACAATTCTTAGACTGTTTCCTCTACAATATTCCAGAAGAATTCTAGAAAAAGTGTTTGTTTGGTTGGTATAGAGATTTGTGAGCTGCTTGTTGTTATAGAATCATTTAAAATATATTGTCAGGGGACACAAGTAAAACCACTGTTTGATGTATGAAGGAAACACATTAAAAAGATGAGTAAAATTGTATGATTTTAGTAAATATAATATTCACTGATACTAAAAGGAATTTAAAGCAGCATTGTAAGCAAGTTAAGTATTTACATTATCAAGTTTCAATGCAACTACAAGAATATTGAAGAAACACTTTGAATTATTGTACACTCTTTCTGACATTTACACAAATCATTATTACTTAATTCATCCAAATTTACATCCACATTGCCATTATGTAAACCTAATTTTGTAATGAAACAAAAAATTAAACAGGTATTTTAATTGAAGCTTTCCATTATTTCCTAACCAATAATATGTTTAAAATGTATTTTTATTATGAACCTCCAAAAAAAAATAAAATTTTTAAAAAAACCCATCATGGCAACCTTTTAATATTTTTATATTTTTCTGTAGAATCTCTCTACTCTTCTCCTTCAGGTATATAGGCACTGCCTGTTTTGCCTCCATTTGCATCAGGTCACCCAATCTCTTCAGACGAACAGGATTTCGTCGTTCTTGTGGGCGGTATTTTAGAATTCTTTTCGGCAGGTGATTGTCTTGCATCCTTTCAATGTGCCGAGTCCAGGAATTTCAGTAGTAATTAATTTTCTCTTGAAGTTTACATACACCAAGTTTTTTACGGATTTCTAAATTCCTTTTCTTGTCCATCAGCTTATAACCAGCTACTGATCTCAGAAATCTCATTTCAGCACTTTTCTGGTCATTGTCCAATTTTCACTTCCATATAAACAAGTTGGAGTACTTAATACCTTATAGAATATAATCATAGTTTCCTTTTTGGCTTTCCTTTTCAGGGTTTTCAGGAGTGTTGTGTTCATATAATTTAGTCTCTCAATTTTCCGTAGTGTACCTACTTCCCCTCTGTATGAAATTTTGTATCTCAAGAAATTGAAATTTGAAACTTGTTCTATAGGTGAATTGTATATAACTAATTGGGATCTAATCGGTTCCATCCCTTCAAAGACCATGACTTTTGTTTTTGTAGAGGATATGCAGAGATTGTACATTTCAGTTACCTTTCATAATTCAAACAGTGCTTTCTGGGGTCTATATTCATTTTTTATTACAAGTTGGTCATCTGCAAATAATATGCTCATTAGGTATCTTTCTTGTCCCATGTCATGGCTATAAGATTTTAGTTTGGATATCCACATATTTAATATTTCCTCTAAATATAAATTAAAAAGGATTGGGGATAGACTACATCCTTGTCTTACTCCTTAGTTTATTATCTCTTTCCTATTCTCTTGGCCCTTGATACAAATTTTTGAGTTATTATATATGTTCCTAATGACCGAAATCAGCTGTGATGGGAAACCTTTACGATGCAATACATTGAATAGTGTATTTCTGTTTACGATGTCAAAAGCTTTGGAGTCATCTATGAAGAGCATGTGTGTTCTTTTATTAAATTTTCTATGTTTCTCAATGATCTGCTTGACAATGAAGATATTATCGGAGCAAGACCTACCCTTCCTAAAACCATATTGTTCTTCTAATAACATGGTCTCCGCAATATTACGAACTCTGGATGCGATTGTTGTTTAATAGATCTTGTAAGCAACATTGAAAAGACTCATTCCTCTATAATTTTCACAGGATGACCTGTCCCCTTTCTTAAAGATGGGGTTTTAATTTTCCACTCGTGCAGTATAAGCACTTTCTTCCAACATAGATTGAGAAAGTGTAAGAGCCGTTTCTTTAAATTTTCTGAGGCATATTTGATCATTTTACCTTCAAGAGAATCGCTTCAACTCGCTTTTCTATTTTTTTTCTCAAGGTATCTTCTAGTTTCTCATATTCTATTTCATCAATTTCCCTTTATGTTTCTAAGGGTTCTTCTTTGTTTTTGTAACCAGGTTTTGTCCATAAACTTTAATAATAAGAGCGAAATTGGTCATGTTTCACAACTTGAATACTTGCTGTATCTTTCACCTCTATTCAAGTGTTGCATTACTTTATAGGCGCCCGTCATTGTCTGGTACCCGTGTATATCCTGCTCAAGGTCAGCTATGTATCTGTCCCAGCTTTCTTGTTGTGTGTTCCTTGTAAGACTTCTTATGAAGTTTGATGCAGATTTTTTTTTTCTGTAGAATGTCATCTCCAAAATTTGTCAGATAAATGCAAATTATAAATTTTCAGAACTAAACACTAGTGCATAGGTATTTATTGACATCAAATCATTTGGAAAATCCTTCCATCAAGACTTTCACAAGTCTCGAGAGATTCTAAAACTGGAATTCAAAACTCAAGGAGCAGAAGTACAAAACTTAGGTGTTCTCTCTTTTGCCTAACATCTAATATCTTCTATGTTTACTAATAGATTTTCATGTGGTTAATACAAATATGGTAAGTGAATTTAGTGCCAACTTATTAATTCCATGCAAACTCCATTTCAGAGTGTATTATAAATTTTTTATAATGCCATATCTACACTTCCAAATTAGTAGACTATTGTATAGATTTCAGTTTGGTGGATACCAATTTCAAGTCCAAGTATATAACTACTGATGACTTTCACACAAACTATATTTTTAAGTTTTCTTTTGTATTAAAGTGTATACACCCAATTATTTCAAATTAATATAGATTAGATAAATATAAAATAAAAAGTTTGAAACCGTTTAATGTAGATATTGGAATTTTTTTAAATATTAGAATATTTAGGAATGAAATTGGGAATTTAGGAATTTCTTAAACTGTTTTAGGAATTTAATTAATTATTAATGACAGAAGAATAATCATTGGTGATCAAACATAATAAACATTAATTTTATTAAGAGTAAAAAGTAACATAAAAATTGAAATGCACTTGAACTATTACACTGTTAATTTTATATAAAAAAACATGTTTATAGGAAGATTTGCCATAAATGGCAAATCTTCATATAAAAAATAAGAAATTAATGAAATTAAACATTGATTATCATTTTTCCAGTTACATGTAAAGAATTATGAAAATGATATAACTGTATATGTGTATGAGTAAATAACAATTTTAATCAGAATCTTTAATCAATACAAAAACAAAGTTGATATTAAAGGAAAGTAAAGAATATTAAATAAGGTTGAAGAAGAAAAGATCCGAAAATTTGAATTTTTAATTGGTGTTTTAAAATTATAAATTATAATTGTACCTATGTGCCACCAAAAAATTATTCTAAAACAATTACACAAAATTCCTTTTTTGCAAATATACTGGTGAACTTTATGTAGGGGGACCTGGACATCAACCTGAGAATCAAAGATTCCTAATTCCTGGTAAATTAGAAACATCACGGACATGCCTATGGCAAGAGGATAAGTTATATCAATTATTAGGATTTCAATTCTCTTTGAAGTGTTACAATGTTGAGGCTTTCACGAGATGTAGAACACATTTAATTTCAAATTGTATTGTTCATTTTGTGATTAATATTCTATAGAATCCCATTATAAGATAACTGGTTTATAAAGGGATCCTACTTATAAAATACAACACAGGCTGCCCCATATACCAATGTGTAAATTAAGGAAATTTTCTTCCTTATGTATAAGTGACAGGTTTTTGAGAGTTCATTGCATACAGTGGGCAGTATATTGGTTTCAGAGGAATTTTTTTCCCAAGAGTTAGAGGCAGAAGTCAAAATGACAAATTTTCACCCATAGCGAGGCAGATGGTCATTGGTTTTACTCCTGAGTCTGCATAAGGAAGGATTCCCATCTGTGGAAAAATTTATCCAGAAATAATTTATCTCTTGTGTGAAAGATGAAAAATCTGCTGTCAAATTCCCTATGTATTGTTTTGTGGATGTCGCTAAGGCATGTGGCCCCTGTTGAGAGAGAGATCTCATTCATGCTAAATGTCCTCATAATGTTCTGACAAGCAGGCTGTACATGAACTGTTCAATATTGGTCAAGGTTTGAGGGATATAAATATTGTAAACTTGGTATTGGGCTTTTTAACATTGTGGTGATATTGGTGTTTATTACCTGGAGTCCTCTGTTCCCACGGAAAGCAATATCCTAATTTAGAGATACTTATTGAGATTTCCAATTGTGTTGCCTCCAAAAAGAAAGTTAATGTAAATGTTGGAAAAACCTGATATCATGTGCCAATTGAAGAACAGGAAAAAATGTCAGATAAACTTACATCATGATAAACAAACTATTGTTGGCATTTCCTTCATACAAGAATTGCCAGGTATCTGTTACATCAAGGTAATATATTGAATTAAGTAATCTTGAACTTTTTGTGTGTGTTGGGTTTTCCTATATTTTGATAGCTTTCGTTGTATTCCAAATACTTGCATAGATTTTCTCTTCAGATCTTAAGTGATATCGAAAAGTGTAGTTAAAAAAAAGTTGTGAAGTGGTGCCAACACACCAATCATGAGATAGTTATGTTGTAAACAAGGCAACTCGAATTGCTATAGAACTGACTTTTGAGGCCTATGCAAAGAATAAATTCATACAGTATAATACTCTATCTATAAATAATGGAGGATGTGCTATTAAAGATAAAAAAATTCCCTTTCCTGTTTTTTCCTGTAGTTTTGTAAAGAAGAGACTTGCATAACTAATGCTAAGAAACCATCAAATTTTTGTTCAATTAAATATTTTGACATTTTAAAAATTAATTTTATGGGCTATATTTATTTGACAGGCCACAGTTACAGTAATGTCTGTATGAAGTACAATATAATATACGTAAGTGAATGTTACTGAAATTCTTTTTACTTTCTCAGATAAGTAGTGTTGTAACCACGTAAAAAGTTGATCTTGAAACTTTGCAAGTCTCACCGTTCCCTCTCCCTCCTCTAGTACATCGGTGCCTAGCTCTACCACCTATAGTAGAGATTATCAAACTCAATTCTGAGCTACTAGCAGCTCGCACAATAATTATTGGTAGATTGCAGTGTCATGCCCAGGTTGGGTAATTTGAAGTGGGTCCACAAATTTCAGACATTATTCAAGAAGAGAGCTGCTGGTATACTTCTGCTTAACTGTCACTGTGTCTCATAATTGTGTGAGCATGAGGTTATGTCCATTTGATATGCATCCCTGACATTTGCCAATGTAATAAGCTATTTGAAGCTATAATCAGCTATTTTTTCATAATGATGGTGAGCTCAAGTAGAAAAACATTCACCACTTTGAGTTGGAATGGGAAACTGACTACTGTACCAAACAAAGGAAAACTTTGAGTTTACTGTGCTCTGCAAGTGTATCAGTAGGGAAGAAAGGGAACGTTGAACCCTTCAGACATTCACTTAAAGATTGAAATGGATTTCCTACTGATTTCTGCTGTAAAGAAAACAAAAGAAATGTATCTAAAATCCCAAAGCTCAACAATCAATTTGTTTTAAAACATTGGACAAGAATAAAGCAGCAACTGAAATGACACTCTGTTTAAAACATTATTACATAGAATAAAGAACCACATGAAGATGGTGAATTAATCACAGGTGCATTTTTAGAAGATGCAGATACATTATTTTTAATAATAATAATAATAGTAACAATAATAGTAATAATAATAATAAATGATGCCTGATATTAAATCTACACCTTTCTGCAAATTGAGGAGGGTTGAGGTTATGACTCCTGACGTTACTTCACTACTGTTGACTGGTATAGTTAATACAGCTCAGTTGGCTCTTTTTGCAGGAATAACTTGCGATAATTTTGAAATAAACAAGCTGTCAAAATAATACTACTAACTGGACATACTAAAGTAAGACTTATTTTGAACAGATAAAGATCTTAACAAAAAATCTTATCTCTGCTTAAAAACATCCTGCATTGAAGTTTGTGGGCTCAGCAATTCATAGAACTTCTGTAATGATAGGTGGAGAGAAGGAATTGTTTCTCTTCAAGGGAACAACTTTCCTAAATTTCTGCGTTACCAGTGTGTAAAACACCAGCAGGCTGTACAATAAAATGAAAGGAGTAACAAAAGTAGTGAACAAGGTGAGAGCAACTGCACTTCAGACACGTGTTCACACTGACAGATAAACTAGATTGCTAGTTGATGTTCTGTTTCATACAGAAGTTCTTTCACTTAGTTGAGTCAGAGCTTTACAATATGTTGACTTAGTTGAGGCAGAGTTGCTTCCTGCCTTAGAGAAATTTTTTAAAGAATAAGGCAAATCCTTCCCTAAACATGTAAAGTCTGTTTAGCTTTTCATAGTTCATTTTCATTTAGCTAGACATCACCATAAAACTAAATACCCTTAACTTACAGCTTTAAGATAAGGATGATGATATTGGAGGAACAATTTCAGATATGACTTCAATCTCAAAAAAAAGGTGGATATCTGGGGGAGAAATAATCATCCTAGTGATAAATACAAATACATTGCGTGTATGAATCAAACCCTTGACTAGCAGAGCTCTTCACTGCCTTCTTTCACCACCAAACAACAGTTGAAATTTTTATTTCAGAATTGAGAAGTCAATGCAATAAACACATCAGAGATTTCAGAAGTGTTTCAGTGGCAGCATTGTCATATTACCTTTTATAGAGATTGGTGCTGAAGACATAATGAAATATTTTGTTTTTGAAATAGTCAATGCTACAGTGGAAATGGTACCACTTGATTTTCAAAATTATCAATCTTTAAAACAAAAAAAGTAGATTTAAAAAAATTTTTTTTTTTTTTTACCTGGATCTCATGGTCTGATCTGTTCTTGGATCATAAATGCATCTTTCCTGTGTTCAGAGTGTAAAGTTGGAAATTACCTGCTGGTTAGTTTTTCTTATGAGTAGATTTTGAGGCTTTCAAGGTAGACTTTGCAGTCGTAGGTATAATGTATTTAATTTGCTTTATAGAATTTTTTGTTAATCAACCTTCAAGCTGGACAATCAATTTCTTCAGATATCAATGTTGATGTTATAATTTTAATTTTCTTAGTTCTTTTCCTTGCATATCTCTTTAACTTGTGCATTCTTATGTGCAATTATCTTGCATATCTATATTAAATTATCGAAGGGAACTATTGAACAAGTTATTGCCAGAAATAGTGATTAAACGTTAACAATAAACTTCATCTAATGCGGGCATTGGTTGTGTGTTTAAACACTTTTTCAAAAAATCTATTACTAATCCATTACTAACTCTTGTGTACCCTCATATGTTAATGTACTTTCTATGTTGTTTTTATTTATTATTGTATGAATTGTCTGTAGGACTGCAGTTCAGAAGAGGAAGCATTAGACAGTTTACATGAAAATGTTACTAATCTAATACATTTGTTGGAGGAAGAAGGTGGAAAACCTGTGGAAAACAAAGGTTAGTTTCTCAAAAATCTTATTCTATTTTGTCCCAATATTCTTGCCCTTATATTTATTTAACCGGTATATTTGATTGTTGTAGATAAAGTCTTTCAATATATTATTCATTTATTACTCTTGAACTTAAATTCATTATAAGTTCTAGATTACAAACTCAACACACATTACTTATTCAACCATTGAGAAAAACATCAACACCTAACCCTGGTGTCTTTATAACAAGTTTTTGTTCATCCAAGTAACATGAATTCCTTCAATTCCCTCCTTTTCTTGTTATGATTTTTATGAATAAAACTGTAAACCCAAACTTATGTTTATTGAATACACCTTCATGTAAATTCTTGGTTAGTATATCTGCTTCAAGTTCTGATGCTTTTACATAATTCAGCTTGATATTTTTATTTTCTTGTTCATTTCCAACAAAATATTTTCATTGAAAATGTTTATTTCTTGCATTTACTTTCGGATTCGATATCCAATCTATAACTGATTGACTATCTGTATTTATTATTATGGGTTTGTGTACTAAATCCTTCTGCACAAGTTCTTCTAGTAAATTTGATGTTCATGTTGCTTCACAAGCAGCATCACACCAGCTTACTAGTTCTTTCTAGTTCCAGTGTCGATTAAGTATCAATTTTTTGTTTACGACTCTTCCAACTGTAGAAATCTCCAATTTTTATATTACACTCTCCAAAAGATTTCGAATCGTATGTTCATCGAATTGTAAGTGTACGTCAACTTGAATTGACAAACATCTCATGAAATTCATGTCCAATTTTCAATTTCAATTCTTTAGTACCTTTTATGTATCTTAAAACATGTTTTAATGCTTTCAAATGAATGTTTCTTGGATCATTACTATATTGAGAAAGTTTACTATAAGTAAAAGCTAAATCTGGCCTAGTTCCACTCACAAGTTTTACCAATGTTTCCTAATATTTCTTGATATAACGATAGGTTAATCTTTTTGAAATTATGATAATCGTCCAATATCCCCTTAATTATTTTATTTTTCTCTAAAATTTCTTCTTTGAATTTCTTTTGATGTAAATAAAAACAGGATTAACTTTAACTTCATAACAGGATTATAAGAATTTTCATAATTATAGCTAATTTCTGTCGCAAACAATCAGCAAGCTTTATATTTACATTCAGTGCCATTTATTTTCTTAGAAAATACCCATTTATTATTTATTATACTCACATTCTCAGGTTTCTCAACTATTTCCCAAGTTTTATATTTTGTTTGAGTAAACAATTCATTACCTATAGTTTTTTTCCAAAGTTCTTTTTCTTCAGAATTCATAGCTTCTTCGTAAGTCTTGGGTATATTTTCACGTGACAAATGAGCAGCATTAGGCAGGTTTTCTTTCTCTACTAGAACTTAATTTTATAACAGCATTTTCTTCAATGAGATTTAAATCCTTAACATTATTTCCTTTTTTCCCCTTTTCTTTTAGACTTTCTTTCTTTTTTTATTTTTTTCCTTAATATCTTATCTTTTTCTTGAAATAAATCATGAAATATTTCAGCATTTTTGTCAAATATTTCGTCAGCTTCCTCAACATTTCTATCTTCAATATTCTTCATGAGTTGATGTTTCTTTATTTTTAGAAATTGCAAATCAATTAAAATTTTCTAAATAATAATCTTCTTCTTTTATTAATTCTTTCTCATTTTCTAAGAATATTACATCTCTACTCTCATGAATTCTTTTATCTTCTATGTCAAAAAGACAATAACCTTTTCTATATTTCGAGTAACCAACAAATATACCTTGTTTTGCTCTCTTATCCATTTTTTTTTTTCTGGATACTCATTTCTATAATACGCTCTACATTCAAAAATTCTAAAATGCTGAATTGATGGTTTGCTTTTGGTCCATATTTTCAATGGTACCTTCATCTTACTTTTCATAGGAGTAACGTTATGTACGTAAGCAGCAGCCCAAATAGCTTCATCCCAAAATTTTGGTGATAGACCGGCATCTGTTAGCATTGTTCTTGCCATATCCATTAACATTCTGTTTGCTCTTTCAGCAATCCAGTTGCTTTGAGGAGTGTGTATGATGTTTCTCTCACTTTTGTTTCCCTTCTCTTCATAATAATCTGTTACTTTCTTTTTTTTTATGCCTTTCAACAAATTTTTCAATTTATTTCCACCTTCATTTTTATGTTTTAAATATTCTATGAAGTATTTTCTACTGAATTCGTCCACAATCACCACCATAAATCTATTTCCTCCAAGTGATTCTACAAGCATTGGACCGCATAAACCAACATGAATTCTTTCAGACACTTTCTATATTCACTTTATTAAATGGCAATCATGACATTTTCCCTTTTATACAAGATTCACAATCCTTATATTTTTCTAGTTTAAATGCGGGTAAACTATTTACTAAATCATCACTGATCATCCTTTCTAAATATTTAAAATTAATATGCCCTAACTTTCTATGCCGCAATTGAAATTTTGGTTCCAAACTTCAGATCTTGGAATATTCATAACATGTTGAACATTCACTTAAAAATTCATCATTTTCATAATCACTTTCTGCTATTAATTCTGCTGTATCTTTTTCATATGTTCTGGCTTCATTTTCATCTAAAACAACTTTCCTACCATTTTTCACTAAGCTGGGAACTGACCTTAAGTTATTATTAATATTTTTACAAATATTTTTCTTTATTTTTATTTTTTTAAATTTTTTTTCCGTTTATTTTTTATTCTCTGGCCTCTTCTCTAAAATAATATCTTCTTGATAACTCATGTGAGATGTGCATGCAGACAAATTGTTTCTTTCTTACTATCATTATTTGTTCATCAAAATTCTCATTCATTACCACAGCATGTTCGTTTTTCGAAATTGAAGAAATAATCTCATTGAATATTTTTTGAATAATTATTTCTACCATTTATTTCTTTGTTACTGTTATTCACATTACTTTTATGTTAATTTGTTCTGTTCCAACAATTTTTAGCTGTGACCAAGCTTTCCACAATTATAGTAAGCACCTCTCTTTTGTTCTTTGACTTTAAAAGCAATAGTTTCCGATTCTGCTCCTTAATGATATTTTCTTTCAAAATGTAAAAGAATTTCACTCATAGTTTCGTAATAAATTGACGAATTCGATGATATTGCTATTGAAACTTCTCGATATTGAAAATTGGATATTGGAAATGGAGCAAAAGGAAGACCTTCAATGATACATGTAATCAATTCATTTTCTCCTATTTTAGTTCCTAATTCTAAAATTTCTGTAGCTAAAGAATGTGCACACGTCAAATAGTTAATAGTTTCTCTTTCAAATTTTTCAATTTTTGCTAATTTAATTTTCAATTGAATCTTTCTTTGAGTAACTGCACCTTCATGTCTCTTTTTTAATATATGCCATAATTCCTTAGCATTATCTATACCACGACATGCCATCACGTGATCAGCAGATTAAGTTAATTTGATTAATACATATACCTGTCCTTTTTCTTACTCCATTCATTCCACATTTTCATTGAAGTTTCATTCCTTCTTTCTTCGTTGGTTCGTCATTTATTAAGACATCATAATACAAATGTTTTGACTTAATAAGAGGCATCATTCTCATACTCCTTAAAGCATAATTAGTTCTTGTAAACAATTCTATTCTTCCGAATGATTCCATATTTTTTTTCACTTAGTCGTCTTCTTCTGCGACGTTTTACAATTTGAATTGAATGCTGCATACTCTGCTACCAAATTGTTGTAGATAAAAAGTCTTTCAATATATTATTAATTTATTCCTCTTGAACTTTATTATAAGTTCCAGATTACAAACTCAACACATATTACTTATTTACTTAGACACTGCATTCGACCATTGAGAAAAACAATTGTACATCAACAACATGTAACCAGGTGTCTTCATAACAAGTTTTTATTCATCCGAGTAACATGAATTCCATCATTGATTTTTATAAAACATTAACCATAAGTGTAGTGCGTGTTTTCTTGGGATATGGCGGTGATCTTCCCCCGCTGGATGGCGAGATCTGGTGCCGGCCTACCGTCGGCAAGTGGGGTTTCCCCCAACCAGGACTCTCTCACCAGTGGGGCACTGCCCCAGTCAGGACAAGCTCTAAGCTCCCAACCGGTCTCTGGAATGTAGTAGTGTAGTGCATGTTAGTGTGTGTGTGTGTAAGAGGAGAGGATAGGACAAGGAAGAGGAAGAAAAGATTACGTGCGATCTGTTGCCCGTTGGTTAGGGTACTGTTCTGTCATTCGCCTGGTGTTGATCGGAGAAACCAAGGAAAACTACTGATCAGAGCAGCTGGCCGTTAGAATTCTCCTCCAGACAGCAACTGAATTTGACCTAGCTGAAAAGCTAGTGTCGAAAATCCTGCCGCCATCAGGACTCGAACCTATGACCTCCCAGTCAGAGGCGCTGCAGTGACATCAGTTGATGCACTGAGCTACTGCTCCCGGTTACAATTTAAATACTAACAACATTCTTATTTCTCTCAAGTGACGCTATGAGATTCAAATGATTTAATTTTTTTGAATAATTTATTTGAATTATTTGTAATAAAGAAGGGTAAATTTTGAATTATTTTAACTGAGCTAAAATAGAATTAACTTTTTGTTGGCAATGTGTCTAGAGTGATGAATCCAAGTGAGTACAATTCTTTTCATCTGAAAGGTATCCTGCGTTTAAAAAGGGAGATATTTTGACTTCATCTTGAAATATTACAAATTACCTAACATTGCAAATTTTTATCTCACTTTCCTGCAACTTTGACAAAGTGAACAAATTTGTTTAAGGTATGCAAATGTGTAAACTATTTGTTTCATCATTAATATATCTTCTTTTTATCGAAGTTGAGGAAAATTATAAGTCCAAGAGAATTCTGACATAAAGTTGGTATAAAAGTTAGAATTATGAATGCTTGGTTGAAGATCGTATATATGAAGTATATGGAGCAGTCCATACCTTGAAAATGAGACCTATGGAATTCCAAAAATTAAAAGTGATTGTGAATTATTTGAAAAATAAAAGTATTCATTTTATTTAGTAGGTGCCATGTCAGAAATTAATGGAATTTGAAAGAGAACAAACTTCACTAAAATTAAATCTGCACTCAATCCGTTCAATATATTTCAAGTATTTCCCAAAAGACTCGCAATATTTCAGAAGAGATGCTTTATCTCCAAGATTTAGCTTTTTCGTATCCCTTAACTACAGACATGAAAAAAGAAAACGCATGCATACGGAGTCAATTTGACCTCTCACAATATTTTATTATATTTTTTGTACAATTGCAGAAGCATTAGATTGGAACAGATAATAAATGATTTTAAAAATAAAAAAATTCATAAAGCAAAAATGTAAAAAAAAAAAAATTTTGAAAAATTTTAAAAACAGTTCGAAATTTTTTTTTTAATTTCTTGTAAAAATAAAGTAAAATTCACTTGTAAAGGTGGTATAGGTCCGATTTTCATGATAAACTCTGAATTTTCAAAATTGCAAAAGTTTGAATTTTTTTCGGCATCTTCCTACAACCGTAAAATTGAAGACATATTTTTCCTTAAAATGAAATTTGTTGCACATAAATAGTTCTTTCTTTAATCTCATGTTGACTTTTTTGAAAATAGTAGTAGTAGTTTACACGCAATAGAGTGTGAAATATTTGCAATTTAAAAAATATAACAAAAACAAGATTTTCTCAAAAATGGCTCCAAATTTTTTCTTTAAATTGTTGGTAGGGATCGTACCAAATGCACCGTATCCGATGACATAAACACCATATTGCTCTATTCTTTTGCTTGTTCAAAAATTACAAAAATTAAATTTTTTTAAACTTTTGTCTCATGTCGGTAATATTTGCATTTGAGGCGATTTCTTCTCATTATTAGATTTATAAGTACATTGAGTACATGTGCTTTAAATAATGTCAAATAAAGTTTCTCAAAAACCTAACAGTTTTCTGTAAAAATGAGCTCAATATTCCGCATTTTCAGAAACGCTCAAATGCCATTTTCTCAAAAATGGCTCCAAATTTTTTCTTCGTATTTTTCCAATGAATAATGCAAATTACACTGTTTAATTTTTTTAAAAATTTTTTTTTTTTAAATGAAATTTTAAATATAGATTCCTGTGAAAAAGAGCTTCAAATTTCGCATTTACAGAAATGCTTAATCTCCATTTTTTATATTACATCTCCATTTAAAATACACTTCAAAATTTTCAATGAAAATTTTTTTGGACGAGGTCTTACTCTTCTTTAATATTCTTGAAGTCATATTTTGGTTCTATTATTAAGAAACCGAAAAGTTGAGAAAATGTCAAGAAAATGTACTTTCAGTGACAATAGATGGCAGCTGGCCAGAGAATGAAGCAAGACCATAAAGCTGTCCATACCAAGGAAATTAGAACCATTTGCTACGAGAAAGTCTGTGCCATTCTGTAGCACCTCTTGTTTCATGACTAATTTTAATTTTTATCTTGATGTAGAAGTAGTGTTTCATTGTTTATGGAGAAGCACAATGGAATTGTGCTCATGACCATGTTTTGAGGGTGGTGACAGTATTACAAGATAGAAAAAATGCTGTGCTAAATTAAAATTAATAAACAAATTACCACAAAAGTGACATATACATCTTTTCCTTCATTTTCGGTTTGTAGAGTGGTAAGACATGATCGGATATGGTATGTTTCTACCAAATTTATTGTGGTGTCATAATTTACGCTTGATTTTGCAAATGTTAAATGCCTTAAAATGGGGAGACTTCAGAATTCGTAAAAGCAAATAAGGTCTTGATTGACTTTGAATTGATATCTTCTTTGTGATGAATGTAGAAGCTGAAAAATCTAATTAATTAATCTTGTGCTTTACATTATTGTGTTTTTTTTTTGTGCAGATCTTGTGGAGCCCATTTTACCAGGTCCAGAAATATTGCTTGCCCAGTTCTCAGCACGACCAGTTTTCATGGTTGGGGAAGTGGATGATGAGAGGCTAGGCTCTACATACTGGCTGGCCCCTCCCCCTGTTGATGAAGCAGATCAAGATATGGAACAGGTAAATACATTAAATTACTTTATTGGAAAAATTGTTTTTATTTCCTATAATAACGGTTTAATATGAAAAAAAAAATCTTATTTCATAGGTTACGTGCGATCTAATGGAGATTACTCGACTGTATCTTCCGGATTTCCATTTACCGATGGAGACTGAAAGATTATATCGATTGAAAGATATATCAGGTGATGATGAGGAAGGAGATCAAATTAAGAAAAGAGGAGAAGAAATGAATAAATACTTAGCAGCTGATAACAAGAACAAGAGGCCTTTTGGTATGTAATTATGAATGAAGAAAAAAATTTTGATTGATTTTTTTTATATAATAATTTTAATGTATTTTTTATTAATGGTCATGATTTTCAGTTGCACCTATGAGAGGACGAGGTTTTGGAAGATCTGTTCCTCAAAGAGGAGATTTGTTTAGGTCTCGACCACCTAATACTTCACGGCCACCGTCGTTGCATGTGGATGATTTTGTTGCCTTAGAAATATCAGGTCAACAACCAACTGGTCCTACTGGATACAACAAAATTTCAATGCGAGCTGCAAAGGACATAATTGCTACCAGATCTCGGGGCCGAGGTCGGGCTTTTGCTTCTGATCGTGGTCGTTTCTTTGGGTCAACTACTCCCTATAACAGACGTGAGAATGGTCGAGGTAAAATTAGTGTTTATATATTTTTTTTATTAACCACAATTGTGTTGTATTTTTATTGTAATCTTGTGGCCTTCAGTTAAATTTATGAAGCAGATTGAACATGGAACTATTTCTTATTATCGTACAGCCAACTGCTTTGGAATAAATATATTTAGTGTGTAATGTTTCTTTCCAGCCACAAAATCTTTATTTTTAATTTAGTACAGGAAATGAGAAGTTCTGCTCTAGTTGACTTTGAAAACACTACCTTCTTAATAATTTATATTAATATTTATTATTGTTGTTATAATAATAATAATAATAATAATAATAATAATAATAATAATTATTATTATTATTATTATTATTATTATTATTATTATTATTATTAAATATATTACATTTTGTCACAATGAACGATTCAAGAAAGAAACTTAATGTCTTATTTACTTTGTATATTAGTTAAATAGTTTTTTAAAGTCAAGTCGTTTTTTTGTTGGTTTCTGTGTGTGTGTGTTGTTGTTGTTGTTGTTGTTGTTATTGTTGCCTTTTCGTACATCTTCAGGGTGATTTCAAGCAATTTCAGTCCCTTGTACCTTGCTTTTAAGTAAATCTCGAGTGTTGCAAATTTATTACGTTTAAAAATAGTGATCCTTGTATGTCATTTGTTGAAAGAGTGGATTACAAACTTTGATAATTCATTTTTATTTACTAGAAAATTTTTATGCTAGTAAAAATTAATAATAATAATGATGATATAATAATAATAAAATTAATAATAATAATAATAATAATAATAATAATAATATAAATAAATAATAAAGAAACAACATAAAAATTGAATTTATCTGCTAATAATGCTTGATAATATTTATTTGTCCAAAGTGATATTGCGTTATGTGGTTTGTGTATATGGAAATAATTTATTCTATTAATTATACTTTCATGTTTAGGAATTCCCCGTGGTGTTAGTTCAATGCCCCCAAGGGTTGGAAATGGTCGAGGAGCTGTTTCACCTGCGTGGCCTCCCCATAACAGTGATGGTCCCAGCCCCACGAATCAACCAGCTCCTCAGTCTCGATCATTCAGGACACCAGAAATGCGTGACATACGCATGATGCCCCGATCTGAAGAAAAATTTAATGCAACTGGAGGAACTCGTTTTGGAAGTGGAAGAGGGGTTCGTGGTGGAGGTGGTGGTGGCGGCGGGGGGGTGGTGGTGGTGGTGGTCCTGGGGGATGGCAAACTAAAGATAATCGAGAGAGATTTGGAGGTCCTAGTGTTCGTGGAGGAGGGAGACGGGACCCACCTGTCAGACATGTGCGTGCTTTTACACGATAAGTGTTGCTGGTGGCACTCAAGATATTGTGCAGTCACTTGCCTGCACCATTGTTTTACCTATACAATGAAACGAGTGTTACATATTCTGATAAAACACTCTCAAAGTAATTTGATGTAAATCTTTTCTACAGAGACTTGATTTTAATTTCCATTTCGTACATGACACAGAGTGGTAAATTTGTGTATATAATTTATTCAATTTGACAGAACTTACAGCAAGATCTTAAAAAACTGTTTAAGCATTAGTCTAAGCTATTTGCTGGTTTGAGAAAAATTATTTAACACAAGAAAACAAAACTATTACGATTTTTAAAATATTGTAAATGCACCATGTACCTAGTCTCTGAGGAACCTGGAACAGTTCTGAGAAGTGATACGTGATCATTCATGCATGAAATGATATAGTGGAACACAATAGTTTTTTGTGAAGTGCCATTTTAGCAGAGAACAATGTGTATGTATTGAAATTGTTTTCAAATCAACAAGTGTTGATTTCAGATCATCACAATATTTTCTTGGGTGCACTAGTTCTTTGGTTTAGTAAGACCTTCATATGTTGTATAATTTACTGATTGGTTTAAGTCTGTAAAGTTGAACAGTTGTAAACATTTTGTAATTTTTCATGTTGAAGTTAACTTGAATTTTATTGTAAGGAATTGTTGTCCCAGATTTTTTATTGCTTACTCTGAAAGCTTTAATAATACTAGATACTTACCTTAAAGATTTAGTGTCATATATTTCAGTGGCATTAAGAATGAAATAAGTATAGTTTTCGTTTGTGTTTTTATTTTATTTTTACGTACATTAGAAAAGACAATTAATCTTATTTTCTTGTTAGTTAGAAAGGACTTTTCCTGTTCATAATGTTGTCTTTGATTTTTTAGCAAATGAAATGTCAAGTTAATGAGTTTAATTTTATGCTGTGGATTTAGGGCAAATGTGTAAAAGACCAAAAAATATTGAGCATTCATAGTACTAACTTCTAAAACCAGAGATAGTCGTAAAATGTTTATTGTATTTTTACATAAAGAATTGGTTCTGTATGTAAGGTTTGCTGAATCTTCCTAGATTGAGTATATTTGTTTATTCAGTACTTGTTTGTATGTAAATATGTATCTGTACATTTTGAAAATATATTTTACAATGATTTAAGTCAGTAATGCCAGGTTTGTAATGAGAAAAGTTTTTCAGAGCAGAAAAACAAAAAATGAGATATATTGCTTTTGAAATAAAATGACAAAGGTATTTTAAATGGCTTTTTTATTACTGTATTCACCTTATTAATTTTCCTTTTAGTCCTCCTTCAATATCTTGAAAAATTATTTCATGTACACTTGCCTACAAGAACCAATGGATTGGTTTGGGTTGCAATGGAAATTTTTAGTCTTTTTCTCTTTCATATTGAAAAATTTTAATTGTTCGTAGGCCTGTTAAGATAGATTCCTTGCTTTCTTACCCAATTCTCACATAATTGGCCTTATTATTCTATTCATGTGTTCTAGTGACTAGTGACAAGTAAAACATTTACTGCTTCATTGCGAAAAGTTAATCTATTTAACCATTTCTTTAACGTTCTAGACAACATTTTTATTGAATCATTTGTTCTCTCTGAAAATTTGCAAGGGAAAAACAAGATATGTTGAAAGATTAAATTATTATAATGAGCAATATGTTTTTCAATTTCAGACTAATAAAAAAAGGAAAATTAATTTTCCAATTCCCTGATATTGAACTTTAAGTAGTTTTCATGAACTAAGTATAAATGAATCATTATTGATTTGTATTTTAACTCTTTAAGAATTAAGTTTCCAGATAATTAATGTTGGATACGTTGCAGTTATTATTTGCGTTTTGTATTCATAATTTTTGATGTAAATGTACCAATTTCACTCTCAAGATTCGAATTCATTATTTCTATTCACCTGAATTTCCATAAACTTAAATTTTCCTAGCAGGTTGCGCCTCCTATTACGTGTGTCATTTGTTAAGGTGAGAGACTGAGTTCCAGAGTGCGCTCCAGTAGCGAGGAGCAATATGGCCGCTTGTTATTGCGGGTGGTTTATTGTCTTAGGATTAGTGATATGATTTTGTGTTATTTTAAGCAGGACTTCGGCACATAAGGAACCTAATAAATCTGATTTGCATTACTAACAGTTTCGAAATTATTTTAGTGTAATGGGTGCTAAAGCAAGTACCGCTAGTGGTGGAGGGACAAGTCCTCGAGCTCGAACTTTTTCTACTAGCAGTAGTTCCGATGTTGTTGCTGGAGGTACGGGATTTAGCCTTCTTAGAGCTATCCCGGGTGCAGTGTCAAGTGACAGGCAGAGAGCACGTTCTTTGTCTAGTGTTCCGGACAGTCATTCAAGTCACGAAGCCATAGGAATACCAAATTCAAATGTTGGAGCTTATGACATATCTGAGTCACCAGAAACTGACAGTAGTTCTCCAGAAGATCATGTCTTGGACAGCCCTTTAGCTGCGAATATAAGCCTTGGAAGAGTATATACAGCTCACTCCCTACCGTCTCATATTTGGTCTTTGAATGGTAAGTAATTTTTTAAACATTTTTCTTGTACCAGCATCTGTTTATGTGATAAGCACATCAGCTATACCATGAACTACAGAGGAAAGCTCTAGAATACAAGTTCTGTCATTTAGACATTTTCTTTCTAATTTTTTACAATGCACATTTATTACTTTCAAGTTAACACTCTTGGTCTTTTCTTGAGTTGTAGTATATTAACTTCTTTGAAATATTGGGATAGTTGTTTGAGAATACCTGTTGTAGCTGAAATATAACTAAATTATTTTCAGCTACTATGGTATAAGTTGAACACTAAAACTGAACTTTGTTTTTGAAAAGTGTATGTTGTTGATAGGGATGACAATGTGACAATTTTAAATTTCGAACTTTACATCTGTGAGAGCTTGAAAAGTTAAGACTTTTTGGGGAAAAATAAAGACGTTTTCATCTTTTATTTGCTCTAGAGACTTTTATAAACTTTTTCTCATACCTCAAAATTCCTCAATGAAAAAAAATCTGTCAGGATTCTTGCAATGGACAATGTTAGACTCTATATCACAAGAAATAATATTTAAGGATTTTATTCACTTTAGTATGTGAAATTTATTTAACAAATTAATCAATCAAGGCCATAGCTTTGTTCATTGACATATACTTTGTAAGTTGCTTGATTTAGCATTTTCTCTCCCTCCTATTCTGAGACATTATTTTTGAATTGTAATTCCAATTCCAAATCTGATTCTTGGTCAGTTTAGTAATGAATATTTATTTCCTATATTAGGAGATAGGGGCATCATTTCATCAGTGTTTTTGGTCGTTTGTTTTTGACATTGTTAAAACTTGATTAAACTGGTTCATTATTAATGAATCTCATATGTCAATCATTAGTGTTATGTTGTTTCTTGGAGCAAATTACAATTGTGCGTTCATGGGCTGACATGCCAAAAAATGAATCTGTCTTGCAGGTGTAGGCTGATATTTCTGTTCATTAAAATTTACAATTATTTATTTGAAAATTAAAATAATATCCAATGATTTAAACAGTGTTGAACTGTATTTTAAACTCTTGTCAGCCACTTATAGGTGGGTTCTTTACTCATGTATTGTGAACCCATTGATTCAGAAATCCTTATCATGTCAGTTAGCTCTTTTTTATTGAAAGGTCTCATTCCCGCATTTAATTTCAGTAAAAGAATTCAAACTACACGATATCCATGCACTACAAAATTAATTGTTTTAGAGCCCAGTTGTACCAGAGTGCGCTATAAATGAGAAATTATAATGTGCAGAATACATGATTTCTGAGGTGACAGAAACAATAGGCATTAGGGTTACAAGTGAAAAGCTTCTTTTTCTTTTTCGTTTTTTTCTTTTCTTTCCTTTCTTTTCCTCATTCCCTTTCTCCTTGCCTGTCTTCTCTTCAATCTTTCCTTCTTTCTTTTTTTTTTTTCTCCTCCTCCTATTCCCCCCACCTCCTCTTTTTTATTCTCATTTTTTTTTTGCATTGGAGAAAGTATTGTAATGCTGGAAAAAGGCGAATTGTGGACAGAAAATCTTTTTTCCGGGCCCTGGTTACAAGAAAGTGGATAATTCTTGGCCCGTGCGTTTAGTAAATTACTTGCTCGAACACGTTATGTAATCAGAATCCATGTTTTGTGGGTCCTTGATACCGAAAAATCGATTGTCGGCAAAACGTCCATCCGTTGTCAACGCTAACCCCTAAACCGTTCTACAGATTTTCTACTAAGTTGATATTTCTCAGTCGGTGTGGCTGAAATCATAGCCCCTTGAATTTGAAACTGATATTTTAATTTTTTGGGGCACTTTTCATGAAACCCCTGGGACATTTTTTAAATAAGACCAAATTTTTTGATTAAATTTTGTTGTTGAATAACGTAAAGGACGCTAAAGAGAATGGTGCAGGTCTTACTATCGTACTCTACGCTGATTGTTCAAAAATTGCACATGTCCAATTTTTTTCGGCATCTTCCTACTACTAAAATATTGAATTGTAGGACTTCTGGTGCGGGATTGTTGACGTAATTACATGAAATAATGTAAGTTAATATTAAGTAGACGGAAATGACTTCCATTATTTCTTCATAAAATATCGAAAATTGACTTTTCTTTAATGAAATTGCTCTTTAAAGACAGATTTTGAAATAGTCATGTGCAATTTTTCGAAAATTTGAGTAGTTTTCCCTAATTTTGCGAGAAATGTAGGCAATTGTTAATTAATTAAACGCGTTTTCTCAGAAACTGCACCAGATTTTTAAATTTTGACTTCGGATAGTGTAAAGGACGATTAAAGAATGGTGCAGGTCTTATTTTTGTTGAAATCCATAATTTTTCGAAAATTGCAAGTATTCAAAATTTTTCGGCGTTTTCCTACTACTATAATTATGCAGATTTTTTTTTTTTTTAGTTTCTCATATACGTCCGCAGTGATATACGTAGTATAGAGAAAGTTATGTAATGCTGCGGAAAATCGATTTCGGGATTTCCACGGAAATACACGTTTTGAGGTTCCCTGATACCGAAAAAGTGGTTCTTTTCGGTGTGTGTCTGTCTAGTGTATGTGAACAACACTAGCGCCTAAAATATGCGTACATTTCCCGCGGGTTGTATGCATTATTGCACTTGTGAGAGAAAGTGCTTCAAATGACTACTGATGAAGTTTATCGAAAAGTCAATAGTTTTCTGTTGAAAAGAGTTTCAAATTTTGCATTTATAGCGATGCTTACACGTTATTTTCATAGAAACAGCTTAAATTTTTCGATTAAAATTACTAGTATGTATGACGAGTTTTTACTATTAGTATTCTTAAAGTAATATTTGAATTATACTATTCGGAAACCGTGAAATTCAGATTTTCAAAAAAATTTACTATGGGTGACGTCGATGGCAGCCAGCAAGAGTATGTGGTATGCCAGAATTGCTAGCCAAGACCAATGAAAATATAACGCTAATACGAGAAAGTCTGTGCCATTTACGACTAGTTTCTTAATGAAATATGTTAATCAGAAACGGATCTACAAATAGGTCAAGTACAATTTTTTGAAAATGAGTTGTTTGGCATAATTTTGCATCAATCGTAAGCAATTTTTAAATTTTATACAATTTTCTCAGAAGTTGCTTGAAATGTTTTCTTTAAAGTTTTTGCACGTATGTAGCAAAGAACGGTGAAGAATGGGGTGTTGGTCCCATTTTCGGCGCACTCTGTGTATTTTCGAAAATTGAAGGAAAAAAAGAAAGAAAAAAAAAAATCGAAATGATAAATTCGATTTTTCCGCGCTTCATTGGTGGTGTCAGTCTGAAACTTGTTCGACTGAAACTGTATTTCCACCTTGGTCTGAAACTTATTTGTGAGGTACTTGGAGGCAATTTGATATACTGGAAATCCCTTGTTATTGTGTATCCTAATATTAATTAACATAATATTACAAATCGTAGAACAGTAGTAATTTAGTTTATGTACTAATGTTATTTATTAGCAGTGTTTTATAACCTTTCACGCGGCGTTGCCATACAAGCTTGGACAAGCAGCTGGAGACAAGATTTCCATGCAAATGCATGATTTTATTACAGCTTCGTAGAACTTCTAAACTTTGTTGGCAAACATACCTTTCTTGGCAAGCTCATTTTAAAAATGCATACTTTTTCCGTGGATGTTTGCGTGTTTTGGTAGGGTTTTTGTAAGAAATTCATACATGTTTGGACATTTTTTTAAATTAACAGTTAAAACTGTGTATGACGTACTTAGAATAACCCATAAACAAGTTGAATTCTGAATACAGATGTAAATAAGCGTTTTTGCCAAGAATTGGTAAGAAAAAAATTCGCCAAGCATATATGCCAAACGAATCGCTTATTGTTATTTTGACAATGCCGCGCTGGCAACAATGTCATCGGTGGCTGTAATGAAGGGAAACTTGCGTTTCTGTACAATCGAAACATGTCGAAGTTATTTTTGCTTTTGTGTACAATGTGCTGCAAGTACTGTAACAGTTAAATCATAATAAACAGCATAATCACCTGCTTGTCCCATTTGTAAAAGTAAGAAATGATTCAGATTACTTCTCCTGAATGTCGAAGTGAATGGAGATATACATCATAGTCCCTTTGCTTGAATTGGAAGTTTTCATGTAATAGCTGAGGTGTTAATAGCGCAGAAAATGCAATATTTCAATTTTACATATGAGCCAATAAGTATGTGCCGTTGCACCTAGTGTCCTCTATTGCTTTTCCTCCTTCTTCCCCTCCTCCCTGAGTCGCAGCTACCTAAAGTTGCATGTCGTCTCTGTGATCGCTGCAACACGAAAACTAGAAACGCATGAAAGTCAGGCGGGTTGCGAAATACGATTGGTTTTGCTACAGCAGTGCACACTTTCTCGCATTATTTGTAACTTAGGAGTTTTCGAAAATTCAGAGTTCAACGATTTTCCCTCTCCAATTCCTCTGTAGAGGCGGGCATTTATATATTTCCAGGGATGCAGAATGCTTTGCAGCTGATTAGGCTAATGAAGCTATTGTCTAGTCTATATAAACTGTCGTAAAATTTACTTAAAAACTAAATAACAAAGTGCGTCAGTGGGCCATAGTTTAATATTAGCTTTTATTTCGTTTGCAAAGGTCAACGAAATCGGACCTATTTATGTAAGCAAACTTTGCGAAGGGAAAAAATAAAGGAAAAATTTAGAGGCATTTTTGAGAAAATTTTGAAAATATCGTTTGGCCTTCATATACAATATCCTCCAAAACAACAACAACAAAATGTACGTTTCAAATTCTGAGAGTACAGTAGGAGAATATCAGTTTTGGTGAAAATCGTATACGGTTTAGCTGCTAGTGTTGTTCACAGACGTTTTGCCGTTGACCAATTACTGGCGAATCCTGAACATTACTTCAAGTACACTGCTCTTTATGGAAGTTACCTCTACCGTTGTGTTTTATTTTGAGCTTTTCTGAAATCCCAATACTACGAAATTCTGTCCTTGTGTTCTATCGGAATATTACACAAACCACTAACTTCTGGATCATTAACACACTCCATTTTTCACAAAAACTTGAGGGAAGCGTAACTTTTGAATGATCAAGGGACTGTTCATCGCAATATTTTGCGATGCCTACCGACCGTCCAGACGCGCATGCCCCCCTCTCCCGCCCTTGAAACCGCCCATAGGTTACCGCGGCTGGCATGCGGTGCCTTCGCCGGCGCCGAGCTAATTCTCTGGACAGCATTTAGAACTGTTTAAAACTTCATGCACTTCGAAGCGCTTACGGATCGGTCAGTCCATTTTAAGTGGTTCAGAATTTAATAAATTGGTCGCTCGACCTTCTCGAAAAAAAAATCATATTTGGTACATACATTTTCTTTTTTTTTTTCTGTTGAAAAATATTTAATTTATTTTTATCGTATCTGGTTTACAAATGGCGGCCATTTTTGTTTTAGGCCGTGCGCCAGTTTTTGCAATTGTAGATATTTACTCTTTTCTAAATTACTCAGCTCTGTGTAGTTCTAGCATTCTAGAATAAAAGGCATTGGATTCAGTATACTCTGGCCTACAAATCTAAGTATTGTTTATCTACCTTCTCTGTTTTTATTTGATAAATATTTACAACCAAATCTATGAAACGAAAATGAACCAGGTTCGATTTTCAGAGAGTAATTTCTCAAAGAAGGAATAGAATCTCATCCTTAATTTTTTCTGTGCTGCTACACATAACAGTATAGTTGCTGTTGGTAAAATATCATTGGTAAGTAACATACCCCTTGAACATTACACCCTCTAAAAAAATTGGAATTTTGGATTTTTTCCAATTTTTTAACTGTAATATCTCTGTTGGGGGACTAGATAAAAATCTGAAAATTGCGCACATACTAGAGCGTTATGATACCAAACTTCATTAACAATTTCAACTTTTAGATTTACTCGAAGTATTTTTTTAAATTTAATTATCTATACTTTTTTATAAAATAATTAATTATACACAATTTTTAATAAACATAAAAGTTGCCTAATATATTTTAGTTTTACTTTACTTTGAAAACAAACTTACATCTTGACATCTACGTTTGTAATTGAAAATATGGTCATTTTGTTAAAAACCGGATAATATACAAATATTTTATAAAAGATAACAAATAAATTCATATTTTTGTTTATTTTTTCGCGTTTAAATTTGCCATACTGCTTATTATTTCTGAACGTTTCTTCAGAGTCAAGCGACCAGTGCTGGACCACTTCAAATGGATTGACCAGGATGCGGAAGACTGACTGGCTCTTTGGTAGCAAAACAGTTATTTTTTCGCATCTGTTTTAAAGCTTTCAAAATTTCGTTTTAGACGATTATCAAACTTATTAAATATTACTTATACCCTTCAAATTACTAGGTACCGTTGTATCAGTACAACGCCGTAATTACTAATTACGGCGTTGTACTCGATGTATCGGCGAATTCGCTATTGTGACCAATAATGGGTCATTGATAAAGACAAATTATTTTTCGTTATCATGGACCCACAAAATTTGGATTCTAACTACACGTATTAGAGGAATGCCACGTATATGGACAATAATAATTATTATTATTCTCTTTTTCGGTATCAGGGACATACGACATTTTTTGCCGCAGTATTACATAACGCGATACTGTGTAGGTAGAATGCGAGAAAAGA
Source organism: Teleogryllus oceanicus (assembly GCA_964035755.1). Classification (NCBI taxonomy): domain Eukaryota; kingdom Metazoa; phylum Arthropoda; class Insecta; order Orthoptera; family Gryllidae; genus Teleogryllus; species Teleogryllus oceanicus. The sequence goes on from CAXIVR010000003.1 coordinate 13,346,273, forward strand.
AAATTGACCGAAACTGCTTGTTGTGCTTAGCTAATATAAAACGTTATCAAAGATGTATCAAAGCCCTCGGCAGGTTTTCTCGGGTTTCTCCGGTTTCCACTGAGGCTCATTCCGCAATTTCTCTATCGTTTATATTGATTTCATTTTGTGACAAAAATATGAACTAATGATGCTATAGAATTACATATTTCTCGTACTAGTAATGTAGTTTACTATTCTCACGAATCGGTTTTCTCCTATCCTCTTCCCAGTATTAGCTGTCGGCGATTAAAAGACCTTCCAGGGCCTCTCGCGGTACCTACCATTCCCTGGGACATTTCCAGCGAAGAGTACTCTCGCGATCCAGGAAAATCACGTAGGCCTATTTGGGCGCTGTACTTATATTTGTCCTTGACACCGTCTCGGAGCTTGGACCATTGTTCTTCTGGATGTAGGGATTCCGTTCCAGAATTACACAGATTACACACACAGTCACCTGTCAGGCAAATATACTACGAACGGATTGAGGTATAGATATAATACAAGAGGGTTTCGGAATGCCGCCCAAACCACGTGCAATTAAAACATGCATGCCTTGCGCAGGTTTCACACCCAGAGTCTTAGTGCTCGCGTACCACCTGCCACCACCCTTGACTCAATAATACTATTTGTAAACACTTTTCGGTTTGGTAACATAATTTTATGAAACTAATAATACAGCAAATTATAATAAATGCAAAGAAGGACGAAAAACAACACAAATACAAAAAAGTAAATTGAGAATAAAATACAAACTTCATTTGCTAGTGGTGACAACTCCAATTTCATGACAACAAACACACACAAACCAACACAAAGACAAAAAAGTACAAAATAATCTGACAGTGAAATGCAAACTTGCTTTGCAACTTTGCGATATGTTACGCATTTGTTACTTTGATTGATTGGTTGATTGATACAAGTCCATTTGATCCCTAAAGGGCAAAGAACTCCAGCCAGCGCAGGGGTGGCTCTGCTTCTCTCTTCAGGTGAGCCAGACCTTACTTTATTACTCATACGTATTATTATAATAATATGAAAATTGACGTTACTGGTAAAGATTAAATGAGTTTGAAATCTTAAAACGTGGGAATGGCTAATCTTTGGAAGCACTCGTACCGACTGAACCATGCGTACGATCTTTTCCAAATTGAAGAAACCCCAGTCCATCTGGCTCGAGTCGGAGCTTTGAGATTTTGATAAACATTTTCTTTAAAATTTGGGGGTAGTTTACACGAAGCCCCAGGGACATTTTCAAAATTTTCTCAAAAACGGCTCCATTTTTTTTTCATTTCTTGTAAGAGTGGAGTAAAATGTTCTTATAAAGTTGGCATAGATCTGATTCTCAGGGTTAGTTCTGAATTTTCGAAAATTTTAAAAGTTTTAATTTTTTCTGGCGTCCTTCTACAACTACAAAATTGAAGATAGAAAAATTTTTTCCCTTTTTAACAGGGTCATGCATATTTTTTTCAAAAATTTAATATTTTTCGCTCAATATTGCGTGCAAAGTGTGGAATATTAAAAAATAATAAAAACAAGATTTTTTCAAAAACAGCTCCAATTTTTTTTCTTTAAACTTTTGGTAGGGATAGTGCCAAATGTACTCTATAAGAAGACATAAATGCCATAGTGCTCTATGGTTTTGTTTTTTCAAGAATTACAAAAATGCATTTTTTTCTTGTGGTGTCTCATGTCGTTAATATTTACATTAGCAGCAATTTGTTCACAATATTGTATTTACTAGTATGTGTACTTTCAATAATGTCATATAAAGTTTCTCGAAAATTCAACAATTTTCTGTGAAAATAAGCTCAACATTCCGCATTTTCAGAAACGCTCAACCGTTATTTACTAAAAAACGGCTCAAAATTGTTTCTTCAAACTATTTGTACCTATAGTACTAATGAAATTTAAGATGACATAAAATTTATTTTGTTTATTCTAAAAAAAATGTAATTTTTTAAATATGTCTCACGCCTTTAATATGTACATTTCGAGCGATTTGTGCACATTATTGTAGTATTTGTGAGTTAAAATACTTCAAATGAAGTTTTTCGAAAACTCAAAAATTTTCTGTGAAAAAGAGCTTCAAGGTTTACATTTACACTAAAGCTTAAATGCCATTTTCCTAAAATCGGCTCCAGTTTTCAACGGAAATATTCTTATAGGACGAGATTTTACTGTTCTATAATATTTTTATAGTAATACTTCGAATCTACCATTAAGAAACCGAAACATTGAGAAAATGTTTAATTAAAAAAAAAAGTACTTTGGGCAGCGATAGATGGCAGCTGGCAAAAGAATGTGGCAAGACCGAATTTTCCAAGCCCAGACCTAAGAAATTAGGAAACTAAGTAGTACGAGTAAGTGTGTCATTATATAGCATCACTAGTTCCTTTTGTTCTCGTATTCTATCTTTTTTGCGTATCCACATAGGTGAAAAAGAAATGTACAAAGTCTTCCACAGTTTATAATCTCCTGACGAAGTTAACATCGTACATAACAATAAAAATACGTTCTTATATTGTTTAAATGATTTTAATAGACATATTATTTGATGTGGACTCTGAACTGATTGTTTATAATTTTCAGATTCAATTCAGAAATAATAGTATATGAAATTATTCTATTTGTATTTTATTTTTTTAGTTTCGTAATTAGTATGCAAATTATTCGTTTCCAAATCTTCCAGAAAGAGGAGCTGATGATTTGGTCAAACATAACCTCGTGACAAAAAATTTCGATCGTCATAATTGGAAAAACATTTCATTCTCTCCAGCACCTATCTTTGTTTCGCACTGGAGGATAATATTCCGATTCATCACTGAAACCCTCTTCAAATATCATCATTCGCAATCGTCGAGCCATTACAATTTGAGGGACACGCACGTTGAAAACTGAGCTTACTCCCGTACTTTACTCGACGGATTTTCGCCATGTAATTACTCTCGTATTTACACGCGTTTAAGCGATTTACATTCAGTAAAGTATTGGTGAAACGCTTCAAGAAGTTACTCCCGAGTAAACATGATTTACTCCAGAGTAACTCTTTCTTCTTGTTTGGTGAAACTGGCCCCAAGAATATTAAAGAAAACTAAGATCTCGTCCCATAAGGAAACTTTCGTTCAAAACTTTGGAACGCTTTTTAAGAAAATATTGTTTAAGCGTTACTGTAAATGCGATATTGAAGTTCTTTTTTACACAAAACCGTTTGAGTTTTCGAAAAACTTTATTGGAAGTCATTTGGAGCAGTTCCACACACAAATGCAACGTATACAAATTGCTGGAAACGTGCATATTAAAGGCGTGAGAGATATTTAAAAAACAAACTTTTGTGTAATTTAAAAAAAAAACAACATAAAGAATACAGCAAATGGTTTTTATGCATCTTATACGGTGCATTTCGCACTATCCTTACGAAAAGTTTTAAGAAACAAATTGGAGCGGTTTTTGAGAAAATGGCGATTGAGCTCTTCTAAAAGTGCGGAATTTTGAGCTCGTTTTTATAGATAACTTTGAGGTTTTCAAAAAACTTTTTCAGATATCACATGAAGCACATATACTCATAACTGCAATAATCTAAACTAATCACCGCTATTGTAAATACTAACGAGTGAGATACGAGTCAAAAATTACATCTTTTAAAAAAGCAAAAGTTCAGAGCTATGTTCATGTAATCTTATAGAGTACATTTACCACTTTCACTACCAATATTGAAGAAAGAAAAAAAGGAACCTTTTTGAGAAAATCTATTTCTTGCTATTTTTTAATATATCACATATTGCGTGGAATATTGCGCAAAAACTACAAAAATGTTTAAATAAATGTACACGACTTTAATGAAAGAACTAGGGGGGAAATTTTTACTTTAAGGAAAAATCTCCTCAATTTTGTAAATGTAGGAATAAGCCGAAAAAAATCAAACTTTTGCAATTTTCGAAAATTCAGATTTAACAGTGAAGAACGGACCTATGCCATCTCTACAAGTGTAGTGTACTCTCTTCTTTGAAAGAAAAAAAAGCAAAAATTTGAAGCTATTTTTGAGAAAATTTTGAAAATGTCCCTATGACTGAATGTAAAGTACCCCCAAATTTTAAAGAATGTTTTTCAAAATCGCAAAGCGTCTAGTCGAGCCAGATCGATCGGGGAATATCCATTTTGGAAAAAAATCCTATGTATTTTTAGGCACTAGTGATGTTCACAGACGGACCGACAAACGGACGGACAGACGGACGGATCGACAGATATTTTGAAGAAAAAACACACAAAAAAATGGTTCAGGGGACCCCAAAACATGTGTTTCTGTAGAAATCGATTTTCCACAGCATTACATAACTTTCTCTATACTACGTGTAAGAGAAAGTAAAAACTGAGTTTTAGAAAAAAGTATATTTTTTTTAACAGACAACCAATGAAACATCATGTATTTTACTTAATTTGGTTCGTCGGGCTTCTTCGAGAAATTCTCTTTATTTTACATTTTTTATTTATTTTTTGTTCCCGAATCGGTCATCTTAGGACCTCTCGAAGGTGCAGCTGTACCAACCGAGACCGTCGTGTTTCCCGGGGATAAGTGCATGTGACTTCTCACTTTTTGGGGATCAACATTTCAATGTTAAATCCATTTTTAAACCGCAAGGTTGTTAGCCCTGAGAATCCCTGTATTATTATTATTATTATTATTATTATTATTATTATTATTATTATTATTATTAATCTCAATACTCAAGGGTTTTCAGCTGACTAAAGCTGTCAGTCCTTACGGCCTTAAAGCTTTTGTGATGTTCGGAAGTAAACTTCGGGAAGTACTTTACATTTCATTTCTGAGTATTTAAGAGTTTGGTGAACTGTTATATCGAATAACACTATTTTATTAATTGTTTGAAATGTTTAAAGGGGAAGTGAAAGGGGCATCTGGGGTGTCAAAGGGGATTTACACATGGATATTCTTCGTCAGCCTGTAGTGATGGCAAATTTTACTAAAACATTCATATTTCGATACATCACCAAAATGTTTTCGATGTCTATGTCGACAAAAACTGCGATGTTTTAAATATAATACATTTGGTATTTTCCCATGCTGGTTCCTTTTCACTTTTTACTGTTTTTTTACGCATTACTTACAGTAATGTTTACAGAAATCTCCGGCCATAGTCGTGTTAATAAATGCAACAGTCCACTAGTACAATGTGATTTGCAATGCTATGTTTAAAACATTAAAAACCCAAAGGAAATAGCAACAACGAATAGTTAGTAAGTTTCCCAGTATTTAACAATTTTATATCGAGTTCAGTAAATTTTTCGTTTTTAAATACTTTGTCTCTTAGTATTTTTGGGTGTTTCCGGCAACCGCAATTTTTTATTTACGCTTGCAAGGCCTGAGGACCCACAGATATGTTCAAAAGTTCAGTAATTTGAAATTTATTACATCGATTAGGTTATCCTCTGGAAATAAAGGCGTGCTTGCGTTTAATTACTGTGTCCTATTCTACACCTCACGAGAACAACTGCTCTTTTCTCTGAAAAGTGAAATCTGATTTTTATCAACTAGTCGAATTGTTCGATTGTCGAATTCGTAGCTACAGAGGTCGTTCCATTTTTGGAATCCTTTTCTATAAATTTCCTTTTGTATTATGTTTAGGAAGTCGTGAGAGGTTGTAAATTCTTTGCTCTGGGTTCTTGCCTGGCCTCCCAGTCAACCGTATCCTTACTCGTAATACCAGAATGCGATGTTGTCTTGGTGTCATTGCCTACGGAGCTTACTCAGCGTTTTTATAATTTTAAAGTGGAAATTATTTTATTAATTTATCTTAGAATGCCAATTGTTATTATAGACCGGGCCTTTAATGTTCTTTGTGATTTTTAGAAATTTGTTATATTTGCAGCCATCTTGAAGCATGGTGAATCGGGCTTGAGTTGTTGCTCGTCTCTTTACATATCCAATAGTTCAATTTCTGCGGTCTCTATGAGCGATAAATGAGCTTCAAACAGTAGACTGACAGTTGCACGAGTTCTGAAAGTACCGCAAAAGAATCTGTGTTCAGAATTTTTTTATCTAGTTCTTATTACTTCTGTTGACACCATCGTAGAACATGGAACCATAATCTATTTTTGATCTAATTTAAAATTGGTACGTTTTTCGTACAACTGTGAAGTGTGCGCCCCGAGAAGCAACACTGAGTATTTTAATGGTCTCCATTCTTTGTTGCGTTTTGCGTTCTACTCGCAGTGCTATGTGCGGTACACATTTTAACTAAGAAGTTTACCTAAAATTGTTCTCATACCTGTAAGTTTATTACTCTGTTCTATTTTATGGTTACCTAAGCACAAAGTAGTATTGTTCTTACGAAGGCCTTTTCTGGAGAGTAAAACGAATTGAGGCGTGGTTTTAGAGATTCTGAGGCCAGTTTTATTGGAAATTAAGACTTTTTTAGCATTTTCCTGTGATGGTATTAGATTGTTTTCCGTTAATATAGATGTCACTATCGTCTGCGTACATTATAATGACAAATCTGACTTTTCAAAAAATATTCCAAAAAATTATCCTCGTCTGCTATGTCGCGTAAACTTTTGTTCGTAGACTTCACTTAACCAAAGCTAGTTAACCCTCTGGCGAATGAGGAATACTTACTACTACAGGCGCCCTTCCTTATACGAATGGGTAGTTACTCATTCGTTACTCATTTAAAAGTAAGGACTCTATGAATCGGAATTTCTTATGTAAGGAACTCTCATTACAAGAAACGGCATTGAATTCAGCCCTTACTGTCTAATTTCGTTCAAAATGTTGGGTTTGGGGTTTGAAGTAGTCGCACAAGTTAATGTCGTTTCACTCTTCAGTGAAAATGTTTTCGCGTGTGCATTTTTCGAATCACATTGGCAACCCTCCCATTAGTCTCACCCCTCTGCAGAAAGTACGTGTACTTGAAATGATTCACTAAATAATGCTAAAATTGTAAATAAATTTGTACACATAAAATTTAAAAGCTCACCTTTTAGTAAATTTTCAAAAAAGTGTTAAGAAATTGAATAAACTTAATATCTTTATTTCTGTTGTCTTTTTCTATCAGTAATATTGAAGTCTTTCTAAATAAATGAATCAAAAGACTTAACAGAAAAATATAAAACAAAAATGTTACAACAGATCCTATCGTGGTTTTTCAGATATTCACCATAGCTAGAATCGGACAAGCCGAGACTGTCATCAATTGTCTCATCCTGTTCCTGACAAATACGGTATTTGAAAATCCTGAAATAAAATGAGATCCGCTGTAACATAAAGTCTTGTTCTCAATTCCTGATATCGGGTGGCTATGACAACTGCTTCCGATTCTCCCTCCATTCTTCCTCCCTTAACCTTAATGGTGTTTGTTGATCTGCATCTTGTTCTTTCCATTTTGATATTGTCCGTGAAATGGTTTGTTTCTTCACGATTTCTTTTACAGTTTTCTATTCACATATCATCTCAAGCATCATCAGCAATTCATATTCTACTTGCCTTGCATTGTTTTCTTGGCAATGCCTCTTGCTGTTCTTACAAAACCCAATCCTTTGGTCAGATTTAATAACTATAGTATGTGGGTCATCTTGCTGACTAGCCACATACTTTCCCATTCCAATATTGTTGTTTTATTATTATTATTATTATTATTATTATTATTATTATTATTATTATTATTATTAGGCATTCAGCGAGTGCTGCATGACGGGGCTCTAGTGGTACACGAATGCTACGCTGAATAGATTAGAACACTTGTCGCTTATCTCAGGGTGACCATGGCAAGCAGAAGTCATGACGCTGGAGATATCGTATCGCACAGTGTTAGCTGGTGGCTTCGTGAATGCACAAACTGAGCAGTGCAACTATGGGTCTATGGAGTTTGTAGCATGTTACCTTTCTTTTCCAACTGGATGAACACTCTTAACATACTTTACTTTCGTAATGACTCACAAGCTGCCATCATCGAACGATCCTTTTAATGCATGGAATAAAATCCCTTTACTCATTCCGAATTCTAGCGTACTAGATTGGTTTTGAGCGTAGAGCATTTCCGATTTCCTTAGAAACGATTCTAGAATTGTGGAATTTTGTCACAGTCTGTAAAGCGCCTGATCCCCATTCACGCCGACAATCCCCGTTGAGGCATAGTCATTGAAGCGCTCCGAATCAGAGTGTGCTATAGATAAAACCTGAAGATCTTAAGTGGGATGTGCCTCATTCTCCTCGAAAATATGCCCCTTTTCCCTGTAGTGAGCGTTCAGTACCCCTTCTCCGCATTTGAATGACATTGCGTAACTATGAATTTGGATAGTGGGCGCGTATTTTGCTTTAAAGTAAACATACGAAATAGTATGTTTAGGATCGCAGTCCTATTCAAATCTGTAGATTTATTGCAAACGTAAATTGTGTGTCCTTGTTCACCGATTTTTCTTTAGTATGTTCAAGTAATTTATCATCTTTGTAGTTTCTATGAATTCTAGATTTTTGCGCCTGAAGTTGAAATTTTGACAAGCAGCCACAAATCATCACTGAATTGTTTTAATTCTGCTAATATTTCATTTATACGATCAATTTCTGAGTCACTGTATTTCACAGTTTACTAAAAGCATGTTTTGAAAACGTAGGTAAGTTCTAAAAACTGTTAAATCACATCAGATATGTTATTTTCTACGGAAACAGTATACAGACGCAATGTCGTTTCTCGCGCGTCAAAAGCCACTGAAAGTTCTGGGAACATAGATATTTGTTATTTACTAAGAAATCTTTTCTCAGGAAAACGGTGGAAATATTTATCAGACTTTGTAAATGAAATTAATCATGAAAGTATATTTAACATGCGATAGGAATTCTGAAAGAAACGTGTTCCATTTAAATAATTGTTATGATTTCACTAGTGACGTGGTAGACATGGTACGTGGGCTACGGAAGTTGGAGAAAATGTTTTGATTTGTGCAAGGAAGAAAACAAGGAGCGTAAGTAGTGTTAAATTATACCGTAATTCTAGTCTTTTATTTATTTACTATCCCTGGTATGTTCCAAACTCCTTTCTACATAAAGCCCTCCATATTTCCACGTCAAAGAAGAAATTACTCTCAAATCGGTCAAATACTAACGCAGACTAAAATCATGTTAATTAATGATCTATCCATCAACATTTTGGACAATAGCATAATGTCAAGAAAACTGAAAAGAATACATCCTCTTAACCTAAACGCAGATATGAATAATACAGTTTTCGAGTAATTGTTATTGTAGATTATATCATTTTCGTTTTGTCACTTTTGTACATTTTTTTTAAAATTGGAATTATTTCTATTTTTTTAGAATTATTAGCTGAATGTTCGAGAAGAACAAACTGCAAATAAAAAGATGTTTTAAGAATATCTCGCCAATGATAACGAAAATAGGAAACACTTGTGTTCATGAAAATAATCGTGAATCTTAAGACTGCTAATGATATTGAACTGTTGGGGATTCTAGCGTAGATTGGTTTTAAGTGGAGTGCGAGGTTTATTTGTTCGCAGACATCAACATGAGCTCTGCCTGCACTTATGCGGTTTAACTAGCGCAAAAAATTACGAAACATAAGATTGACATATTCTCCATTTGAAAACATTCTCCCTTATCGTAACGAAATCGGTGCAAATCCGCAAGAACATGGCGAACAACACACACCTTGAGCGGAGTGGCATCGTTTTTATAAAGTCAAAGGTTTAAGGCAAATTGAAGCTTCGCTACACCTGCCCAATTTCATAGTGAGGCTCGGACCATCGGCTTAAGCAATTAACATGAAACATAATTGAGTCTATCGAACACATAATTTTCCACTCATTCAATTCCTAACAATCGTACACGAATATTTCTGTCCCACTTGATGCTTCATTAGTGTGTCGAAGTACATAATCATGTTCCGACCTTCGGCATACACAATTAACATAAAACATTCTGGAGTCTGTCAATGCATAATTACCAACACATTTTGCGCCAATACCTTTCCCCCCTCATTCGAACTATGAAACTGAATGTCCCCTTTCCCACCACTCATTTTTCGCTATTGTCCACTGACCTCGCGATGTCGAGTCGATTCGTTATGAAATGGGATAAGACACAAAATCTCGTGATATGATTCTGCTGTGATACCAAGTGAACAGCTAAATGCTTATAACCAATATACCCTCTAACACACAAAGTTTTTATTTTCTCCAATTAAGTTGTAAATTTCTTCAAAGAATCGTAATCGAGATTTTGACAAATACAGGTTTTGAGGGTTTCTAATACCGAAAAAGTGTTTTAAAAAACGTTTGTCCATTTGTACACAGCATCGCCTATACCGCGCACAGAATTGTATCCAAATAGGATATTCTCTGATAAATCTGGCCTCCCGTAAGTCCCGAGGACTTAGGAACGAATATTTTGATTTTGGAGACACTTCATAATCAAAATATAGCACCTAAAAAATAGCACCACGTTTTGTGGCGTCCTTGATACCGTAAAAGTTATTTTACCTCCTCGTATATGCGCGGGTATACGGAGTTATAAACATTATATTCAGAACGTTATGTAATTATATAGTGAAAATATTGTTTTCTCAACACAAATAGTCTTTTGAGGATTCCTGACACAATAAAAGTGGATGTTTCACGAGTTCCATCTCGGCAGCCGGCCGAGACACATCGTGCTCCGATCGCGGCCAGTGAAACGTTGTTTTCATATTGTCATTCAGACAGTGAACTTAGTGACATTTCAATAGTGGTAATACTTAGTTCCACGAGTTGTGAGTGTCTGAAATCAACTATACGGGCAGCCGCTGCGCGCTACCCTGCTGAAGGATGGAGCCCACGGGCATCGGGGCTCCCATAACCTCAACAGCACCACCTCAGGTATCTACTCAACCAAAGCTGAAAACCTACGCAAATGCCATGTCAACTGAAGTGTTTCCCACCAAGGAACAAGCCATAATCATTGACTCACTAGAAGGTCTCACCATTAAAGATTACATAAACAGTCTCTCCAACATTATTGACCCTAATGAAATACGATTTATTTCAAAAATTGCAAACAACAGAGTATGTATTTTCCTAAGCTCTCAAACAATAGCTGACACCCTTACAAACAACCATAAAGTCATTAAAATAAAAGACCATGAATTGAAGCTGAGACCACTTGTAACAAAAGCCAAAGAATAATTATTTCAAACGTCTGCCCCATCATCCCTCACTCAGTAATAGAAATGTACTCATCACAAAGAACATCAAATTGGCATCCAAAATTTCATTTGTTAAAGCTGGTATTCCAGGACAGGGGTTCTCCCATATTATGAGTTTTCGGAGACAAGTATATGTCTCTCCTGAAGATGTAAGTCTACTAACTGAATCCACTACTGTATATTATGATGGCTCAACATATAGGATATTTTTCACAACTGATGAAATGGCATGCTTTAATTGCACCAAACAGGGCATTTAGCTGGACAATGCCCCTCACCCAACACTTCTAATCACCATAAGACTACCAATTTAAGTAATGCTCCCATGGAATCTGAACACATTAGTGAAAAAGCCTGTGACATGCCAGATCCAGCAACCAATGGAAAAGACACTGAAGTAGCAGACATACAATTTCACCATGAGCCCATGAAAAAAATGCCACAACTGAGCTTGAAACCATGGAAGAGAATGGTAATAAGGTCTCTACTATACCAAAAGAACTCTTTCATCAGACTCTTCATCACAGATTGAACAAGAAAATAAAATTGGTTTATCCTAACATGGAATCAGGAAAACATCCTAAGAAGAAAAGAAGATGCAAGAAGTAATTGAAGAAAGCATAAATAAAGAAAAGTCTACAACTAAATCACTAGAAGATCTTATTTACCCATTGAAGGAAAAAATTGAGACTAACAGTGATGATTTTCCCCTTACCTACAACCAACTGAAAAATTTTATAGATATGGCATCTGGATCAATAATCCAACCTTAATAGCTAAAGACTTCACAAATGACATTCAATCTATCATTAAAATGATGACAGTTACCTATCCTTTACTTACTGAAAGATCTATAAAAAATAGATTCACAAGAATAATAAATAAATTAAAAAGTTCACAACTACAGGAAGAAGAAACTGACACAGAAATGTCTGAATAAACCCTCTCAATGAAAATTACACAATGGAACTGTAATGGTTTTTATGCAAGATTACCCTACTTGAAATTGTTAATAAAAAACACTAAACCAGAGATTTTGTGCCTTCAGGAAACCAACTTCAAAGAAAATCACTTTGGAAAAATATCTGGCTATAAGTCATCTATTCGAAATAGAAATAGTACGCAAATTGCCAGTGGAGGAGTAGCAATTTATTGAACGATTGTTTTATGCAGGAAATTCCTCTACAAACTGCCCTAGAAGCCATTGCGGTCAAGGTAAAAATTAATATTCATATAACTGTTTGTAATATTTATATCCCCAACAGTCAACATTTTGACATCTATGAACTCGATAATATTCTTACGCAGCTACCTAAACCGTATGTAATAGTGGGTGATTTCAATAGTCATAGCAAATTGTGGGTTCTACAAATTGGACAGAAGAGGGAAAGTAATTGAAGAGTGGCTGGATAACCACAACAACCTAATCTTATTAAACACTGGCTTGCCTACACATTTTAATATAAGTAATGGTACAGATAGTGCTATTGATCTAAGCCTTGCCTCTAATGATATTGCAGTAAGAATTCTATGGTCTACAAACTCAAACCTACATGACAGTGATCATTACCCCATTAACATTCATATTCCATCTAATGAACCAGTTTCAGAACTTAGGTGCTGGCCTAAATGGATTTTACATGAAGCAAATTGGCAAAAGTTTCAAGAGATTATTAGTTCCAATGTTGACAATCTCATTAAACCTGACAATCTAAACCCACAAGATATAAATAATTTATTAGTGACTTTACCAATTTAATTATAACAGCAGCTAATGTCTCTATCCCCAAACAACAGGAAAATAAAAAGCACCAAGTGCCATGGTGGAATGCAGAATGCACTACAGTTATTAAAAATAAAAAGAGAACCTTTAGAAAATTCAAGAAAAACAACACATTAGAAAATGGAATAGCATATAGAAAAGCAAGAGCCTTAGCAAGACTCACCTTAAAATCTACTATGATACAATCCTGGCATAAATACACATCCAATATCACCCATCAAACCTCAACAACTGAACTTTGGCAAAAAGTTAAGTCAATCAGTGGAAAAAGTTGGCCTAGTACACCCAATACCTTCATGGATAAGAATGGAAATCAACACTCTGGACCTCAAGCTATTAGTAATATTCTTGCTAACAACTTTGCTGACAACTCAAGTAATAAAACTATGACTCAAACTTCCTGTCTGTAATAGCTCCAAATATCAACTCAAATCAAGAACATATCAGACTGACTCTACGAGATAATGAAGAACAGCATAACCAAGAGTTCCTAATGAGCGAACTTACAGTAGTACTAGACAAAAGTAAAAATTCAGCCCCAGGCCTGATAGAATTCGAATAGTTTCCTAAAAAACCTGCCTAAAGTTGCACATGAATACCTACTCCAATTGTACAATTTTATTTGGAACACTCAATCCTTTCCCAACCAATGGAGAGAAGCAATTGTTGTACCAATACCCAAACCAAACAAAGATCACACCCAACCAACTAACTTTCGCCCAATCTCCCTAACTTGCAATATATGCAAATTACTAGAAAAAATGGTCTGCAACCGGCTGAGATGGATATTAGAAGCAATAAACAGATATCACCGCAACAAAGTGCCTTCAGAGCATTTAGATCTACCAATGACCACCTAGTCAATATTGATACGAAATTTGTGATGCTCTGGTTTTGAAGCAACATGTGATGGCTGTCTCACTGGATATCGAAAAGGCGTATGAAATGGTATATAAAGACAGGCTGATTAACATTCTGTCAAACTTGCAAATTAAAGGTAACATCTTAGCATTTATCATAAACTTTCTAAAACACAGGTATATTAGAGTCAGAATTCAAGACACAACATCGCAACCCACAGAGTTGACAAATGGTCTCCCACAGGGATCAGTTCTTAGCGTATTACTCTTCATAATTGCCATCAATGAAGTAAACCTGGTAGTCCAACACCCTGTAAAAATATACCTTTTTGCCGACGATATCACCCTGCTCTGCAGTGGAAAAAACCTTCAGACAACTGGAAATATAATCCAAGAAACATTAAATAAAATCAATAATTGGTCAATTAACTCGGGATTCACAATTTCGAAAACAAAATCGGAATTCATAGTGTTTTCAAGAAGACGCAAGGATGGGAATGAAGGAATTCAACTTAGACTTGGAACTTTTCAACTCAAAAGAACAAGTGTCTGTAAAATTCTTGGTATGCTTTTGATTCTACTCACTCATGGAAACAACATGTAGCTGCTCTCAAGTTGGAATGTAAAAAGAGACTAAATGTAATAAAAATGTTGTCGTCTATCAAATGGGGTGCACAATCTGAATGTCTAGTCAAAATATACCAAGCATTCATTCAGGCCAAGTTGGATTACGGTGCAGTAGTATATAACTCAGCATCCAAGAGAACACTGAAAATGTTAAACCCAATAATCACAAGCGCATGTCGCTTAAGCCTTGGCGCCTTTAGAACCAGTCCTGCTAATAGCCTATTAGTGGAACAGGGCAAATACCATTAGTCCTGCGACGTAAAGTTCTCTGTCTAAATTATGCTTACTCAACTTTAAGTGTCCTCCAAATCCTGCATACACAAATATTTTCAATAACCTAAAAACATATCTTTATGAGGCCAACCCTCAATTCCACTACCACTAAGAGGAGGATTCCTAAGTACCTGAAGGAACTTAATATTATTGATCCAGTTACCTTACCCAGATGTATGCCTCCCATCCCACCCTGGCGAGATCATAATGTAGTAACAAACATGACCTTAGCAAACAGTCCTCACCTTACTTCTGGTCCCAATGCTAATTTCAAGAATTTAATAACAAGTTTACAACGAGAGTATGTCAATTATTACAAGTATATACAGATGGTTCTAAAAGTGATGGTAAAGCTGGTTGTGCATTCTATGTTCAGTCTCCCAATATAGTGGAATCGCAACGTCTCCCAGATTATTTTCCATTTGTTCATGCGAAGCATGGGCAGTCCTTAAACCATCGAATTCAGTCTCAAGCAAACAAATTACTTGCCCATTGCAATATTCACTGACTCAATGACGACCCTTAGAGCCATAGAAAATAAACACACAGGTAACCCAATCATACAAAAAATCCAAGAATTTGTATTTAGTCAAGGTGAAAAAGGGACAGAAATCAGAATTTATTTGGATCCCATCCCATAGGGCAATCGCTGGTAATGAGAAAGCTGATAAATATGCAAAAATGGCAACATCATTTCTAAGTTTTGATTCACAAATTCGTGGCACTATAAAAGACATTAAAAAGCTCTTCTGGACATCTTGCTTCAAATATTGGGACTCACAATGG
Organism: Teleogryllus oceanicus; assembly: GCA_964035755.1. Taxonomy (NCBI): domain Eukaryota; kingdom Metazoa; phylum Arthropoda; class Insecta; order Orthoptera; family Gryllidae; genus Teleogryllus; species Teleogryllus oceanicus. The sequence continues at coordinate 13,361,827 of CAXIVR010000003.1, forward strand.
AAATTAAAATCATCAAAATTACATCTAGTTAGGAACTCAGTACTGGAACCAGCCCTGCCGAAAATCTGCCTTAAAAGAAGAAGCAAGTTATCATCACTAGATTCGGATCGGTCATTTTAATCTGAAATATTGTTATATATTTAAAAATGCGACCCAGAACCATGCCTAAATGTGGTGAAATAATATCTACACAACACCTTATCTTAGAATGCCCCGGTATAGCAAAGGAAAGAAACCTACTGAAACTAGAAACTAACCTACATAAATTGTTCAGCTCTGAAGACGGGTGTGCTAAAGTACTAAAGTTGCTAGACATTGTTAACTTAAGTAAGGTAATATAATATAAAATTGAATGTTATTAATTTTAAGTAACAATCTGATGTAATGCAATAGGGTAAAATTGTAAATTGTTATGTAATTTAAACTATAATGTGATGTATACTTAATTTGATTGACATTGATTGTGTATACTTAATGAATTGTGGACGCCTAATGTGTGTATACTAAATTGTGATACTTAACGCATTGATGTATACTTAATTGCGGTCGTTGATGACCTTTGATGTTAAAAAACGACCTTAAATAAACAAAATAAATAAAAAAAAAAAAAGTGGATGTTTCTTGTCCCTACCTGTAGTAAATTACTTTCTCTGATAAAACGTGTAGTCCGAAACTACGAATTGTAGAAAAAATGGTCTCCGGCGAAGTATCCGTATGTGAACACTCGCGCCTAAATTATTCATAGGATTTTTCCCAAAATGAATAGTCCGCGAACTATCTGACCCAACTCGAGGCCCTGGAAATTTGAAAAGAATATTTTGTTTGGAGTTACTTCACATGAAGCTCCCGGGACGTTTTCATTTTTTAAATGGCTTTAATTTTTTTCTTAAATTTTTTTGTTAGCATAGAGGGAAATACACGTACAAATATGACATAGGTCCGATTTTCACTGTTACCTCAGAATTTTCGTATACTGTAAAAATTTAAAGTTTTTTGGACTCTTATAGAACTACATGCATTCTTCAAGATAGAGATCGTGTTCTCATTGAAATCTGTTCTTCAAAATTAGCTCTTTATACAATCTCAAATACACTTTCTATAAAACATTTGTGGTTTTCTTACTATTTTGTGTGAAATGTAGCCATTAAAAAAAAAGAATTCTTAAAAACTGCTCAATTTTTCTTGAAACGTTTTGTACGGATAGAGCTAAATGCACTGAACACGTTTATATTTGTCGTTTTTTTTTTTCAGAACTTACACAAATGCAATTTTTTAAATATCTCTCACGTCATTAATATTTACATTACAAGCGGTTTTTAAATAATTTATTGCATTTGTTAGTACAATGTTTTTAATCATTTCTTAAGATGTTGCATAAACAATGCATAAAAAACATGTTTAACCCTTCTAAAATAATTTTCAATTGTTCATTCTTTCAATTGTAATATTGGGCGTCCAAAAATTGATAGAATATGAAAAATGTACCTTTTAAAATAATATATAACACTATTTCGCATTATGTTAATTTTTAAGTGCTGCTAATATTATTTTCTACATTTTCTTTTGAGTTAATTGGGAGATTTTTTATTTCTGAGTTAATTCTATTTTTCATTTCTTCGCAAGAAGAGAGAGAGAATTGTAATCATACGTCGGAAAACGGCGAATTTTCGACAGAAATACTCTTCATTGCCGGGCCCTGGTAACGTAAAAGTGGAGAAATTGTTGTCCTGTTTGTAGAAAATCACATCTTTTAACAGGTTGTGAAGTCAGAATCCATGTTTTGTGGATCCTTGATAACGAAAATTCGAATGCCGTCTCTTAAGGCCTCGTTATGTGGTGGGAGAGTTTTGAAGATTGGACCGAAGATCTGGGATACGTCTTTCTGAGTTTTTGTTAAAAGGGATGTTTCTGAAAACAAATATTAAGACTGTTAGCTAAGCAGACTTGGCGTTAAAATCTGCTTTTACCATTACATATTGAATAAAATATCAGTGTTACCTGTGACTGCGCGAAAGGAAATCGGTTTCCTTTTTGGTTTTATCTCGTTATTTATGCGTGTATGAAGCTCACATGCCCACGCTGTAGTGACGCGCCACAAGCGCTGGTTCATAGAGAATACACCATGGAACTTCGAACACGTGACACCGCCTTCACATAAATGTTTCAACTTTCAGTGCAGTCGACACGCGCGTATTACTCGTTTTTTATGCGCGAGGTGACACCACCCTAACTGCTGGGCCGTTGATTTTCAAACAATGTGTGTTCGCTGCTTCTTATGGGGAAGAAGCTAATTTCTTGGAATATCGACAATGCACACCTTTGCTTGCGCGCGCTCGTTTCCGGAGTGTGGGTGGTTGTGCGCTCTCGCTAGTTTGCGAAATATATTTTTTTATTCTTTTTCTCTGTAATGCAGTCGGCGAATTTTGGGGAAACATAAATTACCTGGAAGGCGGGACGTTCGAAATGTTCTCCCTTTGCTGTTAATTCATCCCAAAGAATGGTATAATTGTTTATATTCGTGATCAGGCGCCAACTTGAATTAATTCGGATGCCTATGTGTAAACAATGGCAAAACGTCTGTTCGTCCGTTTGTTCGTTCTTTCGTCTCATTTTCGTTGAAATCCCTGATTTTTTTAGAAATTAAAAATTCAAAAATTTTTCGGCGCCTTTCTAAAACTAGATTCAAGATAATTTTTTCTTAAATAAAATACGTTGTTCAACGACAGATCTTAAAATAAGGTCATGTGATTTTTTCCGAAAATATTAGTATTTTCCCCTTAATTTTGCATGAAATATAGGCGTTTAAAAAAATTTTAAAACAATTATTTGCTCAAGAACGGCTCGATTTTTTCTTTATAATTTCTCTTCAAATGTATCAAAGGACAGTAATAATGTGGTGGTCTCATTTCTTACGAACTCTGTTTTTCGAAAATTGTAAAACAATACAAAACAACATTCCAAACTACAATATTGAAGAAAGATTTTTATCTTAAGATCTGTTTAAAAAATCGAACTTAAAAAGAGTCGCATACAAATTTTAAAAGAAAGAGTTGTTTTTGCTTAATTTCTCCAGAAAGTTAATGTAATTTATAAAGAAACATTTTTGGAAAAGTGAAAAATGAGAGAAAGTGTGTGCGTTTGTAGTACCGCTAGTTAAATAAGTAGCTAAAGTAATTAAATAACTTTACATTTTTGGTATTGAAACAAATGGTGTCATTCGCGATGCAATATTGCAAAGAACTGAGCGCATGTGCATCAGAAAGGTCTATTTTAGTTTAGAACATTATGAAACGATGCTGTAATGAAGGGTATTAATACACGAGTGTGATATTACGATACGAGCGAGTATCGTAAATCTCACACACGAGTGTATTAATACCCATTGCATCGAGTTTCATACGGTACTTTTTCTACGACTTTTATAAGTTAAACTTTTACGTTGAATTGTTTCGTGGCAGTTGACATGCAAGATTCATCCAAGGCCACCTAGCGGACCCCTACCGTATCCTCGCATGCTGCCGCAGGTGGCTGTCGTTACCAGTCCGCCTGCGAGGGAGTACTGCGCTAGTCAAATAGGATCAAAGTGAAATTTCGATCCAATTTATTTTAAATAATATTCCACAAAAAATATTAGTAATAAAAGAAATTAAAACTGACAAGCATAATATATCAAATACAATAAAGTACTCTATCGAACGAAACATTATCTAATTACTATTGCATAATCGTTATTGGACTGATTTATTCGTACAAAATGAAAGAATATAGTGAAGTTTCTCCGGAAATTCTCGCAAAAGCTAACAAAACACTACGGACAGTGGTTTCCAGTAAAATCTCGAAAAATATATGACAGTGTACATTGCCTTGATGAAATAGTACTTTTAGGTATTTGCTTCTATTGTGAAAAGTTATTTAGAATATATCATAACACCAAAAAAATAACATTTCGAGGATGGTAGCCGATGTGCCTTATACATTTATTACTTCGAGTAGTACTGTATGTACAAGAATACTGTCTTAAAAAAAGCGATACGTAAAAATGAAGTATGAGTGACTGGTGGCAATTGTATATTCACGAGAACATTCCAAAATCGCAAATTTCATATAATTTAAGCAAAATAAGGTTTATAACGAGTTATTTTACTTATTTGAACATTATGCCATTTATTCATTGTATTTGATTGCATCGTAACTTTAATAAGTAGAATTCATAAAAATGTATGTGTTGTGTTGGTATTAGAGCGGGCCATAAAGTATGCAAAAGGTCATCGGGCATAAAGAATCAGAAAGGCCCGCAAGAACCATAAAGAAGCAGAAAGGCCAACAATACCGTTACGTGTTTTGAGGTCCGTAAACACACAGCAATGAACTAGTAAACTATAAAAAAAATTAAGGCTTCCTATGAAGTTCCAACAAAAGTAAAAATAATAGTTGTCGAACTCAAGGGACCGCGGCATCAGCCAGATTCATTGGAGAAAATTAATTTTGGTGACATGCCTGTGTACGGTTTAGGCGCTGGCGTTGTTACCAGAAACACAAAAAGAGATTTTCTGCCGAAAAATCGCAGTTTTCGGTATAGCAATACAATCCTTTTTCTGTATTCTACGTAGTAGGGTGTGAGAAAGTAAAAGATTTTTCTCTTCTATGATATTGTCAACGTCTCATTTCAATTAACCAATGGAGGGCAGAGAAATCGAGAAAATATGAAGAAATGTGATTTTTGATAACACATCATTGAGACAATTGGCAGATTTATAAATATTTTATTTACTCCACAAATATTCTGTAAAGTTTCATTAAAGAGCAATGAAAAAGGCACCGAAATGAACCTAAGGGATATCTCAGCTTGATGTTTGAGGAGCGCAAAGGACCTGGAAGGCACCGCGGAAGTCCCTAGCTTTAGGCAATAGATGGAAGCTGGGAAGTAATTTAGGCAAGCCGGAAAAACTAGCTCTGTTTAAAAATAGAAAACTTTAGTCGTCTAACAACTTCGTTTGTAAGTAACACCACTTATGCTTCCTTCCCACTTAAAGCTCAATATTATTTAAATACTTACATTTCATCTTAACTAGAAGCAATTATTCTAGCAATATCTTCTTAGGTTTGACAGGCTCCGCAAATTTAACACTACAAATTTTATTTCAATGTGAATTCCATATTTTACTCTAATTGGACGGATATTTTTGAAGTTTGGCAGTATATATTACCTTTTACCCGGTCATTGCGAAACTGTATTTCCTAAATATTCCTAATCAACTAAAATTCAATTAACGAGTAATAAATTTTCATTTGTGAGCATTTTTTGCTTGAAACTAACAGCTGAAAGCGAAATAGGTCATTATCTTGTTTATTGGCAATTAATATTATCAATCAGAAACTCCATTAAAATAAGCCCCCTTCAAAACAGGCTCTCTACCGAGCATTATTCATCAAGGTGAAGTGTAAACAAAAAATATCAAATACCCTTCGATCAAAGTTTTCTATAATCCATAAAACCAATACCATAATTTGAAAATACTGAATCATAAAATTTTCTTTAGCACGAATAATCTTCGTCAAAGATCCCACGAATAACATTGAAAACCGAGGGTCCATATGTACTGACGCTGCATCTACGGACAAACTGCGGCGATGAGACCCATTGCCGCCTGCTAAATATTACAAAGTGTAATTTTCACCTTCGATGAGTATGCACGAAGCCCAGTTATTAGTTAATTCCCCAATTATCAGTTGTATTGCAATCTCGATTCCAAAGTGCGATCATTTATTTCATCCTGTTCTAAAATTCAAGTAAGAGCGCTACCAGATTTACAAGGCCCGCCGAGAGCTTAAAGGCTTCCTACTTTCGAATGGCGGTTCGTGAACAAAATGTTCAGGATAGGCAAAACAAATACTACTGAGGGGTAGTGAATCCAAGTAGGCAAGGTAGCCTTCACCCCTCTCCCCGGCTCCACTATTCTTGTAATTTTATTCAATTTATTTAAAACAATGGTAAAAACTTGATCACTACTTATTCAATATTAAAGGTGTAAAATGAGTTTAAAAAAGAATGGAACTTTTGTCATTTTCAAAATTCCAAAACTCTAAATGGAAATGGAACCTATGCCACTCATTTACAAAAAGGTCTCCACAATAACGACCTGCGCCACCATTTTTATTAACAAGCATTGCTCTCTTCGAGCAAAAAAATAAAGAAACAATTTGGAGCCGTTATTGAGAAAATTCTGAAGATGTTGAAGTTTCATAAAATGAACTTCCAAAAATTAAAATACTTACTTCAAAACCAAGGGATAATCAGCCAATTCAATCAGAAAATGTTATTTTTGATGAAAATCCAGTGCACAATTTAGACACTAGTCTTTTTCACAACGGAGACGGACGTTCACACGGCTTGCTGAACATTTCTTCTTCTGTGCGAATGGACCCCAAAACGTGAATCTTTCTGCTTGTTTTTCAATGCTTTCTCAATTCTACGTAGTAGAACACGCGAAAGTAATAAACCAGTGGTGTTACAAAATTACACAAACTTTCTCGCATACGTTTTCTATTCTTTTGGGTCGGGGATAACTTTGCGGTTTTGCCTTACCTCTTCCTAGCAGCCATCTATCATGGTCTAAAAGACCTTCCAGAGCTTCTCGTGGTACCTACAGCTACCCCTAAGAATACCTTAATTCGCATCTCAGCACGGGCAAAATGTTTTTACTAATTGGAAACACTTGTTCCAATTTAAATAGCGTTATAATTATTATTGCCATTACAAGTACTGCTAGAACTACGTACGTTTGCTGCAACACTACTCCATATGAACATTTTTATAGAAAATTTGGAACTGTTTTTGAGGAAATGTCGTTTGACCTTTTCTGAAAAGGAACTTGAGCATATGTACAGGCAAAAACTTTTGAGATTGTGTGTTTCATAACAGTTCATTTGAAGTATTTGTTTTCTCAGAAGATTTATTTTTCGTTCACCTTTACTGTAAATGTTAGTGCAGGTCACAAAGACTTTCAGTTCCGATCGTTTTTGCCGTCGAGATCAGTGCGCCCAGATCACGGTCTTATATTAGAAATATTTTCACGGGAGATTTAAATTTTTTCTTAAGTTCGTCCGAAATACTCAGAAGTTTATTAATTTTTGGTATAAATAAAAACAAGGTCAAAGGTGATCATATATGCACTAAATGTAATGGTTCTAGCTCTTTCTATATCACATTGAACAAGTCAAAAAATTTGTAGGCCCATCGGAAAGGGTCATCTTTTTCGACTGATTTCACGTGAAATTACCGTAATGCAATTTTTGAAAATTCAGATGTTTACATGAAAATTGGACCTATGTCATCTTTGTAAGATTATTTGCTCAATTATCAAAATACTAAATAAACAACTTGGAATATTTTTTGATAAAAATTTGAGATGTCGTCGGAACTTCTTGCAAGGTACTCTCATAAATTAAATGATTCGTTTAAATTCGCGGGGCCTTGAGTTGGTCCAATAGGGGGATATTAATTTTGGTTAAAATCCTTTGTATGATTTAGGTGTTAGTGTTGTTCACATGCGCTCAAACTGAAACTGTGAATAAAGAAAAAAACAACAACAAAAAACAACTCTTTCTGCATCATGGGACCCAAAATGTGTCCTTCGGGAAGGACCTCGTCATGGATTTTTTGCATTAATTCATATCTTTCTCTGTACTATATACTGTGAATACTCCGTATATTCAAAGTAGTATTCGAGCATGTAATGTCATAAAAATAATTGTACTTTTTAAAAGTACGTATGCACATTTATCCTCCAATGTGCACTTAGCTGTTGTTGCAAATTGACATTCTGTGGAAGATTGATTTATCTCTAAAAGAAACGGCCGATAGTGGGTTGCCTGTTCTTAGTAACTTCAATCAGAAACAAAGAACGCTCTGGTCATTATAGTATTGGTCGTACAATGTCAACATTGTAGTACTACAATGGAAGAACAGTAAAACTGAGGCTGTAAAATTGTTTATTTGAGAGCCATAGAGGGTACAAGAGTGGTTTGTGCCGAGTGATTGACATAGCAGTTGGGGCGTGGACGACTGAAGGAGCCGATGCTTTCATTAGTACGCAGTCTCGCAGCGGAATCTGGTTGAGACGCGAGGCGGGGGTGCTAATGTGCACGGAAGGGCTGGTGGCAGACGGGGAGGGGCGAGATCGCCATCGGCATTCACCCGCTGTAACGGGGGAAGGGGCGTGAACAAGATAGGGGTGGGGGTGCTGCGGAGGCTAATGGCGCGGAATGTGGCAGGAGCGGCGGCGGAAGCGGCTGCGGCGGCGGGAGTTAATTGTTTTGAGTGTCGTCGCTTGCCATGATGTCACGGGCCCGTAATGCGGTTAATAGGCAGCTGGAAGGGCGCGCACCGAAGGGAGCGCGGGGGCGGGGAGGAAGGTTCCGGGGCGGAGGCACCGTCCCAGAGGACGAAAGCGAAGCGGGAAGAGGCGGCTTGTAGACTTCAGTGGCGCCGGGCCCGGCAACATTGCACACTTTTTACCACGTGAATCCCTCGGGGCTCGTTGTGGACGCCTGTTTATCCTGGGATGCTGTTTATGAGTAGCAGCCGTAAGGGGTGATCAGGGGTCTCGTTGGTCTCAGATTGCAACGAGTGTAAAGAAAAGGACGGGGAGATTCGTTTAAGAATCAAAGGGCTCGTGGCTACAGCTTTTGAAAGTGAAATTCCATAAATATTATTACTGTAATCATCTTTGTATTCTATTAAGTAAAATATATAATGTGATGCATAGTATACTATTTTAATTATAATAAAGGATAGCTGCTTATAAAGTTAGAAAGAGTAAGAAAATTGTATTCGTAGTGAAAATTATGAAACAAGGGACATTCGCAAACTTTTTCCTCATCGTTGGCTTTGTTTCTGTAATGATGGGAATGTTTGCACATGGTACAGATGTATGCGCGCAACCTATTCTGAATATCTTCCTTATCAGTATCCATTTTTCGTGAGTTCATGATTTGCAAGTTCGTTGTTTGCGGTACGGCTGCTGTGCGAGCTGAAGAAACAATATAGCAGTTTCTAAAGAAAAAAAAATACTTCTTTCAATGAGCATTTTTCCTTGAGCTGTCAGATATACTCTATGTAGCACACGAGCAATCCATCAACTGCGGATAATGCCGATTCTTCACTCTTGGGATATATTTTTGTATGTTTTGGAATTGTTATCGTTCTATTATCAGCCAATATCTTGTGGTAATTCATATTAGAGATAAAGGTGTAGAGGTAATCACCCCACAATATAAATATTTTAAATTTTTTATAACATAAAACATAGAACCACACTGGTTTCTGGGAAACTTTCTCAATCATCATCGTTGATTTTACAGCCTTGGCGTTTAGGTTACGTTTTCAAAGAAGAGTGGAAATATGGTGATAAAACCATCATATATGAAGTAGCCCAGTTGTCAGTTAAGTGTTGGGAGGTGGAAAGGAGAGTTTTGGAATTCTGCATCTAAGCCCTAACACATGTATCCCTATAATTATTTTGTATTGGAGTTTGTATGAGAGTTAGTGTGGGTGGTTGGGAGGTGATGTGTGCCAAATAATGTATCTCGTGATGTTATCTGATTATATTTATTCCAGAAACAGGGTATTCTCCCGTGAATATTAGCAAATGATAAGATAATATTGATGATTGCTATATATGATGATATGATAATGTTCAGTCAGATCTAGGGTGATTTTTGCCTCATTTGTAACTAGTGCTTGTGGGCTTCGTATAAAAACGTCCTCGATAGTGCATCACGGACACGTAGTTCAGTGCTTTTTCTTCGGGCATTTCGTTCTTCGTCAAATTTTGATGTTTACAATTCAGGCGTCCGTGAGTCATTACTGTGATAATTTCGATGTTATTGGTGTGCAATGTCCTGGGGATCGCCCGCCATGCGTCACGTTCCAGTGAAAGTCCGCAGCGAATGGAACCGTTAGATTACAATGTTGTCTTAGATCAAGAGGGAAGCGTTGTGTCGTGATGAAGGAAGGAGAAGAAATGATAAAAAAAAGAGGATGTGCGACCACAGTAGTAAGCACACACAGTGAGAAACGGCATTGATGAATACAAAACCATCTCCTGTGTACTGGATTTCGATTCGAAGTCGATTATAACCATGTTAGGTAGAGCCAAGGTATTAAGGAAAAAAGTGGTTGTGAGGTCATTATGTTGAGGTCGATCGATATCATTATGTTTACATCAGGACGATAAGGAGAAGAATTGGAAACGATTGCGGTTTACCTGGATTTTTTTTTGTAACGGAGACTTAGAATGATTGGTTCGGTGGCCGAGATCGCTAAGGCAGTAGTGACGTAGTGATCTCGGACCAAAGGTCGCGGAATCGAGTCCCGCCTCGGGCATGGTTGTATTTGTGTTCGTTCTCTCACCCCTTATCATCATCATCATATGGTTTCATCCTCATAGTTACCATAACTCCAATACCAATAGTGGTCGCTAATGACCTAGATGTTGATGCGACCTTAAATAACAAAATAAAATAAATGATTGGTTATAATTGGAATAGTTGGAGAGAATGATTACGAATTAGGTTGTTGTTACGAATTAGAATGTTGGTTACGAATTAGAATGATTAATGATAACTGAGTAACACCAATTGATATTTTTAACGTTCTACGTATTTCGTATCTTTACATTATCGTATTTAACAAAGAACACATATTATTGTGTTTTGAAGTCTGAAGAATATTCGACTGGAGACAACTCATTATAGTGTTGTTTCTTTACACTTTTGTTTCGGACAGGTATTTTTCATCATCATTCTAATTTATTATGAAAGTATGAACATTTTTCCTTATATCTTGATAATACACAGAATTAAATTCCGCAGAAACAATATGAATTCTATTGTGGGTCTGCTAAATATGATAATTATGTGGCAGTTACAGTTGTGCGTATACTCATATTGAATGCAATCAATTCATACGGAGACTTATCGTGCACACTGTCTCGATACCGTTACACCTGTAGTCTCACATGCACTCTGGTAAGTGGGGAGTTGGCAACTCCCTAATGAGAGAGCCCGAGTGGGCCGATTGGGCGCCACACGCCATGTTGCCAGCGCCCGCCGTGACTGACAGAGCAATGAGGCCGGGTCAGAGGGCCCGGGGGCCGAGAAGCGGGGGACCGGCGCAGCGGGTGCTTGCGCCGCACAATCAGATCAATGCAACGTCCCCCCCCTCCCCGTGGCTGGTGCTATAGCCCAGGAGCTCTAGCCAGCCCTCGTCCCCGAGAGGCCTCTGATAGTAGAAGATGTAGTCTTTTGCCCCAGCAGGATTCGCGATATGTAAGTGGAAGAAAAGGGGAGAAAACGAAATGTGATGGCACTGCAGCAACTCTGTCCGAGAGATACTAGTTTTTGAGTCCCGTCGGCGATGGATTTTTCGACACAAGCTGAAATACCTGTAGGTCGAATTCAGCCACTGTGTTGTGTTGTTAGGAGTAGGATGATAATTCTATTCTAGCGGCCAGCTGCTTTGACGAATAGTTTTTCGTCATTTCTCCGATCATTCGTCATCACTCCGATTCCAGGCATATGAGAAACAGTACCGTCACAAACGGGCCAAGGAACGCGCGTGATATTTATGTCCTCCTCTTTGTTCTCACATCTCTCCTTACATTCACTCACTTAGGCGCTCCTCGCTTCGGGAGACCGGGTGGGCGCTTAGAGCTTGTTCCGACTGGGAGGTTCTTGGAGGGGGAATCTTCGCAAGCCGACTGGTAATTGGGTCGATCTTACGTTCTAGCGGGGGCGGAACACCGCCACATACCGGGATAGAACTTCATAGTACGTTCGGGACTAATGATTAAGGGGTGGATTTTGGCGACCTAAAACATCGCCAAAAATGATCAATAAAATGTTTTTTAATGCCTTAAAAGCAAAGAAAAAATGACGTAAAAAACGTGATCAAAACTAGTTCGGAATAACAACTCTAGCTGTTAGATATGTTACTGATGGAAACGAGGTTTCTTCTACTCATTCAAGTGCACTCGAGCTTGCGAACTTTTGTTCTTCACAAGATAATCTCTGCCTTTAGTTATAGCAAAAACGGTCGAACCGGCAATGGCACTGATGCGCATCACAGGAACCCTAGATTACCTACTCACAACGGCTGAAATTACGATTGTGGAGCGAAGAAATCGAAAAGGCTACTCAGGAATTCTCTGGAGAACATTTATTTCGTACTTATTATTTCAAGCAAGTACCATTAAAATGATATTTAATCGATAAAAAACAGCGAAAATGCAATAAAAATGACGGAAAAGGGTAAAAAGTTACGTATAAATCGAAATCGATGAAAATGCCGTATAAAAATGTGTCATTTCCTTTTGTCATAACTAGGGAACGGATTTCCATGTAATTACATGTTTTTACAGGAACTAGATACCTTTTTTAATTAATTAGAACTATTTTTATTTCACTTATTTTTACATATTTTGATACAATTACATATTTTTACATATTTTACCTACTACGACATATTTCTTACATATTTAGCTTCATTTTAATATCTTTATACGTCGAAATGGAACATTTCAGGTACGCGTTTGCAATATACTATGTTACGGAATCATCTTTCTTACAAACGAAATGTAATGCTGCTGTGCTTCTATTTCCACCATATCCTCGCCATGAATTGTCAAACTCCCCCCCCCTACTGCGTTCTCGGAGTCAAGGATGAGCTGATTTTTATGAACAAAAGTTATTTCAACCACGTGCTTGCTCATGTTTCAAACAGCAAATTCGTTACTCGATTGAAAACTAACGAATATCTTTTACAGAAAATTGTTTATCACGTTCGATTTATCGATGAGGGAGGGGGAAATACCCCTTAACTCTCACCACTGGGATCCATCACTACTATTCACTTGTACACCGGCTCCTCGTAAACACTAGTATATATACTATGAACGTATTTTATATTTCGAATAAAATTCTTATATGTGGTGACGTCTACTGTACAATTACTTCAGTAGAGACAGAACCTACTTTCAGACACTCCGAATTTATTAAGAAATGAGCAGTGACGTTCTATGGTCGGAAATTCTTGTAGAGAGCAATTTTCAACACATAATGAAATGTTATTCTACTTATTTTCTATTTTTTCTTACAGGTTTTGGAAAAAAAATGTCCATTTTTACATTTTATTACAATAAATTCCGTTCCCTAGTCATAAAAAATTAATTTCTGAACAAAACTCATTGTTCTAAAGTGAAAAAAATGACATTTGATCAAAATCCGGTCCCTTACTAATGACCATTGAAATTGACACCCCCGGATTAACCAGTCCTTCAGTGTGTGGGGAAGGCCTGGCAGATGACGGTGGATTGTGCTGTGTGGGAGGGGGCGGGGCGGGGTGGGCACGGGCCGCGTCGCTCGTCGCTGGGCCAGTGGGCGCGCCGGGGCCGCGAGTGGGGGTGGGAGGGCGATGCGTCCGGGCGAGCGGCCAGCGGGGCGTGTGGGCGGGCGAGCGGCGCCGAGTCCCGACCTTCCCCCCCGGCCCACCCGGAGGGGGGCGGCGGCGCTGCCGGGATGGGCCGATAGGGAGGCGCGGGGGCGCAGCTCATCCACCTGCCGCCCGCCCGTGCGCGCGGAAGGGGAGATTGAGCCCGAGGAGCCCAGGCCGCGCGCGCTGAGCATGTACGTAGCGCATCAAGCACGCAGTTTTAACGTGCTTTCAGCGCGGGCTGCCTGGTTGTTTGCAGAGGGATATGTCTTTGTTCATTGTTGGAAATAGTGCGGGTCAATATAACTACACTGTGGAGAGTTGTGCGCGGAGGGCGTGCGACTTTTTTGTGTCCATATTGAATCGGAAAGTGGTGCTTGAACGTTAGGAATAGTAATTGTAGCACTTATTTTAGGTGAACGGAGAATTCTAGCGGCAGGCTGCTCTAATCGGTAGTTTTCCTTGGTTTCTCTGGTCAACACATATCATCATGTGTCGATATTTTTATGCCCCATTGCGCCATCGATTCCACTTTGCCTCTTCTTTTTACCCTGCTTCCTCCATTATGACCACTTTCGCATATGTAGCTTACCTTTCATTCTTCGGATTAAAGTACTATAACGAACCACAGTACTTGCTTCTTTCTCCTATACTTTAGTACAATATGTAGCTGTACTTTAATACAATATTTAGCAGTATGTAGCTGTACGTTTTGCCTGTAGCAATTACTTCGTTACGAATGTGACTAATGGAATGTAAAAACAAATTTACATTGTTGTTTGAAGTCGCGAATTGCCCTAAGTAAATGCGTAATCTACCCGGAACCGTTTGCATGTTGCATGTGTTTTTCGTCATTTCGAATGTAAAACGAATTCGTATTTCTGAATTGTAAATGCGTTATTGTGGTTGATGGATCGAGGTGTACTGGTAGTGCAACTAATAAATGTTAGCTCTAAAAAGTGTTTATGTAGAATTAAGAAAATCGCGTCAGCGTGATGTAATTTGACGTCAAAATTACATCAGCCTGCGAATTTAAACTTTTTGTGTGTTGCCTAAAGAACAAAATGTGATTTTATATAACGTCGATATGCTAAATCCGAATTTCAATCCGTTTACTTCTATCACGTAAGGTTTTCTAGCAAAATCTCTTTGTTGTATTGAAGAATTTCGCAAATTTCATCTCAAACGCTTTCATAATATATTTTTAATTTTAAAGAAAAAATAATATTTAGTGTACACAACTTCCTGAAATTATTGTGTATGGTTGTTAATACTTTTCTGTAGAGCGTTTTTGCTTTATCTTATCTTGTGTACTTGTCTGGAAAGTTTCACAAAAATTTACATCCGTTGATTCGTACTTGAGAAAGTTTTCCTGCTTTTTTTTTCTGTCTTTAAGTACCCATTTCTACTTTAACTTCCAACAATAGTCTACAAGCATACTGATACTCCAGCGTCCCTGGTACTCCTTTCGAACTCCAGCACTTCCTTGAAAATCGTTTGCGTTGTTCATCGCTCAAAAATCCTAGATTTTCAGGGAAAATAATCTAGATGAGAATACAGGAAATGAATTGTCATACTCATGTGTTACAACCATGTTTCTTGTGTGCTTCAAGCATGTTACTCACAATGTTCCGGTAATTGGGATCTTTGATACCAAGAAATTTTGAACCAACTTCACAGAAAGATATCCTGCTTTCTCCTTTTCATCCATAATGTTTTTAAATGCGATATCGGTTTTCTTACATGAGGACAATTAAATATATGTTCTTTTAATTTTGCTTCAGATAGTTGGGGGAATTTCTCACTTGAAACATACTTACTTACGTACTTGAAACATTCTCCTTCCTGATTTAAAGCCTTTACAAATTGTTTCATTAAGCCCCGCTTAACGTGAAGAGGAGGCAGCCAAACTTTAGAAGGACACATCAGGCTTTGGGACAACATTCTTAGAAACCCACTTTATCGAGGTGCCTAGTCTTCCTTAGTCCAGTGATCGACTGGACTCTGCTAAGCCACAGGCAAAGAAAGTATGAAAATTTGGTGAAACCATATTGTGTCAGTTGTGTTTACTGTAGTTCATTCACAATAACATCAGTAGAAAATTTGATGATTCTTTGAGAAATGGAGAATAGACAATGGGCACTGAACCAAAAACGTTTCTATTATGAAGGGGAAGATCCTTTAAACTTCGCTTGGAAGCATCATTGAGCAGTCTCCAGTCACTTGGATCATAGTTTGGAAGTCCAAGTTTTAGCACAAGTTCTTTCAAATTATTCCAATATACAAGGTAGCCATCTTCGAAAAAAAGGATTTAAATTCGATTTCTCTTTCTTTAAACCAATAAAATGATGTTTTGGGGCAAAGTATTTTTTTTCTTGGAATCAATGACCCAATAACTCAGTGAAAATGGGCAAGATTCCTCAAGTCATTTAAATTACGTTGCTTAAAACACCCAAGTTCTGCAGCAGACGATCCTGGTAGGTTGTGTAACCGCCCATATGTCGGTTCCAATGATTTTTGAGAATCACCTGATAACGTCAAGACACGACAAGATGCAATTAGTGTTACCAAATTGCAAGAGATCGCGCCAGCAGTAAATGGTATCCCTTGCGAGAATTTATTAAGGTTTCTGAACGCACTCGCGTAGAATAGAACGAGAACCAATCAAAAATCCCCCTTGAAAATACCAGCACTAGTGCAAAGCACCGCTACGAAAAGCTCTCTTTTGCTGCTGACCGCCGATCTGGACGCACCGAAACTGTTCGTGTGGGACGGAGAGTAGAATTCGCTGTATTTCGACGATAAGAAGCCTGAAAAAGGAAATTTGTCTCATCATGTTGAAATAACGATACCATGTATGAGAGAATTGAGAATTTTAAATCATGAATATTCTGATAAATTCACGTGAACGCATTACGTAAAAATATACTATTTTTCTATCAACGAGGAAATAATATATTTCAACGTTCAAGAACGTATACTGAAGTAGAAAGCATGTGCTATAGGAAATGTTTCTTTTCTTTTGTTTTTCGTCTTGGCTTACCACGTTAGAAATTCATTACGCGGAGATATTGCTGTCATATTGTATAGAATTCGAAGGACTGTGGAAGCGATTCATCAGGGGACGTGTTTGCCGAAGCAAGGGGTTGCCACGACCTTGAAAGAATCTGGGTCGCCGTCCCCGCTCCGAGCTGTGGAAATATTTCTTCGAGACGACGTGTCGTGAGTCAGAAAGGAAAACTGTAGAACTTCACTAGAAATTCTCTTAAAAAATCTGTTTAAAGAAACGAGAATTATTCTACAGAAATAGAATTCACCTCGGTTACAGACGTAGATAGTCGAGTAATTAAATTAAAATCATTTAAACGTAATCTTTTACAATATTGCAGTCGTAAAAGGAAGCCAGATAGCTAATTTATGTAAAGAATTGTAAAAACTATTTTTTTTATTTTTCTATTAACGATAATATTTATTCTTTTAGTGTGTGTTTTCAATTTATTGTTTAATAGTTTTCAAATTGTTCAAAACAAATAATTAGTAAAAGAGTTATTATTAATTGTACGTTCTTTGCATAAAGAGATTTTTTTCTTTGCTGGCTAAATTGTATAAGGTAATAATCTACGTAAAAGTGAAACGTCTTGTATATATTTCATCCACTATTCAAGTGACAATTTCTTTGTTTCTTTTTCAGTATTTTGTGTTTCCATGTATTGTTGTCTTGTGTACAGGTATTTTTTTGTGTTTTTGTGAAGTGAAGGGTAATATAATTTTATGTAGTGTTTTGCGAGTGTTAAAACGCAACTGCAGTTGTTAGGTAATCACGTAATTGCTAAAGGTAGAGCAAGTGATAGAATTTTCAATGCAATGTGTAAATACTAGATAAAATTGTATTCAAGTATTTAACAGAATATATCAAGAACTCTGTCTATAGTTAAAAGATTAACTTGCCTGTTTCTTTTATTACAAAAGCAGGTTAAAAGACGAACCCACTCCTGTAGGGCAGTTAGGACATATAAAACCATTCCTAATATTTGGTGTGACATTGCCGTTAGTCACAGGTCAAGTAATACTACTAGGTTACTTGAATGACCCTCTGAGGCTTTCAAGTGAATATAGTGAAATAATAGAGCGGTCACAGTTGTTACTGTTACTCGTCTCAATTTCCATCACTTTTACATCAGATTCGTATAAAAACTGTTCAAGATCTTCTGGTCGAACAAGGATTGATACATCTGGCCAATGGGGGCAGGTAAAATGGCGGACCGAACAACTGGATACGCAATTAGCTTTTTAATTTTTAGAAGTCTACCCCTTCACATCACACGAACAGAAGTAGCAGTCATTAATAAGGTTTGACTGCTCTCTCCAAACCATAGGTATTCCAAACGATAGCGGCGGTCTGCGCCGTTGACCTAATGTCGATGATCTTTAATGCACACTCTACATACTTTGTGAAGTGCCAAAGGTTTACTTTGGTCTCGAAGTTTGATTCCAAAATACGCCACATAAGATTTTTATTTTACAAATCTGTAATATCACTCCTTAGGCATTGTGTTTTTTTCCACACATATAACAAAAGTGATTTGAATCATTTATACATGAGCGATGCGACATGGTAAGTATACTTTTGTATTGAATTACAAATTCACATTCTACTCGATAATATAGCTTCAATATGATTTTTTTAGATGACAGTTACTAATTCAATGCGAGAGAAACTAAGACGGGATGTATAAGTTTTCACAAAAATACTGTAAGAATGTATCTGTCGTCAAAGAGTGGCTATTAACATAGGATAATGGGAAAGGGTGCACGTTATTTCGTTCTAACATTCTGAGGCGCTTATGTATATAAAAATTAAATGGTACGTGATAGGAACTTTCTGGATTTAAATTTGATTTCAGCATGTTAAAAATACCCCCAAAACATTAAAACTTGGGAGGCAGCAATTTCATCGCAGGTTAATGTTAATATCAATTAGAGGGGTACCTATAACTTTAGGTCTAGGGCGATGCAAATTCGAAACTACCTTTCTTTGCTATTGATGCCATGTGACGATATCCATGACGCGTACAAAATGTATTATTTTGTTTATGACGGTGGCTGTGGACTCCAGCTTGCTTTAATGTAAGCTATTCTCATTTCGCTCTCATGTCGGCGTTGAACTGGACACTTCTTATTGGAAGTGTTGTGGTGTAAATCATGACATGTGATATTTTGGGCGAAATTGAGTTTTTTGGCTTTTACCAAGAATATGGTAGTATTCTCTTTATTACAAGTGGATTCCAGAACATACAATAAATAGCAGTGATAGCTCTCTCTTGCGTTAGAGCATGTATAACTCGTTTGCGGTAAATAATGGTATCAAATTGCATTTTCCTACAGATATACTTTACTCCCGAACATTTATTGTCGGTCTCCTCCCCCTTCCGTCGAGGATTGTGTGAATTCCGTCCGCCACCTTCGCTGCAGGTCGTTGTTCAGAGGCCGGGAGTGTTTCTTCTCGGGCGCGCGAGGGCGCAGGTGTGTTGTCGCCCACTGTCGCGTGCACCGCCTCCGCCAGGGCTTACGCAGATCTTGTTCCGCAGCAGCCAGCCTTCCGCTTCACTCCCCGCCAGGAAACTTCGCTGGCGGGCGGGAGGGCGGGCGGGCGAAGGCGGGGCGCGCTCGCCCACATCCGTTTTTCTCTGTCGGATCGCCGGCGCCTGCGAGGGCGCTCTTCTACGGAACGATTCCCTGCTGGGAGTTGCAACTCAGAGACTCGCGCGGGAGTGGAGTGTGTTGGAGGAGAGAATACTATTGTGCTTGCAGTCGATTCCGTGAAGTGGTTTACAATTCTGTTTATCAAATTGGGAAGTTAATTTATCACAGCCTGAAAGTAATCACTTTCAATAAAAGTGAGCATTGATACGCCTTTGCGGTAATCACGACAAAATCGATCAGAGAAGTTATTTATAACACTTCAAGGCTAAAGATAAATAAAGAATAGATTTAGTTAAAACTTAAAACAACAACAACAACAACAACACTGAAATACGGAGAAATTGGACGGGCTGTTTTGAGAAAGCCGATGTTTGTCAGGGAATTTAATGGTAGTGTTTTCCAGTATCTTAACAGGGTGGTCAGACAGGAATCCTTGAAAACCGAAAAAAAGCCGATAATAGTACATAATAATGGAGAGTAAAATCGAAGTATATATGAAAAATGCCATATGCTGTATGATTCCGAAGTCCTTCACTCGCGGGTCACACGACTTCAGCTACTGCCGCGTGTGTAGATGCAACAAGGGTGGAGTAGACAGCACCACAGAACACCTAGAGCATGGTTGTCTATGGGTAGTACGTGCATGGAAGAGAGATTCCCGGCACGCACGTCTAACCAAGAACTTAATTGCCGAGTTTCGGTGAATGTCGCGCCTCTTCTTTGACGTCCGCGGGGCCCAGTATTGCTATTTTTCATATCGAAACGTTCATGTTATCACCTCCATTATAATCTAAGGGAATTTTGCCTTATTTCGGAGAAGAAATTGCTTATTCGGTGGAAGATATCGTTACGTATACACGGAGATTAAAAGAGAAGACAGTATCCGAATTGGCTGGGAGCATGAAAAAAATGAACAAACGAAGATCTTGATGGGGTTGCGCGCCAGGATATACGAGAACACCCTATTCTCAGCCCACGATTTGGGAGGAAGTGACACTAACAGTGAAAAATATTGACACACGCGATGAGTTCCAGTGTAACCGCCGATTTCATCAACCTTCTTCAAATCGGTCTTGACGATCTCGTTTTCATGAACGTCAATTACACTAGGGAACACGAGTTTTACTTCCAGGAAGGTAGAGTGCGCATCATTCTCAATTGTATACGTAGATTACGAATATCACAATAAAAACTCCATATCACATCACAGTTTTTAAACATATCGTATCTTTATACCGTAACATACCGTATTTCGCTATTATTGCAAATATGGGTTGAAATGGCATCAATTGAAAGTCAAACGATTAGAGCTATTTCCAATTACGTTATTATTAAAACACATTAAAATATTTCGTAATTGATTTATCATAGTGTATAGGAACAATAACAATATGATTTTCGAAGTTTTGAATCCGTAATATCCCGTGAAGAGAGCGTTAAGACTCACAGTTTTAAATGACTGCTCCCACATTTGCCTACAATATGGCGAAGATCGCAATGTTCAAGTTGTACTCGCCTCTCACCATAGGAGTAGTGGGCCTTGTGTGCAACATGTTGGGCAACATCTTTTGTATGTCACAGTAAATAAACAGAGGTTTATTTACTGTGAATTAATAAGGTATCTATATCACCAACAATCTAATTAATCTTTTGTATGTCTTGATGGTGAAAAATAAACTTGAATAAAATAATAAAACTTATTAGCAAGATATTGCCGAATGGTGAAATGTTGTTTGTGGAGAAATCATTTGCCTGCTCAGAGCGTGCCATTGAAGCGTCTGTGTCGTTGACACTCATCGATTGGACTCTTCCGACTCAAACATTGATCGTTGCTTGGCTTGCGGGCGCTGGACCTACCGCGTTTTAGGGAGGGCCTTGTCCTAATGACGGTCATTGACCGACCACAAAAATCGGCAATCGTGTTTGTGGATGTCTCGATGGGAACCTCTGATTTTTTCCCATTGTGTTTCGTACTTGTCTACATTGTTACACTGTTCTGAGATACTTCTACGTTTCTAAAACATGGGATGTTTAGCTTTTTTGTTGCCGAAGACGAAAAGAATGACTTGGAATGATGTTAAAAATTGAACTCATGTTAAAAGTTGTCAGTAAAACAGCATGTTGGCCCTTTGCATTTACTACTTCACACGATATTGTATTTTATAATATTTCACAACTTTCGTTCTGAATTCATCCGTCTTCACAATGTATCGTACATTGAATGACACGGCACGAACGCGATATCCATAGCTGCAGAGTCATCTCATCCTAGACGGATTGAAATATGTAGAGATCCGTTGTGAATTCCAAGAGAGGATTTTAAGGAAACTAGGAAGCACATTATGTTACACATTCAGAATTCTTTCAAATTCTGTCAGCCTTCATGCAGCTCGTTGCGTGTATTTTGCAAATGTACATTCCCGCCTGAGATATGGCATAATATTCTGGGGAAGCTCATCCTTTAGTGCCCAGACATTTAGATTGCAAAAGAAAATTATCCGAATAATGAAAAATGGCCATCCACGTGATCCTTGCAAGCCTCTTTTCATTGAGCTTTGAATCTTACATTTGCCTTGCCTATTTATTTACGAATCTGTAGTATTTGTCAAAAGTGACTTAACTTAATGGTGGGAACATATTTTCATGGAATACCGATATTTATAGTTACAACACACGACGTAGAAATCATGTTCATCAATTGTCAGTATCAACAGCTCACTAGAAGAAATCCTCGTACAATACATCTACGTTACTTTACAACGCATTGCCAGATGAAATTAAACAATTAAAAATGGTACTCACATTTAAGTTAAAAGTAAAACCTTTTCTGCGCATAACTGTTTCTATACAATTAGAGACTATACTGATCGTCTAAAGAAAAATGTTTACTTAAACAAAACAATGATATAGTATAATGAATTATTTTACAATTGTATTGTATTTTTTTTTAAAGACAATATGCCTGTAACAAGTAATGTACTTCAGCTTCCGGGTCAATCTCGATCGGGTTTTTGTCCAGTTTCCCTGATCCATTGAGCAAATGCTGAGATGGCTCCTTGATTTGAAAAACTTCACTATGCGCACGTTTTGTTGGTTTCCTTTGCTTGTAGTGGTAGTAGAGCTTAGAGTGAGTTTCTATTTTATTACAATACAGAAAAATTAAATCTGCAGTTCATTTACCGTTACAAATAAGTTTTCTATAACTCGGAAACGATATATCTAATTTTTGAAATGTTAATCTCTCGCTTTTTTAAATTTATTATTATTATTATTATTATTATTATTATTATTATTAATCATCTTTCAACTATTAATAGTTAAATAGTTGGGAAGGGATTCTGAAACTCGAGGAAGCTTGCGCAGATGATTTTCTCCCCCATACGTCACATACAATTTTTTACTGTTTTTGACTCAATAAATATCTAAACTCTTCCGTTATATTATTCTTAAAAAATGTTTCATTGGAACTTATGAAAGCCAACCTAGGCGGCCCAGAAATGGTCCTGTAATAATATTTTTACTTTATCGGTACCGCTTACTCAGTAGACCGAAAGTTATGTAATGCTGCGGGAAAAGTTGACGAATTTTCGACAGAAAGACTCATATTGTCGGGCCATGGTAACGAAAAAGTAGATAAATCCAGTTGATAATTTAGAAAAAATTCCTCTAACACTGAGTGTAGCCAGAACCCATTTTTGTGGCTCGTTGATATGGAAAAGTTCGGTTGACGGCAAAAAGTCTGTCCATCTGTGAACAACAGTAGCGCGTAAACCCTTCAGCCGATTTTCTCCAAAATTGATATTTCCGTACCGATGTGGTTAATGTCGCAGCCCCTTGAATTTGAAACGGAAATTTTAATTTTGGGGATACTTTGCGTTAAGCCCCTGGGACATTTTCAAAATTAACTCTGTTATTGGATAGTGTGAAGGACGTTTAAGTGAATAGTGCAGGTCTCATGTTCGTTGAAAACCCCGTTTTTTTTAAAATTGCAAAGTTCAAAATTTTTCGATATGTTCTTAACTAAAATATTAAAGATTGAGATGTTTTCACATACAGATGATTGTCTGTTGTTGAATCTGTTCGTTTCTTACATTCGAGCTTTCGTTGTACCTTTACAAATTAATCTTTTAGAAATTATTTAAAAGTATTTGTAATATATGAAATAAAAATTGCTAGCCTTCGGGGAATATCAGATTGAATGCAACAATGTCTTTCCGCACCACGACTCGGTAGCTGAATTTCTATGAATTACATGTCAGTGTTGTGACATGATTTAGCTGTGTGAAAAGCCGTTATAATTGTCAAATTTGTGTTATTTGCTTGAAAATATTTAGTTTTCCCACCAACTGTACTACAGTTTGTACTGAGTTTTACACAAAATAATGACTGAGAGGTGTTAATTCTGAAAAAATTGTGGAATGAAAAGCATTACATAACCATTACTAAAGGCGAGAAAGTATGTGCTGTTTTAGCTCCTAGTACATGATACGAATATGATGTGGCCCTTGTCCGTTCTTATAATTGCATATGTGCGAAGAACGAAATCTGTTATCGCGTTTCAACTGATGCCATTCCAAGATTCAGGAAGTTCATTAGCATTTCGTAGAGTCATTGTCGCAAATGAAACAAATGCGTACTCAATCCAAAATTTAGCCTGGTACTAAGTATACTGTTACATGTTACATACTGTACCCGTCAAAATCCCTGAAAGACGAAAGTCGTACGGGAAGAAATAAACTTAGTATATGGAAGAAATAAACTAAGTATAATTTTCAGTAGTGAATCTGGAAGCTGAAAAATAATCATTCTAATGGGCGAATAATATTTTTTTTATAGATAATTACATACGTATCGGCAAATTACTGACATGGATATTGTTGAGACTGCAAAATACCTTGAGCTTTCTTGGGAGAGCATCTTAAGATGTTTCGTGTTGAAAAACAAAACTCCTGCCTTTTTTCACTTCCTTGACACAAGGGAAAGTTCCGAAAGCCAATTAATTAAGAACTATTAGTTTACCTCAGCGTAAGAAGTTTTGAGTATTGAAGTTGTCAGTATTACCTTGTCTGGGCGAAAAGAAAATCGTGTTCTGTCGTAATTCGGACGTGATACAATGTTAGGCAGAGGCTCCGCGCCTAAACTGTTCACGGATTCTGCACTATGAACTAGACCACTACCAACATAAAATTCTAACTTTCAATTCCTATGTTCTTTACATGAGCGCAGTGCGCAACCATTTGGCTTCTCGATCTTCAAACAATACGATCGCGTCGCCTCCCACGGAGGAGGCGAGGATTCCTCGAAATTGCGACAATATGACATGTTATCTCTCTGCTCTTTTCTTGTTGTCCGTTCCTTAGCGCGCTCTGACGCCATACTTGGAAAGTAGTTGAAAATTTTAAAGCAGTTTAGTCGTTCCAAAGAGTTTTATACAAAAAAAATTATTGCCAACGCGGGAGGTTTGAAATGTATACCCTTTGCTGATAATTAGCGCCAAAGAATTGCTTCAAATAATTCCAAGTACGGCGCCAAATTTGAATTAATTTTGGCCGCTATGTGCCAACAGATATCTTGTTTTCACGCCAGCGAATGGCTAATAATAGATAACTAATATTCGTAATTGAGAAAACAAAAATCACATTACAAAACTAAAACAAACTAACATTGGCAATTGGATATATTCCTTGTTGTTCTCTCCTCGTTTAGTGATGTTTTTATTTTATTTATTTATTTATTTTTTTAATTTGAAGTTTACTTTTAATATACGTAAATATGAAATTATCTGGTTCAATGTTTTTGTTGAATAAATAAAACTTCCTCTTTAGTGTTATTCTTACTTTACGCAATAATTTGACACATATACAAAACATGTTGTGGGTACAAATTGTTTATAAATATATTGTACAGAACATATTGTAATATTCGTGATTTCCATCTAATTTTGGTTACCGAAGGCTTGGATTTACAGATCCTCCGTACGAGCAAATATATTCCTTAATGATTCTGTGAGTAACGGAGTGTCACTCATTTACCAATGCCAATTATTTGTTCACAGTAGCTGTTTTCAAGCATGATAAGGTGAAACTAGTCGCCGCGTGATTAGATGTCTGGAAAGAGCTTTTCACACGCTTTGGTCAAATGCCCAAAACGTTACAGTTTTTGAGCGTGCCCAAAAAGTAGTTCCAGCAGTTCACAGTTTACGGTTTTTCTAGCGACTAACCTGCTTTTCAGGAAATTAAAGTGAACATATGCATTTTATAGGACGTGTTATCTACTTTAACTTCGTAAATAACAATTGTTTCACTAAAACGCAGTTTCGAAGATATAAGCGAAAAACTAAAAACAGGGCGGAAATTTTTTAGTTTTTTTCAATTCTCTTTCTGAAGCCGACGTTTTTTGAGAAGGCAAACATAAAGTTCGAATTCAGCACTCTCAAAAACATACGAGGACCGTTGAGAAAAAAATTCCGGAATTTTTTCTTTGATCAGAAACCTTTTGACTGGACTGGGCGAAATGTCCTTTTTTCTTTCCACTTTATAGCGTATTTTATAGTTCCAATAAAATTCTTAGTGTTGAATCTTCTATTCTTCTTTGTGGTGAAATCTAGTGTACAATTTTTTCTGTAGAGATAGAACCTACTTTCAGCCACCCCGAATCCTCGTTAAGAACTGATCGGCGACGTCTATGCTACCGGGAGCGGTAGCTCAGTGCATCAACTGATGTCACTGCAGCGCCTCTGACCGGGAGGTCCTAGGTTCGCGTCCTGATGGCGGCAGGATTTTCGACACTAGCTTTTCAGCTAGGTCAAATTCAGTCGCTGTCTGCAGGAGAATTCTAGCGGCTGGCTGCTCTGATCGGTAGTTTTCCGTGGTT
Organism: Teleogryllus oceanicus; assembly: GCA_964035755.1. NCBI lineage: Eukaryota > Metazoa > Arthropoda > Insecta > Orthoptera > Gryllidae > Teleogryllus > Teleogryllus oceanicus. The sequence goes on from CAXIVR010000003.1 coordinate 13,387,895, forward strand.
TCTCCGATCAACACCAGGCGAATGCCGGAGCAGCACCCTACCAAACGGGCCACGGACCGAGCGCGATTTGTCCTTCCTCTTCCTTGTCCTATCCTCTCCCCTTACACACACGTACACTAACATACACTACCACATATTCCGGAAGACCGGTCGGGACCTTAGAGCTTGTCCCGGCTGGGGCGGTGCCCCGCTGGTGGGAGAGTCCTGGTTAGGGGGAAACCCAAGTTGCCGACGGTAGGTCGGCGCCAGATCTCGCCATCCAGCGGGGAAGATCACCGCCATCTCCCCCCCCAAAAAAAAAAAAAACATGCACTACACTAACGGGACTTTGTTGTTGACGCGCCCGGAAACAAAAAAATCAATCAATAATCAATCGACGTCTATGCTCGGAAAAGGTTTGTAGAGAACAATTTTGAGCACAATAATGAATTTTTATTTTACATATTTTCTACTTTTTCTTACATATTTTGGAAAAAATTTGCAGATATTTATGTACATATTTTGCATTTTTTATTACAATAAATTCCGACCCCCTACAGATTACTGATTATAGAGTTTGTGCCCGTTTGTGTCATAGCGGACGCCATGTCGATCTGCGCGTGCGCAGATGCACTAGTGATGCGAAACTTGAACTGCGCATGCGCAAAAGATCGATAGCGCTTTAACGTTCGAAGGTGCACAAACTCTTTATTATTATAAATGCCGTAACTTGGCATTTGCGTTTTCTGAAATGCGATGTTAGTAAATGCTATAATTGATATATCTGATGATATTAACCACGAACGTAATGTATGTTTTAATCAATTATTTTAGCCATGTTCTATATAATTCGTACCGGTGACCGCTGCGATAACTGTAAGTGTGCCGACATTTTTCCGCCAACCCGTAAAGATATCAGATATATTTTCGGATCCTGCGATATTGTAACATTAACTCTTATTCTTCTGCGATAGGGATAAAAGTGCTGAAATCCCCGCCCCTTAAACCACCCTTTTAAAGATATCAGATATATTTAAGTAAGTACAGTCGACAGTTACAGTGAACTTGGAAATAGTGTCCTCTCGGTTATAGTGAACCTGAACCTCGGCCACAGTGAACGTTGGAAATGCTACGTTCTGAAAATTAATTGGATCTCGTATGTTATTAGGCGAGTTGAAGGGACTTCGGTGAGTGGATGGTGTTCCAACAGTGCAAGAGGCATTGAAAGTATGAAGACTGCATTTCGATCTTCGTCAGAGTACCATGCAGAATCAAGTATGGAGAGACACGAACTTTGGAGAAGGATCTAGAGAAATTTCTAATGAAAAGTGTACGAATAAAACAATTGAAAATAATTGTTTTTTAAGGACGAGTAAAGATATTGACATTTTTAGTTTGTGCTGTTAATGAATTTTGTTGTATATTAATAAAATCAATCATTGTGGAGAAATTCTATTTAATTTTGACACCATCCAATATAGTGAATCTCGGTTATAGTGAACCAAAACTGTTAGTCCCCAGACGTTCACTGTAACAGGTGTCGACTGTATTTGTCAATATTCACAGTCAAATAAATTCAATTTTTTAATTTGAAAACCTGTGAATTTTTCCACCGTCATGCGTGATATAACGACTGAATACTTGTCCGTCGCAGGTGACCCCACACCATCGTTCCATTCCTTCTCTGGTTGCTTCGTGTCCCGAAGACATCTCCACTGGTTTTTCACCACAGCGCAGCCTCGCATCGGTGCGAACTCCTTTGGCTGGGCCCCAACTTGTCGCTTCACAAGTAAAGAGTGGGAGGGAGACAGATGGCTTGCTGGGGGAAAGAGCGGGGAAACAAAGAAGGCCACGCTGTGCTCGGCGGCGCATCGTCATCCTTGAGTGCATGGGTGGCAGGGCGGGGCTGGGGATGGGGGCGATGGGCGAAGAAAGAGCGCTGTCGAGTGAGGACGTAGCGCCGAGGGCGGAGGGCAAGGCGAGGAGGATAATTTTCCAGGAAAAGAGGCGGCGATGGCGTGAGATCCTCTGCGGGGCACAGAGACTACAGTTAGGAATGGTAAAAGAAAAAGTTCCTTCAGAAACATCGATATTTAAATATCGATGTTTTCTTCAGAACGATATATTTTTCTAGAAACATCGAAGTTTTCTAAAAAAAAAAAAAAATGGTCATGATATAAATCAAATCAAATTTCCAAGATCAAGTTTTTGTGGTCTGCTAAAAATCACCAGCCACTGACATGTCACTGATGTCGATGCCCAGGCAGCACGAAGCTGTTTACTATTCGTAATCTTTCTCCAGTGTTCTTAGGTTTGGATGTTTCTTCCCTTTTGTTGGTAAGTTGGGGAGGGGAGGGGAGGGAGAGATTTCTTTATGGTTATATTCTTTGTTTATATTTTAAACATCAATGATTCTATTGATGTTTTCATCGACATCATGAACATTTGGGTGATGTATCGAAATATCGATGTATCGGTAAAATTTGCCATTATCAACTACAGTGGTCTTTTCAACAATTGACAGTGCTCTATATCCTATAACCTATGCGGAGTTCGGACATTGATCTCCCGTCGATCAACTGACCGGGCCCCTCGCTTTCCCCTCACCTGACGAAGTGGGCCGCTCCTGTGCCAGGGTTCTGTTTACTTCGGAAACACAAGAGTCTATACTCATTTGCGCGTCGTGAAGGCACAATGGGCTGTTATGGACCATGTTAATCTTACGAAAGAATCTTGTGCACTATTGCCAAATCAATTGTTGCACAACTAAGTAAAAATATAGGCCCTTACAGAAAATTTCTAGGAACACTATGGTAATCAAGAAAAATGTGTCGATCAGTCTCTTTTTTAAAAAAATAATGTAAACGCTGTATGTCTGTGGAACTAACTTTTTAAACACCTTTTTATTCAAACTGTTAACACATATCCAATAATTGGTGGACATAGTTTGGAAAAAATCGAGACAATATTTCAGTTACTTCAGCAGGTGGAATTGCTTTCATTTTATCAATACGTCAAAAAGTCTCTAAAGAAATGAATTGTCAACGAAAATGTGTAAATTTTTAATTTGTGCATTAGAATATATCGTCGCTGGCATTCTTTCGTTCTTCAAGTCCAATTAAAAACTTCTAGCGACAAGGTTTTGGGGAAAATGATGAAATTATTTTCTATAATGACTCGAAGATCTTTGGATAAATTACTTCTGTTTAATTGATCTTTGTTTTGAAGTCGACCGCGCGCGGTGTAAGACGACGACGTGTGGCTCGACGGAAAAGGTGACGAAAAGGCAAGAAACAGATGCGAGATGTGTGACCCGTACGGCTGAAAGGAAGTGTTCCTTTATAAGACGTAATCAGTGTAATGGAGTACCCTAATCAATTCTCAAATGATCGCGAGAAGCCCTCTCCTGAATTTCATCTTGCTGGGTATTCTCGTCAGTCGATTTTTGCTTGTGAATGTGAGTGAAGGTGGTCGATCTGCAGAGATAAAGAAATGTAGGTACATAATTGAGATAATCGTCGAGTGGCTTAATATTCAGACATGAAAATGGATCGCTGGGAAAAGGTGAAATAAATAAAAATGGAGAAAAAAAATTAAAGTATTCAGAACTTAAAAGGAAAACTTAGAAAAACGGAGCCAAGCGTGTGAATGAATTTAGCAGCAGAAGCAGACCTTCTTTAGAATGAAAAAGGAAATTGAGAATGGAGAAATAACAACCCCGAAAAAAATAAAGTTGATTGGACTGAAGTATGGAATCTGAAGGGAAATAAAATACGGCGATTTTGTACATACGATACGCTGTGTGCGAATGAGTGTGTATAACGAAAGACTTTATTAATACACATTTACTTAATTTCCAACCTTCTACATTTTATCGCGTATTGATAGAAATGGGATTTGAATTTTAAAAATTCACCCGCAGCGTTGCTATAGTTTCTCTAAAATGCGTAAGCCATAACGAGAAAGTAAAAAGCGAGAGAAAAGGCTGTAATGATAGAAAGAAATGTTACAATATTGTGGCGAAATTCACATTACGAAAAATGCGGCTGTTTAGAAATGAGAAAAGAAACATAGTGAACGTGGATGAAAGTTGAATAAACGTTGGTCGTAGTGTCGTTTATTGCGTAAATTAATTAATGAATATTTGACGGCACAATTAAGAATTTACGATTTTTTCAAGGGTCCCAGTGTATAATATACTAACGCCAATAAAATGGTACAACAACAACAATAATAATAATAATAATAATAATAATAATAATAATAATAATAATAATAATAATACTCAGTGTACGTAGTAATATTGTTTTCAGTAGATGCATGCATTGAGTAACGCAGCCGTGATTTGGACGATACTCAAGCGAGCGGGTAAGCGAACGTGTCGTGTTGGCCACAACGTACGGATACTCTGTCACATTGTGCCTTCCCAACTCGAAAAACAAATATTTTTATTTTTATACTTATTATCGGTTTTCCCCCTTCCTCCACATAGTTGACAAGGAAAGAAAAAGAAAGTTTTTTATGTTTTGCGAACCATCGAAGATGTAGGAAAACAAAGTAATTAGTCTGAGGCCGGTGAGATATACTGATGAGGTGTCGCCCTTTGATTTTTCTATGGGATGTGATGACGTAGAGAGTATACAAAACAAAACACGCCCGATAACACCGTTTTAGAAATATGTATTGAAGGAAATGTCTAACATAGAAGGACTTTAATAAATTAATTTGAACGCGTTTTGTATGAGCCTGAATTGTGGGCGTAGAGGGAGAGCATTTGGAACGTCACACGCGAAGAAATGTGGTGGGAAGCTCTCAACGTGGAATGGACGTCGCGCGCTGAGTGTCCGTGAAATCGAGGGCCCATCGCCCGGGAGTCCGAGGCGCCGCGTACGCACAGACTCCCTGTGGAACAGAATTGCCCCACTGGCGGCCCGCGGTACCATTTATTGTGGCCCGGTGTGAAAGGTCAAGTCCCTTTGGTCCATGACGGGCGAGAACTTTGCACGCGTCCTGTCGCGATCAACGCCCTCTTTGATAGAAAAATAGGTTGTTTACTTTTAAGGATTTTTTTCTTGTACATTCAGAAATTCAAAACGTTCCCATACCGCGTTATGAATTGTAGAACCTGATATCATGCATATTCTATCGCCACCTCGTTTATAGCATCCGGGCAAAATGCCCTTATCAACAATACCGGGTCACGTGTGGATCACCCGAGTAATAAAAATATGGCCCACAACCGCATTAAAGGCTTTAGTTGAGCCCTTCAGGCCTTGGAAGTTGGACACACTGTAACGAGTGCAAGGCGCGCGTGTTCGAGATGTAGGTGTGTGAAGGTAAGGACGTACGAAGAGGTGAATAGAGATTCTACAGAATTAAGGATTTCTTAAGGGATTTCGTGACTTTTCTGTAGTTAAATTGCACGCATTCTTTGAAGGTGACCGGACTCTTGATCTTCAGACGTACCTGCACTCTGGAGACACTCCATTTACCTTTAGACTCAGAGGTAAAGAGATGAAAATCCAATAAGGTAGATAGGTCTTCCAGGAAAGGGAAGCAATGTAAGTAGATGCGAGGTACTGTATACTTGGATTTAAACATAAGTTCAATTGACGTAAATGAGCTGTAATGATGCCATCCAATCGGGAAGTTGAACGTCACCATAGTGAGGTGTAAGCTGTCGATTGGATGACACCGTAAGAGCTGATGATCTGACAAATGAAGCTCTAAAATCGAAGTACAGTGTGCACGGCGATAAATTCTAATGAGTTGCTGGAAGGGTATCCCGAAGAGTATCGTTCGCAGCAGTTCCCTTGTCCTCCGGGGACCCAACCGCCGCGAAGAAGAGTATTGGGGGATGGGGCGAATGTCGCGTGACCCTCCCTGGAGGGTGGGACGGTGGGTTGAAGGTGGGGGTGGGCGGAGGCCCTCACTGAGGCGCCTCGTCTCGCCTTGCCGCATCGCACGAGAGAAGCCAATCTGTCGCCGACGACGCATCGATTGGTCTCCACCCCCCCCACCGCGACCTCACTCCCAGCCTCGCCCATCCCGCCCACGCGACTCTCCGCTTTGTCCTCTGCGCCGACGACCCAGCGCCTTTCTAGGCCGCCACTTTTGGGCTCCCTTTAATCTGAATTATAACCCACATTCGCTCCGTTAGCTATTTACGATTTTGATTTTAAAAGAGTATTGTGGTACGATTTTTTGATTTAGTAGGTCTCTGTGAATGTTTGTGTGTTGATTTAGACTCCAGAGTAAATAACCTATTTTCTCTACAATAACAGTTCCACAATTCGATATAGATGGGAAGAAAAAAAGTATAATGCTTTTTATAGTAGCCTCTACGTTATATGTAACGTTTCTAATTATTGTATTTTTTTCCAGTGGTTAGGTCTATGTTTCATTCTTTAGTCGTAATAAATAAAATGTCATGCGTATGTATTAATTGGTGATGTAAATCCATTGAGAAAGGATTACCGATTTCCTAACAGAACTGGTTATGTGCTGGAGACAGTTAAAGATCAAACGGGAGGAGTGCAGCTCAGATGAAGCGGACGTGTTATCTGAGATAATACGCTGGTTTCTCTTTCGGTTGAATTCTGTATTGCTTTTCCATATCGTGTCTTAATCGATTTTAGAGACGCCAACCATTTGTTTTTAGAATCCGCTTCTGTTGGACGCACCGAAGTGGGCAATCGCGCCTCTGTTGCCGCTTTTGCCTGGCAAGCAATTTTCCCCCCTTCTGCGAACGCCTTTTCTGGAGTCATGACGTAGTAGTGCACTCCGTGACGTGGGCTCATTGTGCATATGGAGCTGCGGTACGCGCCCCCCCCCCTTCAACCCACCTCGCTGGCCCCGGCCCGGCACCGCCGCCGTGCCGCGCCGCCGCGCCTTCTAGTCCCACGTGGGCGACGCACTGTGTTCTAGTGGGAAGAGCGCGCTCTTCCGTGGCGCTTACAATGCGAGAGCAAACGAAGCGTCCGGCGCCGGTGTGCTCGTGCGGAGGAGCGACGATCTATTAACGCTCTTCAGTCATTACCATTTCCAGAAATCGCTTTTCAGATCATTTCCGTCTGTATGCGTCAGTTGCTTTCCTCCAGACCAAATACAATTTACGCCGCTCTTAAGAGGAGCTATCTTCTTTTCTTTCCTTTTACATTCTTTGCATGTACAGTTGTAATAATGAAGTAATAATTACTTTATTTCCATGCCCCTTGTAACCTGAAGTAAAGGAGTTGGTCTGTTTTCTGACATTGGGTATTGCGTCTGGGAGAGTACATAAACATAAGTATTTACTTTAAGAATGATTCAAAAGAAAATATTATAGTCTTATGTTCAATTTTTTTCTTCCAAATCGAGTATCTGTAAGGAATGTTGCTCACTATATTTAATTAAATGAAACAAGTAGGACACGCTTAATTGTTCACTTTCATTTATGAACAATGAAAACAAAAGATACATAAAGTTTTGTTAAGTCGCATTTAAATTGTTGTTCACTTCTTTGCATTGTCAAATAGTGGAAATTCAGAGTGTCTGCTCTTAAATATTATTAAAATTCGTAATTTTGTTCTACTGCTACTGAGCGCTTCAAAGACCATTCTCAGATAAATTTTATCTCTGGAAATGAGTGAGCACAAGTTTCTGGATTGGAGTGCGCGGGAAGATTTTACTTTTCATTTTCGTGAAGGTGCGTAAGCTTTGAAATAAAATTTACTTTCGAACATTACGCTTTAGTAAGTAGTTTTCACCTTTAATACGTCACCTAATGCGCTCAGTGCTGCCATTAATCTTTAACTGTGCTGGTGGGGTCTGTGAGACCCACACTATTATATTTTTTTAATAATTTAAATTATTTTATAAATAATTTCTCAGCAATTTGTGTATTTCTTTCAAATCGTGGGGTTTTTGAACTAACGAGCCATCATCACGTTACGTTTGTGCAGTGATGAGTTATAGTCGATTTGAACCGGGTTTCCGGGTATCCTAGACCCCACCAGCATAGTTACGTAAGTTTTCTAAATACATGATTTGTTACGCATTTGATTATTTAGCAACGTCATTTATTAGAATACGGATAGGAAATATATTGTGTATAATACAAAGAGTTTATATGTATTTTAATTGCAGCTTTGCATATGAAATGTCGACAATCACCGACAAAGAAGTTCTAGAATTGTTATTGGATGATAGTAGTAAGTTTCGGGATCAACCCGTGGTTAGATTGCAATCAGTAGTTTCAAAGAAAATAAGATAGATTGTTCACCAGGCGCTGACAGAAAGACAAAAACATCTTTGCATTAACTGATCCAAATTTGTTTTACAACACTCAAACTTTGTTTCAATTATTCTGCTTCGGAAATTCAATAGCATTCTAAAAATTTCGTTTTGTTCTTGTGCGTTGATCAATATTGATGCGTTTTTCTGCTGATATTTAATTTCTTTAATTTTACCGAAATATATAACTTATCATCGTGTTGGATTGTATTAAATATACTTTGCGTTGAAAAATATTGCATTTAGCGAATTATTTCCTGTCTTGGGTCTCTCAGACCCCGCCAGCACAGTTACGTTAGTATTTTTCACCAGCACAGTTAAAGGTTAACAAACATTGGAAAAAATCCAGAAGATAATGATTTTATGAACACTTTAAACATTAGTATGGCAGTATTGAAAAATAAATATTCATCCGAACAAAAGTGTATGTTTGTAAAGAAGGTAATCCCTGCATTGAAAATTTGTTTCTACTTTTTTGTATTTTCTTAAACATTAGTTTTATGTTTATCGTAGATTTTAGTATCACAGCGTCGCTCTAATTTTCTCCAAAAGGGAAGTCCACTTCATTTAATTATTCGGTTTGAAATTATCAAATCTTGGTACACAAACTGAATTGTGTATCACATTTCCTTCGTTTTCTCCCTGGAACGTTTTGGAACTTAGTCTTTCATAAAATGGTCAGTCATTTCTTGCGCGGATTGTAATAACGTAACAGTGTTCATTTTTAATCGCCATTCAGTGTTTAAGTATGAATTTTCTGTCGCCCTTTAACTTTCTCGTATATATTCGTATATACGGGAGTAATATTCGTAGTATATAGAAAGTTATGTAATGCTGAGGAAAACCGATTTCGAGATTTCATCGGAAATACACGTTTTGGGATCCCCCGAAACTGAAAAAGGTTTTTTTTTTCTTTTCTTTTCTTTCTTTCTTTTCAAAACGTCCGTCTATCCGTCCGTCTGTCATATGTGAACAAACGTAGCGCCTAAACCACGCTTACGATCTTTTGCAAATTGAAGAAACCCCTTTCCATCTGGTTCTAGGTGAAGCTTTGAAAGTTTGAAAAACATTCTTTAAAATTTGGGAGTACTTTACATGAAGCCCCCCGGACATTTTCGAAATTTTCATAAAAACGGCTCCAAATTGTTTCTTTAAACTTCTTGTAAGAATAGAGTGAAATACATTTATAAAGGTGGCATAGGTCAGATTTTCACCGTTAACTTCGAATTTTCGAAAATTGCAAAAGTTTGGATTTTTTCGGCGTCTTCCTACAACTACAAAATTGAAGACAGTTTTTCCTTGAAATTAAGTTTGTTGCCCATAAATAGTTCTTTCATTAAGGCCATGTATACTTTTTTGAAAATTTTAGTAGTTTTGGGGCAATCGAGAGTGTAATATTTGCAATTTTAAAAAGTTACAAAAACAATATTTTCTCAAAAACGGCTCAAAATGTTTCTTTACATTTTTCGTAAGGTTAGTAACAAACGAACCCTATACCATGACATAAACGCCATATTGCTCTATTCATTTGTGTTGTTGTTGTTGTTGTTGTTTTTTTTTTTTTTTTTTTTTTTTTTCAAAACGTTTAAACATGAAATTTTTGTGACTTGTCTCTCACGTTGGTAATATTTACATTAAAGGCAATTTCTTCACATTATTAGATTTATGAGTACATGTGCTTTAAATAATGTCAAATAAAGTTTCTCGAAAACTAAACCGTTTTCTGTAAAAATGAGCAGGAAATTTGGCATTTTTAGAAAACCCTCAAATTCTATTCTCTCAAAAATGGCTCCAAATTTTTCTTCACATTTCTTTAATAGATAGTGCTGTTTAATATTACGTAAAGTTCATTTTAGTGTATTCATTTGTTTAAAAAAATTACATAAATGTATTTTTTTTAAAATACCTCTCACCCGTTAATATGGACATTTTCATCAATTTGTATGCATTATTACAATTGTGAGTGGAAGTGCTTCAAATGATTTCAAATGAACTTTTTCGAAAACTCAATAGATTCCTGTGAAAAAGAGCTTCAAATTTCGCATTTACAGTAATGCTTAATCGCCATTTTCTTATAAACCGCTTCAAATTTTTCAATGAAATTTGTATTTAGGACGAGTTTTTACTCTTAGTTAATATACTTGAAGCAATATTTCGGTTGTAGTACTAGGAAAGTAAAAAGTTGAGAAAATGTTTAAAAAAAAAAGTTACTTTAGGCGACGATAGATGGCAGCTGGCCAGAGAATAAACCAAAATCTTAAAGCCAGATCACACCAAGGAAATTAGAAAACTAGACTACGAGAAAGTCTGTGCCATTCTGTAGCACCTCTAGTTTTCACTTGTCTCTCACGTCGGAAATATTTACAATAGAGGCGATTTCTTCACTTTATTAGATTTATGATTACATTTAAATAATGTCAAATAAAGTTTCTCGAAAAATAGTTTTCTGTAAAAATGAACTCAAAATTCCGCATTTTCAGAAACGCTCGAACGATATTTTTTCAAAAACGGCTCCAATTTTTTTCTTCAAATTTTTCTAAGGGAATGTGCTAATTGCACTGTTTAATTTGTCGTCAAGTTGATTTTGTTGTAATTTTAATTACTTTATTGAATTTGTAAGAGGTGGTCATATTACGTCAAATGAAGTTTTTCGAAAACCCGATAGATTCCTGTGAAAAGACTTCAAATTTCGCACTTATAGTAACGCTTAACGCAATTTTCTTAAATACGGCTTTAACTTTTTCAATGAAAAATGTTATTTACGACGAGGTTTTAGCGTTTCTTAATATTCTTAAATTAATATTTCGGTTCTACTGTTTGGAAGCCGAAAAGTTGAAAAAGTTAAAAAAAAAATGTAGTTTGGACGGGATAGATGGCAGTTGGCAAGAAGAAGAGGCAAGACATAACAGTACCAGTCCACGAAAGGGAAATTAGAAAACTGTACTTCGAGAAAGTCTGTGCCATTCTTCAGCTTCTCTAGTTACGGTTATTTTGTTGAATTTATTTTTACATGAAGAATAAGAAATCGAAAAGATCTAATTCGTCGCTCAAAAGGGGAATTCTGGAAACCGGTGCCTATGTTGTTTGTTCTGTTTTTATAATATGTTAACTCGTTTAAAATCCTTTAAAAATTCAAATGCCATTGGAGTTCGGACTACTTTCATCATCGAATCATTTCTTACAATGTTGTTTCTTGAAAATTGTTCTGGATATAACCGTCTTTCGAAGGAAAGGAGAAGTGCCTGCTATAGAATAGCGGAACTCATTCCGTTATCGAAATAGGAAGCGCGAGCTAAATGGAAGGTAACATTGTAATTCAGTTTCTCTGGCGTGTCGTCGTTAACGGGAGAGTTCCGGCAGAAACAAGAAGGGCAGCTAGCGTCGCTCCGGGTGCTGAGAGATGTGGAGGTTGCCGACTGCGCGATATCCATCGCTCTAGAACAGAACAGAAAGTCGGTTTGTTAACCGCGGTGCGGAATGAGAGTAGATAATTCCACAAAGCCCAGTCCGAGGTAGAACTTCACATAGCCCAGCGGGCTAATGCGGTCGCGGAGCGACCCAGCGAGGCTCCTTTGTTCAGATTTTGGAAATGTGCTCTGTCAATAGAGTTTTCTGGATAAATGCAGGCAAGATTAACACTTTTGAAGATAAATAGGGAATTAAAAATCTGGGATGAAGGGAATAAATATTTAAACCAAATAACAATTTTCATAGATTATACCCGTGGTGCTACAGAATGGGCACAGACTTTCTAGTACTAGTTAGTTTTCTAATATCTGTGGTCTGAGTTTGCTTTTCGGTCTTCCCCACTCTCTTGCCAGCTGTCATCTAAACCTTTTCTGTTTTCTAATGGTAGAATCGAAATATTATTTCAAGGATATTAAATAAGAGTAAAACCTCGCCCTAAATACAAATTTTCGTTGAAAAATTTGAAGCTGTTTTGAAGAAAATGTCGGTTAAGTGTTACTGAAAAATCTGAAATTTGACCCCCTTTCTTACAGAAAATTTTTGAGTGTTCGAAAAACTATATTGGAAGTCGTTTGAAGTATTTCAGGTACATGTGAGTACTCATGTAATCATGTATACAAATTGCTGGAAATACACACATTAACGACGTTTCAAAATTCATTTACTATTTCAAAAAATTAGTTTCGCGTAATTTTTGGAAAAACGAAAGAATACAACAAAATGAATTTTATGTCATCTTAAACAGTGCATTTATCTCTATCCGTACAAAAAGTTAAAGGAAAAAATGTGGAGTCGTTTTTGAGAAAGTGGTGTTTGAGCGTTTTTAAAAATGCGCAAATTTGACCTTGTTTTCGCAGAAAATTTGTGAGTTTTCTAGAAACTTTATCAGACATTATAAAAAGCATATGTACTCATAAATACAAAAATTTGAACAAATCACCGTAATTGTAAATATTGACAACGTGAGAGACAGCTCAAAAAATTACATTTTTGAAAAAACAAAAGAATAGAGCAAAACGGCGTTTATGTCATCTCGTAGAGGACATTTAGCACGATCCCTATCTAAATCTTAAAGAAAAAAATTTGGGATATTTACGACCAGTAAACTATCACTGCAGGGTGCAGCATTTTCATCGGTGTTGCACGTCGGCGATCACCAAAGTTTCTTGGAAATTAAAGTTAAAGATCTCGAAACCCGGTGTCAGTGATACTTTTCACGCCAAATTTCAAAATGATCTCGGTCGCTGACACCACTGAGATATGTAAAGCAAGTCCGCTGGAGTGTAAGGACATCCGACCGTGTCTTAACGTAGCGCAGCTCGATTCGACAGCACTCAGTAATAATGAAGGAAAAACAAATGTTTTGAAAATACTTCTTTTTAAAAAAATAGGTGTAACATAAGACAATTGAAGAAATAAAAATAGTTTGTGAAAATAGCAAAATATGTAATATAGTACTAAATATGTAAAAATATGTAACGAAAAGATCGCATATATAATGTTTAGATGGCCATGATTTGCCAAGATTACAATTTTGAGAACGGTAAGAAGAAAGACAAAAAACATGTAATTACATAAAATCCAGTCTCTAGTTATTAGTATTTCAGATGTTCACTCTGCCCCCAGAATGGATGGGTGACAGCGAAAGAAATTCAAATACGAGCCATTCCATGTCAAATTGCACAAGAATTTACCCGGCTTTTTTTTAAATGATCTTTTTTATTACATCTGGACATAAAAAGATATGTTTGTTTATTTACCTGAAAATTGATTATTTGTATAGTTATGCCTATATTAAATTTTGGAATAGACGCGTACTCCGCAAAATATGATTGATTGATCCTCCGAATATACTTAACATACAAATTTCTGGTATATTTCATTTAATACTTCGAATTCCTCTGTAAATTACTTTCTCAGAAAATAAATATTGTAATTTTTTAAAAAAAAAAATTTGTATGAACTCGCTCAGTTAAAAATTTTTTTAATTAAAAACAAGAAATCTGAACACTACATATCTAAAAAAAATCTATAGTAAGTATGCGGGCGCGCGCTTCTTGCCACTGCACTAACGAATTGTGTTTGATCAGTCTTTGATACAAGTGCCGACAAGAATGACTTCTGCCTGATCAGGGTTTCAAGAAATATTAGTAACTCATATGTTCCCTGTGTCCCCAGAAGGGATGGGTGACAGCGAAACGATTTCTACTACAGCTTTTTGTCGTGTCAGCGAAACGAATTTTACTGCTGAGTCCCTTTGCGTCCTAGGGATGGGAGCCCTCTTGACATGCTCGTGAAATACAGCAACCACTTGTTAAGGGACTTGAGTAAAATTAGATAAGGTCAATGTAAAAATTTAATAAGAAAGACTTATTAGGAAACTTATCGATTCCTTTCACTCAACAGTCTTGTGACTCACTAGACATTGCCAATTCAAATTTTGACTATTTTTGAAAGTTGGAGATACAGTAAAATTAAACGACACTTCGCAGCAACCAAACACGTGAAAAAAGGGGCTAAAAAGTTGGATGAAGAAAATGGAATTTTGTCCAGACCTGGAAGTAAATTCGTAAAGTCATTAGAACTGCATTGTGTCGAAAGCCCAAGAATTCTAAGGTAAACGAATACAAATATTTGAAGTGAGTAATGAGGGACCAGAAAATTTCAAAATATCATAACATGAGACAAATATCCCTCATTTAATAACCGAACACAATCGTTTAAGTTGTACTACCTCAAGTTCTTAAATTATTCCTTCTTCCAAAGAAACCTATCTCCAGTAACGCAAGGAACGCGTCTGTTGCAGCAATTCTACACACTGGTTCGTAAGAAATTAATATTTCTTAATGTTACTGAGATCCCACTTTGATTTCATTCTGGAGTTGTCAACAATATTCTACTGCGTTTATTAATATATTTGTTTTAAATTTTAGCTCGTCCAGTTTACAAAAATAGTCTGTTTTCAAAATTTAATTTTAAAAAAGGAAAATTTAGGAAATTAAATATTTTGCAAAATTTTAAAATATAAACATTTTTTAAGTTTCGAATGGAATTTGAACGGAGTTTCTATAATTAGTGATTCAAATATGTGATATTTTTAAGTTAGTGATGCGCGTCATTTTTAGCAAATTTCATATGCATATTTCGAAAATAATAAAGTTGAAAAAATAAAATAACGTTAACTTTTTCATGAAGCAATATTTCCGAAAATAATAAAGTTTGAAAAAAAAGAAAAATTACAATTGTGTAATTTTTGAAAAAACTAAAGAGTACAGCAAATAGTGTTTATTTCATCTTGTGCTACACTTGCAGTACTTGTCACTTGTCATACAGTGCACCCGTGCAGTACTTTAGTATTATCCCTTCCAAAAGCTTAAAGAAAAAAAAAATGGAGCCGTTTTGGAGAAATTCGTGTTTCTGATATTTATTAATATTGTGTATTTCACGCAATATTGTGTGAAAACTACTACAATTTTTTTTTTAAAATGTACATGACCTTACTGAAGGAACTCTTTCTACGTTTATTTATCTATACTCTGGGTATATTACTCCATATATACGTAAGTTTACGAGAAAGTAAAAACATGATCTTCGTAGGTAAATGAGATAGGAACTAATTTATAAAAAAATATTTTGTACGGGAATAATTGTACGTTATTTGGCTTTTTTACTCTGAGTCGGCTAAAACTTTTTTTTTTACAAATAAACAAATCTTGAATAACTAATAAAGTTTGTATATGTGTTTACTCGTAAATTAATATTAAACAGTTTGTGTAATTAAGAAAATGACCATATAAAATACCAATGCGTTGTTGTGCTCAATTCGCAGCTTCCCCTCACTGGAGACATGTCATTGTGCCCGCGATACACGATGCGTACGTCAAACCGTTTGAAGGTCACTCGCATGCTCTTTTGTGAAAAGTCGCTGCCTACCTCTTCGTCTCTCATCCACATCACAAGCCAGCAGACCCGCGAAAACTCCGTCTCAGCTCGGAACCAGCACGTGCACATGCGCTTGTTCGACGCGAGTGGGACAGGCCCACCCTCAAGTGAACTTGAAATTCCCTCGACGAAGTGTGTTCGTTACAATTTGCAACCTAACACAGTTAATGTCAGCATAAATGTCTGTGACCCAGTAGTGAGTTTTCGGTGGTTTTTCCGATCAGTATGAATGCCGGAGTGGTAACCTAACAAACGGGCTACAGTCCGCGCGTGATCTTTCGCTTCCTTTTGCTCAATTTTGCGACATCACTGTTTATTTTCACCCTTGACATAATGCATTAGTTTGCAACGAATCTCAACAATGTCATCTTTGGTTGAATCTTTGTAATGTTAGTGCGTATGTTCGCTTTTACGAGAGCAAGCTGTTTTTGAGACAATAAAAATCCATGGTAATGATAAAAATCGAATTGAATTGAATCGAATTGAACCAAATGTAGAGTTTTATTTGCTTCCAAAAATGGAACAAGCTATAGAATTAACTATGGCGTTAGAAATTTTGCGAATTCTGATAGATTTTTTTCACTTGTTAGAGAGTGTGGTAGTGTGAAGAGAATGATACAGATTTCAGAATATCAAAGAAATGTTAGGTTTTATTAAATGTAGAGATGATGATTGTATCCAAAGTTGTTTTTTTAGGAAATTCACGGAGTTCTTCTAATCTTTTCTCAGAGAGTATTGACATATTGCAGTAATATTAAAGTGTAATGATGTGTAAAGTAAGATGTAGTGAATTGTTGTTTTTGTGATTTTGGTTAATGTGTTACATGTGAGCTAATGTATATGTGTGTTTGTTTAGGTAAGTAACCAGAATGCAGCAGAAATAACAGTGTTCCTCTGCTGTGAGTATAAATATATTTAATTTTTTAAAATGTAAATCCCAAAACAATTCTTTGCGAAAGAATAAATACAAACGAACCAGCAAAACCACGCGAGAATACCAGAGTATCAGTTGACGTTTAGTAAGAATATCTCATTCAATTAATCCTTATCGTGAATAAGAAATATAGTTATTATACAAGTGGACGTACTATCGAAATATTTTAATATTCGTGCATATTGTAATAAAATATTATAATCTAACTTATTTTATTTCACATGTGTAGATTATGGATTAAGTAATGGATTGTGTCCTAGAGACAAATTACGAAATTCTCAATTGTGTTGGGAATACTATATTTGTAATTTAGATAGAAGAATTTCAATTTTTAATTTACCAAATCCAATAAAACGGCCTATCATTCGCTTGTTATGCTTGCATTTGAAAATAGAAGTAGAAACTCTAGGACTGAAAAGCGAATATTTCTTATACGGTTGAATGATACACTCGTAAAAGACCTTGCTTTAGTGTTTTTAAAAATATTTCAAAAGTTGGATGTTTATACCCCTTGGTATGAATACTACATGATTTTAAAAAAGTTTCCTGTTTAATGGTAATGTTCAGGTTTTCGTTGCATTTTAGTATTGTTATGGTGGTTTGAAATAACGATGTGGCGTTGGCTTCCTCAGCGAGTTCCTTCATAGATTTTCCCTTTCCATCCCCTCTTACGTTTTGCAGCACACTATCTTCTACATAGCCACCGTCTCCACAATATTGGAACTGGAAGTCCCATTCCATTCCACATCTTCCATTGCAAGGTCCGTATGGGACTGCTCGAGTTCCGTCCGTGCCTGCTCGAGTTCCGTCCCGTCCCGTCCGTCCCGTCCGTCCCGTCCCGTCCCGTCCCGCCCCGTCCCGCCCGTCCGCCCCGTCGCCCGTCCCGCGTCCGCCCGTCCGCCCGTCCCGCCCCGTCCCGCCCCGTCCAGTCGCGTCCAGCCCCGCCACGCCACGCCACGCCACGCCAGGGGCGGGGGTTCCCTTCCGGGCATTTCTGCTCCACAACACGGCCAGTCCGCATCACATTGCTCAGTTCTCTGGGCGGGCGCTCAACTCCTGGCGAACTGGCGCTGTGGGACGCGTGCCCCACTGAGTTTTGCATGCCTGCTCCCCTTGCCTCCGCCGGCGCGCAGGCGGCGTTCGTGTCCGTGCCTCTCGCCACCCCAGCCCCATTGTCGCCCCGCCCCTGGCCGTTCGCGACTTGTCCCCGCCCCTGCCCCCTCCCTTACCCTTCCTTTGCCCCCACCCGCTGCCCGTACTTCCCATCCGCTCTCCGCCGCGGCAGATTGAGTCGTCCGCTTTAAAAATTCAGCGCCTGCCTGACGACAGGCGCCCGTCCGCGCTCGCGCTCGCCCAGGGAGGCAGCTTCGCGCGTCTGTCCGCCCCCCCCTGGGCCACGCCATTCCCCGCATTCCCGTCCCCACCCCACTCCATCTCATCCCTCCGGCCCCACTCCACCCCACCACACCCCACCTCACACCGCGCCACCTCGCGCCGCCTCGCGCCGCCCCCGCTCTCTCCGGAGCGTACAGCAGAGGCCTTGGACTCACAAATCGCAACTACGAGAACACAGAGCAGTGCACCTCATTATTAATTAATTAATAGTTATTACAGTTTGAGGAAAATAAAGTTGTTAGCTCCATGTTGGAGATTTACCCTACAGAAGGGCCTTACGAGCCTTGAGGTTGATATTCTAAGGCTTTCTTCTCTAATACCTTCAGACGAGGACATCGTTGAAAATGTGGACAATGAATTTTCAACTTCCTCTTTCATTTTCAGATTATTCTGTGAAATTCTTTAGTCAAGTTTTTTGTGTGGTGCTATCGCTATGGATGTTTGGGGAAGACTATCATGAACCGTTAGAAAGAAATGTCGTGGAAGGAATTCATGTTCAATGATTGAGTGTTAAACATTAATTTCTTATCCAAGGTTTAAAAGTTTGCCTGAAGTACTTGCGCTTCATTGTAAGATGTAGACTTTAGTTTAATTGGGCCTTAACACACCGTGAAATCATTTGTACCCTTATGTGGTTAACAGGTATTTATTTATTTATTTGCGTCAAGTTTAAACTTCACGTATTCTATATTATTAAATGCGAAAAATCTTAAATTTGTTATCAAAACATTTTGTTTGGATATACCACGTGCCGCAGTAGTTTCAGTATTGTGTGTAGTACAGCTCGATATTTAAGCATACAGGCATGAAATGGACATACGTGGCCCACGGCAAAGTATTCCAAGCGAAAATATATTTTTTTAAACTTTTCTTTGTGAAAATTATAGTGATTTTTATTTTACCTAATCAATCCTCAAGTAGTATTCTGAAACGACTGAAACAAAGCGGAAAGAATAGCCGTTGGAGCCGACAGCAACTTCGTGCTTACTCTTTTATTCCCTTTGTGCTGTCCAGTCCACTAGTGCTGTGTCCGAGAGTTTATAATTTTTTCCGTCTAAATTTGTCGAATATTAAGGACATGAGACGTGAGTAGAATGAGGCGGGCAGCACTCTGTGCTTTGTTACGCCGCGTAACGTGTTAAGGGAATAAAGCAATGTCGTGCTTAAAGAGACTGCGCGTGCTCAGTCTGGCAGTGCTGTTCATATTTTGGTTGTATAGACACTCGAAATGGTTAAGATTCCAATCTTCTATATTTCGAGCTATTCGAAACAAGTTTTATTGGTAAATGATTTCAAGAATCTAATTAATGTATCTATGTATATGTGCATTCAACAAATATGATAGTAAGCATTTGAAAACTGGTGGAACGAGTAAATTCATTTAGAATGTGTGTGTGGTTTTGTAGATACTGTATCTTTCTTCTGTACAACATGCAAGACAATTGTGTCATATCTTTTACTTTTAGAACACTTAAAAGGTTTTGTCATATAATGCTGTGCATGAATGTGGACTTACTGAATATTCTGCAAAATACCTCACTAACGTGATATGTGGTCTGAACGATTTTTCTCCCAACATAATTCGTTCAGTATCTAAATATTACTTTGTCTCGACCTTTCTCTGCTTCACTTGTTAGTGGTTTCGAGTTCACTCAGCTTACTAGTTTCTAAATAATGTAGGTTGTTGAAAATAGGAATGTAAAACAAATCCGACCGTAATTTCATTGAGAGATAATTGGGACGTGGTGTTTCTGACAATACCAGTTTATCGCGTTGCTCGAGGAAATTATCGATCACATTTCGAGCTAGTCGCATTCATCGCAATTTTCGTAGTTTGAAATACATTAAAGAAATCGCCGTTTGTCCTCAAAAGTCTGTCTACCACTTTTTTTACGTTCTGTGAATATCTACGCAACGGGTGCAATTTCTGTGTTTGAAAAGCATTTGTGATTTTTAAATTTTTTTGTAGATTGTGTTAGCAAACAGAGTAATTGTTACTTTAGAGGTATGAAGTTTTGTTACTGTCCGAATTGGTTTTTGAATAATTTACAAATGTGCAAAGCGTACTCAGTTTTGATTCTGCTAACATCCGAAAATAGTTTTCATTTGCAAAGATATCTATGAATGTCAATTCAGAAGTGAAGTGTACTTTCTTCACATAAATTCTTTTTTAACATAGAGTTGTAAAATAATTGAAAAATAACTCGTGAAGGAATAAAACGTTCTACGCGTGACGTGATGTTGGCGACTGAATTAGGTTATTGGCTTATTGTTGTAGTTTTCTTTTTGTGATAGTTCACGAAGATGCAACAGTATCGTCCATAAAATTGCGAAGCACTGCTGTTTGGCATGAATTTATGTGAAAACTCAAAAGGTTGGTGAAATGTCTTCTCTAAAGGAACTTATCGAAAGAACGCATGAAGCTCCTGTGATCTGAATTTTTTTTTGGGGGGGAGGGCATTCATATTTCGATTGGTATTATTTATAGGTACCATTCTTCAATTATTTCTGTATCGTAATTTTTGGGAAAGTGACGATATATCCTTACGTAAAATAAAAACTATTCAGCAGACTACATACAGAATATGTAGGAACTTGTTCTGCAAACATTCAACGGATGAGGCCATCACGGACGTTTTGCGAGTTTTGAAGAGGAACGTGTCAGCTCGTATTGTGATAAGTCGGATTCTTCTCCAATTGTAATTCATAATAAAAAGTCAAAATTTATACTTTAAAATATCTTTATTCCGCTGACTACCCCAAGATTTAGCAGTTTACATTCCTGATACTGTATTAGGTAGGAGTATTGTATTAATATGAAAGAGGAGGGTAATGCCAATTAACATGGCTTTTACTTACCAAATTTTATTGTTCCCTTGGCTCCTTATGTTTTCTACCAGAAAATATATCTTTTTAAAAAAAAAAATTACCGGAGAATATATACCGTTGTTTTTTACACGCATCCTTGTATTTTAAATATGTTGTAGTTTAACATGCAGTGAACACACGTTCTTGCGATAATTTCACCCAGGCCCCAATGACCTTAATGTTGAAGTGTGCTTTACCTGAAGGCTAAATGTACCGAAAAATGCTTAGAGGAAAAATCAATAGATCGCAGCACTATCACAAGGAATTTACTAGACCAATAACGTCTGAAGAAATGGTCCGATTTTCTATCTGTAAATGGCATTGGACGCCTTTTTAAAATAGAATTTACGCTACAAAGCCGTTTTTTCAAAAAATATTTCCCAATTTTTTAAAAATTTTCTCGGGAAGAAATTAAAAAATGTGGGCTTATAGCACGATGACGACGTGCTTCCTGAATCCAACGCCGTGTCAGTCATGCAAATCGGATGAATAGGAGCGGCGTAAAGTGAAATTTGGAAAAAAGTCCCCCCCCCTTCACCGCTCCACACCGTTGCGTCATGCGGCCCTTGTGGGCCCTCCCTCCACGCAGCGGAACGGCCAAACCCGGCGGCCTGTGGCGCGAAAGGAGGCCGAACTTTTAGGCAGGCAAGCCAGGCGGTCGGTTTATGCTTTCGTCCCTTTAAATCTGAATATATTTTTCTCCACTTATCAAAGTAGTGATACTGTAACACAACCAAACGGTCTCGTATCATCTGTAATAGTCGTATTTTGTAGGTATATATCTCGTTCACATATTTCCGTCTTCCTTCGAATACCACCGAAAAATTATTTGAGGTATTACTCAAAACCGTTTTGGAAACTTATTTCAAAAAGAAAATTGAACTAATTGTGTAGATATCACCAATATTCCATGCCCTAACATCTTATTTTACATACATTTTACTTCTAAAATCTTCCGTTATCATTCCACTACCAGAAAGAATGAGCCGAGATTACGCACGAGCTCTTTTATCCTGCGACTCGATTTTTAATCTCAAAACGGCGTTTGTCCCCTTGATAGATTTCACCTGATGAATCAGTTTTCTCAATTAAAATCGCCGAAGCTAATTTTAAAACTGTTTTCGTACTTTCGGACAAATTTGAAAAAGTGGTAAAATAGCACGCATGCGAGATGTCTCCAGAATCCGACGCCATATCATACACTGAAATACGATAAATATAATTCTGTGTTGAAATAATATAATACTGTTCTGAAATTTGTGATCTCGACGAACTGTTGAAATCTTAACAAATATCTAAATTTTTCGTCACATATTTTGTTGTATCACACACACACACACACACACACACACACACACACACACACACACACACACACGCACGCAACCATTAATAGAGGTGAGATCTTAATCGGGGTGGCCTTTTCAAGACGTTTTTCTGTTCCTATCTGAGCACCTTTCCATGTTTCAAGTTTCTTGATTTGTTTCTGTTAATTTGCCCGCGAGGGTACTTTGTGAACTTTGGTTCACCAATTGCATATTCTGATTGCCTTGCAGTGCAGTTGATTTCCTTGCGATATCGTTATGGAAAATTATCATTGTCTTGTGGATAAGACAGTAGATAATTCGAAAATGTTTTGTCTTCCAGAATTGAATGCAAGTCAAAAAGAAGTATGCCCACATTTATATTATATTATATTTTCAATTCTATTATTCATCTTCAGTATTTATATTATATTACCTTCAAAATTAGAGCTGTTGTCGGAAATGTGACGTCCTTCTAAACCTACATATCAGTAACAGCAATAGGTATATTTTTTTCCGAATATAGAATAAGTATTTGGTAACAGTTATACCTTTATAAGAATCCAAAATACAATTAATGCCAAAATCTTTGGTAAAGATAGTATTTCCCTTCTGTTATTTCCATTGGAGTTTCTTTGCTTAGAGTGAAATACAGTTTAATGAACTAGTTTTTTTAAAAATTTTATTTTTTTTTTAAACAAATAACAGGCATTTTCTTTCATACGTGACCGAACTGCGTAGTGCCATAATTTTCAGTGCAGGAGTGCTAAGTCTTACAACATTGTAACCGGGAGCAGCTTTAACAAATCCGGCGAAGAATAATAGTCTATATGCAGTGTCGGAGGAACCTTTCTTGTGGACGTGAAATATCTTTTTGTTTCTGAGCGCTCGCCTACGTTTTCAAATGGAAGAGCAGAATATCACGAAACTGTGGAGTAGTGGATTCTGCACCTTTTTTTCATCTCTCGCATTCTCACTCCGCCCAAATGGAAGTGTAACAGTACGTTTCTCTTGATTCTTCAAAGGGCGTTTCAGCCTTCGGACTCCTTGACCTTTCGTGATACTTGCGGAAATTTGTTGTTCTGAGTGAATAATAATAATAATAATAATAATGTGTTTTTGTGTCCGGGCTCAGACCAAAACGCTTACTCTTTCCCACCCACTCTGACCAACCATTATAATAAATTTACATTGTTACAATTACGATTGAGAAGTTCGGGGGCAATTAATGATAACTGACATTTCGCGATTAATAGAAAAGTGCAATGAAGAATTCCCGGAAAATGAGTTGCACATAACGTAGGAGTCAGTGGTGCGGTGCATCTGCATGTGGAAGACATTAACTGTTTACTTTAAAGTTAAGCCAACTAACGGTTTCAGTAAACCCACTGAAGGTATATGACTTTACACAATTGTATTTTACCTTACACTATTGTACAAGATCTTACTTCAAAAGAACATATTTCAAGGAATAAAATGATATCTGTCTTCAATATTTTAGTTTAAGGAAGACGCCGAAAATATGAACTATTGCAATTTTTGAAAAATCAGGAATTTTAAGGACAATTATCCTGCATCATTCTCTTAAGCGTCCTTTACGCTATCAGAGGACAAAAAAAATGGTCCCTTTGTTTTTTTAATTTTGAAACTGTCCCGAGAGCGTCATGTAAAGTACTCCCCGAAGCAAGACAGACGTTTTGCAGTCAATAGATTTTTCGGAATCAAGGACCCACAGAACGGATTCTACCTACACTACGTGTAGTGTGTTAGAGGAAGTCATTTACTGTATGTAGGAACAAGATTTATCCACTTTTTCGTTACCAGGGATCGGGAGTAAGACTTTTTGTGACGAAAATCGGCCGTTTTCCCGTGCACGATTACAATAATTTCTCTTCTTACGTACGTAAGGACGAGAGAGTAAAAAGCATTATGAATATTATGCGATACACGGGAAAAATAACCAAAATTCGTGATTTTACTTTCTCGTCACTGCTTATGCAGTATAAAGAAAGTATTGTAATGCTGCGAAAAACACAACTGGGAATAGGGCCTACATGCTACTTTTATGTTAGTCATTTCTGGAGAAAGAATACCACCGTCTTCTTCTCAATTAGATTAACAACTGTTTCTAATGTCATATTGCTGAGAAACGTTTCGTTTCTGCACATCAATGTCTCCACTGTTTCTTTTCTAATATGACGTCCAGAAGGTTGTGCTTTACAGTCGAAACTCTGATTGTGAGAATAATTCGAAGTATTGCCGAAGAACAAAGGGTACCCCCAGTTAAGATGGTAAAAAGTTCCCCTAAACCAAATGACATATTTTTTCAGTCAGATAAAATAGTGTTAAGTGGCCGAAAAAAATTAAAAAAACACGTTTTTGGCTCTAGAGGGGTGTGGGTGGTGGGACGGGAGCTAGGAAACCTTTCAAAAAAGTTATTTTTATGTTCGAATTATAATGTAACCACTCATAGTCATTTGGTTTAGGGGAACTTTTTTCCATCTTCTGCGGGTGTACCCTTTACTTACTTGGAAAAAAGAAAGAAAGAAAAAAAAACTCAACTTGTGAATTGACGGATTTGGGGTGCAAATTACGACAGCCGTGTATCGTGCGCGTCCCTAGAATTCTGCCCGAGTTTAGGCCGTGAAAACCTTAGTCCGTCAACATGTCAGAATTGCAGTGCACTTGCTGTTCGCAAATATCGCTATTGACATCCCCAGTCTTCAATAGCACTTCGAGTCTTGGAAATTTGCAATAAGTTCCGATGAGAAATGGCTGCGAGGAAAACGAATATATATATATATATATATATATATATATATATATATACACACACACACACACACACACACACACACACACACACACACACACACACACACCACTCACACAGAAAAACAGTTTCTATGGAAATCTACGAGTATGTTTCGTAAGTCAAAGTGGTAAAGGAATTATTTATGGTTAATATTTCGAGGAACATCGTGGTGTGTTTTTCATCTGAAATGGCTCCTGAATAGATTTCCTGGTCCATGCGTAATTCTCTCAGTATGTGGAGCTCCAACGTTCTGTAATTGAGTTTTCATACTCCCTGTGTAGTTCGTGCCGTACTTCGTGGCGTATGGTTTCGTTCATCAATAAACACTCCGAGCTAAGGGTTGCATGTTCTAATCGCACGTATGGGGAAGCGGCGTTGCACTTAGCGGTTATGACGTGGAATATTCTGGCTCATTAAGTTATCCATTTAGCATCACTAATCCTTGCTCAGTAATCGTGACTATCATCATTACTACCATGGAGAAAACATGCCTGTCGTGGGTCGGATGATGAAATTTCAGCTTCAATATGAAGTGCTTGGAATTGAGACAAGAAGTAGCACTTTGACAATTTCTTAGCAGGCTTTTCCCCTTCATCACTACCTACAAGATAAAACTTTTCCTCATACTAAAGATACATTCATTAGCGATTGTTTCAATAAACAGTTTCAACCGGAAAATTATTCACACGTTTTTACTTTCAAGGCCAAGTCGTACATGAAACTATATTTTTGTTGCTAAATAATTGTTCTTACAGCCGGAGCGTTTGCCACTGGAGATCTAACAATCTCCAAATCAGTCAACCATGTGCTCTTTTCGTAATGCTTTTGTCTAAGATTAATGTGAGATACGGAACGTTATCAGAGGCGTCATTTAGCCTTGAGGTTTGTTCTGAATGCTGCGATTTGCTACAACCGACTGCACTACCCTTCCGCAGGAAGGCTTACGAATAATAAATTGTAAGTTGTAATTGATTCAAATGTGTAATATAATTATATTATTCGAATGCATTGCTTAATGATAATGTAATTGATAAATAGAAATTGATTCAAAAGTGTTAAAATGAAATGTGAATTGCATAGGTCATAAATAGTTATCCTACGTTTCTGAAAGTTGTAGTTCATCCCTTTGGATCCCACGAAACATCAGTGATTTCAGGTGTGCGGTACCATGAACGTAACATCCACGAAAGGATTCCTGCACTAACAGAGTTTCCTTTAGTTTCCTCCGCGCGGCCATTTCGTAGTTCCAATCGACCGTTCCCGTGAAGGAGCGTCATACCGTGGACACTTCACAGTTTATTGGCGCTTCACCGGCAACGAACGACGCCAGCGGCCGGCGCGGCGACGCGGTGGCGCGAGAGCTGGGTGGGGCGAAGAGGAGGAGTGGGAGGAAGGTGGCCGTACTTCCAGTGAAGCCCTGCTGCGTTTAGGGTATGGCCTTTAGTGACTAGAGCCTTCGGGCATGTCGACAAAGAAAAAACATCCAGTAGCCCTGGGAAAGCAAGGAAAGTGACATGATTGAATTAGATCTCGTGGTGCAGAAGATTCGAAATGAGGCCGCCTCTTTATATTCATATTTGATATGCAGAATGGTATTGAAGAATTTATTTTCCCGAATTAATATACTACCTAAGCCAATAGTAGCTTTTTGAAATTGGTATTGCACTGTATGGTTTCGTGTTGGGTAATAGTTTCATCATAAAATGTACTGTCCCCTCCATAGTATAATACGAGCCAAGGACGTAAAGGTAACGTAATTAACAGTTTTTTACTGTTTATATGAAGCCATCAAAACAAAACACCATACTTGTATTATTACTGGATAGATAATTACCCCCATCCCTCAGGAGGTGCATCAAATAGATTTAGGAGGAATAGCGTAGAAGTTGGCTGATTATGGCATATCCAGGAAATCAGGTACACGTTCATCCCGCAACCCATGTTACGGTGCAACACATTTTACAATCTTGCCTAACTTAGAAACAGTGCGTCCTAGGCCCTTAACACCACGTTTTCGTGGTTCTGTAGGGAACGCGAGTTAAGTTCTTTTTTGCCACATTCTACAAAATACCTTTTTGGACGTTCTTTTCCTCTTTTGTGAAGTTCCCTCGTCCCGTAGTACATATTTCGAGAAGCTCTGGAAGTTGGGTTATTCCAAGTTATTCCTAGCTATTTCCACTGTTAAAACAATGATTTACAAAGTTATGCTTTTTTGACATGCGATTTTTTGCCAACAATGTGGGGCCCTTCTATTAAATGTTTTGGAAGTGTCTGCTCTTCTACGTACTTTAG
This sequence comes from Teleogryllus oceanicus, assembly GCA_964035755.1. NCBI lineage: Eukaryota > Metazoa > Arthropoda > Insecta > Orthoptera > Gryllidae > Teleogryllus > Teleogryllus oceanicus. Next base: position 13,415,166 of record CAXIVR010000003.1, read on the forward strand.
CTATTTGAACCTTTTTTTATTCATCCGGCAGTGGAGCCACCGCAACGTTTCTAAAAGTATTTGTAATCAAAACCACTTAAATTACATTTTTGAATTTCCATATTAATATGTGCGAGAGCATATGGGTGAACAAACATATAAGGTGGAACATGGTGATATGCGGAGGGGACATGTGGGGGGGGGGAGTTCGAGTTATGTTTCTTTTAACTATTATTCTACAACTATGACAACCAGGCAACTGATCAGTAATGTAACCATTAACTGGAAAGATGACCGATGTTCCCAAGACGAAAATACTCTGAAATTTAAAGATCCAGGTAGATCATTGATTGGATCATAACAACCCATACTTTATTGTCGTGAAAGAGAAGTAGGTATTAGTGGACGTGCGTATCCTAGCACATTCCGAAGAAGGCCAAAATATCATGCTCTCCATACAGATTTAGGATTGGAAACGAAAGGTTGCATTGCTATAGTAGCAATTGGGACTCCAGAAGCTGCACTCGGACCCCAGTCGAATCACAAAAGCCGCCTACGCGTAAATGCGGGACTAGCATACCAATGCAAAAGATCGCACTACTGGGCTCACTTCCTGCATCTTGGGCATGTATCTCTAGGATTCGTATAATCTTACGTAGGACATGTATTATCCACATCAGCTTCAATCCAGAATCAAGTATTCGCTTTCAGCACTATTGAGGATCCATCCCAGATCTTGTCCAAATGCGCAATCCGAACATTGGGGATGCGGCTAACAGTGCCTGCTGCCTCTCAGTGGCGGGGCAGAGGGCGTGGGTCGACGCGCAGCTGCCTCTGAGGTCGCGGCGACCTGTGCCGCCGCCGCCGCCGCCTGCACTGCCGCCGCGGCTATCGATTGAAGTGGCCGCCGCCACCACCGCTTCAAGTCGTTGGCGTTCTCCCTTTGCCGCCGCCCGCCGTCCAGCTCGTTAGTCGCACGCCACGCCACGCCACGCCACGCCACGCCACGCCACGCCACGCCACGCCACGCCACGCCACGCCACGCCACGCCACGCCACGCCACGCCACGCCACGCCACGCCACGCCACGCCACGCCACGCCAGCCAAGCCAAGCCAAGCCAAGCCAAGCCAAGCCACCGCGCCGGATGCAGTCGCCGTGGGCGCAACCGCGAGTAAGCAGTCGAGTAGAATTGGGGTAGAAACGTGAAAGGTCCAGTTCGAAGCAAGTAGATAATGCGGAGAGATGCTTGATGGAGTTCTAGGACCTTGTTGAATTGCAATACGTGAAATCAGGAGCTGATCTTGGGGAAAGGAGGCAAGAATTACGAAAAGCGCTAATCTCATCTATAAGATAATACTTATATGGTTTTTAATTATAAAAACAATTTTTGGATTATTGATATATTACATTAAATAATTGAAAAGTCAGCCAACTCAACCTTTCATGAAAGGAAAAACTCTTGTCGACCTTCTTTGTGGCATCTCCCTAGGCATTTCCTGAACCCTCGGCTGAGTCAAATAAAAAATATTCCGTATATAATACAATTCACGTAAATATTCTGCTTTTTTTTCTTGCGTCATCGTGCAAATTAAAAATTAAGGACGAGCTGATGGCCCACAGCGGTCTACAAAGCTGTTATTTTGTATTTGATAAATGTTAAAAAGGAGAAAAACTTTTCGCACACTACACATTTCGCACGTTACACACACACACACCAAGTTAATGTCGATACTTTTCAGAATGCGATCATTTCATCGATTTGTGTCGAACTTGAAGGAATAGAGGGACATTTTCTTGCCTTCACATTTCAGCCCCTTCTAATACTGACGATGTATTTGATTGATGCAACTTGATGTAGTTTATTGTTGTGCTTTGGGAGACGATAACGTCATGTCTTTAGCAATAAACCCGTTCATTTCTTTCCAAGAGTAAAATCTCTGAAATAAATTGTCGTGTAGTGTTTTAAACGCCATGACCAGAGAGTACTGTCATCGAACTTATTTGGAAAAGAAAATTGCGAATTTTATAGCTGCCTATTCTTTTGAACCAAATGTTTTGAGAATATCCACTGCAACGTTAAAAGGGAGATGACGATAGCTTCAATAAAGGGGAAAATTTCCGACATGGGGGAAGATCGAAAGTACCCTCGTATGCCTGTTAGTTGTAAAATACTGTCATGAATAATACACGTTACTGATGTTACAATTACTGGAAGTTATCATTGACTTCAGCCCACCTAACACAAAACTAGACTCAGTAGAAACGCATAGTTGTGGTATTCAAATTCCAAGAGTGATAGTATTATTTCTGTAACGACGTGACCTTGAGAGATTTTCAATTTGTATACTGTTTTAATTTATAAATAGTTTGAAAATTCAAGATACACAACTAGACGAAATATTTTTTTAATATTTCTGCTAGAAATAGATTAAATTGGTAATCTGTTCCCGCCTTTGAAATATTAAAATCTAAAAATAATGTAATAGTTGTATTAAAATGATTTCACAATCAATTTATCGTTTGGTTTTTTCTTTACCTTTTTTTCCCCAAGGGGAAGTATAAACTCATGACCCTTCTCTCGTGCCGCCTTGAGGGCATTCAATTGAAATTAGATTATTATGTATGTTTTCTCAGGTGTTCGAGGGCTTTTACTCGGGTATGAATATGAGAAACGTGGATGGTGATGATCCACCATGTATTTTTGATTCACTCATACACACGTTTCTTTTGTTTTGTTAATAAATCATATACTGAATGCCTCACATATTGGTGCATTTCCTTGTTCATATTTGAAGGTACATTTATCGTTGTTAATTTCTAATATTGCTGTGTAATCTGATTTTTCAAAATCGATTTAAAATATTTAGCCAATTCAGTGAGAGAAAACCCTACACTGAGCTGGGAGAGCATACTCGTACATCGTATAAAATCTGATCAAGGCGTCCTTTCTCCGTGCTTAGAGGCGGTAGCACTTTCACTGACCTGACCCGCTTCATTTAGTATTCGTCGACTGGTCACGTGACATGACGTGTTGCGTCGTGGAGGCCCCAGCGCCGCACGGCCGTCTGAGCCGAGCCGCGCCAGCCGTACGTTCGATTTGGGAAAACGCCCGCAGCAAGTGGACGCGGGAGCCCTTCTCCGAGGAAGAAACGGCGAGAGCGAGCGCGGGTGGAGGTGCGAGAACGCGAGGGCCGGGGGGAAGGAATTTCATAACCTCGCTTTTTGACGCTGTGCCCCCCGGAGCAAGAATGCGACATGATGTTAGCTATTTTAAAGGAATGCCTATGTCTGAGAGGAAACTCTGTTCTGAAGAGGGCGACTGGCATTTGATGAAAATCGTATGATGCATGTGAATGCTAACATGATAATTTCTGCAAAATGATTGGACTGCTCTGTTTTCTCAATGCAAGTACGTTTCGTGTCGTGGTCAATGCATCTGGAACATAATGGAGGACAATATTAGTTTGTGAGTTTGCCCGTCCTCTTTCATGAAAACCCTAGAGTTCATTCATTAACTCATTGAATTATTCACTCATCCATCAGATCGGAGACACTTTCCAGCTTAGGCAAAGTAAGCAGCTGCACGGTAAAATTTTAAAAGCGATCAATATTATGAATTTTTTTAAAAGAAAATCATATGAGCAACATTTTTTCTTTTCATTTGTTTACATATTAGCATAAAATAAGCATTTACACACGAATCTGAGATCTATATATCACAATTAAATTGCGATAGTTATACTAGACTGTGTTCAGTGCCAATACTGTATATGAATGTAGCAAGAATTCATGCGGGATTGCTTATCTACTGTGTTCCTTCCCTTATCCGTTACCTGTTATTTATTTGCCTTTCCCAAATTTATCGGTTCTATATTGTAAGATTATTCAGAAGATTAAGAAGTTTCGTTAGTTTAACGCGGGATAATATTTGTTTAGAATAAAAAGCTGTAGTTTTGGTTGCCAAAAATTCTGGAGAAATATCACATCCAAATAACATTTCTAACGCTGTAGTCTGGTAAAAGATTATACTGTATCAGCGTGAAATGTTTTGCTGACGGATTCAAGTTACGACTTCCACGTCGTTTAGAGGGCGGCATGGTAAGGTTGGCCATTTTTGTTTAATACCCTGAGTACGCTGGCGGGGAGGCATAAAATTTCCTCCCCCCGCCACGGAGTCTTCTTCCCTGCCGTTACCGTGATGACGTCACAGTCTAATAACACAGTCCCGTAGCTCTGTGCTTTTTGCCTATGCTGAAAATGGGCCCTACTGACAGATCATCAGAGCATCACTAACGATTCAAGCGGTCAGTAAACTGGCCACTCCCTCGTACGTAGCTTATGTATGCTAGCTCAAGAATTTGACGTCTTGATTATATTATTTTGAAAGTTAATTCACATTGTGGTCCAATTTTATAATTTCCTGTTATGAATGTAAGCTTAAAGGTATAAAAATCAAGAACAACATCTAATATCTTGTAGAATTTCTTCCAAGGTCGGTAGAGTGAGATTTGAAGTTTCAGAAGGAATATCTTTATATTTTGTGGTTTTATATACTATAGAATGTGGAAATTAAATGAATATTTGGGTTTTCTTCTGGTGAAGAGTTGTGCAAATAAACAAGAAGCGATTACTATATACAGAACAATCACATGAAACACACCCACATACATACAGAAAGAAATATATTTATTAGATTTCAGTTACACATGTTTATCAATTATTATTAGAGTCATCAGTGTCATAAAACTGTTATGCTAATTAGTGTAAGGATTTGTCAGTTTATTTACTGTTACCGGGAACAAAACGTGGAGGTTCCTTCCATGTTGCCATTTATACAACAGTATGTACAAAGCTCTATTCCATCTTCATATTCATATTTACAGATTACCCAAAAATAAACTAAGGAAATAATTACTGTGTATACACAATTATGTTCATACATTCCAAATTTCTGACATTTTTCTTTGCTACATATGTATTTTAATGAGGCACTAACCTTAATAATTAGCACCCTAAATTACTCACAATTAAATATTTCCTATTTCTCTTCGGACGACGCGCAAATTGAGCATTAACTGAATTATCTCGAAATGTTCTGCACATAACCTTTTGTTACCAGGAACAGAAACAACAGGCATATACCAGCTTATTGGCCGCTTGGGGGGCGCTCGTGTTGCGCCAAGTCCAAAAATTCGCTCGAAGCTGCGGGACTGTGTTATACTTATTAGTAGGGAACGGACTTTATTGTAATAAAAAAAGCAAAATATGTACATATATATGTACTTTTTTTTCAAAAATATGTAAGAAAAATAGGAAATATGTGAAATAAATATTCGTTATAATGTTTACAATTCCATTCTTCAACCTTTTTCCGAGCAGAGTATGTTGCCGATCAGATTCAGAGAGGCTGAACGAAATTGCGGATTCAGAGAGGCTGAATGAAAGTTTTACATCTACTGAAACATTTATTCGCTAGTTTCTTCCGAAACATAATACTTTCGTATTATATACAATGTTGTTTACGAGGAGTCGGAGCTCAAGTTAATAGTACCGTGTAGCCTGTGGTAGAAGGGGGGGGGGTAAAGGGAGCATACTCCCACCTCAACTCCAGAAAAGGGATAAGACAATGATCTGATTTTTTTATTGAGTTACGCATGGGGTCTATGAAACACGAGTAAACACGTGGTTGAAGTTCCTTCTGCTTCACATACTACATCCGCTCATCGTTGATCACGACTACGCTGTTTCCAAGAAGTAGTGGGGCGGGGGGAGATACGTTTGGTAATTAATAGCGATTGTCCGGCGTTAATACATTGCGTATTTTTTAAGTATTTCAGAAACTAAGTTAGTTTTCAAGAAACATATATTTCGAACATCACAAGTAAAATGTTCATTGTCGACCTATAACTATATTAAAATGTAACGAAATATGTAGCTGTAGATAAAATATGTAAAATATGTAATTATAGCAAAATATGTAAAAATATGTAACAAAAATGGTTCCAATTCGTTCAGAATGTCGTGTTAAGTGTAAAAAATATTAGTGAATGCAGGTACTTGTCCCTGTAAAAATATGTATTTACATGAAAATCCGTTCCCTACTTATTAGACTGAGGGCTAATAGCGGTTGGCCGGCACATCTCCAGCGCAGCCATCGCGCCGTCAAATGAATTGTGTAGCCTTGTGTGGTGTCAACGTATATGCCTGGCTCAGAAGGGAGGTTTTGCACTGCGAAACGTTACAGCAATCGACAGTACTATCTATCTTCTGCGACTGCGAAGTTCGATTTGAGCGTCACTTTAGTGCATTTGCACATGCGCAGAATATCGAGATTGCAGTGGATCGATTGCTGTACGTTGTGTCGTGGAAAAAGTTCTTAGTGGTCAATTTCATAAAGGTGTAATATGCACTGTCCAAGTGTAGAAGGTTGCGTGTATCCGTTTAGATTTGGTTTCCGTGTATATTTCTATTGCACCACCACCAGCTTAGGTGGCTCACGGCATCATCTGATGTCATGGCAATGCCTCTGACCTAGAGTTCCACTCCCGACAGTGACGGGATTTTCGACACTAGCTGGATGGCTAGGTCGAATTCAGCCGTTGTATGGAAGAGTATTCTAGGGGCCGGCTGCTCTGATCGGTAGTTTTCCGCAGTTTCTCCGATCATCACTTATCAATCTAACCGGCGCGTGCCGGAGCACGGGCGAAGAACCGCGCGCGATCCTTGTTCGTCTTCCTCCTTGTCCTACCTTCACTCCTTTACACCCTCCCATGCATTATACATCCACATATGCCAGAAGACCAATCAGGAGCTCGGGCTTGTCCCGGTTGGGGCGGTGCCCCGCTGAGTAGGAGGTACCTGGTTAGGGAAAGTCCCGCAAGTCGACGAAGGTCGACGCAGGATCTCGCCTTCCAGCGGGGGTCCACCGCATCCTCTCGCGATAGAAAAACTTACATTGCACTTACGGGCTAATGACCGTAGCTGTTGATGCGCCCAGAATCACATTCTACACCATATTTTTTTAAAATTAAATTTAAATTGAATTGTTTTTGTATACCTACCTTTAATGTATAATTTTCCATTTGTAAGGAGGTACTAAACATATCCCTGGTGTTTCGAGGTTTTGGTACGAGAAATCTTGGATATTATCAATGCAATACTTCTTTACATTTCACCCAGCAACGGGTAAAAATAAATAATACAATTAAAACTTTGTCATGATTCTGATTCGTATTCATATTATTGTATGATTTGTTTGCTGAAGATAATTTCATTCATCCAATACCTACTGCGATAGTTATGGACATCTCAACTTTTTTTCTTCAACGCTTGGAGGCCTGGAGTAACTTTTCAATAACATGAAACAACTTAATATTTCATCCCAAAATATGTGATGCGATGAATGTTAGCCCTTGTATCAGGTAAGAAAGAAGAGTTGTAATAGTTTACCGGAGAGTCTTGAAAAAATAAGTAAATTACGGCAGCACTGTAGATGGTATACACTGTGGAGTTAATTTTTATAAGGTTTAATTTGCGGACACAGGTAATTACCTTCCCCCCGAATCCACTTCTCTTCGGGTGCACTATCGATGGGCAACGAAGAAGCGGCTGGAACGGTCTTGTCCAGCGGGATCGGCCGAATGAGCCACCGCGTGTGTCGTGTTGACTCCGCCCCGGCGCTGCCGTCTCGCCCTCCCCCTCCTCTCCTGCCACCGCATCAGGAGTGAAATCCAGCACCGCGCTATATATATCTGCGAAGCGTCGGCGGGCGGGCGGGTCGGTCGCGGAGGCGGTGCGGGACGACACATTTTAACATCCCATCCGGGGCGTCGAGGCCGCCGCCGCCTCCTCCTCCCTGGGCAATTTGCTTCCACTTTAAAAGCGGCGCAGCGCCCACCGCCGGGGGATAAAAATCCCTCCAGCGTAGCAGTGGCCACCCCCGCCCACCGCGCCGCCCGTGAGATAACGAGCGCACCCGTCCTCCCCTCCGCACGTGGGCGCGGGCGGCGCTGACGGACGAGCAGGTGGCGGCAAACAGACTGCATTAGCCCTACTCCGCTTGCGGCCATCTTTCAGCCACTGGAGATCGCCTCTCGCCTACTGGAATATTCCGCCGCTTGCGAGGGAGAGTGGAGAAGAAAAACACCGGAAGGCTTTGGCGCGGGAACGTTTTGTTTTTGATAAGAGTGAAACCGTACTGTATAAATGTCTTCTTTACTGTCTCTGAAAGACGAAAGTATAGCTGGTCTCGATACGATTGACGTGGTTTATATTGAGTTTGAATGCATTGTTTATTGCTCCCTGTTTTGGCTTATTTTGGGAGCAGTGGTTCGGGAAAATTGGAATTGAGACAAACTTTTCTAATGCAGATGCATTATGTCTCTTCCGCAGCAGGGTTGACTTTCAATTTTAAAGTTACTATAATTGTTGCGGATGTTACTGTCGTTATATATTTCGTTATACACTTTTAGGTTATTTGTGTTCACAAAGTATGTAGTTGTTCGCAATTTGTTTCTACTTAAAATATTGGGAATAACCGTACGTTGATATACATGTTTCAGCTTCTTGAGCGATTGATTTGACACCAATTTTGGACAAATAAAATTGGGAGGCAGTGTTGACGAGTAACATTTAGGAATAATTGGCATTCATTGAACGAAAGTCGACTAGATTGCGCTGGGGCTCTGGTACTACCTATGATTCTGTAATCCCGCTAACCGAAGATGTTTGGATGTAAACAATTTATGTTGTTACAATTCACGATAAGTGGACTTCAAAACTTTTAAGAAATATTATTTTCGTAAATTATTCTTGGAATAAAAAGTGGTATATTGTGAATTCTAACATAATAAGAATTAAAAACTCACGCTCTTCGATATCGGTGATCATGGATTGAACGTTTAACTTCAACGTCCGCACTTTCTCTAGTAGAGGATCCGATTTAATATTTTCGTAAGCATTTCGACATGATTTGTATAAAATATTACAATATTATTTTTACAGACAGTATCCCAAAAAAGTCGCAATAAACTATCTCGATCTTCTGACTGCAGCCTCTGAACTAAGGCATTTTCAACTTTTCAGCTCGTTTGACTGGCGAAAGAATACAGGTCATGGAGCGATGCGGTCTTCGACGACACTCAACTGTTTTAGAACCTTCCTAAATACTCGTTCGTTATCCTGAACAGAGTATATTGCCTTTTACTTTCTCGTATACGTAGTATATACGGAGTAATACTTTCATTCTAAAGTATGTTGCGTGGAACATGGCTTTTATTGGTTGTATGAAACTGTAGGGTGGAGTAGTACTAATCATAAAAGAAGCCGTACGGCACTGGGAATGTGTCGACCATGGTAACTAAGAGAACTAGAAAAACATAGGCTTCCGCGGCCGGAGGCAGGAACTACTTGGCTGTCCGGGAATGCAGATCACAGAATGACGACCGAAATGTTGGCACATGCGTAGAACTCTTCCGGGCAGCGAAATAGTTAAGAGAAGAAGGGGTTTGAAAGAACTTTTTTGAATTAGTAATTATATTAATTCTTGCTGGGGGATTTGTATTCGGCCCAATATTTGGAACAAAATGACAACTTCGTTCCCGAAGCTACGTTCCCGAAGCCCGTCAAGCTACTGTTAAAAAATACGCTACCAACTTTCCTCAAGGTAATGAGAAAATAGTGCTATCGTTCCCCATTTTCAGTTTATACAATGCATTTAATGTAGATTCTGTAAATTCCAAGTCTTCTGATATGACTAGTGAGTATTAGGCGTGCGTGTTCCGTAAAGCACGCTTGTTGATCAGGTTTGTAGAATATGAATACGTGTGGAAGTTATGAATTCATACAATAAACAACGAAGAAATTCAGAAACATTTTTTGCAATAACAAATACCATACACTCAGTTGATTTGCTCGTATAATGTGTGAAACGTCGGTACCCAACATTTGCAGGCTACGCATTTTATATTCAACTATTCAAATTTGATTAGTGGTAAACGTTCTGCAGCTACTTGTGACTTTCAACCATCCTTACGCCGCATCGTCTGTTGAAGAGGTCGTTTACACATATACCGTCGGTATTTGAAAACATATTCCTGTTTCATGGCACTACGCACGTGGATTCACAGATCGGGCGTGATGTAAGCGGTATTCAAAATAAATCTGCTTCGCAATTTTGTTGCAAACTCGATATGCTTGAGGAGGAAATAGGCTCCAAAATAAACCACACTCCAGGTAATCTGGTATGTATGTCCGGTATTCGTGCGCGTCTTGCAATTTAGGCTACACCTGCTCCCGACACCTTACCTCTGGCAGATTCAAGCAGAGCAGGCGTTCTGCATTCTGGAAGGTCGCTGCGTCAGCTGGAGAAATTAGTGTGCAGCTGCGTCCAGCCGAATCAAGTTTGCTGCCGAACGGAACGTGCCGAACTACACCGATTCGTATAAGGCGTTTAACGTTTGTGGTCTATCAATGATGTCATCTTCAGAAAGGGTCTCTTCCGAATTACGTTTGTCGGAACGTGCGATATTGTTAGCAGGGTGGTCCAGATACTCTTTATTTTGTTGAACGTCGTAGAGATTTCACAACCAGTAACTGACTCTGGGCTGCAAACATCGATTATGAGTAATGGGGTCAGTTACACTCGTAGCAGGACATGGTAATTGCAAGATTTCTTCGTACGACGCACGACTCTTGACGCACTACTCTTGATATTGTCGATTCAGTATTTTGTTCTTGAATTTAAGACTAAAATCTCACTTTTGTTGCACAATATCTTCACGGCGAGAGAGCAATCTGTTGGTTTCATTGTCATGTTCGAAGTAAATGTGCTTATCCCTGACTGTAGCGAGAGTGACTGTCCGTCGATACAACGGAAAGGGCCAATTTGGGGAGAGTGGAGGTTCGGCAACATGCGGCAGACGATGGACAAGCATCAGTCTCGTTACAACCATGATTAGAACAAGATGCGATGTCCTTATTAACCTGACATTCCCAATACACTGACTAGCACAGATGCTCCGGAACGCCTCTGTAAGTAACAGTGTGGGATTACACTGCTTCTTATAGGAAATTAGAATAGAGAAAATAATCAAAATTATTTCCAATAAAATGTGTAAATAATGATAGTGTATATGCGACATTTACACTAAATTGATAATATGATACACAACAAATTCGCTGTTTGTTTCTTTAGCAATTTTTTCTCAGTATATTACAAATATTAGAAGTGTAATAATTTCAACAACCCCGTTTTTTATCCCGAAGTGGCACATTCTTTATTAAATTTTACATTTGTGTGTAGTTTAGGAATGATGTAATTTTATAGTTATTTGAGAGGATATCATGACATGGAAATCAACCGTAGAAAAGCAAAATAATTCAGTTCGAAAATTCATCTAATTTAAATTTGAGATGAGATGCCCACTTGTTTAAAATGGTTTTAACTATACTATATACAGAATGGCATTGAAAACGTCTCAGTCATTTTCCAATCAGATATTTTGTTTTGTATTTCAGCTTCCGGAGTGTGGAGAAACGCGGGGTGTAATGCAGTTCTGTAACGCCAAGAAACGTGTTCACGCCTCTGGTGCTTTTAGCTCGTGGAGTACGCTCTCAAGGGGCTGCGATAACAAGTGCATTTTATTAGCTTTTTGTCGACTCGGGTTGCGTCTTAAGAGCTACCCTGATCTATGTAGCATGTTTTTTGTGAACGAACACTAGGCTTTTCAATGTTGCTCTGTCAAGTTAAACGCTTAAATATTTCTAGTTGCTTTCTACATCCCCCTCCCCCCAAAAAAGATTTTGTTTGTAATTGTTTGTGAACATAATAGAGAAATGTTTCATTTCAGGGAAATTTTTACTTTTTACATAAACTCGGCTGTTTGTAAGCAACAATGTGGACGATTATCCTTCGAACCATACTACATTCTTCCAGTTATCAAATGTGCAGGTTTTATGATCGTGGCTCCACTTTGGCAGCTTGCGTTGGCTTCCGTTATGAAGGGTTTCGCAATTGCAGGCTTTCCATGAATATGAGCTTTGTGAGGCTTCCTCGGTACTGCTTTTGTGGAACCAGTGTTACTCAAGTGATTATTGAAGTTCTGTAGTCATTATTGCCGCGGTAGTTTTAGGCTGTCTGACCACAACCCTTTTTAATGTTCGTCTGCCTCTGTCAGTTAACTTCGGTTTTCACCCACTTCGCCGATGTTTTACCACGTTTCGTGTATATTATTACCATGGACTCTGTCGCTTGTGACTTTTTACGAAGAATTTAATAAATTCTTGTCCCCAATTCCCATCAAAATATTGTGTGACAGTCTGGTATGTCACAGTAGAAATTGCAATTTTATAATATTGTGCAACCGTTCCCAATAATGCGAAACGTATGTGCTGTTGAAGCACCTCTATATTTTAGTTACCTTCCTTAAGCTGTGATCTTCATTTCACGTGCAGACGTTAGAAACTTTGGGGATTAGACACTTTGTAAACAGGAGAAAAACAATTAAAGGAACTAATCAGAAACAGTAATGTTTAAAATGAAATTAATTGATTCGTGTGTTTAAGTTCGTTCGTAAGTTGAAAGGAAAATAATTGGATAAGGTAAATACGAAGATGATAAATGTATCGAGAGAGATTAAGGCGAACACAGTTACCCTTGTTAATCTTTTAATGTATTTCACTTTTGGTGATAATTATTAACAATTTCATTTTCATTTTTACGCTGTCTATAAAAATTTTAAATTATCTTTAATACAAATTAATATTGTTTATTAGTTCATAAATATGATAAAGGAAATATTACTAATATTTCCTTTATCATCCATGTTGAACAAGTAGAATTTACTGTATTCAGTAAGCTATGCATTCCAGTATTAATTATGAACTTGCAAAAAAAACTCAAATAAAACTTTTTAACATGAAATGATACGCCGGAGGCGATTTTCTTCGATTGCAGTATCTAGAATAGCGATAACACATACTTTTGTCCTCATAAACTATTGTACTTTCTGGAAACTGTATTGTATTCTTCGCTACATCGTTCGATATATTCTCGATAAATTTATTAGGGAGTTTGTGCAACCTCGAACGTTAAAGCACTATCGATCATCTGCGCATGCGCAGTTCAAGTTTCGCATCACTTTCTTGCACCTGCGCATGCCCAGAAAATCGATAGTGCTGTCCGCTATGACGTGTACAAACTCCCTATTACATGGGGGGATCCTGAAAAGTTTCTATTGTGACCTGTGTGACGAGATTAATTATGAATTTCAAGTTGGGAGTGGTTTTCGTTGAGATGGATCGCTTCCTTTCGCGGAAATTATCTGCGGTGTGATGTCCGTACGTCCACTTCCAGCGGAGGAACCTGCGAGAATCATTCGATGTCAGTGGATGAATAAAAGGAGCGGTTAGTTAGGAAATTTTATAAAGGTTTGAATTGGTGAAGATATGTTTTAGGTTACACAATCGACGTTTAGAATATTGCTACTAGATCACATTTCGTAAAATAAATGAATGCGAGTATTAGATACTTGGCAATAGAATGGTAGTTGAGAACACGGTTCTCTGAGACCAAAACGTAATACGACAGGGTCGATTATCTTGTGTGGTATGATGCGCCGACAGGTAGATTATACAGGAACTTCTCGAGAACGTGACCTTTCCTATTTGTAAAATCGATTTTCCGCCCCCATCGATTGCTTGAATTCATCTAATAGTAAGTGGATGCGTGCGACCAAAAAAGCCTTTGAAGGATCGCCCTTGTGTAAAAGACACTGCAGTCAACTTCTGTAAATCCCACTGAATGCATGGGGTTCTATAGAGCCAAAGGCTCTAATGTAATCTCACGAAGTCGTTGCATAAACATGTGCATGTGCATCACAATGTGCAGTTTTTCTTGTTAGACTTGGACGACTTCACACGAGGAAACTGCTAAATTAATGTGCAACAAAAATAGTAATAGGTCCTTGGAATCGCTTGGATAGTTCATAATTTGACGATCTGGAACTCAGACGAATTGTGGCTATTTTAAAAACTTTTTTAAGAATGGTTGGAAAGAGAATAAATTCAGTAACTATTGTTGACCTCAGAATAATTGCAACTTGAGCGGCTTGGTCGATCAAAATTCTTATTTAGCATTAGTTATTGTTTAAGAACATACCAAAATGTTATTCACCCACAGTAATGTACTGTTTACTTGTCATTTTTATATTCCTCGCAAATCAGAAATTCTCCAGGAGTTTAAAAAATTCAGATCTAATTTCAAATGCATACAATTGTAGCCTACAATATGACAAAAAAACTGGTCAAAAAATCTAATTTGAAATGACAGGCGATATTTTTATTCGATTTTAATTATCAGGTAAATTTGATTCCATACACTTTACGAGAAATCCAAATATCTGTGGGAATCAGTGCATTTTCTGGATCACGCCTTTTCTTTCTTCATGCCTTTTCTGTTTTTAAACGAATTATGCAAACTTCTAAACGTTCAAAGCAGTCAGTGTTGCGCAGAGTTTCAGTTTTCCATTTTGAAGGTAAACTTCCGAAAGAGATTTGAGGCAGTGTACCGGCTATTTTTGTACAATACTGTCTGTAACTGTTTGTTGAAAGCAGTTTTCCGATGAGATGTTTTGCAATGTAATGGTTACAAACGCCAAACTGTTTTGGAAAGCATATTCACTGTCAAAAATGTGTGGAAATGACATATATCTACGTTTTTTACATATTTTATTTTTGCACCACCTGCTGAATGTTTTTGTATCGTTTAGTCTGATAGACGAAAAGTAATCCTGAAGAACTTTCTGACTTCTGATACGGGCTAGAGCGACACCTGCGGGTGTTCCAGTAAGGGGGAGTTCATTCAATTTAGATTTTAGAAGTTAGCTTTGATAATCAGATTTTACAAAAATTAGATTTCACAGTAATGATGAGATTCGTTACGTAATGTGCTGGCATGTGGCCCGTGCATTAATATCAGAACTACCAACAAAAACGATTTTAAATTGATAAGCAGTGTACCTTTTTGTTTGAAAAAAATATTTTCCCGTGAAGTTTTCATTACCCTACCTTACACTGTTCCGATCTCACTTCGTGTACTCTCGCTATTATTGTTCATTACATGAACCACTTCTTTTATGACATAACCCTAATGGATTGTTATCGAACAAATACAGAGAGCTGATATAAGGCATTCCTGGGCAAGTATTTGATGATAATGATCGTTTGTCATTTGTGATGCTGGTCCTGGAAACCCAACTTTGCGGGTTCGATCCCAACCAAAGACGGATTTTTCGGGTATGGAAATCAAGGCTTGAGGGCTAGTGATTACAGATATGTTAATAATACCTTGATCTCCGCTTGGAAGCTCTTGGTAAAATTAAACCCTCCGGTAGCGCAGCACCGAATGAGAGTTTGAATTGGTACGCGGATGGAAGATACGGGATTTTGTCAAGCGACCACTTCATGCGTCAAAATCGTCGCCAACATCCTTAAGGACAATTCACAATCCACTCCAGCTGTAACATGCTCGGGCACGACTCAGGGACGGAAGAGGCAGCGACTTGCCCGCCTGGGGAGACCGGCGCTCCCACGGGCATGGACAACTTCCCCTGACTCCGTACTCATTTCTTCTTAAAATCAAGAAAGGGGTGTGCAAGATGAAACTGCGCTCTGCGGGCAATAGTAGCTTCTTACGAAAATATGTTTGCCACATTTTTTCAATAAAATAATCGAGAATTGTATTATGTTTATTTTCTTCACTACTTATTAGTAGGGAACGGAATTTATTGTAATAAAAAATGCAAAATATGCACATATGTATTGAAACAAAGCCCACACATAAACTGTTTATAAAATTATTGGGCGTTTCGATGTAATCCGTTCCAAATTTATGTTTTAAACATGGGCGTCAGGAAAAGGTTACGTTAATATTATTAAAATTAATCTTCAACCGTATCTAAATAAAATCAATATCCCGCTAGCTGGGTCGAGGGTTTCGTTAGAAATAATCGCTATTATCTACTAATAGCCGATTATCCGATCTGCCATCTATACAGAGTGGCGAGGAATCTGAAAACAAATATATATTGTCTAGCTACTTATTAACTGGAATTGGCCAAATGAAAATCGTTTATTCTGTTTCAAAAGAAACTTATGGTTTATTCTCAATGCCAGGCAAAAATATGGGAATTAATATAGCTAAATCTGTGGCAATAACTGTCAGTAACTTCTCCCAAAGACTGTCAAGAGCCAGGTATCCAGTGACGAACCGCAACTCCGGAGGAATTTGTACAACCCTTTTAAATCTCGCACCAATTTCTCTGGACGCAGTGCCCGCGAACTCTAGTAAGCTTGTTACTTTGCCCGCGACCTTGACATGCATGGCGTAGACCTTTAGAGAGATTGAATTTATAAATGATAGTTTAGAATATAACAGGATACATGGCAATTTTACCTTGCATGATGTCTCATTCACAAGATGGAATCGTGGCGTAATGTCTAGCGCCGTAGGCGATCCACCTCTAGGACCAAGTTGGACCCCCGTTAGCCAATCTTTATGGAGTGTATAGTGTACAAAAGAAGCTCTCAGCAGATGTTCTTGGAGTTCGCTTCTTTCTCTTGTCTCTCATCCCATTTCTCCATTATTATTCACCACATATCGCTAACATCTACTCTTAGATCGCAACTCGTGGGTTTCAATGCCGTCAGCAGTTCAACGAACCATAATCTCCAATAATAAATAAATAATAGTGAATAATAAAGAAGTACAAAACAACATTAATATAACATAAAATAAATATGCATTCCAAATAAATAATGTAAAATAATGAAAACGTTAGTTTTGCGTGATGCACACCCACATTCATACCACAGAACGGGTGTCACACCAGTCTGCAGTATTTAGGTTGGTCCAAGAAGTGCTGTTAGCAAAGTGAATATCATGTTGGGTTGTGTATATCAAAAGTTCGTCAGCGCCTACAAGGTCTATTGAAAATCAACACTGAGCTCATGCAATAACTGTCTAAAAAGGAAATCATAATAATCACTCAGTTTTTCCTAACCACGCGCGGATAATTCTTATGAAAGCGATAGGACCAATCGTATTCAATTTGTTTGCGCTTTTATTGTGAAATTGGCGTTAGGTGGTTGTACCATATTTTACTGTTTGTTCCCTCTCATTGGTAAATAAAGTTACTCTCAAGAATATGTTTGTTCAGTGGCGTGTGGTGAAATTCTTTTTTCTAGGGAATCAGTTACATTTCAAATGGTAGATTTTTAATTATTCACATGGATAAGACGACAAATGGATGATTTGAACACTGAGTCGATAGCACATGCGAAGGCCACCACACGCGCGCAGTGAGTCACGCTGTATGCAACTGGCCGATTGCTTCCAAAGGCGAGCTTCACTGAATGAGCCTGCGCGCGGTCACCACACGCGCCAGCATAATTACTGATCACAGCATTCATTCCCTGTGAGACGCTGGATTCAGTCAGCTCAGTGCTTCAGGCGAACTCTACTCTTATCTTTTAGTGACAATAATAATTATGTGCTCGTTTTGTAAAGATAAGATTGGACGCGCCCAATTTAAACTGTTTTGACTTCGATTACAAGTAAATGATTCTAAATGACTACTCAAGTGGTATTAAAATGTAAAAAAAAAATAAAAATAAAAAAAACTTGAAAATGATAGAGGAAGCAACATGCCCTTGCTTCCATGCCCCTGGTGTTGTTAGTTCTTTCTCAATATTAAAATCTTTTGGAAAATAATCGTATTTAAAATTGCATCCTAGTGAATCACTGTAAAATTTTCCATGCTGAAATAATGAAATGCTTTTCAACTTGCCAAGTTTTATCATAATGCTCTGCTCTAAAATATTATACGACAATGTTTGATTATGTATTTGGGTATGGTTGGCCTTTTTCCGATTCAAGGTGAGTCAAAGACGATTGAACTGTACAAATTCGAATACCTGCAGTGTGATGCCCACCTTCAACCCCGGAACTCCTGAAACCTGCGTAGGTTCCTCAACACCCAACATTGTCATGTATACCCAATTGTGTGTCGTCGGAATCGGTGCCCTTACTCGATCGGGGTGACGGCGTTTCCACGGGCGCGGCAGAAGCCTCGGAACTTAGCGTGCAGGAGGGGGACAGGGCAGGGGGCGGGGCCGGGCCGCAGGCCGAATGGGGCTGGCGGGCGGGGGGGGGTGGGGTGGCGGTGGGTGTGGTGGGGGGGCGTGCGCCGGCGGCCCAGGCACCAGACGCGGCGGGAGAGGAGTGGGTGGAGGGGAGAGGCGGAGTGTCAGAGGCTTCGCGGAAGCTCTCGCGCCGGAGCACGCGCCAGTCACCAGACGCCGCCTCTCCCCTGCCATCCTCTCCTCTCCTCTCCTCTCTCCCCTTCACTCCACCGCCCATTCGCGCTCCCCCCCTCGTCCCTCGTTGGATGTTCGCTCGCTTTTCTTCACCTTTCGCCTTTGTTGCTCTTGCCGATACCAATTGTTGAGTCTCGTTTGACTATTTGTTGTTTTCTTATTTAATGACAATATCTCTGCGAGTTTTATGATTGAATAACAAAAGAAAAAGTCTAGGATAGCAATGGAAAATGTAGGTTTCATTGCAATTTACTATTCACTCTCAAATTTTAAAATGTCTCAATTTCACTATTCAACCCTTATCTTTCTCTCTCCCTCTGTTATCTGCCTTTTTCACTCTGTTAGTCTTCTGTTTGTCCTTAACCCTTTTTAAATTACCTCTTCCCCTATAATTGCTGCTTCTTTGTTCTATTCTTTTGCTTCTATTGTTTCTCCAACCACCGCCATTTCCCTCCACGTTGTTTGCGTCGACCTCTGCTTTCAGCGGACGTCGCAGCCTGTTTCTGCTGCTGCTGCTTCTGGTGCGAGGCTCCGCTTGCCGTTTTCTGTTCTCAGTCGCTTCGGGGAATGCCTATTAGAGAATGGCGAACAGCGGTGGTGTTGCTTTGAGTAATGGGCCGGAAGACGGGTGGTACTCCATGCTGCGGCAAAGTTTTCATTGCGGGGAAGCAGTGATCCTCTTGGATTCCAGGGAGTGGGTGCGAGGGAGGGCAGTTGATTCGAAGTAGCGCCGTCCGTGGAGCGGCTGTGGGCGGTGGAGGAGACGGGTGGTTGGGAGTGGCGTTCGAGGAAGCGGATGGTCGCCTCGCTGCGCTTGTGGGCGGTGGAAGCCCCGGCCGTGCGCACGCGCGTTCCGGGTGCAGCCATGGAGTCCGATACAGGAGCCGTTGGCGCTCTTGACTTCGGAACTCTCTCTTCGATCTTGTTGTTCTTTAGCTCTCCAATGTTTCAGGTGCAATGTTTCGTTGGTCTTGTTTCACCTACTTTCTGGGATTCGATTTGCTTCCTTTCACCTACGGTTCTGGGATTTGAGTTGCCGAATTTTATGAGAAATGTTTGATATTCAAATCCTTACTGTTATTTGTGTCGGTATCCTTTACTTCTTTTGTCTTTCAGTCCGCTGTTTTCGTTCTATTTAGTCAATATTCCTTTTCTTTAGTTTTCATTCTTCAAAATTTGTATACATTTAAATTATGCACACTTGGTTTAATATGTCCAATTAAAAATACTGCCTGTCTTCCTACCTGCCCTTCTACTCTGTATGTTGAAGCGGATAGTGTGTATATTTGCATATTTACCTTAATTACATTTTTAATGTTTGTAAATTCAAGGACTACAGTAAGTGTTGGTCGTGTCAAATGTTTTAAATGCGAAAAGTAAAATGAAAGCGTGTACTTAAAATGTGCATGATGAAAGCAAAATATATATTTTCGGTGGTTACTGGCGTTCTGGGTAGGTTTCCCATATATTTTATAAATTGATATTCGACCTGGGTAATAGAAATGATTTTAGAACAATTCTAGAGGAATTACAGGTATCAGGAAAACCCTGATGCACTTTACGAGGTCAGATGAAATGAGGAGCTACAGAGTGGCACACACTTTCTCGTACTAGTTCGTTTCCTTATCTTTTTAGTCTGGACTAGCTTTTTAGTATGGTATTTATGTCGTGTTAATGAGTGTATTTAGCACTATCTGTTCAGTTTGAAGCCAAAATTTAGACTTATTTTTAAGAAAATCCTGATTAACATTGCGTATATTTCACTCAAAATTGCGCAAAAAAAAAACAAACAAAAAAAAAAACGACTAATATTTTTGGACATATAAACTGTGAAGAATAAATTTCATTTGAAGAAAAAAAAAACTTCAATAACGTAGTTGTCCGAGGGGTTTAAAGAAACTCAAACATTTGGCATTTTCGGTACATGGTTGTTAACAGTGAAAATCGGACTTTCGCCATCTTTATAAGTATTGTATTTCAATCTGTTGATTTCAAGAAATTTAAAGGAAAACAAATTGAACCCAATTTTGAGACAGTTTTGAAAATGTCCCGTCCTTTATGCAAAGTACACTCAAAATTAAAAGAATTCGTTTGAAATTCGTGGGGTTTCGAGCCAGTCCAGACAAATCAGGGAATATTCGGTTTGGCAATATTCGTGCATACTCGTAGTTCACGCTAGTGTTCTGTACACACGACGGACGGATGGACGTTTTTCAATAAACTATGTTTTCGGGTATCAAGGACCCGCAAATCGTGGATTCTGACTACCCAGCGTGTTACAGGGAGTGATTTACTACACATTGGAACGAAAATTATCCACATTTTCGGTATGCGGGCCCCACACGACGAAATTTTCTGTTGTAAAATCACCGTTTTCTGCGCAGTATCACATAACTTTATCTGTATTACATAATATGTAGTATTGAGATACATATGTTGCGATACATAATATAACATTTGAAAACGCAACAGAAAAAAATACGTTTCTCATTTTCTGTCACAGTATATTGGGATTTATTCAGATCTGCGGATGTGAGGTCGTCAGCTGTTACGGTGCCATCCAGTCGGGAGCTTATACGTCACTATGGCGATTCAACCTGGATTGGGGAATAAAGTGGATGAGAAAGCCGTGAAGATAGACTTGCAAAATTATAGTTCACTGGTATTAATGCATTGTGTTGGGAAATTATTTTTGTTGAAGTTCATGTTAGAAGATCATACTGATTATAAAATTGGCATATTTCATTGAATAAGCATATTCATTATAATTAAACAACCGATGTCAAAGCGTTAGAAACATTATTTTTTCTCTGACGGACTTTTTGATTGCGCTTAGTCTTAAGACGCTTCGCGGCCTAGTCATTTGACATTTGCCGCAGTCATTGCTGCAAACTAGATAGTAACGATAAGATGACGTAGCTGTGTCCCGTTACCTTTCGCCTACGCGCGAATTGTGCGCGGTCGATGTCCGTGTGGACTGCGGCGCAATAAAGCTGTGCCAGGCGCCGTCCACAATGTTATTCATATCACAAAGATGACGAATTAAACACCTTGGCCCGTATTTACGGATTGTGTTTTCTTTGGTTCTCTGTTTTAACATTTACATTAATTATTGAATCAACAGACAGCTATGATACGTTCCTTGAACTCTCATTGTTACTCTCCTACGAGTATAATGAGCACAATGCGAAACAAGCTACGAGGAGATTTCGGCACGGCGCTCGTTGGCCCGATTCGGTGCATCTCAAATTCACTTGCTACTCCAGTCATTACGTCATCAAAAAGACTTCTAAATATTTTGTGATGTAGTTTTGATTTTTTGTTCCTTTGTTTTTTTGGGGATTGCTGAATAAGAATCTGAACTTTGACAAAAAAAAAATCCTTTGAGATTTGAATTTTCGTCTGTTTTTTGCCGATATCTAAAAAACTATCAATTTAGACAAAGAAATATTCATTGCCTTATATTCTACATAATATTTCCTTCAATTTAGTTCCGTATAACTGTTTTCGTTATGCGTACCGTTTAGGCGTAATTGATACTTGAATTTTGACAATTTTTTGCCCAACTTCACATTAGTTCGTCATACCTACTGGAATGGCTAAAAATAATCCTTCGTGTCTGTGCTCAGTACAACTATCTGCATTGCTATATCTTAGATAATGATCTTTTTCATACCGTACAATACTCTTCGCGAATACTAAGCGTAAAAAGGCACGGAAAAAAAGTGAAAGAAAGTAATCGAAAAAGCCGATTGTTTAATCCCAAACATAGCTCTATCTTTGGCTGTCGTAGTTCACTCATTGCGTGCTGATGGGAGATAACGACACTGGATGATTTTTTGCAACTTTCGTTTTTAGGGTACTATTTAGGAATCTTTAGAAAGATTGTTTCGAAAACGTTCGTTGGAATTTGCGATATAGCCATAAAACATGAAAACAAAATGTGGGTGGACTGTTTAGTTCAAAGCCATACCTTAATTGTTGGGACACCTGCAATAAAATGAAATCCCAACTCGTAACAACCATGACAGTGATGTTGAAGCAGAACTACCTGATTATTTTGATTTGGACTTAGTCAGAAACTACAAGATTCATCCTTAACAAGATTTTCTCAAAAACGGCTTCAAAGTTTTTCTTAAAGCTACTGGTAGAGAGGGTGGGAAATGCACTCTATAAGATAACATAATCACCATATTGCTCCATTCATTTGTTTTTCAAAAATTATAAAAATGCATTTTTGACTTGTCTTTCACGTCGTGAATATTTATATTAGCGGTGATTTTATTCACATTATTGTATTTATTAGTATACGTGCTTTAAATAATGGCATATAAAGTTTCTCGAAATTCCGCATTTTCAGAAACGCTGAAACGCCATTTTCTCATAAATGACGCCAATTTTTTTTCCAAGAGGTAGTTCTAATTGCACTGTTAACATTGACATAAAGTTCATTTTGATGTATTTTGTTTATTCAAAAATTAGACATGTATTTTTTTTTCTCACAAGCCGTTAATAATCACGTTTCCAGTGATTTATAACTATCGCATTTGTGCGTTAAACTGCCTCGAATGACTTGAAAAAAAGTTTTTCGAACACTCAAAATATTTCTGTGAAAAAGAGCTTCAAATTTCGCATTGACAGTAACGCTTAAACCCCACATTCTTAAAAATGGCTGCAAATTTTTCTATGAAAATTGCCATTTATGACGTGATTTTACTCTTCTTTAATATTCTTAAAGTAATACTTCGGTACTACTATTTGGAAACCGAGAAAATGCGAAAATTTCAAAGAAATGTACTTTGGGCGGCGATAGATGGCAGCCAGTCCACACCAAGGAAATTACAAAATTCTACTACGAGAAAGTGTGCCATTCTATAGCACCATTAGATATTGTATATTGACACTGCCTCAAACGAAGCACAGGAAAATAAAACTTTTACGATAGAATGTTCGTTAGATCGACGACGGTGAACTTCCCCCAAAACATACTTTAAATGAAAGTAAAATCTCTGTTCAAGACGATAAGAAACAATTTGGCCCATACGGACCTAATTGCTTTAATAAACAGCTTTTCTAATATCAATGTGGAATTGTTGCGAAATTTCTATTTAGCTTTGCGGATTGCTTAAAAGAATACTACACATTGACAATACAAATTGAGAACAAATTAAGAATAGAATTAATATTGTCATTTTCAGTAGTAAACTAGAATTAAAATTAAATTAATTATTTTTCATATCATTCATTCCTTTTTTCGTGACCCGTACTAAACCTGCATGTGTTCAAGCAGAAATTAGGCAAAAACTACTCGTTTTTTCAAAAAATTGTACATGACATTTTTACAAGAGCTAATTTTTTACAACAGAGTTTGTCTGACGCAAAAATCTATCGAAATAAAAAAAAATTCGAAAATCAATTAAAAAAAACAGCAATACGCGAAAATGAAACTAGCACAATATTTCTTACAATTTCTTATTACACATGTGTTGTTACACATTAAAAAATTGTGCATGACCTCTTCTTAAAAAGCTAATTTTGTACAACGGACTTTGAGGCAAAAATCTTTATCTTCCCCTTTTTTTTTTTTTCTAGTATTCGAAAAACAGAGCGATACCCGATAATGGGACTGGCACCATATTTTTCTAGTTACTGTCTCTTATTGTAAGTGAGGAAAATTTAAAGAAAAAAGTTGGTGCAGTTGTTGAGAAAAAAATCATTCATTTCAAGCGCAAATAACGCAAAAAAACTTCTCGTTTTTTCAAAATACTGTACATGACCTTTTTCAAAGAGCTAATTTGGAACAACAGACTTTGTATGATGCAAAAATCTTTATCTTCAATTTTGTAGGTTTTTTTTTTTCCCCCTTTCAGTTTCCGACAATTTACAGATTTTAACGAAAACGGAACCTGTTCCATTGTCTTAAACGTCCTTCGCACTATTCAACAACAAAATTAAATCAAAAAATTCAGGCAAATTTTTTGAACATTTTGAAAATGTCTGAGGTATTTCATGTAAAGTACCTCCAAAATTAAAATATCGGTTTCAAATTCTAGGAGCCGCGACATCAGCTAGAACGATTGGGGAATATCAATTTTGGAGAAAATCAAATGAACGGTTTATACGTTAACGTTATGCAGAGATAGACAGAGTTTTGCCGTAAATCTATTTTTTGCAGGACGCACAAAACATGGATTCTGGCTACACCACGTGTTAGAGGAATTTTTTACTATATTTAGCAACTGGATTTATCCACTTTTTTGTTAATAGGGCCCATCACTACGAGTTTTTGTGTCGAAAATTAGCCGTTTTCCGGCGCATAATTACAATACTTTCTCTTACGTTAGTAAGTGCGAGAAAGTGAAAACATAGAGGTGCCAAAAATCAAAACTACACAATCCGTTTTAACAAACTACGTAATGTCTGGACTAAATGTGGAGTGGAGATTACAAATTGGTGCGATTAAGTTTAATACTGCTCAGGCTTTAATTATGCATGCGAGATATTTCTCTTTGAGAATTAAAGAAATGATAGCACGAAAATAGTACCTTTGCCGTTCTGGAAGAAAGTATTAAATTTCATTTGATCATTACTGGACCTTAAAAGTTTAGATTATAAAACGTATAAAAAATCAAGCTGGTCCATTGGCCGTGTGCAGACGGGTAAGAAAAATTCATTGATATGAAGTACAGTAAACCCTCGTTAATTTCGCCATAGCACGACAAAACTTCCGGTACGGGAAGGAATTACAGTAACACAGTCATTTATAATACTCGGTTTACACGAACTCCGATTATTGATGAGGTTTTACTATATTTCCAAGGTATCATATGATACTTAATATCTAAAATTTTAGTTTACGATTCCTTACCTTCTATATCTATTCTAATATATGAAGAGACAAGTGCGTTTAGTTACAGCGCAATAATCTCTGAATGTATACTGAACCAATATCGATGAAACTATTGTGCTAGCTTCCTTTGAACGCTGGGAGAACTGTAGGTTATGTTTTACAGCCATAAACCTTAATACATTTGCAAAATTACTTTTCTGAGCATTTTTCGCCTAGCATCACAAATTCAAGAGAACATCAATGTGTAATAGTTCAGCTGTGCGCCACCAGAGGATGATGACTGAGATCTCCGATTGAGTTCATCAATGCACAGAATTTAGTATCTGCAGGATAGGAGAGGACTGTTTGTTGATTTTACAGTCAATTGTCTAATCCGAAATGTTTACATTTAAGAATAATCCTGACAGTTTTCCCCCTCAATTGATAAAATTAACTAGAACATTGTTTTTAACTGTGTCTAGACGTGAATGTATTAAATATACAAGATATGTGAAATCATTGAAAAAAAAAAGTAATGTTGATGGCTGTGCTTAATATTGTAAAAGATATGAATACATTGTGTTTGCATGAAATAGTTATTGGTTTTGTTGTAGTAAATTAAGCATAATTATTACGTATTTGCGAGTTGCACGAAAGAAAGTTAAACATATTGTGAATGATTTCCGTGTTATGCTGAAAATGATGACGGATGAATTCTTGTCATTGAGTTTTTTTTATTATAGACAGTCAAAGCGTACCTTTCGATAGTAAATGCATGGTTATTTAAATTGATAAGAGTAAGTTCGGCAAGCAGAAGCATAATTGAAGTAAAAGTGTAACAGGAAAAAGGTATTTAGTTGAATTGAATGTCTGCCACTGTTTTTTTGAAGATTGTTGAAAAAAGAAGAAAAGGTGTCAAGATGGGAACTTTTGTCTATCGGGCATCCACTGATATCTTGGATTTTTCAGATATTATAATTGACTTTGAGATATTAAAACGCACTTGCTATAGAGATAGACATATTTTATGTAGATTCAAAACGTATTTCGAGAATCATTTTAAGCATTCTATATTTTATGTTTTTATGGTTTCTAGTCATGATTTGAACGACTTAGGGCTGTAACAAGATAAACCACTCTAACCACAAATATTTCGCTGTTCGTAAATGTTAATATCTCAATTTTGGTGCAAATTTGGCTTATTACCTATGTATCTTGTCAATAGAGCTTGGGTGCGTAACAAGATAATTTACACTTCGAGCAAAATCGAGATATTGACATTTACAGATAGCATTAGGCTTTCTTTGGCTGGTGTGGCTTATCGTGTTACTGTCTCTAGCAATCAATTTTGATTTGTTTGATCCTCGATGAACTTGTATATTTGCAGTAAATGAATATATCTTGTTTCTATGTCCAAATATTTTTAAAAATTTCGAAAGTATAAACTTTTCATAAGTAATAGTAAAAATAGCGATTTCTTCTTTGTGTATTTTCGTGTTTACTATACATCATTTTAAAACTTTCTAGTAGACACAAGATGGTTGTCGCATTTTAACCTTCCTTCATATACATCTCACTGCAGTAACATATTGAGCGAAGTGCGTAAGGGGGTAAAACATAAAATTGTTTGTTCTTTCGGAGAAACTACCTCCGTCAGAGTTCTACGAACTCTCCTCCGTACTGCACTCTTGAATCACGAGTAGGTAGCTTGCAGTGGCACTGCCTTCTGAACACCTGAAAGTTGACATTTGTTCTTGGGTTGGGAAACGGTTGAAACATAGGTGCTACCTCGCTGCTGCGTTTTGCGATTGACATGCATAAGAATTTGCAAATATTTTCTCTGCATTAGATTTTATTTTGGTTGTGATGTTTGAAGCTGTCGAGAAAAAAAATAGACAAATAGTTTCTGACAGTGACTCCAAGGAACTATCAGTAGAACTTCGAGGAAATATTCGTGCTTAGCAACAAAATTCTCTATTTCATTTCTCTGATTCACACCTATTAATGAATAGAAACTAATTTATATAATTTCTTTGATTTCTTCCATTGGATGGAATGTGTTAAAAAAACCTAAACGAACCATAGCATCCACATTATCTGCATGTAACTTTTCACTCACGACCATTTTAATTAAAAAAATCAAGCGTTTGATATTTGGAAATGGTCTGTAATTGTACTGCCAAACTGTCTTAAACAGATTAGAATAATGCATGTGTATCCTCACAACATCCTCAATATTAATCTACGCTGATATGATTGCGTTTACCTGCCCAAGTACAACTTTTTCTTGGAAAGTTAAAGGTTATGTCAGACTATTTGTACAGATAATGCATTCTCAAACTATTTTGGAATCATTGTTCATTAAGAAAGAAAATTTACGAAAACTTTCATAGAATTAGGGGGAATGGGTTTTAAACGTAACTAAATTTGTGATTTATAAAGTGCCTTTGAAAAATTAAGGATTATACATTTTTCTGTACAAGAGTAACTTTGTAACAATAAAAATATTAGTATTGTAATACTAGTTTTTAATACAGTGTACATGAAAACTAATTTAATTGTACGTATTTTAGGTGAGATTTTATATCTCGGTTTAATTATATGTAATTCGGTACCTCGTAATTGTTTGCACTTTATCATTGGTTAACTTGCCTTTAAAATAGTACAGTAAGGCCGAATTCGTCATAACTTCGAACACCAGACGAGTTTAAAAATTGTGTTAAATTAAAAGAATTTTATGAGCAAAGCTATAAACTGTGCCTTCAAAAGTAAAACTTTGCGCTGGTAACGTTCCAGATGATTACCCGTAGACCTGCAACGCATGTTTTAATTATTTCTGACCCTAGCCCGAGCATTCAAACCTATTCGAAGTTTGATGGTAAGGGGATTCAGAACGAAAAAAAAAAAAAAATTCTGAAGTGTGTTCTATCGTAGAAAAGATTTATAAAAAACTATGATGAGATACTTTCCAAATTCACCAGAAAATGTTATACGATTCGTGATTAAAATTCCTCTGTCGTGCAACATTACTCGGCGGAAGTCATTTAGAAATTGTGCCAAGGACTTCGAGACCTCTGGATGTGTGACAAGAACAACTTTGGGGTGCAAAGGCTACTGAAATCGTCAAGCAGTACAGTAAATTGCGGCTCGAGGAGATATTTTGAAGGAGGGTGTATAATCTTCAAGGAAGGATAAACTTAAATACGGATATTACAAGATACAAGTACTTGAAGTTTTGATATTTTCATTTTTAACATTGTTTCTATCGATAATGTTGCATTAGAGGTATCAACTCTGGAGTGGCCTACGTTACTTAAAAACACATACACATAAACACCAATTTCTAGTATGGAAAAAATCGATTATAACAATTATGTTATCACTAGATGCACGTTATTTCCTCCTTTTGGATGCATCCTTCATCTTGTATTGCACACTTAGGATTTTTTTGGTTGAAGACGTAATTTGTGCTAAATATAAAGGAATTGTTGCAGTGTAATTTATTTAAAATATCATGAAAACTAAGTAAAATGTATTAATTTTCCGTATTGTCTTGAAAACTACTTACGTAGTACGGAGAAAGTTTTGTAATACTGCGGAGAAAACTGGGATATTTCGTCAGGAAAACTCGTATTGATACTGTATCAATATGCGCTTTCCTCGTTTGTAGGTCCTTGATACCGACAAATTAAGTTGCGACAAAATGTCTGTCTCTCGGATTGTGTATGAACATGCTAGCGGCTAAGTAGGGTTTTCACCAAAAATGATATTCCTCAATCGATCTCGCTGAAGTCGCGGGTCCGTGAATTTGAAACTAATATTTTAATTTTTGGTGTCGCCTTACATGAAACCTCAACAATATTTTCAAGATTTACTCTAAAAACTTGCTCAAATTTTTTATTAAACTTTGTTCTCGGATAACGAGGAGAATGCTTAAAAATTGGTGGTGGTCTCATTTTCGTTATCCGTTTTTTGAAAATTGCGAAAGTTAAGATTTTTCGCCGTCTTCCTACAACTAAAATATTGAAGATGAGTTTTTACCTGTAAAAAAATCTGTTTTTCAAGCCAGATTTTGAAATAAGGTCATGCGATTTTCAATTTTTCGAAAATGTGAGTAGTTTTCGCGTTATTTTGTATGTAATGAATTTTCCATAAAACGGGTCATTTTTTTTTTCTTTAATTTTGTCCCTCCTATGTCCTAATTTTTTTCCACGAAAATGTTTCACCTGTCCTTGTTTGCACGACTCGTGATTATCTGTATCGAGATTAAACTGGTAGCTCCTAATTGCAGGAGCACCCTACGCAGGTTTTTAGACTGTAAATCGTAGAGGAAGAGGTGTAAACGTGGAATAGGGACACCAGTATGGAATACCCCACGATCTGGCTTCGCAGGTGTTGCTCTGTGGCGGAAAGCACCCGAAACGTTGCACCGTTATGCATTTCATCAATCCAAGTTTGTCGTTGTACAATTCCGTTGTTTGTAAGCGGTGTAGAAATTGTACGGTTTGTGAGATGCATATGTCTTTTGTCGTTAAGTATGACCTACTGCGTAGCATACAAATTACTATATTTACGACAATGTTTTTACTTTAGTTTTTACTATCTTTATGAAAGTGAAAGTTATGTTAGTTCGGAGCTTATTCATTGGGGTTAACAACCATGCATTTGTCTGATTTTCACATGCGTTCTGTTTTGAGATTCTGAGTGCAAAGATGGAGACGTCACAAATTTGGAATACATTGGTATTCCCCAGATTCCAGTATTCCAGGAGAGGCTGAACGCTGCAATCAAAATGCAGAGCGCCTGTTCTGCTCGAGATAGTTTTCAGCAATCACAAGGCGGAACAGTGGATTATGTGTGAAACGTGGTCACATGCATATCTTGCCGCTAATGACAAAGGGTTACATTTGTGATTATTGCAAATGAAAATCTCTGTTGTACAGTATTATGCCATTTGTTCCATTGATCTTGTATTTCAAGCAAATTGAACATACCAGTTTGTAATATGGAATAATTCTTTAGAATTTATTGCATATTATCGGTATTTCGTATTTGCACCTCATTTTCTAAACAAGAACGAATGCCCTTTTTTCTTGTTTAGAAAGGTTTTTCAGCATTTCGAGATGTTTATGCAGTTGGCGTCTCATCAGTGATTTCAATATTAGTATACCTTTTCATTGTGCAACAGTTCACAATCATTTCTTTCTTTACGAAGTTGCAAGCAACAGAAAACAAAATGGTATTCCATATGTGCACCTCTACGAGCTTGAGAGACCTTCGCAGGACGCTCTCTGGTGTTATTCCTGAGCCAGTCCGTGAAACGGGAGTGCATGAGCTACGAGGGAAATTGACAATGTGGCAGAGCCGCGGTGTTTCACACCTCTGGTATCCTGAGCATGATGGAACCTCGGTACATTTTCAGCATCCTCAGACCCATACTTGTGCCTGTTTAGTTGTACCGCAAGTCGTGTTCACAACATTTTGTGTGGTGGTTCTTTGGGCTTCCTCCACCCATGGCCAATCTATTGCTCATCCTTTGTTCGAACGTGGATCGGTCTTGTCTGTACGAGAAAGGTCCTGTCTCTAATACCTAACTTATGGTGAACCGCACTTGTATGTTCGAGTATGTATGACTAGGTAGAAAAGGAACGGGTAAAACTGTCACGTATGCGAGCGAGTGTTAGAGCCCTTTGAAAGGTTTACGGAATTGGCAGAAGTGTCACGAGCCCTGAGCATATGTTAGTTCTTTGAAGAGTTCACGGACCGGGCAAAACTGTCACGTATCCCGAGCGTATGTTAAATTGTCACTCCCGGTGGGTGTTAGGATCCCAACGGGCCGGCGGGTGGCCGCTCGATACCACCACCCCTCCCAGGGCACGTAGCCCCATTGGCGACCCACACGTGGAACAGTGGGCGGGTGCAGCTTCGGACGCGGCTCCGCGTACGAGGAACGCGTTTGTTTGCGAGGGGGAAGAAACCGGCAACCAGCGCAGCTCTTCTACGTAACTAATTCATTCCCAATTCTTGGTTGTGGAATTGTGATGAAATACTTGGTAATGCTAATGAGTTTAGGAGTGCTGTTGGCTTGTAGAACTTCATCGGCCCTGCATTACTATTAAATGTATAGCTCACGCGTGTTTTTCACCTACCTGAACCACAGACTAACTTCTCTCCAACGGTGTTTTAACAGCTTCTTTCAACACCTTTCTCGTGCCATGGTACTATTAGACTGCAATGAGTGTTTTCGAGCTAGCTACGAACACCGGCTACGACATTTTCTGGAGAGTTAAGTTTTTTCTTGAAATCCTTTCGACTTGAACTGTAATAACGCATTGTTCTATTAGTTTAATTTCCTTTATATTTTTATACATATTTCGGAATACCACGAGCCGCTAATGGGTCGGCGCCAAAATATTTTTTCGAGGTACCAAGACGAATTGCCTTTGTACATAAGAATGTTCCAAATTAATGGGTATCTTTTTCTAACATGTTATCTTTGATATAAGTTACTGAAAGTCATTGATATAATTTATTTATGGTATTTTTTAGACTGTAATATGAGGATATCAGCGCAATAGTGGCTTAACCCAATTTTCGGAATGTGTTATCTGTTAATCTCATCTTAATCTGCTTAACTTCAATATATAATTGTTTCAGCGTGTCCTCATCAATTATATTCAGAGTAATTCCAAAACGCAATGTTGTTGCACTCAGCCCACGATTACATTACTTTGAGCAATAGCGGCCTATGCGTCGTAAGCCACTACTGCACTCGATTAATGACAGTCCAAGCAGTATGTATGGAGATCGGATGTGTTTTGTCTAAATAATCATAATAATATTTGTTATTTTTTTCAATAAAATATTGACTTAACTTATTAATTAATAATAATAATAATAATAATAATAATAATAATAATAATAATAATATTAATAAGTTAATTCGACCAGGATTGTAAGTACATCCGTTCCTTTCCGTTATTTGTTGAGCGGGTGGATGCAAACGGTACGCATGTACGAGTAAAATTAGTTTCTGTTGCTTATTGTGTAATAGCGAAGAGTATTGAGAAATCCGTGGAAATGTTCTTACTTGGCCTATAACCAAGACTTCGGTCTCAAAAAATCCATCCCAATATTTTCTCACCAGCTGATTGGGTAAACGTTATTGCTACTGCGAGAAAAATAAACAAATTTAATGTTGTGATAAAGGGGAAAAATGATTTTGTATCAACAAGAACTTTAGAAAAGAACACAACAAACAGCAAAATATCCGCGAGTAATACAAAAGTTGAGTGGTTGGAAATACAACGGATAAAATTGGAAAACCCATCTCCTTATTATTTTTTTTTTAAATATTGAGGATGATGCTTTACTGAAATAAATAGTGAAAACGTGGTTCGAAGGAAATTACTTTTCTTAATTTACTGTATCCCAATGGACATAAGTGTAGAAAAAAAATTTAATGACTGATGGATTTTGTATCACCTGTGTACCATTCTTTTTATGCCAATTTAAAAACTGCTGTAGAAGAAAGTGTAGAAATTCTGCCTGTTAATGCTTTTTTTGATTAAAATAAAACTGGCAATTACTTTTGAATAATTTTTTTGTTGCAATAATGGCCTAACTTTCATTGATTCCTTTTGTCTGTGAAATTGGTAAATGCTACTGTGGTCTAACCCACATAAAAAATTGTGTTTTTCATCTTTCATTATTTGCACTATTATGAATAATAAGGTATTATGAATACTAAGCAATTTCTAAAAAATATATATATTTTCAGAACCTGCACGACGTTTTTTCATTAAATTTTCTCGTCGTTTATAACGACGTATGGTAAATAAACTAGTACTATTGAATGGCACAGACATTCTCGCACTTGTTAGTTTTCTAAACTCTTAGTCTCGACTACCTTTTGGGTTATGACGTCCCTTCCCTGCTGCCATCGTTTGCCGCCCAAAGAACATTTTTTCACATTTTATCAATTTTTGGCTGCCAAATGCTTGAACTAAAACCACCATACACTTTTTACTATTAATAAATACTATGTCCCACCGAGATGGCCGAGGCGGTTAATTGGCGTGTATGGACCCGACTCTTCGGAGGGCAGGTTCGCTGGTTCGACCCTTGGCCGAAGATTATTATTTGTCATAATTTTCTGTTGCCAAAGAAAATAATTGAGAATTCCAGAAACTTTATTGAAAACCATTTGATTCAATTCTAATTACAAATTCAGTTAATCAGTATAAATTAGTTGTGCTAAACAGCATATACTTTCTCACAACATTGCAAACTTTTCCGTTATATTACAGTATATTGATATGTATTGTTGTATGTAGTAGCGGAGCATTTACAACCAGTGCGAGAAAGTATGCCCTTTGGCAACACGACTAGTTTCATCACATTGTGTGCTAAATGAAAGTTTACTCAGCCGTTGCCCGGGCACTGGCTCGTCTGAATGCGTGGAATATGCTGCGATGTACATTATAGGAGACGCCTCGAATGCTGGCGTGAAGAGAGGCCGATCAAAGGCCGCATGTCGATAACTGCTCCCTCTCTGTTTGCATCTCTGAATGCTGTAACCAACCCCCTTTGCCGCCTCTCGGCGACGGTTCGTGATTGTGCTGTGCATCGAGAGAGAGAGAGAGAGAGCGAGAGACGAACAGAGGAATGGAGGGCAAGAGACTGAGGGCGGCTCGTGTTGCCATGAGCGCTGACGAGGTACTGTACCCGCCGACTGCAATGCCGTGAAGTACGAAGAGGTAATGCATTCGCTTACTCCGCACCCCCGTAAATCATGCTCGAAGCACGCGGCCGGGCACGCCGTCACGCCACGCGGCGTGCGAGGCTTTACTCGGAGAGAGGGGGCCGCGGCGGCGCGGGGGCATTGGTCTTGGGCGTGGTAGAGGCGGCGTGCGCCGCCGCAGCTGTGGGACGGGGTGAAGGAGGCGGTTGCCGCAGGGGACACATTTAGTCGACTCGAAAATAATCGTCGATGCTTTTATTTTAATTAATAAAGCGAAGCGCTCAAAGAAACAATGAAATCATTGCATATTTTAATAAATTCTAATAATAAAATCCCTGCTGTTAGTCTTAGTATAATATTAATAATAAGAAGATACGCAATCAAATTAACATTACAGATTAGGATCTGGGATGTAGGTAACAATGGAATGAAAGCATATGAAGTTATCATTTGAAAACTGAGAATTCTCTGTTGTCCCCATTTTAATCAGTTTTGTCAATCGTTCTAAAGAAGTTATTTACAAATGAAGATGTGTGACAAATACTGCTCTTAACCTGCTAATGTAATGTCGCCTTGAGTCAGGAAACATATGCCAAACAGATGTCGCTCTAGGCGACGCGTGATGTAGCGGTTAGCCTGTCCCCTTTCCATTGCCGGGATCGGGCTGCAAATTCAGGTGCATGAATTTGTGGTGAACAAAGAATGCTCGCGAAATTTTCCCGTTTCCAGTGCACCATTTCACCATTGCTTCATCATTTACATCTTCATAATGGCCTACCCATGAAAATTAATTCTCCCATTTTCAGATAAAGTCTTAGGCGCAGGGCCTGGCATCATAATAAAGCTTTGTCAATAGCCCACTAATTTTATACCATGAAAATTTTTGAAAATTGGTTACCCTAATACCACCAATGGACGTATATTGTTTACTTTGAATTGAGAATAAAAATTGACAGTTCATTTGAAAATGTTGATAGTAGTGTATGTCATATTGAAATTAAAGCATTTTAAAGTGTTTCACCGGGAGAGGTGGCTCAGTGCACCAGTGGATGACACTGCAGTGCCTGTGACCGGGAAGTCCTAGGTTCAAGTTCCTACGGTGGAAAGATTATAGCCACTAGCTTGTCAGCTGGTCGAATTCTGTTACTGCCTGGAAGAGAATTCTAGAGGCCCGCTGCTCTGATCGGTAGTTTTCTGTAGTTTCTCCGATCAACGCCATGCGTTTGCCGGAGCAGTACCCTAACAAACGGGCCACGAACCGCGCGCGATCTTTCCTTCCTCTTCCTTGTCCTATCCTCTCCCCTTACACACACACACTAACATACACTACTCTACCACACATGCTGGGAGACCGGTCGGAAGCCTTAAGCTTTTCCCGGTTGGGGCGGTGCCCCGCTGGTGGGAGATACCTGGTTGAGGGAAACCTCGCTAGCCGACGGTAGATCGGCGCCGGATCTCGCCATCCAGCGGGGGAAGATCGCCACCTCCCGGTGAAAAACATGGCATCACTAACAACCAACCAACCATAAAGTGTTGCAATCCAGGTAGGGATGCTGCGTTTAGCAGTACATCGTTGTAATGTTCACACGCCATTCTCCGTGGGTTCATTAATTTACTACACTTTGCCGGAATCTGCAGAGGCGCGGGAGGCGCAGGCACAGGCACTTGCTGGGGTTCGAGGCGAGGGTAGTGCTGGCGGAGTGGCGCTGACCCAGCCTGCGCACGCCAAGGTCACGAGGAGATGCTATCTATGGCGCTTTTGGCGAACGCTTGACACACCATCCCACCTTCCAAACTGATTGTTCTTCTTACCTTGCTACTAACTTCTCTTTCGACTCCTCTTTTCATTTCTGTTCGCTAATGACCTCTTCGCATTTACTCAGTCCTTTACCATTCTAATTATTTTTCCAGTTACCAATTTAATTGTTCACAATCTCCCTTCCGAATGAATTTCGTACTTAATTTTATCCTCGTTTCTTCCGCTCACTCTCGGTTCCACTTGTAACTGACATATCTCGTCCCCCTGACTATCATCTGCATACCTTCATCGTACGAGATTGCATTTTGCAGTCACTCTAGTCGTTTTCTGCCTTCTTCACATCAAAACTTCTGAAAAATTATGTCACTTGAATCTCTTTTCTTACGGCTACTCTTGACTTTCCCTTTTCTCTTCCTTCTTTCCTTGATATGGATTGCCGCCTGTCACTGCTTTTTAATTGAAGCGGAGAGGATCAAGGTCGTATTGCGTGCTCTTTGACGTAATCACGCCAAAATAAGTGAGTTTGGTTGTTGGGAATGGATGCTAAATGTTGCTGAACACAAGTGTCACTTGTGGATTTATATTAGCGTTGCAAGACGCGGACTGTTTTCTACCAATATGGTACACTTGCATTTGCCACTGTAATTCGCGACTATTTGGCTTAATGAGACACCGTAGACTGCGTGTTCACCTGCCCGATATCTCGGCTGCCCACCGCCGCAGCTGCTTTGTGTTGCCTGCCTTGCTTCGCTTTGTCGCCCTCACTCGGATTTTGCCTCCCAGCCCCCCTTCCTCGTTTCTCCGCGACCTCCCCCGCGCCGCCTTCTCTGCCCCTGACACTGCCGTGCTCCTCCTCCTCCCTCCCCTGCGGGTCACGCCTGTCACCTTCCGGTTGTGTCGCTGGCCGCCGTCGCCGGGCCGCCGTATTTTTGGAGGCGGGAGACTTGACGGACGTCGCGCGCGTCGGGGACGGAAGACGGAGGTGGTAGGAGCCGACACGCTCTTTCTTAGTGCCTTGGCGGGAGGCCCGAGGGTCACGCCAGCGAACGTGAGCACGAATTCGTTGGGCGGTAGGCTGAACTCATTTTGGCGAGGTTCGTGAACGCGCGTCGGATTTGGTTTTATATCAGCGCCCGAAATGGGGATACTATGAATCTTTTACTTCAACCTTCTTCTGTGTGCATGGTGGAGTATTCAAAGTGGATTGAAATAGGAAGAAATGAATAGAAGGGTTTTAGTGGCTGAAATCGTGTAATGTTTTAGTAATTGTTTTGTTATGAATCGTGTAGCAATGTAGACCTCCTTATTACTTTTCCCCCAACAGTGAAAGTGGGTTGTCGTTCGTGAATTGTGATTTTGTTGGTGTGACTGTTTGTAGTTCGAAATGTTTGTTTTTTTATTTATTTCTTGATGGTAGTATTATTTTCGTCTATTTGACGCTTAGCAGATCGCGCGAATATGGAAAACATCATTGGCACCCCTGACCCTTCTCTGAATAACTAGTATTTTTGTCGCAGCACAAAATATTCGACCATTCCATCGTAAGATGCTAACAGGACTACGTCCGAACAGGGATGATCCTGCTCGCGCAGTGAGAAACACTGCGCACGACCCGGGAATTTTATCAACTTGTTGGCGTGTCTGCTCTTTCGTTGCGATAAAAGCAGTTATCATACATTATTCTTTCTCATAGCGTCTTCTATCTCCTGAATCTCCGTTGGGTTGTTCGCTTTCTTCAGAAGGGTAGGGAAATTACATCCAATTACTAGCCCTACCCATGCCTCTGAAACATAAGCAGAAGTTACATTAACTACCGTAAGCTCAGTTGTCACGAAATTTATAAACATCCTATTCGGAATGTGCTTTTATCTCATTACAGTTGTATTGATTCAATGATTTTACTTTGCAAAACCTCAAAAAAAATTGCTGCCATTCTTTTGTTACTTATGAACTGAAGTATTATAATATGCTTTTTAGATCGTCAGTGACTTTTTCTATTTTTGAATGTTGGTTTAAAAAGAATGGTGGAGCCTTTATTGATGTATGAGACTAGCAAAACTTTCTCCTGCCATATCTGATCACACGAGAGGGCCCATTTCAGTACGAAGACAAATGTTCTCCGTCCGCTGAGTTCTAACGAAAAGTTTTCATATACGAAGTGTACCTTAAACATTGTCTTACAGATTTGTTTTCAAAACATTTATTGTTCGAATCCTCTAATTACTTTAAGTGCCTTTCATATCCTTGGATTGCATCGATTTTGATTCGCATTTCCTTATCATACGTGACAAAAGAATACTCTCAATCCGTCTGTTCAGGGTACATCGAAAACATTTAATTGCGATATTTTATGAAAAATAGAAGAATGAAAGTGCATAAAGTTGTTTTCATTATTTAATGGCATTGTACCTCGAGTAAGTTGCATTTTCACCCCTCTTGAATTCGCCTATGGTTTTTACTTGCCGGACACGGGAGGATTTCTTGTCGCCTGGGCGCTGTATAATTTCAGAGGACTTTGGGATTAATATGACAGGCAAAGCAGCATATTGCTCACTCCTTTGCTTTCCCAGAAATTCGTGAAGAGAAAGAACAGAGCAGCGTTAACAGACTTTCCTCTTGCGTCATCACTTTGTGTAATGCGTAATGCTATTTTTCGTCGGATGAAACTAATGAACAAACATACAGTTGACGCATGAAGACGAAATTCACACGATGTAAATAAGAGACGTTACAATTTAATCCATCCAGATCAATAAATTAAAATACTAGAGGGCAAGAAAATGAAATTTGAAAAACCGATATAACTGAGTTTGTTTATTTTCCCCATTTCAATAATTTAACAACACATGTGTGCGGTTTAATACAATAATGTCATTGTCACGATTTTTTATGTCAGGGCAGCATACCGTTTTGATTTGAAAGGCACTTTTCATTTATTGTGAATATAACTGAATATAAGAACCTGGGGTTACTGCTGCGCGGTGGGCTCCAGAAGCGATCTAACAGCCCAGGCTGCACTGCCACTGAGTGCGGCGGGCGGCCGCTGCCCTCGCCCTTCCGGCGCGCCGCAATCTGGTCGTCCTTTGTCATCGGCGCGCGGCCGCGCCCGCAGGCCGGGATCACAAAATAATGGTTAGCGTCCGCCGTTCGTTTATTGTTTTTGGGCGCGCGCCTGCTGCCGCCGCCGCCGCCGCCGTCGTCCGCGTCTCTCTCTCCCCGGCCGAATCGCTCTGTGGGCTGCGTTCGCGCTAGTTGGCTTTGGTGGTTCGCTCGCGCCCCCACGTCGGTGGCTCGCTTGCTGCATGTTCGGCGCAGTTCACTTTTCGGCATTTGCCTGTTTTCGTGTCATGTTCACAACCATACTTTTCTGGCTATGTTGCTGATAATTTAAGTGTGTACTTTCGCGTTCCTTCTCCGAATCGGTCAGTTTTTGCTGGCTGAGATGACTTCATCACCGTTATCTCTGCACCGAATCTGAACCGGAAGCCCTAGTGTTTTGAGTCTAGACGGTGA
This sequence comes from Teleogryllus oceanicus, assembly GCA_964035755.1. Taxonomy (NCBI): domain Eukaryota; kingdom Metazoa; phylum Arthropoda; class Insecta; order Orthoptera; family Gryllidae; genus Teleogryllus; species Teleogryllus oceanicus. Next base: position 13,454,365 of record CAXIVR010000003.1, read on the forward strand.
CGCTCTTTCGATACTGGCTTGATAGCTAGGTCTAATTCGACCGCCAACTAGGGGAAAATTATGGCTGCTGCTCTGATGTGTAGTTTTCGACCTCTCATGTATAGTTTCCGTGTATTATTCTGTTCCAGACAAATGCTGGTACAGTACTCTACAAACTGGTCACGGACCGCGCGTGATCTTTCCTTCCTCTTCCTTGTTCTCACTCCCTTACTTACCACATTTACAAGCACTACACACATGCTGGGAGGTGAGTCGGGAGCTTAGAATTTGTCCCGACTGGGGCTAATGACTCGAATTTTAGGACAAATGACTATTTAGTTCCTTTAGGGTGTAGTGGAAAATAATTGCAGGTGTTCACGAATCATGAGAAAAAAAAAGAAAAAAAACCTGAAAGCATCTAATAGTGTCTAAAATGTCCTAAAAGGGCGATCGATGCCTATTTTAATATATTTATGCCTAAAACTGCCTCAAACAAGTACCTTTGAAGAATTATCATATTGTAATTAGGCTATTAAGTTTTGAAATTTGTTTTACGGAAACGAAATACTTTCCGGAAGTTCCCGAAACGCAATTATTATCTGATCGAATACGCAATCGATTGCGCACCTAAATCTCTCACCCAACACAAGGAGCTCTGCGAGTCAACATTAAAAGGATGTTTCACGCACGTCTCGATCAGCACGCACTTCGTAGGCAATTTCACCCACTCCTGGTGCAGCTGCGCCCTTGAGGCCTATTTCCGCGGTGCGTCGTATTCGTAATCCAGGCCAGGAAAGACAGGTCAGGCAAAAGCATACGGATATGTGAAGCTTACAAAGTACCGCCCAATAACTTAATGGGTTGTGTGGTACAAGTTTTTTTTTCGGGGGGGGGTGAAGTCAACCCTAGTGTAAAATCCTACTCTCTCCGAATCGCCCCTTGGCCCGGATCCGCCTCATTTGTCCATCGTTGCCTCAGTTTGCCTCCAGTCATCGCTTAAATCCACCCGTCCTTCGCAAGCCAATGACTTCCTTAGAATGTATGGAAAACGCTGCACGCCGCCGCACTTTGTTAACACGCTCCCCGACGCAACCTGCGTATAGGCTTCATGTTATTCCTCCTGTAGGTAAAAACTGGTCTGAAAAGTTCCCGAAGGAAAACATGAAATGACTTAATACTCTTTTCCTCAAAATACTCAAATTTGCGAGATATGTCATGAGTTAAACGGTTCCAAATTTAATGTTAATTTGAATCAATGAAATACGGCTTTGTTCAACTATATTTATGATATTCTTTGAAACACTTATTGAAAATAATGAAATGTTGAAATACAATACTAGTAAAGCTTTAAAACGTTCATATTCAAACATAAAAAAATGGCCAATCTAATTCTGAAGGAGCAAATAACGAGAATGACAACAGTGTATCTGTAAATAGTATTTTTTTTTTCTTTTCGGAAACTGCAAATCAAGAAGAATTTTGTAATATATCTTTTTATTGTAATAAAGGAAAATTCACCTTCAAACGACATTCGCGCATTTCTTGTAAATATTAATGATGCAGAAAAAAATGAGATGCGTTAAAATTTGAAGCTCTAGAAACTTGAAGTTAACGAAAATTCGGATTTTCCTCCCTCTTTTACTTCATCCCCTAATGTTGCCCATTGTTCTTATTTGCTTTGGCTGAAATCGTTCAAAGTCGCAGAAAAATAAATTCCGAAACCGTTGGTGTGGTATCGTTGGGGTCTCCTGTGCGTCGCGCCCGAGCGGCTTCCGAGCGCGCGCTCCGCGATTGGAGCGGGCGCTTGGCGGCGTCGCGACGCGTTGGCGGGGGCCGTTGATTGCAGCAGTTCCACGGGAAATGGACGCCGCGAGCTGTGTGCCTCTCTCGGCTTCATTTCGCGCGCCGTGTCGCCGCCGCCGCCGCCGCCGCCGCGCCGCCGCCGCCGCCGCCGCCGCGCCGCGCGCCGGTCTCGTTCATTACGGCGCCGCCGCACCGCGCCGCGGCGCGGCGGCGGAGGGCGAGTGCGGCGCACGGATCGCACTATTGTGCAGTAATTCTCGCCGTTAGATTAAAAATGCCTCACATTAGTACAGGGCCGGGAGGGAGACAGTTAAATACACGGTCGGGCTGCGGGGCAGAATGTTGCTGTGGTAATAAAGGATGATATGATAAAGTTGGTCCGTGAATTAGAAAGGGTATGCGGGAACAGGAGAAAGGGGAGGCCAAAAAATGTATATTCCATAACAGGGCGCTTTGTGCGAAAGTGGGGGAAAATGCTGCGTATTTCATAATACATGTCTACGTGAGCGTGCGCTGCGTTGTCTGGCAGTGTATTTTATGCTTAGTAGCCGGGTTGTCTTGGCATGCAAAAAATATAATAATTAATATTTAAAATGTTCAAAAATGTTTTTAGTGTCCGGCAGACAAGTTTTAAATGAGTATGTTAGAATGTTGGTGAGCTGATGTTCTCAGTCCGATGCCATAATTTTGGGCGAAATAGGAAGTAAAGGAGTTTATTAAAGTTCGTACAGCAATTGAAAGGACGCATTTTAATGAATTATAGAATTGATGAAAATGGGTTATAGATTCACACGGCTTTTTTTCCATATTATGAAAAATAGATACGAAAGTGGGTTGGAGTGTCATTTTCTTGTGATCATTACACTTTGTATGGAGACATACATTCAATTAATGATTCCTTTATTCCAGAAAGTAAGTATTTTTGTGTCTTATTTTGTATTGGCCATTAAGTATATTGCAAATTCGATTTCACCTTGATATTTATAGCACGTAAATGAGTTTCCACAATAGTTTTTTTTCAGTTGACGTTTTGTATGGTGCTATTTTCAAACTTCGCAAAATGTTGAACTGACCTATGGAACAAAGTATGAAGTATTCTATTTAAAATACGTAATTCCTCTACAAAATTACTCATTTGGTTAAGATTCTTGGCCGCCTACACGCGTTGTACGAAAATGGGATTATTTACTCGCATTTTCTACACAGTTATGTTTACAAAAATGTTTTTCATCTTCTACAGCGATACATTAATTTGGCTATATATTAATAAAACGTTACAAAGCAGAAGTTTTCTATTAATAAAACGTAAAAAAGCTCATTTGGTTTATATTTTCGGTCGCATTTCGTAAACTACAAAGCGCGATTATCTACTCGCATTTGGTACACAACTGCGTTTGCAAATTTTTTTCCCTTCTTCTTGCATGGCTATACTCTTGAGCTCTTTTTTCATTCAGTGAACATTATTTAAAACGAAAACTAGTGTGAGATCCCGACATCGCACTCGCGTTTACTGAGAGCGGTGGCCTTCCAGTTGAACTCCAAACCGACGTCGTTTGCTCTACTTTCGCGATAACTCCTGGACTCCAAAAGAAACACTAGGTGGCTTGCAGTAATGTCCCTATTGGAAGAAGCGAAGAGATTGTGTAACGGAACGAAGCTATTTACGAGATTTATTTTTAACTCGCACCCGATTGGTATTCAATTGCGAAAGTCGCGGCCCCAATATTTTGCGCTGTTTCGTGATAAAGGAAGCGCGCGCCGGGCGGGGCGGAGAGCGCGGCTGGCGTTATCGCTCTGCGCGAGAACGGAAGCGCAAAGTGCTGCCGACGAGGGCCCCGCCCCGTCCCCTTTCACGGCAGGAACGACGCTGCCCAGCAGGTAATGGAACGCTGCAGCGGGCGGTTGTGACGAAATGTAACGTTTGCGAAGGAAAGGAGAGGAAAAAATGTGAAGAATGTTGATTGTTTGGGACTAAACACTCGTGTTTACTCCACAGTTAAAATGAAATGAGAATTCTTTATAATATTGTCCTGGAAGATCGTGACTTAATATGCCTCCGTGTATAAAATTTCAAATGAATGCATTAGTGGTAATGAGACTCGAAGAGTAGGAAGAGTGTTCTTGCTTCTTTGAAGCGTGTTCTTGCTTTCTTCTTTGAAAAAAGATTGCATGTGTTTTGTATTGGATCAGAACTTTTTCTACGGACGGTGTAGACATCTCTGCCTTCTCCAGCCTAGTTCAGATAGCTGATGCGTTGTGCCATGATTTTACCCTTTTATATCTACGTTCAGTATTGATTTAAAAGTATAGAACACGATGTGACAAGTTACACGGTTTTGTTTCAAAATATTTATAATAGTTTCAAAGCAGTATAGGCCAAATATACCTACTTTTTCTAAATTTAAAATCGTGTCTGAGTAAGAATTACCAATTAAACAGATATTGCAAGTATCAGTACGTCAGGCTCGATAATATCCACATTCCAGTATCGACAATTTGTTTCCTTGGTTTCACTGCGAAATGTATCTAATCAGGTATTGCTCCATTCATATCTGTGAGACTTCTTCCCTGGAGCGAGTTTCTCTTCTGTCGTTCCGTGGGCCTCTCCACCCCCTCGCCCCTCGCTTTTCATTTTCGAGCTGCTCCTGCCGACGTCTCTGGAGGGCCGACGCGACGAGGGCTTCGGGCGTTGCTCCCGAGCCGGGACCGCAGGATTCGTTCGCAGCGATGACCCAGTTGTCAAGATTGTGTGTCGTCTGGAGCATTTCCCATGGTACTCACACCGGCTTTGTGTGGCAGCCCCGTTCTCTGCTGCTTCCCCCATGAGACCTCAAACCTCCCGGCCTGTTGAATCAAATATGGTTGGTCATGTTTTCCATTTTTGAAAAAAAAAAAAAAAAAAGAATAAAAAGTAATTAATTTTTAACTGAAAGAGTGTGAAATGGGAAAGAACATGCAAAAAAAAAAATCGCTGGGGGTTTGGAATATATGGCCCCAGATTCACACCTTTCAGCTAAATTCTAAAACATTCATCGCTCATTGAGATGATTTAGCTACGCTCTGTCGCTGGTTTTGCGAACGGAGTGTCACCCAAATCAGAAATGAAACAGAGACCGCGGGATTGCCAGTGGTAAGCGATTTATAATACGAACACCGCAAAAGAATGTGACATTTAAGGACTTCATTTCTTGATCGTACAGGTTCAGAGAGTTGAAGATACTTACGTTTTTATTGGAAAATGATTTATAATAATGAATAATTCAACGCTCAAGTCTATTGATGTGACCATATCATATACAAATGTACTTTAAGACGAACTGCTTCCCAATATATCCAATATATGTAATCCTGCTTGTTTGAATTGTTTTCCAAAATATATTTAATGTGGTGGTACCTTCGTTTCTTGTGAACGCGCTTTATCTTAAATTGGCATGTATATGAAAATGTTACGGAAGGTACATTTTAAGCGAGCTCTCCATGTAAAAACTAAGAGTATTTTCTATATCTTCGTTACTGAAATCAGTCTTCTGAATTCTTACAGGCAGCGATTGCATTTCAGTCTCTGGGTTCGAAACGGAGGTTTTTCGAGTCGGCGTTCGTCCCTTCATTTTGTCCCAGGATCCATTGATCTGCGGGTCTTCTTATATGCGTTTTCTTTTTGGCTTCGTGACTCTCTTACCAGCCAACTAACTCCCTCGTATACTCTTCGGCTTCTTGGAGCTCGCATATTCCCCGCAGTGGCCTGTCTTATCTGGCCTCTCACACCGAACGGCAGTGTGCCTTGGTATGGTGGGTTCCACCGTCTGCAGCCCCGCCGACCCCGCCCCCTCGCCTCAACGTCCACGCCGCGCTGCTCATCGCCTCCCGCGACCCCGAGAAAGTTGCAAGTGTGCCCCCTTCACTCGGCCCCGCCGCGCATCCCGCCTTATCTCCCGCGTGGTGTGGCGGGGCCGAGATGGAGCAGTGGTGTGGCGGTGGCAGTTACGGAGACTGGGAGAGGAAGGGAGAAGAGGTGACTGGAGGGCGGAGCAGCAGTGTTTGTGGCTGTAGCAGCGGCGGTAGGTAAGGAAACTGGGAGGGTTGGGGAATAAGGGAGGCTGGAGGTGGAGCAGGTTGGTGGCGACGGTGATGGCAGACGATATGGAGGTGGAACCTGGAAGAACTGGGGGACGAAGGGAGACGAGTAAGAGCACACTAGGCGAGTGGGATCACAAGCGGGGAGGGTGGGCGAGCGCAGAAGGGGAGTGGCCCGGGGCGTGTTGGGGGCGGGCGTAAGCGGGCTGGGCCAGGGCTGCCCCGGGAGGATACACAAGGGGTGTGGTAGGATCGGCGGTGGTGGAGAGGGGCGTGTCATATGGGGCAGCGAGCCCAGCTGATGCCTCCCGGGCGGCCGGCGCGGCCGGCGCGGCGCGGCGCGGCCGTGCTGCATTGGCGGCGACGGAGGCTGCGGGTGTGGAGGAGGAAATTGAATTTCCTCCTTTTAAGTCCGAGCGCACGCGCACGCCTCCGCGATGGCGCGTGCTGCATGGGTTTGCGTAGGACAGCGGCGCTCGAAATATATCTCATCACACCTGTTCTCCGTGGAACATTGCTTAGTAATGTAGACCATCGCAACGCACGTTGTTTTAATCACATTTCTAATACTATAAAGAATAATAGAAAGAGTACCTGAGGCTTTGATATTCCTTTTTGCTGTCAATTTCTTTGAGGTTTTAGAACGTAAAATGTGTCATGTATATATTACTAAGGCTTTAAAGTGTTCCTTCTCAATTTTTAAGCAATATTTTTTAAAGTTCTTTACTTTCTATAAATTACTATTAATTACTTGTTCATGAGGGCAGTTTAATACAGAAGAAAATTACATTTATGAAATTTATTAGAAATATCGCAGATTAGCATAGAGAAGAGTGTAATTCTGTAAAGTTGTTAATAATTCTAGCTTACTCTAACTTTTTATGATTTCAATCGACTATTTGAGTTTTAATTATTTTCTTCTAGTTTGACGTTTGAACACATTTGCAGTTGTTGCAAAGCTAATCGTTGGTTATGTGGAGCTGAAGCGATAATAATCCTTGCGAGTTAAGTTAGCGGAAATAGTGAAGTCTCATTGAGAATGAAGAGCTCTTTGCACTGTTAAGTACACTCGCGAAGGCATTAATCCATTAGGTCGTCCAACAAAGCAAAAAGAGAATAACGATGTGAAGTGAGAGGCTCAGAAGTGGTGACTAAGAGAAACTGTGGATAGTAGGCCCTAGTCAAACAGAAGCAACATTGCAATGGGTTTTCATGATTACGCTTATTTCTGTCATTATCCCTGACCCATGCCTTGAACTTAAAAGAAAGAACCACGTTTGCTTTTCTCCCCAGAAACGACTTTTTTGCTTGGAACAAAGTACATGACATTTTGGGAAACATTATTATTTGTCAGTGACTTCACCTCTACGGTTGCGAATCGAATTTAACGTTAAAGTTGTGGGTGCTGGTTGATGTCAATCTGACAGCGGAATCTTCGCCCGGCATTTGATGAACATGTGACAAACGTATGCACCGAGTCCATCGTGAGCTCTGTAGCTTTTCCCTTTAAAAACACAAATTAACGAAATGAAGAAAACGTATTAGCGCCAACCCATGAATTTTGTAAAAAGATATTGGACTCTCTTCGGAAGTGTAAAAATCGATGTCCCTACAACAGTGCCTCCCAGGTCTTCATTCTGGCAGATGCAAAAGTTGAGGTCCTTCCTTTATTGAAGAACCTTTATTTTTGTTTTCAATATTATCGATATTGTCGCGAAGAGAATAGAATTGCAATATTTTAGGGACAGAACGGTACCGCAGGCCGCCGTAGGCATCTTTTCTCTAATGAGGAGGTTCTCAAACGGTTCCCTGGGGGTCATGGAATTTTGAAGGGGATCATTGATGATCAGGGGGGTTGGTTCAGGCTCTATAACCGAACAAGAACTGGCGCTTGATTGTTTTAATCAAGATCGCATTGATTAGAAAAATTTTAAATGAACTTGTTAATTAATTGCTTTCTAATGAGAGCAGCAAAACGGAATAATCAATTACAAATCCACTCCTCTTCTTTCATATCCGTCGTTCATCCTTTGGATCAGGGGCATAGGTAGGCTGGTGCAACGGTACATAGCATGATAATACCTTATTAACTCTATCAGTACCAAGTCATTTTTGGTAACGTGCTTTTTGGTACCGTGCACATGTTTAACTCCTTATTATGACTATAATATTGTAATTAGATCAATTTACCTTGTGGACATGAATGCTTTATAATGTAATTAGAAGAATTTTATTAAGTACACATTGTTACATAACAATTAAGGTAATTAAAATAAATGTTGGATAATCTTGTTGTGCATTGTTGTTTCATTGTTCATCGTCAATTCAATAACTTCATTTAAATCACTATCAGTCATTCTAATCCTTTTCAGCAATACGTACATGTTAAATACAACCCACAAGTACAAACAGATGCACTGTATTGCTTCGACAATGGATGACGACTCCTACAGTGTTGTCAAAGTATATCAGTAGCCTTCACATATTTGTGTCTCAAGTTTTACCAACCAAAATTGCCCCTGCACAAAAATATCGCATATTTAAAAAAAATCTTTAAGGTTATTACGCAGATTTAAATGTTATAACGTAGAATTAGGTGTTATTGACAAATAGAATAAAAATTTAAAAATATCTGAATCCATTTAAAGCACATTTTGTTTTAGAAAGGAACTGATGGACACTTTTTGCCCATGCTTGGTAAACCTAGGGTTAGGGACCCCCGCTGATGGATATCGGCAAAGAACAAAACAAACAAGACTCTCGCATATTTTCTCCATTGCATCAACTCTCTTATTATAAGGCTCACCAATTAAATTTAAAACTATAAATTTCACATTTATTACATATATAGGGTCCAATTCGACTTACTGCACCTGGGGCATCCGAGAATCTAAGTACGCAATTGCTTAGGATGTTTAGAAAATACAACAAATTATAACTATGTATTGACCACGATATTCTATCGTGGAAGAAATTACTTCCTGCAATGCGCACTGGCGAAATGTTATGCCAGTTAAGAAACTCTCAACATTTCATAACCATTGCCCAACAATGAAATAAAAATTATCTATTCAGAAGCGGATTATTTGTTAAAAAATCGGTTTATCATTTTCTCTGTATGTTACAATGTAATGAGCCTACTGTATTGGAAGAATTGGTATTTAGTGTTAGACATCGGCAGTTCCTTCCTGTTCGATATGACGTTTCGAGTGAAGGAACCCAAAACATTCCTGGAGATCTATTCTCATTTGCGTCATGGCGATTTAGCTGACATTTTATGCGCGCGTCATGCGCCGCGCCCACACTGAAGCGTGAATGAGCACGCAGACCACATCGCGAATAGCGCGCGCCGCACCTCAGCCATACTAAACCCATGCTTCATTAGTGCGAATTGTTCAAGCTGTTTCCTGGGATATGGAGAAACGCATCCGCGAACCGCTCCGGGTCAAGCAGCAAGTAAGCGGATAGAGCCAATGCCACTGGACTGCGGTTCTTCCGTTGGGAAACAGTGTGTTCACGGAGTTCCTCTTCAGTGTTTTACTCAGAAATTTTAATTGTGGCGTGGTCAGAAATGTTAATTGGGGATGTTATGAAGTGTTTCGTCTAAATGGAGTTCAATAAAAACTTAATGGTTTGGGCTGTATTTTTAAGAGTGTTTATTATATTAATGAAGTACATGATAAAAACTGTTATATTCATTGTAGGCTAAATGAAGATGTAAGGGACATGTTTAGGATACGGACGTAAAAATGATATAGAAAACTAATGTGTGTTCATTTGTAATAAATTGTTGGGTTGTTATGTTTCATTGCTTGCAATGAAAGGTAAAGTAATGTATCCTGTATTTCCCTTTTCTAAATAATCTCGGTTAATATTTTTAATTTCAAATATAAACACAATACACTTGTTTAGTATTTGGCACACATAAAAGTCTTTGAAGATTTATAAATAACTGTTTTAAGTCATCTTTCCCCTCGCATGTTTAAAGTCTGCGTGTTTTTTATATTTGGCTCATCCCATGAGGTGCGATATCGTAAACTTTTCTGTGGGTATGGTAGATAAAAACGAAAATGAAGTACCCACTCCTCTAGGGGATAGCTGGGTAAACTTTCTCATTATTTGAAAATGGGTGTCTATACCAAATATTTTTATATGAATATTTTATATTTTAATGCCTATATTTAATATAAATTATAATTTATTATGACTTGAACTTTTGTTTCATTTATTTCCAAGTATGACTGATGGATATGTTCTTTCAATTAAAATAGAGAGATTTGAAGAGTCTCTAGAGAAAGATTTGGACAATCAGGTACGGAAAAATAGCTGAGTGAAGAAAGCGCTGGTCCCTTTCCGGAAGCTTCCGCGCTAGTCGGCGTGGGCGCAGCCGCTCGTGTGTGGCAAGGACTGCGCGTGGCGGTAAGGGAGGGGGCGGTGCATGTTGCACGACCGCCGGCAAGCGGTTTCTCCGCAGGCGGATGCGCAAACGTACGCAAGTCGTCGGGGCGCGCGCTTGGGCTGCTGCGCAAGAACGCAGCGCTGCGCTCGGTGACGTCATCGACGCTCGTGTGTCGCCGTTGTCGGGCCACGTGGTTATGCACTCCAATTTACCATTCGCGGCAACATACAGACGGCAAGCTGTTAAACTGCATTCCTCTGATCGATTACGTACGCACGCCCATTCTTCTTTGTCTATTCTGTCATTTTAAACTCTCTCCGTCTCTCCCTCTCATGCACGTACCTCACACTCACTCGCGGGCATACACGCCTCCCGCCATCCATTGCACGGTTTAATGCCTTTCTCCAATTGTTTTTCAGTTTTAAACTCTCATTCGTGAACCCCAAGCCATAAAAGAAAAGATATTTCCTCTACGCTCACACAATCTTAAATTCCTCCCACTCTGACCGCCAACTCTATATCCGTTTGTCCATATTTAACCACATATCGTGTCCGCTAAAGTAAGCGTCAGTCGTGGCGCCAATTTCACACTTATGTATTGCCAGATTCTGACCGCAGCGAACGAAGGTAAATAGTTCAGAGTATCTTTCTCTTCATTCTCATCCCTCATGCCCTTGCAGTAAGTTCATTTCAAAGGTGTCTGTCGGGCTAAAAGGCTACACTGCCTGCTAAAACCTATCATCTTGCATTAGCATTCCAGGTTAACATCTCGCGTAAAGCATGTGTGTTCTCACCTCGTGATTGTGGAGTGGAAGCAGGACGGAAACTCGCATAAATCATCAATCATTTCATGAGGGTCCGGTGAAGATCGGCGAACCACTCTTCCTCTGTGCTTGGTTGCCAACATCGTGCCTAAGGCGCTCGCCGTCGGGCAGCCTTGCTACCAAGGGCAATCGCGGTTTGCTTTCCGGAACGTGCGTGTTTGTTACGTTTGCCGTGCCCCAAGGAAATAGACCAGGCGCTGCTGCGTAAATTTATCGATTCAGATAAAGGCTGTGGTCGCGTCGGGGCTCCATGCCCGTCGAAAGGCCGTGGGTGCCTGGCCGGAAGTGAAGTGTGGCCAGCGGAAGACGGAAGCGAATTGCGGGCGCAGGCGGCAGCGGAAACGGACCCACCTGCGAGTCCCGACTTAGCGAAACGCGTGCGGCGCAGGTTGCGTGTACACCGCGTTTCAGGCTGTTAATACGAATTAAGGATAAATGCATTTTTGCATCAATAGAAGGGTCAAAGATTGAATAGACATTAGTTATTGTTATTACTTTTTGACTTTGGACTTCTAAAACGTTTTAAGAATCAAACACTATTATGTTACTTTATGGTTGACGTGCACATTTCATTATTATACCATTTTCATGTTATTTTAAATCCTTGAAAATGAAGCTATTGGTCAAGTTAGTGTTTATGATCGCTTATTTTGAAAATGCGAACATTATTTTAAAAAATGAACTCTTATTTGAACTATTCTTTGCAATGGGATGCTTCAATTTTCTGAAAAATTATTTGTATATCTAGTCTCTAACTTCTGAAGAAAATTGAACTCTTCGGAAGTATACCATTATTTCCTAGACGTCTCAGAAGCCCAAAGATTTACGCTTTTAAAGTATGGTCTAATACTACTGAACAATGCATCTTTTAGCGTTTGTGCGGTGGAACCAAAGAAAGAACAGCTTTAACTTTGCGGATTTGTATTAAGGATGACTGGTTTAATCGATGCGTCGTAGAGGTATGCTGGTAATATAATAGATCTAAAGTAATGTCTATTTTAGCACTATGCAAGAAGTAAACTTAGAATTTCTGTTTCTTAGGAATATCTGATCTTTTTATATTTGTAACCCAATCTGAAAAATCACATTTTCGTAAAGCATTATTGAAACAAACAATAACTTCGGGCTCTTTAATGACTTTCAGAGAGTGTACGACTGAGGGAACGGCGAAGTTTGAACCAATCTCATTTATCAAGGTGTAACCCGCAAAACGTTTTAAGTGTTTTAGTAAAACGTTTTTAGCAAATCGTTTACATGTGATTAGTAAAACTTGGGATAGATTTATATTACAGCCTCATATTTAATCTTTCAAACAAAAATATAGATAAATGTATTCTGTCTCTTTATTCCATACGCTCAGAAAAAATGACGGTTGGGAATTACCCTCAGAGTTATATAAACCAGATTTAAGAAGACAAATGTAGATTTTAGCAATTGTGATGATAGTACTAGGAAAATAGGAAGTACACTGCAACTCGCATCACACATTACGCTGCAATACATTATAATTGCGCACAACCTAGAATCTACGTCTCAAGCTCAAGCGTAATTTTGCGTTAAGATCAAGCGTAAGTATTTTTAATTTTGTTTGAACAGTTTTTTTTTTTTCTTAAAAAAAAAAAGGCTCCTTCATTTTTCATGAAATTTTGTTTGATAGTATGAAGGACGTTTTAGAGAATGGCGCAGATCTCATGTTGGTTGAAATGCATGATTTTTCGAGAATTGAAAAAATTCAAAGTTTTTTCAGCGACTACTACTACAATTGTGAGTATCCATTTCTTCCTTAATGAAATGTGTTCATCAAAACAGATCTTCAAATAAAGTCATGTTGAATTTTGTGAAAATTGAGTATTTTGTATATAACTTGGCAACAAACATGATTTGCCCGCTCTGAATTTACTGCGCTTCCTGAACGTAAAATGAATGATAATGCTAGGCAGTTGAATGCTACATAAATTTTTATATTATTTCATATTTCAAATCGTGTATTTCTGTTGAAATCACGAAATCGATTTTCCGCAGCATTCTCTATATTAGGTATATTACTCCATATACGAGAAAGTAGAAGTCAAATTCAACCAATCCAAACGAAGCACCCATGGGCATAGCTACGCTTATTTTGATTGCCAGGAACAGTAGTCATTTCTAACTTTTACTAACGAAACAAACATTAGAAAATTTAGCTGTCCAGTATTTGACGCACATAATCCAGAAAAGCAAGAATAATTTCACACAAGCCTGCTTTGATTAAATGGAAGTGAGCTTTCATCTTTCGAATACCTTATCAGCGATCGAAACTCCTTACATTAATGAAGTGTTTGTTAGTTCGATGTTAAATTTGTTACTTTCCTTCAGTCTAGTTCTTATACATCATACAATCACGACCGGCAATAATGAGATGAATTCGAAGAATTTTGAAACCACTGTGCTGCTGCTATTTTGAGAAATGACAACGCGTCAAATGAAACCCGCTAAAACATTTTATTTTTGCTGCCAACTCTTCTTAAAAAAGTGTTCCATCTTGGTACATTTCTTTAACAAAAGTTAAGATAATATGAAATAGTAAACGAACAAATGCTATTATAAACAAATTCGTGACACGGCAGTTACATTTTCAGTCACTTTTAGCTTGTCATTTCACATTGTGTACATTCCGTGAAAATTTGTGGCATATACTACGTGCATCTTTATTTCAACTACGCATTTACCTTCTATTTTTGGTTGGTCACTGTTGAGAATTGCCACTTTTTTATTTATTTTCCGTCAAAAACGGTTAAAAATTGTGTATGTCGTGCTATGGGGTATGTATTTTACCATCTGTGGGGAGAAGTGAATTCTGTGCCGAAATTCTGCGATCCTACCCTAAACCTTACTACTTGAATTTTGAATACAGAAAAACATGAGAATTTTTTTGCAACGATTGTTAACAAAATATTCGCTTCAATGCAATAAAATATATTTTCAAGGGTAAATCAGTAATTCATTTGGGCTCTTTATCCCTCATCATGTTCTTCCATGTTTCCAACGCTTAGTGCTATTCCTAACGAATAAAAATAGTAACTTTAAGCACAGTATAAATTTACGATTATAATACATTATTTATTATTTCCTTTTTTTAAATACATAAATACCAATTATCTGTCTGGAATTTATCTGTTTGCTAATCAGAGAGATTTGTGTTAAAACATCGCCTCAAACAAAGCGCGAGAAATTCGAATTTACTCTTTTCTTCTTCTTCTTCTTCTTCTTCTTCTTCTTCTTCTTCTTCTTCTTCTTGTGTGCGCCGGAAATGGGACCAGCCACTTTCTTTACCTTTCTATGCTACGTACGTGATAAAAAAATTAACAAAAAAAATTGGAGCCGTTTCTGAGAAAATGATTCTTTGAAATTTAAAAATTGCCTATATTTGGCGCAAAATTAAGAATAAATACACATATTTTCGATAAATTGTACCAGCTCTTATTTGAATCTGTTCATAAAGAGCAGAATTCATTTAAGAAAAATCCGTTTTTTCAATATTCTAATTGTAGAAAGACCCGTAAAACTGAAATTTTTCAATTTTGGAAAAATCAGGGATTTCAATCAAATCAAAATCTACTCATTTTTGTGAAAAGTCTCAGGGGCTTCGTGTAAAGTACCCCGAAAATGAAAAATATCGGTTTCAAATTCAAGGGCCCGCGGCATAACCAGATCGCTTTGAGGATATAAATCGTGGAGAAAATTGCTGAACCGTGTGGGCACAGCTTAGTCTACAGACAGAAGGACCGACAGACAGACGTTTTCCCGTCAAACGATTTTTTTGTATTAAAGATCCGCAAAAACCAGTTTCTGACTACCCGTTTTAAGAAGTAATTTACGAAGTATACGGACCAGATTTATGCACTTTATGCCCACCAGTCTTATCCACTCCAATAAATGATGACTTTTATTTTTTCTGAAAACAACAACAAGACAACGACTTCCAATCAATGTTCTAAACACGAAGTTTCTGGTGGTATCCTGCAACAACTCAATACTGACGCCGCCATCCTTGTGAGTCTTTTTGGCTGGGTGTGGGTTACTGGCCATTGTTTTGCTGGAAAAGCGTCTAGCGCAAGTTAGATGAATCCAGACTAATAGAATTCGAAATGTTTAATGTGTAAATTTCAAAAGAATAAGTATTGTCTGTGAAAAATTGGTTTCAATAATTCTGCAACATTTACAGACACGAAACAGTATTACATAAAATTGTTTTCTTAACTTTTGCAATCGTCAAAAGATATGCGGTTACCAACCACGACGAAAAACTTGTTTTGCCGATCCGGTGGCCGAGATGGCTAACGCAGTAGACTCGTAACGATGTCGGACCGAAGGGTTGCGGGTTCGAGTCCCGCCTCGGGCATGGTTGTATGTGTTTGTCCTTTTACCCCTTATCATCACCATATCGTTTTGTGTTCACAATTACCATAACGTTAATTCCAAAAGTGGTCGTTGATGACCTAGATGATGATGCGAACTTAAATAACTAAAAACAAAAAAAAAAACAAACAAAAAGAATCGTCTGCCCCTAAACCACTAAAGTCTATATCCGTACACCTGGAGCGGTAGCTCAGTGCACCAACTGATGTCACTGCAGCACCTCTGAGTGAGAGGTCCTAGGTTCGAGTCCTGACGGCGGCAGGATTTTCGACACTAGCTTTTCGAAATCAGTCGCTGTCGCAGTCAATCAATCACTAGGTCGAATTCAGTCGCTGTCTGGAGGAGAATTCCAGCGGCCCGCTGCTCTGATCGGTAGTTTTCCGCAGTTTCTCCGATCAACAAGAGGCGAATGCCGGAGCAGTACCCTGCCAAACGGGCCACGGACTGCGCGTGATCTGTCCTTCCTCTTCCTTGTCCTATCCTCTCCCCTTACACACACACTTACTCTAACATGCACTACACTACCACATATTCTGGGAGATCGATCGGGAGCTTAGAGCCTATCGCGGCTGGGGCGGTGACCCGCTGGTGGGAGAGTCCTGGTTAGGGGGAAACCCCACTAGCCGACGGTAGGTCGGCGCTGGATCTCGCCATTCAGCGGGGGAAGATCAACGCCATCTCCCGAGAAAAAGCATGCACTACACTAACGGGACCAATGACCAAAGCAGTTGATGCGCCCGGAAACACGAAAAAATCAATCAATCTATATCCGTACACGGGATTTTTCTTTAATTGGATATTCCGGGTTGATTTGGTTGAACTCGATGCTCGGTAAATACCGATATTTTAGTTTTTGGACATAGTTTAAATGAAACCCTAAGGACATTTTCAAAATTTACTTAAAAACATCTAATTTTTTCTTAAAACTTTTTCTAAGAGTTGAGCAAAACTCAGAATTCTATGTGATAATCATGCAAAATATACAACAAAAAGGTTAATTCTTTTCTTACAAAGTACATTTTCAGAAAATACTAAAAAATAGATCAGCTAAGGTGGCTCAGGATATCGACTGTTGTCACTTCTGACCGGGATGTCCTGTTATTCGAGGCCCCACGGTGGTAGGATTTTCGACAGTAGCTTGCCAACAAGGTCGAATTCAGTTGCTGTCTGGAGAAGAATTCTAGTGACCGGCTGCTCTGATCGGTAGTTTTCCGTGGTTTTCCGATCAACACCAAGCGAATGCCGCAGTAGTACTAGTCTAGGTGCAGAAAGAGGGCAACCTGCGGTCGCCACCATGTAATATTCTTTCACCGGATTGCTGCGCCAGACGACATTCAGAAGTTGAGGAGAAATTATAACAATCGAAGACATTATGGAAAGTTTCGAGAAGTATTTTATCAATGATTTGTGGTGTATTGGTAATTCCCAACTCACCCACAATACCGCACTGGTGGACTGGAAACAAAATGGTACAGTCGGCGGCGCAAAGGGATTCCCTTTTCTCGTATCTAATGCTCCTATTCTATTTTCTCCTATCTATATGCTAAGAAACGGGTCATGCACCGCATACGATCTGTATTTCATCTTCCTTGTCCTATCCTCACCCCTTACTTACACACATTTTCACTCACATGCAATACACTACCACACATGTTGGGAGCTTAGACCTTGTCCCGGGTGGAGCGGTGCCCCGCAGGTGGGAGGCATCTGGTTGGGGATGTATGTCGGCGCCGGATCTCGCCAGCCAGCTGGGGAAGACCACCGCCACCTCCAGCGATAAAAACCTGCATTACACTTGCGGGACTAATGACCGTATCAGTAGCCGCGCCCGGAATCACTAATTAATCAAATAAAAATTTGACGTGGTGTGCGTTTTTAAGCAGGTTGGTGAGTTTACCAAAACTGCGCTGAAATTCTAAATTCGAAGTAAATTCTCTGCAATGTAATTTGTATCATTTGACGTAACCGGCACAAATTTATCGAGAAAATAAGCACTTCTGCGCGTCTCTCTAGCTAATACGAGCCTGCACTGAGATATCCCAGTATTGTCATTCGTTTCCATGCGGGGCCCTCAGTCGTTTCGTCGGCGGGACGAAGTGCGACATGGGCTACAGCGACGCAGATATCGTTCTTGACGTCTGCGGCGGCAGCGGCGACCGCCGCCGTTCCGCTGCCCTTGACGATAAGCAGCGCCGGCGCTACACCTCACGGAAGGACGGCTGTGATACTGGCGGCATTGAAAACAATGGTTCCTAAACAGGCCCCCTCTTTATCGCGACTGTGTTCGGGTGACACGCGTGCTGATGGGATATCTTAGTTTGGGTATTGGGGTAACAACAATGAGTCGTGAATGAGGGTTGAAGGTCATTTTTTACTGTCACCGTTCCATGTAATAGGGATATTTATAATTTTATCTTAGGCGATAAGATTATCGCTGACACGTTTAATCACATTTTTGTTAATATTTTATAATTTTCCAAATGATTTGATAATGAATTAAACAGAATTAATGAAATAGATTCCCAAGTAGTTGTGTATTTGAACAGATATTTTGACTGAGTATTTTAAATTTGTTTTCCTCTTAATAACCTCTTACACTTTTCTTATTGTATTTTTTTTACTGCTGGCCACAATTGTATTGTAACAGCGGACGCTTAATTGCGTGAGCTATTTTACAAGATGCGCGAGTAGTTTGCAAATTGCTCGAAGTCAGAGTGTTAAGAAGTAAAATCTCGTATGCTGAAAAAATTGATCCATTTCGTCCTGGTTCACAAGATACAATTTAATGCATTTTATATGAATATCTATGTTAATTCAATTTGTATCAATATAATGATATTGCAGCACTAGCAAAAATTGCACATCTTTTTACATTAATAAAGGAAACCGATAGTTTTCTTGTGTACATGTATATTACTTTGGTAAAAGCACAGTTATGGTTAATTGATTAAAATTTTGTTTTCTGTTGCAGGTAAGTGACATAATTGTATTCGAATGCTGTAAATGGTAAGTGGAGTTCGCCAGTTCACCCAAACCAATTCCTCCATGCTTCTATGCTCGTAGTCGCAAATACCAGCTGCATTTCTGACGCAGGGTATCTCGCTTATTGATTCTTTATTGGTTGGGTTTGAATTCACTATTCCTTGTCGTTATTTGTTTGGAAGTTAAGAATATATTTATAATTGTCTTCCTTGGGTGAACCTGCGGAAAACGGCTTGAGGCTATGAGTTTAAAAAAACGGTTGACTTCGTAGTATACTCACAGTGTCTTTGATTTGAACTGAGTTCAAATAATCTAATGCATAGAGAATAAATCAGACAAATGAGATGCTGATTATAACACGAACATTTTTAGTTAATGATTGAAACACCTGGGTTTCGGTGGTACAACGTTCGGTTATCAGAATGTTGTGCCCAAGTTCGCGAAATCAAACCCGGTCGAAGCTGTGGATTTTTTATGGGCGAAAGAATACTTCGTACGCCGAGGGGAAGTAAATCCGGCTGTTGCATGTTGTAAATTTACTGCATGTAAAAAATCCTAAGCCTAAAAGAAGAGCTCTGAGCAAAATTCAAATCGCCTGTTTCATCGCTCAAGTGATACTTTCTCTCTCCGCTGGATAGTGAAAAGAGAGCAGCGAAATTTTGGTGGTCAGACGGAAAAGCAGCCATGAGTCTCGCCAAGTAAAATGTGACATCATTGAATTGAATTGAAACATCTATTTTCTAGAAATGTCTATATGTATTAAAGTTAGTTTGATGGCGTTTTGATAAAGAATGTTGTGTCATAAAAAGGGGTATTATTAAAAATACATGATTTCAAAAATCGAGGTGGTTGGACATGTGAATGATGAGCAGTTTTTTTCTCTTTCGGATATTTTTCTCAAATGAGTGTTGTATGTCTGTGCGGAGCATATGATAGTTTCTAAAGTAGTAGTTGGATCCATTCGAACATTTCTCACTTTGTATTGTTATGAATCTATGTAGTGAATTACAACACATTATTTTACAAAAACGTTTATTTTGTTTCTTAAAAGTACGCTAAAAATACTTGATTTATATGCAGATTATCTTCATTTGATTATTTCTTGATACGGCACAGTTTCTCTTTATTTTTAATGCACTTCTCTTGATTATTCATTTTCACTGTTCACTTCTTTTGCACTGTCGCACAGTCCTAAGCACTGACCACAGTCCACTGCACTGACCTCAGTTCACGGCGCTGGCCACGGTTCACGTCACTGAGCACAATCACTGCACTGCTATTCACCGCGATGCACACACTTCACACCTCAGCTTCCACTTTCGATTGACTCGCGGTCGCCGGCCGCGGCGTATTTATACTCGGCTGGCGACTGCGTAGATTTTCTGGAACTTGCAATAAACATCGCGAACACACCGAGACCATCTAGTTCAGGGGCGCCGGCAGATGACGCAATATTCGTTACAGTATCATTGCCACTTTGAGTCAAAATAACTTTGAATGCCCAGATCCCGAATTGGGCGTCACATCAGGTTTAAAATCCAATACTGTGTGTGTGTGTGTGTGAGGGGGACATTTTGAAATAGTAAATATAATGTGATGTATTTTCTAGATTTTACACGTGTCTGACAACCCGCACTGCGTAGGCGGTGTAGCCAGAAGAGCTAATCCTCCAACAATGCAATTGGACCAGAACATCTCATTTGGTAATTTCGGATTAACAAACACGAAGAAATATTGTGTTTAACAAAGGATCGACAAAAACACGGTTTTAATGACCTTAGAAGAACTGTTTTCGTGTTAAGCACAATAGTAAGATGTGTTCCGAATTGCATGTCAACGTGTACTTCATGGCATAATCTACGAAATTTGTCCTCCCTCTTAGCGCTGTTTAAAGTATTGATATGCGAGGGGATAATTTACCAACTAGCGGTAGCATATTTACGGGGTTTTTATAAATCGTATACTAAAAATATTGTTAAACTCCCAAGAAGGTTAGCATATAGGTGGAATGAGCGTGTTTAACGAAATTTTGAAAATTTTAGATTGAACTGATCCGTGATTAAGTGAAACGAGTCTGCAGTTATGTAGTAAACGTCCACGACGCTACAGAAAATTGAATACCTGTTTCGGCCGTTTACGCTGTCTGAAAGCAACATATAGGAATTAGGTGGAAATAAGTATTTTTCTCAGTGTCCAAAACCGTCATCTTTATGCAGGCTAATATATATATATATATATATATATATATATATATATATATATATATATATATATATATATATATATATATCAGCAGACGATGAAATGAATTTGTAATTGCCGGTGAGTTGATTCAGGATACCAACTGTTGCTACTTGACGAGGAGATCGTAGGGTTCGAGTCCGGATAATGGACGAATTTTCGACACTTGCTAAATAGCTTTGTCGAGTACATCCACTCTCCAAAGAAAAATCCTGATTGGTAGCTTTCCGTGATTTTTCATCCACAATATCAGACGATAGCCGAAACAGTACCTTATCGAAAGGGTCATGGACCGCGCACGATCAAGGCCCGTTCGTCTTCATCTTTCCCCTCCTCTCCCTTTCAGCACATTCACTCACTCACACACACTACACTATCACAATTGTCGAGCGCCTATACGAAGTTCTGCCTGGAGCGGTGGGAGCTGGAGGGAGATGCCAAGAAGAGAAATGCCACGCTACCTCTTGGGAGGCACAGCACGTATGGGACTAATAACCATAGTAGTGGACACATTCGTAAACATCTATAAATCAAAAACAGGGGAAGTGATCTTGGGAAACGTAATGTACAGCATTTTTCATTTTGATTGTATGTTCACTTTGCTGGTGAAGAGTTTGTTTGTTGGTGAATATGAACGTAAGTTACCTAAAATGGTTATTATGTGGATTTAATTTACACTAGGGCACATTAGAGAGACATGCATTATCCAATGTTATGTACTAGCATACGTTTTTAAATTACATACTGTAATTTTGCAGCTGCGACTTTACCTTGTTAAAACCGTACCACTGTCTTATCTAGAGAAAATAATCTTTCATGTTAGCTGTATAAATTCTCTTGCATGAAGTATGTTTTGAGTGATCGTAATCGGGTTCCATCACGGCATGTCATTCGCACGGTTGGTGCTAAGTGGCGCTGTTAACGCGCGTCACCTTGCGGCGGGGCGGCGGGCCACGGGAAATTCCTTTGCTTCCGACGCTTTTTTGCGATCGCGTGGTGCTCGTACTCTTCTGACGATGAGTCATCTTGCGCCCAGCGAAGCGTTGTCTCGGACAGAGCGCGTCATCCCGCAGACGGGGCTGCCTGCCGTCTGCCCAACGCCCGCCGCCAGTTCTGCTGCTCTGCAAACGTCGTCTTTGCGTCGGAGTCCTCGTCTGCTGGCTTTTGCCTGATTATCTTCCGCACTTGTCTTCTTTCATGCATGCCTTATCTTTGCTCGTACTTCAGCACGTTGTATCATGTTTTTTTTTAATTTTTTTATTTGCTTTTCGATTTCTCATGGTCTGGCCATTCACCTTCTCACACCACCTCCTCTTTTAACATCTCTTATTCAACATCGTAGTTCTCTGTCAAATTCCAGAATTGGAGATGGTGCAAAAAATGATATGGACAATAGATAATGCTATCTAATGGCCATACCTTTATTTCCGAGATATACCTGTATTACTCCATGCCGTTATTAGAACAGTCTATACTTTCATTAGTACAGATTCCGTTTTTATTTCTCTTTTAAGACTTTGAATTGTTCATTGTTTCGTTATTTATGTTATTTTCCCGTATACATACGTATATGCCAAGTAATATGTAGTATTATAGTAAGTTATGTAATGCTGCGGAAAATCGATTTCGAGATTTTAACGGAAATACACATTTTGGGATCCACTGATACTGAAAAAGTGTTGTTTTTGTTGTTTTCAAAACGTCCGTCCATGTGACCGTCCGTCTGTGAACACCACTGACGCGTAAACCATTGGTAGGATTTTTTTCCAAATTGAAGAAACCCCTTTCCATCTGACTCGTATCGAAGCTTTGAGATTTTGAAAACCATTTTTCAAAATTTCATGACCCCCCCGGACATTTTCAAAATTTTCTCAAAAACGTTTCCAAACGTTTTCTGTAAATTTCTTGTAAGAATAGAGAAAAAATACACTTACAAAAGTGACCTAAGTCCGATTTTCAGGGTTAACTCTGAATTTTCGAAAATTGCAAGAGTTTGATGTTTTTTCGGCTTCTTCCTACAACTACAAAATTGAAGATAGAGATTTTTCTTTCAAATGAAATTTGTTTTCCATAAGTAGTTCTTTTATTAAGGCCATGTACATGTTTTTGAAAATTTTAGTAGATTTCATGCAATAGTGCGTGCAATATTTGCAATTTTAAAAATTAAGAAAACAATATTTGCTCAAAAACAGCCCCATTTTTTAATTTTTTTTGTAGGTGTAGTGCCAAATGGACCCTATTCGAAGACGTAAACGCCATATTGCTCTATTCATTTGTTCTTTCAAAAATTACAAAAATGTATTTTTTTACTTGTCTCTCACATCGTTAATATGTACATTACCGGCAATTTGTTCACATTGTGGTGTTAATGAGTACATGTGCTTTAAATAATGTCAGATAAAGCTTCTCGAAAACTCGACAGTTTTCTGTTAAAATGAAATCAACATTTCACATTTTCAGAAATGCTCAAACGCCATTTTCTCAAAAATGGCACCAAACTTTTTCTTCAAACTTTTCCAACGGATATTGCTAATTGCACTGTTAATATGATGTAAAATTCATTTGGGGCATTCTTTTGTTTTTTCAAAAATTACACAAAGTAATTTCTTTTAAATATCTTCACGTCATTAGTATGCACATTACATCAATTTGTGTACATTATTGCATTTTCGAGTCTAAGTGCTTCCAATGACTTCAAATGAAGTTTTCCGAAAACTCAATAGATTCCTTTCAAAAAGATGTTCAAATTTCGCATTTACAGTAACGCCCAAACACCATTTTCTTAGAAACAGCTCCACATTTCTCAATGAAAATTTCTATTTAGGACGAGCTTTTACTCTCTTTAATGTTCTTAAAATAATATTTCAGTTTATTATTTAGAAACAAAAATTTGCAAAAATTGTTTTAAAAAATGTACTTTGGGCGGCGATAGATGGCAGCTGGCAAGAGGATGGGGCAGTACCGTATAGCCAGTCCACATGAAGGAAATTAGAAGACTAAGTAGTACGAGAAAGTCTGGTCCATTCTGTGGCTTATATATATACTAACACCACCACCTACCGTGGCAGTCGTCGGAAAGAATGCTCTTTCGAGCTTTGAATATCTCAGGGGGCAGGATCTTTAGGGTGTGAGAAAAACATCCACCCAGACACAGAATTAGGTAAAACAGTAATATATTCTTAAAAAGTATTGCACAAATCAAACCCTTTACACTGTCACAAAATAAGAGAACAAAAAATACCCAATTGTTAACTGCGCGCTAGAACGCATGCAAATCCACTAGTGGTAATATCTCTTTGAAAATTTTCCAAAAACTTATTTCGTTATGGTTTCACTCTTCGCCTAGCTAGCGATAATTTTCCTTATAACATCCGTGCACGGAGTTCTTGTTTGGCCAATATTAGTGAATGAAATTTAATTTTTCCTACACTTCCTGAATTAATTTACCAGTACACATTATTACAGGTCTTACTGCTATTCACATACAAATTTTCCTCGTCAACAATTATATTCACAAACTGAGGAACAAAATTAATTATCTTTACTAGAGTTCGGAATGAAATGTACCACCGGCGTACGGGGTTATGAAATTCTTCGCCGTTACTCAATTTTTAGGCGAACATGCAAAAATTAGTATTCTGGTTTCTGGTGCTAACACTACCTTTCTAGTGCCTGTCTCCCACTTCAGTTTTATGCAAATTTGGAAGTCCAGCCGTGCCGCCACTCGCGTTCCGCAACGTAGCCCGCTTCGATGCTGCTCTGAAGGCCACTCGATCTCCTTTGCGCCTGCCATCAGATCCAGGGACCAGTCTTCTTTCGCCCACCACAAGATCCACGTACCAGTCTTCTTAACGCCCACCACCAGATCCACGTCTCGTTGAACTTCGCTTGCCTATCTTGCGACACGAGTACGCGTATTGCCAAGTCTCTCCGCGTGTGCTAGTTAGCGTGTCGTCTCACTAATACTTTACAAAAACTCGCACAGTTCCGCAACCACAGCCACTATTCTGCTTCGTTTAAATTTCACAGTACTTACAGCGTCTCATATAATGTTCTCCTTACATCACGTAGCCTCGCTACTCTATCACTTCTCCCACTTCCTAACGCCTCAAGAACCACCTCTCCGTCAACTATCCCGCTACCTTACTCGATTTCTCACACAAGAAAGGGCCTTTTTCTCGCATAAAAGTTGCCAGTTCTTTTACCTCAACAGCTTCGCATCGCTCGCCTGTAGGTAACCTTGGGGATTTTCTGCCGCTCGCCCCGCGTTGCCACCGTCTACCTTGCTTTCCCACGACGTTACCAGTTTCCCTCCCTCGAACTCCGGATTCCGCCACGCCTCCAATTTCCACACCCTTCTCCCGTTCTCCGGACTCGTACGATTCTCGTTCCAGTCCAAATCTTTCTCACCTGCGCTTCGCTCTTCTTGGGGTCGTCCTTCTGCCGCGCCTCGTACAAGTTTGTTCGCGCTTCCAGCCTCGAATAATTAATGTGGCTGAATTTATGCTTTAAATGCTCGGCCTACCTACCACACTTTGCGCGTGTG
Organism: Teleogryllus oceanicus; assembly: GCA_964035755.1. Lineage (NCBI taxonomy): Eukaryota > Metazoa > Arthropoda > Insecta > Orthoptera > Gryllidae > Teleogryllus > Teleogryllus oceanicus. Next base: position 13,479,611 of record CAXIVR010000003.1, read on the forward strand.
TGATCTCAGCGTGCAATATGAGATGCTGGATTTAGTTAATGGCCTTCTGCGCGAATTTTACAAATTTGAAATTATTTCGAAGTCAAACAGTCACTTCACTTGCTGTCTCAAGTATTGTGAATGCGAAGAATGTTTGTGCACTCCACTTCTTAATTACCTACTTTCGAAGATCACTTCTAAGCTAACTTTTAACTACCAAGTTAAACCAAACTCCTATGCTATCTAGTTACAATCGCCTTCAGAACTCAGTCTAGTCACCGTCGCTGCTGCAATCATAGAGCTCAGTCTAGTCGTCGTCGCTGCTGCAGTCAGGGAGGGGCATTAATATATATATATATATATATATATATATATATATAAAATATAATATAATTTTTGTATTTTGATCATTTTTTAAACATTTCGTAGTTTTTCATCTCATACTGTGCGTTCGTTGTGAGTGCGTGGCAGGTGAGCGGACCGTGTCCGAGGTCCTGCGGCTGGGCAGGGGGCCGTGGCCTGGAGGGCGCCTTGAGCGGAGCGGGTGGCGCGGCGCGTTGGGCCTCGCGGATTCCTAACTGCCTCGCCAATTTGCACTCCGCCCCGCCTTGTTGTTGCCACGAGTTCCCTTGCCTCTGCCGTGGGCGGGGACGCCGAGGGAGCTTCGTGGAGCGTAAGGCTGATTGAAAGGGCCGAGAGTGCGGATTCGAGTGCGCTCAGCTTCTCGGCTCGTTAGCGACTTCCGACTCCTCGCGGTTGAGCGAAGTGCGCCTCGGAGGGAGCGTCCGTCGCTTAGAGCTGCCAGCTGTTAATAAGTGTTGAAAAGTTTAGATTCTGTTCGGCGTCGTGGATGTGCAGTGGATATGGTAATTGATGAACAACGTATGCAAAAATATGGTGGTACACGAGATAATTTGTCATCGGAAGTGGATTCTTATTCTCCCACTTCCAACGCTTTTAAAAATGAAGTACACTAAATTATTACTTTTTTATTTAGAGCTTCCTAATTCAAAATAAGCATCTAAGAATTTCCTACTCCGACTCTTCAATTTTTCATTAACAACACCATTTTATGACGATTACTACGCTGTATAGGGCTTAATTTTTTTCTCATTGTAATTTGGGGGATTTGGAAAAAAAGTTTTGGATCAAATGCCTAAACTGACTCTTTTGTAATCTCGTGGGGATATAAGAATGTTTCAAAAGACGGTACACTCAACCATTGCTGGACCCTGATTCTGTAATTAGTTTCAGCCGTGAAATGATCATCCCATTAGCAAACGGTTTATCTCTGCTTAAAAGATCATGAATTCTGCCGATTGGTTGCTATATACGAAATGAATCATCATCATTTTTGCTAGCTGGGTTTTTAAGTCTCATGCGCACTACAGTAATGTAGCTTTTTCGGCAGAATAGGGTGGTGTTCCTACTAAAGATACAGAATGCGAACTAAAATATACTTGTAATTTGTATGCGTATTGTTCAGTTTGCTTGTATTATATGCGTAACAGTATCTACGTGAGTTTTTCTTACTTTCTAACACAACGATTTCCTAAAAATTAAAATGTTGCAAATCATTTTTTTCTGATGATTAATTTGCATCTTTCTCATCAACCTCCTAAGCAGTTTTCTAATTGTGCGGATTCTAAATCATTATCGAAGAGTGTTGGACTTCACAAATCATGTCATCTTACCCGATGCAATATTTTATCTCTGATACAATGGGTTAATATGATAAGTCGTTTACGTTATGAGGCAAATTGAATGTCAAGTCACGAGTGTGATGCAAATTGTTCAGTTTGTTGTGTATTCTACGTGTAATCGCGTGTTTTTTTTGAAATATCATTGGAACTGCAATACACAGAATGTTGTAAACTTAGATGTTTTAAGTTATCCAGTCATAGAGTCATCTTCAAAATAGGGGAATTTTACGATTCTGTATCTTACAGCACACGTATTTTGTTGTGCTTATTGCATTCGTGCTTGAATTATTGTTTGTATTATCTAATGTTATGGTTCAGCGTTCTTGTCGCTCTTAGGAGAGATATTACTGTGAAATATTTTCCGCCAACGAAATGATTAGAGGAATTTCCTCAGTTGATATTACTGATAAGGAATTGATGATGTAGACAAATCTCTAAGATTTCATCCATTACGATAGAGTGAGATTATTGTTTAATAGACACTTAGTATAATTTTTGATAGCAGCCTCTCCCCCAGTGGCGCACCTCCCTGGCCCCCAGCCTCTCCCCCAGTATACCGCACCTTACGGAAGTTACCTCTGTCATAGTTTTCCTGAAAAGTGAAACCTACGTATCACGCATAAAGTAAGGGAAACTACGTTGTCGAATCCTTCCTTTGACCAAACGTTACTACACTTATCACTGGTGAAAAGATGACACGGCCAGCAAAAATGTTCGTTTAAGGCAACTCGTTATCCATTTGTGACTAGAATAATTTGAAGAAAAGAAGCATCTCCTGCACTTTCGCTTCCTGTCTTGACATTTTGCTGGCCACTGGAAGTTCTGGTGTGGGCCTACCGTTGTCTTTTATTCTGAGCTTCTCTGAAAAACCCAATACTATGAAATTCAATTCTTAATAATTATTCTATAATACAATCACACGAACCACTAGCTCCTGGATTCATTATTCCGGACAGCAGGTCATTAGTCCCGTACGTGCAATGCATGTTTTTCATCTGGAGGTGGCGGTGATCTTCCCACACTGGATAACGTGATCCGGCACCGACCTACCGTCGACTAGCGGGGTTTTCCTCAACCAGGTATCTCCCACCAGCGAGTCACTGCCCCAACCGGGACAAGTTCAGTGCCTAACCGATCACCCGGCATGCGTGGTAGTGCATGTTAGTGTGTGTGTGTGTGTGTGTGTATGTGTGTGTGTAAGGAGAGAGGATAGGACAAGAAAGAGGAAGGAAAGATCGCGCACGGTCCGTGGACCGTTTGTTAGAGTACTGGTCCGACATTCGCCTGGTGTTGATCGGAGAAACTACGGAAAACTACCGATCAGAGCAACCGGCCGCTAGAATTCTCCTCCAGGCAGCGACTGAATTCGACCTAGCTAGTGTCGAAAATCCTGCCGCGGTCGGAACTCTATCCCAAGACCTCCCGGTCAGAGGCACTGCAGGGACATCAGTTGATGCACTGAGCACAGCTCCCGGTGCTAGCTTCTGAATCATTAACGCATGCCATTTTCACAAAACCCTGGGAGAAGCAAAACTTACGATCACCGAACGTTTACCGCAATATTTTTCAATGCCTACCGACCGTCCAACCGCGCAACGTCTCCTCTCCCTGCCCTTGAAACACGAGGAGCCGACAAAATCTCAATAACGTTTTACGGGACTACCATACTCATGAAACATTTCTTATACACTTCGAATTACTAGATATACGTGGTGTATCGTAGAATTCGCAACTCCACCCCTATTCAGATTGTAATTAGTAGGGACATATTTTAATGAAATGTCCCATTTACTTTTCACTTTAGAACAATCCCGTTTAGTATAGAAATCCATTTTATGTTATGACAGAAGGAAATGAACCATTTTTATAATTTTTTGTTGCATTTTTATCGATTTCGGTTAATAAGTATTTTTTAAAACTTTTCCCATAATTTCTAATGCATTTTAGCCTGTTTCATCGATTTTAATGTCATTTTAATGGTACTTGCTTCAAATTAAATTTACGAGATGCACCAAAAGTTCTCCACAGAATTCCTGGCTATTCCTATTCGATTTCTTCACTCAGATGTTGTAATGTCAGCCGTTGTGAGTATGTAACCTGTTCCTGTGACGCCTGTCAGCGTCATTTGTGGTTCAGCCGATTTCGGGATAACTAAAGACCGATTTTCTGGTAAAGAACAATCCAAACCAAAAGTTTGACACCTGAATTCACTTGAACGAATAGAAGCAGCCGCGATTACATCAGTAACATTTTCAACAGCTTAAGTATTTCATCTAAACTGGTTTTGATCACATTTTTTCGTCATTTTTCTTTGCCTTTAGGGCATTTTAAAAACATTTTAAAAGCATTTTCTTGATAATTTTTGGCGATGTTTGTCCTGAAAATCCGCCCCCTAGTAATTAGGTAATGCGTGACTGATACAAATGCGCGCAGCGGCGTATCCAGACGTTACTTGCTAATACCGTTGAAAATTAATTCCACAAGTTAAGCCGCCGTCCGGGGACAATGACCCGCTTTGTGGATTTCCACATTTCGTGGGGAAACGCTATCTTTTTTTTTTCTCTCTCTCTCTTTTTTCGTGTCTTCAAAAGTGTTCCTGCGAAATGTGACAGCAATGGGTACTGTGATTCAAAAGTAATTGTTGAACAAGTTATTGTAGAAAAATACTCACATATACTACGTACCCGTTTTTTTATCGCACTGCTGTGAACACCAACTGGAGACTATATCAGAGAGATGCATATTTCTTACGATTGAGTGCACATACCAACATACTACATTCATTTCTGTATAAGATGAGTTGGGGGCTGTAACAAGATAAACCACATGAAGCACTGCAAGTTTCTCGGTATTCGTTAATGTTAATATTTCTTTTTTGTTGAAATGTCTCATCTTGTTTCTGCAAGTTCGTCATAATTATCCACAAGACATGTAACAAAAGAAGCCACACTTTCACCAATATCCAGATATTACATAATAATAATAATAATAATAATAATTATTATTATTATTATTATTATTATCATTATCATCATCATCGTAAAATTTACGTTTACCTGGAGGCTTGCTGTGGCGGGTGTGGTTGATCTTGTTAGTGCTCCAAACCCTTCATGATTACGATCATGTTTACCGTTCGTGTAAGCACTGCTCTATCGCTTGAATCTCTCCATCTGCGTGTTGTGCATGCTTATGATGAGAAACGGAATCTGCGCGTGGCTGTGAATGGCGCGTCTGCCGTCCCCGCGCCCGAGGATGGATCGGCGGAGAGCGGTCGGACGGACGGGCGTTGGCGGAGGAGCGGGCAGGCGCGGCGCCGCAATTAGAGCGTAACGCCGCGCCGCGACAAAGGCAGGAAACGAACCGACGGCGGCGAAGGTGGCGGAGGGGCTCGGTGGGTGGCGTGGGCGCGAGCCGCCGCGTCGCGTCGCGTCGGCGTGGACCGAGGTATGGGGCTGGAGCTGTGGCGACGCATGGTGCTCATCAAGGGAATGGAAACAGAGACGACGCAAGATGGCGACTGGCAGGGCATTGATGCGTGTATGAAACGCACATGAGTGTGGCCTGAGAGAAATGCAACTACTGTTGAATTAGATGAAGAGATGAATGGACAAAAATAAGGGCAAAGGATGAATTAAATTGATCGATAAGAGTGTGGGAATGAAGGGGTGGACTGGACCGTGTAATAATGAGTGACACTATTGTTAATTTTCCTGTGGTGAAGGGAGCTGTAAAATGAATGGAAAAAATAACGGCCTCAAAGTAGTCATATTGGTGCAAATAAGAAAACCTTTCAAATACAATGGAAAGTCCATATAAACGACTCAAGGTCAGCTGGTGATGAGTTTAAGAAAACGGAAAAAGGGTTTGTAACAATGTCGCTTATGATGGTGACATGACACGAAAATTGTTTTAGGGATGTCAACGGCTGTGTTGAAAACGCTGGGAACGCGGTAGGTGGGAAACGTGTCTGCGCAAGGCAAGGGCGGTGGGTAAGGGATTTTTCCCCTCCCGTCGACCGGGAGAGGTGGCTGGATGCATCAACTGATGTCACTGCAGTGTCTTTAACCGGGAGGTCCTAGCTTCGAGTCCCGGTGGTTGCAGGATTTTAGACACTAGCTTGTCGAATTCAGTCGCTGCCTGTAGGAGAATTCTAGCGGCCGGCTGCTCTGATCGGTAGTTGTCTGTGGTTTCCTCTATAAACACCAGGCGAATGCCGGAGAAATATCCTAACAAACAGGGCACGGACCGCACGCAGTCTTTCCTTCCTTTTCCATGTCATTTTCTCACCTTTTACACACATACTTGCACTAACATGCACTACATTGCCACACAAGCCGGGAGACCGGTCGGGGGCTTAGAGCTTGCCCTGGCTGAGGCGGTACTCTGCTGGTGGGAGACACCTGGTTAGGGGAAAACCTCACTAGTCGACAGTAGGTCGGCGCCGATTTCGCCATCCAGCTGGGGAAGATCACCGATGAAAAACATACACCACACTTACGGGACTAATGGCACCACTAATTTACGCGCCCGGAATCACAATCAATCCCCACCCTTTGGCCTCAAAGCTGCTCTATAATCGAGTGCGCCCCGTGGAGTGGGGGGGGGGAGGCAGCGCCATCTCTTTGCAGTGGGCCCGAATAAAATCTTTGCTAAGGGAGCTTTTCAGACGAATTGAAACGATTCAGAGGCCGCCCAAAAATTACGTAACGCACATTTTGAGTATTTGAAAAACCTCTCTCTCTTCCCTCTAATGCACACTTGAAGCGTTCCCCCCTAAATAATTACATAACGCTTGCGACAAGCCCGCCTCCCATTTACAAGTAAAAATATTTTTAATAGTAAAAATCATTAGTATTACTTTTTGATTTATTTACTATTTTATTTATTTAGTTTGCTAATATGTGTGTGTGTGTTTTACGTAACACTAAACTAACACCCTCTACCCCTATGAAACAGCGTAATGCTGCGTCAAACACCCTCCCACCTTTTTAGCGTTATGTAATATAAGGACATCCCCTAACCTGACAATTTTTTGAAAGGTTTATCCTGTATTAAAAACATGTTATTTTGGATCAACAAATTCATTATTCCTGAACTGTAATCAAATCGTGATTTGATTAGGTATGTTACTAGCAGAATTATTTCTCTTTAACACTACGCGAGGAACTTAACAAATGGATTCGCCCCGTTTATTAAGTATTTTTTTAAATAAAAATTTAACTGTTGGACTTTTACGAATATCGTAAAGTTTAATACCCCTATTATATTTTCGTTTTCGCTGGTGTTCTGGTTCTATTTCGACCTAATGTGTGGCGTGTTTGGCGCACGGCGCCTGCCGACAAGGAAAATTGTGCGGTAGAATCGATGGCCGCCGTTTTTATTTGCTCGTCGTATGGTATAATTCCTGGCATTCCGAGAGCAAGCTAATGGGATTCGCCGCGGGCGTCTTGCCGGAGATGGATGGTGGCGGAAACGTCACTTGACGCGGGTGCGTTGCGCCTCGCCGCGGGTGGACTTGCGTTTCATCATCCACTTGCCACAGCAATGTGCTATTGCTTAAGAGCCAAGGCGTTTGCTATTTAAGAATTATGTCGGACTTATTTACTCTTGTACATCATTACATCTGCGTGGGTGTTATTACATTCTACGTTGTAATACGAATACATGTATTATATAAACCGTTTTTTAAAGAGAGCATTGAGAGACCTGTGATATATCTATTTTTACTCTTTACATACGTGTATATTGATGAGAACTAAACATTACTTTTATATGTGAATTTACAATAACTAATGGTTAGAAAAAGCATATGAAACTCCAAACACTGATCTAACTATTAGTCATTCTGTGATTTATATTTATTCACATGAAGCAAACATGAATTACATGTAGATTTTTCGATGAACTTCCGTGATTTCTCATCATTTAGTGAAACTTCTCTTCTCCGTAGAAGTCACAACATACTCATTCTTAAAAAATACTGGTATCTTGAAGAGGGTCATTAATTTGGCAAGAGTTCGTCTTGCGCAATTATTGTTTTTCCCAAAATTGGCGAGGATATGTGTTTTTTTCAATTGCAGCTTGAGAATTGTAATTAGAGTGGACTCCGGCTATAATGATCTCGGATATAGTGATCCCTCGGTTTTAGTGAACTTAAGTCACTGGTCCCGTTTCTTATACATTACAAATGAACATAGGTTATAGTGAACCAGAACCTAGGGTATAGTGAAAGGAAATACGTCGTAGAAATTAATTCCCTCGTGGAAAAGAATATATCACCACAGTGCCACAAATTCCAGCACCAGACAGAACAGAAAAAAATGTCGGCCAAAGGTCGTAATAGAAGTGTCTCATGAGGTGAAGATAGCGGACCTGGAATGGGGATCTTACTGGTGACCTTATGCCACTCAGTTTGACTGCGGAAACGAAGGCAGTGTTCTGCGTGTGCTATAACTATTGGCGGCGACGCGCGTTTGCTTATTTCAGTTTCAGCTTGGTGTCTTCCGCGGGCGAAGCGCGTTGTGTTCTATGCAGGCGACTGCCAAGCCTGGCGACGTCCGTCGCGCGGAAATGCGATCAGTTTCATTAGCCGCTTGCGCCAGCCCGCTCCGATAGGATCTCTATGTTATTAGTCGCGTAAGTGGGCCTTCGGAAAGTTGGACGGTGTTTCAAAAGTGGAAGGGGCATATAAGGGGGTCAACTGCATTACGATACTTAAGAGACAGTGGACAATGTAGAATCAATTATGAAGAGAGCACGTATGTAAAATAAAAATTCATTATTGTGCTCAAAGTTGTTCTCTACAAACCTTTTCCGAACATAGACGTCGCCGATCAGTTCTTAACGAGGATTCGGGGTGACTGAATGTAGGTTCTATTTCTACAGAAAAAATTGAACACTAGATTTCACCACAAAGAAGAAAAAAGATTCACCACTAAGAATTGTATTCGAAATATAAAATACGCTCATAGTATATTACAATGTTTAGGAGGCGCTGGTGTTCAAGTGAATAGTAGTACCTAGTATCGAGTGATGGATCACTGGGGAGGGGGTTCAAGGCAATATCCCCCCCCCCAAATCGAATAACGCGGTAAGACAATTTTGTGTACAAAAATATTAGTTTTCGATCGAATAACGAATGTGTTGATTGAAACATTAGCAAGAACGTGGTTGAAATTTCTTTTGTTTATAAAAGTCCGCTCATCTTTTACTCAAAGTACGCAGTAAGCGGGGGGAGTGGTGAGCGGGGGAGGAGGAAGGGTAAGTTTGACAACTCATGGCGAAGATACGGTGGTCATAGATGCACAGCAGCATTACATTTGATTTGTACGAAAGATGATTCCGTAACGGAAATTGCAGGCGCGCATCTGAAATGTATAGTAATCCGTAAAATATGTTAAAATATGTAATTATATAAAATATGTAAAATAAAAATAGTTTAATTCTTCAAATTCTTGAAACTTAAAAAATATTGAATGCAGGTATCTAGTTCCTGTAAAAACATGTAATTACATGGAAATCCGTTCCCTAGTAATTACTAATGAAAAATGTACGAAGCAAGCAATTGAAAATAATTGATTTTTTAAGGACAAATAAACATATTGAAAGCTTCAGTTCGTGTTTAATGTATTTTGCTGTATCTTTATATTAATGAAATCAGTAATTGTGGAGAAATTCTATTTAATTTTGCTATCAGCGGATATTGTAAACCTTTGTTACAGGGAACCAAAAATGTTGGGCCCCAGAAGTTGACTATAACCGGAGTTCATTGTAGATAGCCCGGCAAGCACAATTATTTACATTCTTACTAATGAAATTACAATAAAGCACTAACTGCTCGTCTGCCTTCAGACTTATGAATTTATCATATTTAATATTATTCTCAGAATCCCAAACGGCAATCCAAACAGTTTGTAGTATTTCTGGCAACGTTGAAATGATTATCGATAGGAGAGCGCTTCGCCACGATTACAACAGAGTTACACCTATTATAATTACACGATTGCAACTATTATAATTGCTTGGCTTCTCCCATAACACGGAATAATCGGTTTCGAAATAGATTTACAAAATATGTATTACACTTACGGGACTAATGAACTAGTCAGTTGACACACCCAGAAACGCTAATCAATCAAAATCTGCGACTCTTACTGCGAGGTCGTGGGGTACGAGTCCCGATGATAGAATTTTCGACACTAGTTATAGGACTAGGTCGAATTCAGCCGCTCACTAGAGGGGAATTCTAGCGGCCGGCTGCTCTGATCGGCAGTTTTCCGTGACTTCTCCGATCAACATCTGGTAAAAGATGTACCCTAAAAAAAGGGCCATGGACTGCGCGTGATCTTTTCTTCCTCTTCCATGCCCTATCGTGACCTTTACACCCATCCACAAACACATACACACTTACATGCACTACACTCCTTCATACGCCAGGAGACCAGTTGGGAGCTTAGAGCTTGTCCTGGCTACTTTGACGCAACGCCTCTCCAAGCCCCTTGGGAGGCGTTGAGCCATTCCTTCCCATTAGGAAGGAATAAGGATAGGAGTAGGGTTTAGGACATTTCACAGGGGTTGGACTAGCCCTTGTGAAGCAGCCCAACTCGTTTTGTTGGAACAAATTTCACATGAGATTCGACGGGAATCGAACCCGGATCTCAGTGGTGAAAGGCCAGCGACTTAGCAATGAGCCAGGAGTTCAGCTGGGAGGGTGATCCGTTGGTGGAAGATACCTGGTTGGTGAGAAAACAGCAAAGCCGCCTCGCTGGGCAGGTCGGCGCCGGATCTCGCCATCTTGCGGGGAAGATCACTGCCACCTCCCGCGATAAGAAATAGCATGCATTACACTTACGAGGTTAATGACCTTAGCAGTAGGTGCTCCCGGAATCACCAATTAATAATACAACTAAAGACTTATGGAATCGCGTTGAAAAAATTAGTGCAAAAGAAGTGGAGCGTTATCTGGAGAACATTCAAATCTTGTGTTTTTAGGAAATCATGGTAAATTAAGTCATTTACTTCACTGAACATTCTCTTAATTAAAGAGTGTCCACTATTTCGAAAGTACAGAGAGGAGTGTACAGAGATGGAGGCAATATTGAAAGAGTCCTGGAATCCACTCATTATTAAGAAAATATTCTAAAATATTTGTGGACTGTCAATGCCCTTTAATGAATTACAAATTATATTTGTTATACCCTGTGGTCAAACACATTTTTTTGTCAGCATATAAATTTACAAATGTTCTTTTCACTCTAATATGTATCGTGTGTAATATTTCGTATTAGTTGTTAAAAAATCTCAGCAGTCAATACGATTATAAATATAGCGAAGAAAACATATGTTCAATAATCCAATATTTTTAAAACCACAACATGAAAAGTTGCAGATTGTTTACGAACCCTGAGTTTAGTAGGTTTCCACTTATTTTTCTCATTGTTACATGGATTCCTTTTCCTCCCCCTACCCTCCCTCGCGGTCGCTGAGCTGCCCATCGCTGCTGGCGTTGCTTGACGCGACTCCCGGCGGCTGCTGTTAGGTCGCGTGACCGCGCCGCGCCGTTGTCCTGTCGCCCGCCCTCGCGCCCGGATTTACGGCCGGCGAGAGGTCCCTCCCGGCGAAATGGAAAACGTCTGCGGCGAGGGCGAGAGACGTGACGGCCGCGTATCCAGTGGCCCTTGCCAGACCGGCGGCCGCTCCGAGCGGCGCCCGCCATACATCATGCAGGACTCGCCAACTCCCTCCCGAGTGCGTTGTCAGGAGTGAGGGGAAGCGACATCGGAAATGTGCCTGAGTGAAATGATACAAAACTATGGTGTGGTATTTTTAATAATTAAAAAAAAAAACTGTGCTGTAGGGAAAGTGGTAATGTGTAGAATTAAGTGTGTTTGCAAAAGGAGTGTGCGTTCTAGTGTAAGCACCAAGTTTGTGACGTTACGCATTGTACGGTTTATGCAATTTGCGCGACGGGCCAGAGACGGCGAGAAATCGACACGCAATGAAAATTTAAAAATAATAGAAAAAAAAACGTGTTGTGAAATGTACTCGTATTTGATTCTGTGTTTTATACCATTCGTCTTTTGTGTTTAACGTTTGATATTCTGATGTTGCAGACTATTGTATCATACCGTTAATTAATAGCAGCAGAGTTTGCAATGACGTAATATTCTCTTATTGTTTCCGACTGGAAATGGTGGATAGATCGCTATTCGTATATGGAGTTGTTTTCAAAAGTTCAAGGTAAAAAAAAGTGTTTTTTAGTGATTTACAAGGCATCGACGCTTGTGAACCACTGTGAATTACTGTAATCTCTTTGTGACGTAATATGAATCGTTACGACTTGATTCACCACACTGAAGATGCAATTGAAACTTTTTTGTAAAGAAACATTAAAAAAAAAATCATGTAGAAACTTTTCCGCGTTACTTTAAACCCGAAGATGGTCGAGCCTTGTGACTATATTTAAACGATCTTTATTTTATACACCTGCGTAAAACATAAACATTTTAACATGAAAATTATCCGCAGTAGGCGACACGAAGTGCTCGTTGTATGGATCAAGATCTTTCTGAATGTAGTGAACCTCGTGTTTGTTGCATACTCGAGTCATTTCGGGAAAAAATCAATGTGGACTCGGCAAAGTAATGTTACTTTGTGAGGGTCATTTGCTACATCCTGCAGGAAGCTTGTCAATGTAGTGCCGATATTTTCTGCATTTGCATAATAACTGGCCAATAGAGCCAAACGTATATGCTGCATTTGCATTTCAATTCCTCGCCGTCCATAATTTATTAGTGGATATTGAAAATGAAATAATAGAATCCTTTATCAAAAATGAACTCTGTGACAGGAGAGTAATGAATACGCTTATTTCTCTATTTGTGGAAAGTTGGAACGTTTTTTGAAGTGACACGTTCCGAGTTGTCTGCTTCGATAAAAAGACACTATGTAGCAACGTTTTTCCTGCATGACTGAGTCTTTATCAACTGAAGTACATTGGTAATTAAATTGATGTTTTTTTTTAAGTGCCTTTCCGCTAGGAGGATATCGTTCAGTCATTAATTTCGATGTATTTTTTGAAATTTAAAATTATCCCATTAAATCTTCAAGAACAGCGTCTTTGCCGAGACTTTCCTGACAGCTTCAAAAAATGCTTATTCAATTTTGTTATCTTATTAATGTCTTTGAAAGTATTCATTTTTTGGTTCAAAATAAGGTTTCCCTAAATTTGTACGAGTATAACAAAAGTATTACAGCCGTAGTGCCACCCGCATATTCTGAGAGAAGAAAACATTCAAATACTAGCATTTTGTTTGTAAAACTTCCAGTGAAAGAAATGGTAGCCGGCCTGGATAGCCGAGGCCGTTAAGGCTGGAGGGCTGTGGCAGCCAGAGACGCGGGTTTGAATCCCGCCTAAGGCATGGATGTTTGTGTTGTCCTTATGTGTTCTCTCTACTGTCCCCCTACAGTTTAAAACTCAGAGTGGTCGCTATTTGGCCAAATATGTTAAAAAGCGACCTAAAAAAGAAAAAAATGGTGATAAAGTAACAGAATAAATTGCTGTTAATAATCACCAAAGAAAGCTGCATTAAAATAGTGCATTAAATAACGATGATTAATACACGAGTGTAATATAAACTTCACACAAGTGTATTAATTACATTACATCTTAATTACATTACATCGAGTATCATACGATACTTTTTCTACGACTTTTATAAGTAAACTTACACATTGAATCATTTCGTGGCAGTTGTCATGCAGGATTCAACCAAGGCCACCTAGCGGGCAGCTCCCTAACCCAATCTTCGCTTGCTGCCGCAGGTGACTATGGTTACCAGTCCGCGTGCGAGGAAGTACTGCGCTAGTCAAATAGGATCATAGTGAAATTACGATAAAATTTATTTAAAATAATACACCGCGACAAAAAATTACTAATAATAAAAGAAATTAAAACTGACTAGTATCAAATAATATCAAATGCAATTTTAATGTAAACAGTCGAACGAAACAATTACTAGAACGTTCTAATATTCATTTAATGATTAATTGTCAATACTTTGTTTGTAAGCCTCTCTGGTCAAGAACCTGATCATAATGAAATCTGTTCGTAATGGTGTCATTATGCAACTGGTTGTAACCATTAAACGATGCATTATATAATGGAATAGAAAAAAAATGTAAGTGCATGGTTTGGTCGTCGTTTATAAGGAAGTTTTTGACTTTCATCTAATAACAAATTTTGTTAATATAATAAAAATAATATTAGATAAATTAAATAGAGGTACCTCGAGATATAAATTTGTAGGGGCATGAAAATGCAATAGGGTAGACATATCAGTATTTCGCCGGTATTTACTGACATTCAGTGTGTCTTAAATTGGGTTCTGATAAGATTTTATTGTATATAAATACATTCTACTAAAATAATATCCATATCAGTTTTTATTGTTGAAAATTACATTTCGCCATTCTGTTGCGATTTATTTTCTCTTAGCCCTGCAATACGTTTATGCAACTGGTTACAAATTTTGTGGAAGCAACTTGTCTTACATTTTCTTTAATGACTTTCAGCAGTGTAAATGGTTGCCTGGTTTCTAGTTAATGACGAAGTTGCATACCATTATTACCTGAAATGAGCCGATCTCTCGTACAATTTTCTATGTCTCGGACTGAAAAAAGGCATTATTATTATTATTATTATTATTATTATTATTATTATTATTATTATTATTATTATTATTATTTGCTGACTAACGGTTGTTTAAATTGAACTCTGTGCAATGATGAGTAGTTCTCTCAGTGTCCTATAGAGTTAAAAACAATCCAGGTAGGAATTGAGACCGTTGTATAAAGCGAACGTGAAATTAAATCAGAAATCAATACTTTCACCTCTTAAAAGTGGTAGAGACGTACGTGTACTAGGGGCTTTGAATCTGCTGGGATTGGGCGATAAAGAAGTTTCTAGCTGAAGAGCAGTGTACATTTACTGCGAGGCTCTGTCCACCTCGTTCGTGGATAATTCAGGAGCAGGGGCTCTGCGGCCGGTCTCTGCGTTCAGCCTGCGTCCGTACCCCCGCCCCGTCCCGCCACTCCCCTCTCCGCCCCACCACCCACTCCCTTCCTCGCCCCACATTCGCGGCCGGCCTCGCTACCTGGCCGCGTCGCCCCGCCCGCTTGCCTGACGATAAAGTCGCCCGCGCCCTGCATAATGCATTCGTCCCAGCCCGGCGCCGGCTGAGGGCGAGGGGATGGAAGCAGGGACGGCGGCGCAGCGCAGCGCCCTGCCGTATGCCGGGGCGACAGCGCTGTCGGTTGACGCATCGATGGCGATGGTATTGGGGCAGCGGCGTCGGTACCTACTGAGGCGAGAGATAATATTGACGGCGCCTTCGCCGGTGGCGGTTGCAAGAAAAGCAGCATGGAGGGTGGTTCTGGTGTGGAAGAAAGAGCTGCTCCAAGAGCAAGAGCTCATCAATGTATCAAGGGACGGTACGAAATATGATGCTAGGCCCATTTTTGTGATCTCTCCACTTTTTCGAAAATCGTTGAATGTTAACATTTGAAAACTACAAAATTGAAGGTAGTTTTGCCTTAGACAATGTCTGTTGGCTGTCTTGTCTGGACCGAGGATCCCAGCCGCATCAGAATCGCACTGAAGATGGCCGCAATGCGACTGAAAAGCTTTCTGCAGAAATAAAAACCTACGCCAAAACAACGCCTCAAATCTATTGCTATGACGCAAATGTAAACTCCACATCATTTCCTATCACAATATCTTTGTAAAATATCAGCTTTTAAAAAAATGTCACGTACAAGTTTTCTTTTTTGAAAGAGAAGATTTCGCTTAATTTGTGTCTAAAATTTATGGAATTTCTAAAAAGAAATATTCTCTCAAAAACCACTCAAAATTGTTTATTAATTTTTCTCTTCGCATGTAACAATGGACGGTAAAGAAATTTGGTGCTAGTCCCATTTTACGCTAACTCGGATCGGATCTTACCGTTAGAGTTCGAACCGTCTTCCAGCGGAGTGGTATGGCTGACGGCGAGTCAACTCCAAGGACCGGAGTTCAAGCGTCAGTGTGGAAAATATGTTCTCCAAGCGCTCGGATACTCGTCTTGTAAAGAAATGCGAACTATTGTTTTAAAAAAGTTAGATTAAAGGAATTCTCTACTTATTAGCAAGCTATCTGAAATTTTTTTACAACACAGTGAAAGGTTTCTTAATAAAAGATTCTATAAAAATATGAATATTGGTTGAAGTTCCACCTTCGGAGAATGAACTTTATTAGAAGTCAAAGGTTAGAAAACATGAATATGAATGTATTCATTTGTATCAATTCCTAAAGGTACCTTTCGTCGGACGAGGAGGGAGAAGATTGCTCTTTCTTGTACCGTTGCTGATGCTGTTGTGTATGCGCGTACGCCGGACAATTGGAACCGACTTGTTTTCAACTCATATGAGAAGACGCACGTTATTATTAAAATATTAGTTATTAATACAATATTTTTTGTAATATTTGCAGAAATGCATATGTTTGTCTTGGAATAGATTAGCAATGTTTTAATAACATTGAAGGTATGAAAACAATTCCAAATACCAACCAATTTATAAAATTAATTTTGAAATATTGTTTTTACAGTATATTATCGTCTGAAACATCGAAACAGAAAAAAACAATGTAATATAACTTTTAAATTATACATACAATAAAAAGTAAATAATTGCCTCAATATTTTACCTAGCGATAAGTGAAGTCCAGCTCTTGCCAGCTGAGCTCCGAATTACCCCTGTGGGTCCGTGGTTAAGGGTGGCGGTGATGGCAGCGCATCGACCATAGGCACCGCCATCGGTTCGCACCGACCCGCGATGCTGCACCTGACACCTCCGCCATCGATTCACAGATTTGACCGCCGCCGCCGTCACTGCTTTCGTCTCCGTCGCCAAGAACGAGCAAGCTCGCCTCTGCCCCGCCCGACCCAGCTTTCTACTTATCCTCCGGGCGACCGTACTTCCCGCTTGAAGCCTCAACTCGCCAGGGGCCGGGGAGGGAGACGCTTCAAGTGGCCCTGTTCTTTTGAAGGGCGGCTTTCGGTTCTCGTGGAGGAATCTTATCCTCTTCGGTAATGGAAGAAAATGCAAGCGGTCGTGGGGCTGTGCAATTGCGTCTGTCCTTTTTATTTTCTTGACAAACACAATCATAAACACAATATGGTATGGATGTCATGTTCATGTTGTATTTGATTGCCTCGTTCATGCGAATTTGTATGATTTTGTATGAATTTGTACAAAATTAGACCCAGAGGTAAGCTCATACAGCGAAATGAGTTGGAAATGAAACACGTTATTTATTTATTTAGTCAAAAACTGAATGTGACGTATGGGGGAGAAAATCATCTGCGTACGCATTCTTGAGTTTCAGAATCCCTTCCCAACAATTTAACTATTAATAGTTGAAAGATGATGATGATAATAATAATAACAACAAAAAATAATAATAATAATAATAATAATAATAATAATAATAATAATGATAAATTTAAAAAAGCGAGAGATTGACATTTCAAAAACTAGATATTTTCGTTGCCGAATTATAGAAAACGTATTTGTAACGGTAAACGAACGGATTTGATTTTTCTCTATTGCTAACAAATAGAAACTCACCCTAAGCTCTGCTACCACTACAAGCAAAAGGAAAGCGCAACAAACCGTGCGCATAATGAAGCTACATTTACGTCCAGAAGCAAATCAAGGGGCCATCTCAGCATTTGCTCAATGGATCAGGGAAACTGGACAAGCCGTCCGAGATGGGGGTCATTGACCCGGAAGCTGAAGTACATTATTTGTTACAGACATTTAAGTCTTTTTTTTTAAATTATACAATGCAAATGTAAACTAATTCATTATACTATATCATTGTTTTGTTAAAGTAAACATTATTCTTTTTGACGATAAGTATAGTCTCTAATTGTATAGAAACAGTTTTGCGCAGAAAAATTTTACTTTTAACTTAAATTTGTGTACCAATTTTAATTGTTTAATTTCATCTGGCAATGCGTTGTAAAGTAACGTACATGTATTGTATGTGGATTTCTTGTAGTAGCTGTTGATACTGACACTTGATTAACATGATTTCTACGTCGAGTGTTATAACTATAAATATCAGTATTTCATGAAAATATGTTCCCACAGTTAAGTAAGTCAGTTTTGACAAATACTACAGATTCGTAAATAAATAGGCAAGGCAATGGTAAGATTCCAAGCTCAATGAAAAGAGGCTTGCAGGGATCACGTGGATGGCATTTTTTTTTATTATTCGGATAATTTTCTTTTCCAGTCTAAATGTCTGGGTACTAAAGGATGAGCTTCCCCAGAATATTGTGTCATATCTCAGGCGGGAATATACATTTGCAAAATACACACAACGAGCTGCATGAAGGCTAACAGAATTAGAAAGAATTCTGAATGCATAACATAAAGAGCTTAATGTAGTGTTTAATTCTGTAGTATGTACATTCCATTTGAGGTTTGATTGAATTGAGAGACCGAGAAATGTTGTTACCTTAACATCAGCTAATTGCATTGAGACAGTTTTCCTTCGTTAACTATTAATTTATTACAAAACCAGTTTGAAACTTCTGAAATTGTACTATTTATTGTTTCTTTTTTGCAAAGAACATTCGTGTCATCGGCAAACAGAACTGTTTTTCCATTTTTAATAGATGAGGGCATATCGTTTACGTACAACAGAAAGAGGATAGGACCTAAGATCGAACCTTGTGGGACCCCATGTTTAATTGGCAAAGAATTGGAAAGATAAGTAAATAATGCCTTTTCGTGCCAGTACGGTATTTCCACTCTTTGAGATCGATGTTTAAGGTACAAAGTTATCCAATCTAGGGCAATACCACGAATTCCATTAGAAGGTAATTTTGAGAGCAAGCTGTTATGGCTAATAACGTCAAAAGCTTTCGAAAGATATAAAAATATCCCAATGGGTTCTTCATTTTGGTCCATTGATGAAACAACATCTTTAGGGAAAGAAAAAATGGCAGTTTCCGTAGATTTTGATTTTCTGAACCGTGTTGTGAGTCTGAAAACGCTTCGTTTTTCCTAAGAAAAGTTTCCATTCGCGTATAGAAAAGCCTCTCTAATATTTTTGAGAAAACTGACAAAAGAGAAATTGGCCGGTAGTTTTGAATTTCATTCAAATTTGAATTTCATTTCATTTCATTTCACGTTCTGATTCCTTCACTTCAACCACAACGCCAAATACGCGATATTGAACTCTCTGAAAACACTCACTTCCCACTCCACCGTGTGACTTAATAGATGTTGAGAATGATGTAACCATTTGTAGTTGTAGTGTTCACGGCAACTGGTTTTGTTGTTGAGGAACTATACCATGTCAGCTTGTCATGCGATTCATTTTCGGCTTTACCAAGCATTGACTGTCGCTAGTTTTCAGTCAGTTGTTAGATATTTCATACGGTTTCATGTAGAGAAGATGCACTCTGTTTAAATATTATCAAGGTGCTTATTTGATATAGATGAGAGAGACGGTAACAGCATTCGAGGTCAGTGTCTGTATTTTTACTTGGAATATTCAAATCGATGATGTCTGGAAGCAGATTTGTCACATATCAACTTCTTATTGCGCATGGCCTCATGTAATAGTTGGCAAAATAATCAAAGATGCTGTGTAAAGGCATCCGAAGGAATTTAATTCATCGCTACAGTGATGCCCTAGATACTCGTGCATTTATAAAGTTAGACCCAACACACCCAATTTATTGCTTATTACTTTTTATGAAGTTTGTTCATTAGTTCAGCGTACCGAGTGACTTAAGCTAAGAGCCAGCCAGCATTGCCATAGTCTTTTTAGCGACTCTGAGCGGGAGGTTCTAGAGTTAGGCTCAATGATGGCGAATTTTTTACTATAACTACATAGCAGTGTCGACTTCAGACGCTATCCGGGGAAGAATTCTAGCGGCCGACTGCTCTGATCGCTAGTTTTCCCTGGGTAAGCTGATCTGTACAAGGCGAGTTCTGGAACAGTGCCCTCACAAAAGTGCCATGGGCCTCGCGCGATATTTCCTTCATTCTCCTTGTCCTATCCTCTCCCCTTCCAAACACACAAACACACACACACACACACACACACACACACACACACACACACACACACACACACACACACACACACATGCACTGCAATACCGCACATATCGGTGATCATTAGGGGCCTGATTTTAATGACCTAAAAATCAGCGAAATATGCATTTATGACCTAAAAGCTGTATAAATATGACCTAAAAAATAAAATATGACGTTATACAAGTTTATATTTTAAAAATTCGTGTTCATTTTTTTATGTATAACGAATACAAAATGCACTCAAGAATAGATTGTGAGTACATACAGCTTGCAGTCTTTCGAACTAACTAGCATTTTAAAAAAATTGCTTGTGTCTGTAAAACAAGTCAAGTACAGTACAATAAAACCCATCAAACCAAACGACTTGCTTTACTACTGCATACTTCTTGTTTGAAATAATCCTTCTCTTTCAAATAATCCTTTGTAGTATAATTTTTGAGTTTGTGACAATATCACCTGATACATTGTCATGGGAGGCACACTTTCAAGCCTTTTATTCTTGTGTCCTTAAAAATATGACCTTTTATTAAAACGGTCATTAAAATATGACAAATATATGCGTTTATGGCAGAATTTGGCCCACATATGACCTTTCACTAAAAACTCTTTATATGCACAATAAAAATACGTTTTCCTGATCGACAATACCTTGATTCGTGCATAAATTGTTTTAAAATGCACCCGAAGGTTCAGAAAAAATATGACTTGTCATTAAAATCCGGGCCCTAGTGATCAGTTAGGAGCTTAGAGCTTGTACGGGCTGGGGCGGTGTCTAACTCGGCCTAAGTGGAGGGGTAATTCCCTGCAAGCCGACGCGAAGGAAGGTGCTAGATCTCATCATCCAATGGTGGTGGGACTCCGCCACCTCCTGCGATAAAACATTCTCTGAACTAACGAATAATTTTAGTTGACGTTCACGGAGGCACCAATCAATCAGCCAAGAATCATTGATTCAGAGTAAAATTTATACGTCCAGAAAAAATCCAAGGGTTCAATAAATAAAACGCTTTCTTTTACATCACATCAAAGAGGTTCCAAGAATACACGAATACTAACATTCAATATTTATTTTTCATCCAAATGGCTTAAACAGATCCCTTTAAGTTACTGCTGCAGCATCCCCAATCGGAGGAGACCATTTATTGGCCGACTAGATTAACCTGCTCTGGAAATTCTCATCTTAGAAATGGTTAACGATGACCCTGCAAGGTACTACAAGCTTGTAACCGAAATGTTCCTACATATGAACTCGCATATATGATCTCTGTTGTATGGTTCTTCAGTAACCCACTCCTTTCGGACATTACAGCAACCGCTGTAGTCTTTTAGATCTTCTCTTTTATACTCAGCAGAAAAAAAAACAAAAAACAAATACACATAGATTCTTACATAATCTGACCTGAGTGCGTATTTTCCCTGATTTGTTACCGTTTTGGAATGATGACTACGAAAGATGATATCTATCCGTCAAAAATTTGTAGGATCTTTAAAACTTATATTTATTTGGTGGAAGGATATCTAAAACAAAGTCTGCAAGAGTTTGAACACGAGCGCTACCATGTTGCGGCTCGTGGAGAAGCGAAACATTTGCTTTCGGCGATCGCTTCGCAACATGTGCCGAATCCGTTTGGACGCGCCCGCCCGCAAATCATGTTCACGGACACTCCGCAGCCGTCTGCCTTTCGTCCATCACTGTCGTGTTATTTCCCAGTGGCGGTGGCGGCGCTGGCAACCTCTCTTCCGCGCGAAGCTTACTCTTCTGCTGTTCGCTTTTTTGTTTGTTTGTTTATATTTCGCGCGGCGGCCGGATTTGAAGTTTTTGGGGAGGTATATGCTCGTACGTCGGTTCTCTTGCACCGCCGTTAAAGCGCGAAGGCGTGTGTGTTACGCGCTCATCGCAAACTGCCGGGCTTATTTCGAAACTCTCGCAACGAACGAGAGTTACAGCCACTAAAATTAGTGGGCGAATCGTAGTCATAAAAATGGAGCTTTTAGAGAAACAATAAAAATCACTCACTGGAACGGTGGCGATGCGCAGGTCAGCTCCAGAACAGTTTCGCTGTAGAAGTTGTAGTGCGCTTTTATGTACGATACTCTAGGTATATACCAATTACTGATACACGTGTATAACACGAGTGCTCATTTGTGCTACGAAAATTACCTGCGCTAATGGGAATTGGTAGTTTTATACGTTATTCTATTCAAATCATATTACACTGAGGGTGAAGGAAAATCGAATTCTTCATGTTCATTTCAAAATTACGTTATGTCTGTTGCAAGTCTATCATTACCAGGGCCATTGGTTACTTCGGGATGTCGGACGTTAATGAAGCGGGCTAATCCAGTGGTGATTTCTGACTCCATTGCAGGTTTGTGCAATCACCACTTTTATTTCTTTCATTGATCAACAAATTCACGGTTTGTTTTAAATGAATAGATTGTGTATTCTTCAAATATATATTTTTATTCTGAGCAACGCCTCGTTTAAAGCATCCCGCTCGTTCGTGCCTTCCTGCCGGCGAGATTGGTTGTCTTGCCGATAGAGTGATTTGTGATCAAATTTCCACTTTCTTTTCATGTACTCGCATCTCACAAGTTTCGTAAGCTTCTGGTGATGTGCTGTGCTTTCGTATGTGACTGAGGTTTCATAGTAGATCTGCAAACGGTCGCTGTGGCCAGTATTGGTACAATGACGTGCGTGTAGTGTTATTATTAAATATGTGGAGATGTGTTTGTTATTATAGAATGCGGTATAAATATTATTTTTGTAGTTGCCATCGTTGGATATTCATGCTTGTGTATTGATTCGGTGGATTATAAGTTCGCAATTTTTAATTTATATTTACTGATGCTTCACCGTCTGAGTTTAACAAACCAACATTGCTGCTGACTCAGCAGTAAATCTGACCGGCAGCTCCTAGTGTTCGATTCCCGACATGGGCTACAAAGCGTGGCTGCATGCCACTGTCTGGAGGAATTCTAGCGACCGACTGCAATGATCCATAGTTTTTCCGTTGTTTCTCTAAACAACACAAGGCGAATGTCGGAGTAGTACCCTAACTAACGGGCCACGGACTACGCGCGATCTTTCGTTCCCTCACTCCTTATTTACATACATACACACTAACATGCACTTCACTACCATTCATGCTGGGAGACTGGTCGGAGCTAAGAGCATGTCCCGGCTGGGGCGGTGCCCCCCTGATAAGAGAACCCCCGTTAACCGACGGTAGGTCGGCGCCGGATTGTATCACCCAGGGGGTGATCCCCGACACATTCCGACGAAAAATCATGCACCATAACTCCGAGACTAATAACCTTAGCAGTTGAAGCGCCTGACATCGCTAATCAATCAAAACCAGCATCTTAGTTTCCTCTGCTAGTTACGGCAACTTCGCCATTTCCATAAGCTTTTTTGACTTTCCTTTCGTTTACAATTCCGAGCGTTCAAATGAAACGTCATTCCCACGTACTTGTATCTCTTAGCCGTCGTTGCCACTTCTCTGGAACAAGCTCATGTGCCCAAGCATGTCTGGGTCCGTTTTTTCTTCCATCTATCTCTTGATACCTGACTATGACGTTACCGGACAGTTGCCGCTGTTGCCACAGTCTTCAGTGATTAGGCAAACCAAATTTTAAACAAACGTTTACACTGATGTCACATAGCTTACAAGAAAAGTGGAATTTTCGAACTACGAAAATCACAGTCATTATATTTTACACAAAATAACAATAGAGGAAGTATATCTTGCACTGTAGAAGTTTTGCTCTGCACGTCTTTTTCTAAGATAAATACTCTGAACAACAGCCATATTTCATCATTCCGTTAACTTCAACTTGAAATTATGGGGGAAGTTGAGGTTATTTTCAAAGTGACTTATCCCAAAGAGATGCAAGTTTTCAGAAAGGGGTAGAAGTCAAATTCAGTCATGTAGTGCAAGACTCGATTCAAACGTTTTCGGATAACATTTCAAATAAGAGAAACGCCTTGAAAATAATATTTGGCAGCATAATGGAGAAGCGTTTTAAGAATGTATTGATTCGTAACATCAGAAGACAAGAAAATGAAATGAGCGCCAAGGAACCCTTAGGAAAAAAATGCAATTTCCGCCTCATGACTTTCGCTTCATAGGTTAATATTTCCAATGCTTGAACGTACGAGTACTATATTCCCCCCCCTTCCGTTGCCAGGGCTTGGAGCCTTGCACTGCGGCCACTTGTTGTTCGGCCACGGGTCCGCCCCAATCGTGGCCTCTTCAGCATCTCTCCTTGTGTGCGTCGTCGACTGCAACCGCTGCCGCCGCGCCGCCCCGTCTCTGGCTGTTATCGCTATCAGCGCACGCCGCACGAGGCGTCGGGTGTTTCGCGCACGCCGACAGCAGCACCGGCTGCGGCAGCGGCGTCGGCGGCGACGAAGAGGGACAATGAGAAGGTCATGCTCGATGAATGCGGGCGTTGAAGTTGATCTCCAAGGGTAGAGAGGAGTTTTGTTGAGCATGCGCAACCTTATGTTGCGTTAAGAAAATGAAATAATTGCCGGAAATGCCATCGCGAAAATATATGGCTAGAGAAGTGCAGCTAGAGAGAAAAAACATACGTTGTAGGACATAGTTTAGGACAAAGGCAGTGTGGGAGATGGAGACGAAATTTTGCGAGAGAAATACTGTATGCACGTTGGAGGAAGCAGCTACGGGGGCCGGTCTTTTGACAATTTGCAGGCGATATTTTGCTCGTTAGGACAGTAACACGGTAGAGGTCCCGTTTGAAAGTAGTGCGTGCAAAAGTCTCGTGGAAAGTTGGGTGTGGTTGTCATTGCTGTGAGCTGTTAGGGAGACGCTCGCGCCGTAGGTTGTTTAACGTAGACATTCCGGCCCCGAAGAAGATCCCGTCAGGACGACCGAACCGTTGGCAAAGGGGCAGATGACGGGCATTTTCGCCCGGACGGCTGAGCGAGAGCACGTGAGCGAGCTTTTTCAGCCAAGCGAGCCTACGACTTCTCTTTGGTGTGGATGGGTGTGGAGGAGGCGCGCGTCGGGTGGTAGGTGGGTGGGGCGGGCGCCCAGGTGGCTGTCTGCTCCGTCACGTGCCCGCTTGTTTGGCACTTCGCTCCCGGGGCGTAGCGGCGCGCGCGGGCGCACGCTCGGCTACGTGCGGTTGCAATGCGTCTCTGCCGCGACGTGCGCCTCGCACGCCGAGAGACCCCTTTCCGGCCGGCGTGCCGGCTTTTTTCGTTCCGGTTTACGATATTGGAACGATGCTTTACCTCTGGGCCAAGTGTTCTTTATTTGGTGACATGACGCACGCACGGCGCTCAGCCTCGTTTTTCTCTTTTTGTGGTTAGCGTCAGCTACTTTGATGGGTGACTCTCCCTCAAAGAGATGTTCTTTATTTTGGATTTTGTGACGAATGTGCTACAACTTTATTTTAAAGCTTTTTTATTTTGTGAAAAGAAATGAC
This sequence comes from Teleogryllus oceanicus, assembly GCA_964035755.1. Classification (NCBI taxonomy): domain Eukaryota; kingdom Metazoa; phylum Arthropoda; class Insecta; order Orthoptera; family Gryllidae; genus Teleogryllus; species Teleogryllus oceanicus. The sequence goes on from CAXIVR010000003.1 coordinate 13,504,909, forward strand.
AAAACCACTTATTTCCGTCAAAGTTTAACTTATAAATTAGTGAAAAAAGACTTTAAGAATTATGAATTATAAAATAACATTTATTAAACCACATTTCCATTTAGTGTCAGTGTCATGAAATAAAACACTAGAAAAAAGAAAGGGAAAAAACCGCATGGAAATTTTGTACTGAATCATCGAAAATTACTATTGGAAATAAAAACATTTAGCATAGAATTTTAAAAATGTCTGTTCTTTTTAGCCAGTATAACTTACCATCACTGACAAAGTTTTGTTGCGTCGTACAAAGCACTTAAAAACATTTCATATGTTCAATATAAATGTTTGTCAGATATTTTCGCCTTTAGGGAAGTATACTAAGGGTTCAGTCAGTTTTCTAAGTTTCTGTGCGTACAAGAATTTTTTAATTTTCTTCCTTCCTGCGTCACTACGTACCAGAGTACATGCGTTTATTTCTCTAAAAATATTTCACTGCAGTGGCGGTTTGTGCTTAGATTGCACAACCCCCAGATAGTCGGAAAATGTTATAATATGATAGGAATATGCATTCTTATTTCAATGACATTCAAAATTTAAGATATTGCGTAGATCTTGCAATATATTGTGCGCGCGGTCCGTGGTCCGTTTCTTAGGGTACTGGTCCGGCACTCGCCTGGTGTTCATCGGAGAAACCATGGAAAACTACCGGTCAGAGTAGCCGGCCGCCAGAATTCTCCTCCAGGAAGTGACTGAATTCGACCTAGCTGACAAGTTAGGATCGAAATTCCTGCCGCCGTCGGGACTCGAACCTAGCACTTCCCGGTCAGGTGCACTGCAGTGACCAGTTGACCACTGAGCCACATCTCCCGGTGCGAGCGTTGTTGAGAATATAGGTGTGTAGAAGATATTTCATTGTTGCAAAAAAAAAAAAAAAAATACCAGGGTAGTCAGATTTTCGAAATAAAATAATTTTATTTGTGTAAAACGTGTCCAATCAGTAGTGCTTCTTGCAAAGTGCTAGATTGCGATCACCGTATTGTCGAAACCAAGTTTGTTTGTTTGTTTGTTGTATGAATTCTGTTACGTCAGGCATAACTAGTACAAGTTCTCGAGTGCACGCTGGAAATTAAGGACAGAACGCAGTACGTGGGAGGTGAATATACCCGACGTTGACACTACGCATAAAATTATGGAAGTAATGTTATGTCAGGTATTTGGGGGAATTTTTCCAAGCAATACAACGATTAATGTATTGATGTGGTTTAATTTACGCCAGTGCTTACTTTAGAGGAAATATGTTGCTGTATGGACGGCACTACTTTTTCAGCGCTTTACAATTTTTTGAATTGTGCTTTGACGTTTGGGTACATTTGTCAGTTCATATACTGCTTTTAAGAGAGAACAGTCAGAAATTTATCGACTAAATTCTCATATTTTCAACTATGATTTCTACATTTCTTTGATCGTATTGCGGGGACAATGTTAAAATTGTTTGTTGCACTACGTTGAACATCATCTTCGCTTTTCGTGTTTGGACGATTTGAAAATTGTTTGAAATTATGGATGTAAACACTTCTAATAAGTGAATCTTACTAGTAGATCGATACCGAGAGCAAATTATTTTCGCATCATTCAGGATTCGTTTGTGAGCAGCGTCTTCAACTGTCAAAAACAAACGTCTTAACGACTCGTTAATATGATTAAATGTTGTTTATTCTCGTAATACTCTCACTTGATAAAAGAGTGCGTGTGTATGCTTATCCCAGAGGTACGTTGAAGATCTGAATTTCTTCTGATTTGTTTCGCAACGCTTGTACGAAACATTTGGATTCTTGTTCCACGTTTCCGGCAAACCTGATGTGTATGGCTGGGCACCCGGAAAAATTATGTGAGCAGTAACATCAGTAAGCACATTAGAATTCATTTTTGACTTTATTAATTCAATAGTGTGCAGGTTTCAGTATTTCAGGTTTCTGCCTGGCAGGTAACACCTGTTACTTTGCAATGATTTTTATTATTTTTTAAATAAGTCTTGGTCTAAACTTAGGACTTGTGAAGTATAACAATTCATTTTCATTTTTTAGTAAACTGATTTAAACACTTTGCTTTTTAAAATGTTTATGTGAATGCTACTTGCTGAACCCAAAAGTACTTGGTTCCAAGGTACTGATATCTTCAAGAACCACTTTTGTTTTTTACCTGAAAATAAAGATGGCAATTTAGCAATGGTCGATGCTGTTTGAATAGCTGGCCAATGCAAAGGAAAGTTATACAGTTCCATCACACCCGATCAAGCTGCATAAGATCCCTAATCGCCGCGATGATGCTCCGTTTGTAATGTCACTATGCTATTCAGTTTCAGTGATGATATATTTGTTAATATGTAAGAATACTATTAGAGTTATTGTATTGTTTCATTGTCCTCGTGATATTTCGAAACATTGTTTTCATCAAATACTTGGTGCTTTGACCACATCAGACGACTTGCTCAGCTCTAGGCAAAAGGTTTTGAAAGAATTTTTATACAGTTTGTCAAGCCATTTCTGCATATTTTTTACACTTGATATACCATTAACATTTTATGAATAAATTTTGCATGCATAATTTTCTTCCTTTATCCGGAATGGGTACTTCCTAGTTTCGATTACTACATGTAGCTACGTGTATGCACATACATCCTTTGATATGACTCCCATCGTAGATTATATGAAGGTTGATTTTTCTGGCCTCTAATGAGGTTTGAAAATGGTGAATATAGTATGTGATATCCATCATCTTCTCGCGTTTGAGTATTTGTATTAATTAATGAGTGTGTTGTCGCAAGTGCATTACTATCTGTAATATATAGTACAGGAGACACTTTTTTGTAGTCGAGACCGTTCGAAACTTTTCTCTTGATAGGCAACATAACTCTAAATATCAAAATAGTGTATGACCAGACCGCGGTATTTCGGAAAGAGGGAAAATAAAGCCTGTTGTATTCACCCAGAGCGCGCGAAGTGATTTTAACAAGCAGATATAAAAAAAATCGGCGTATTTCCATTCTATGTTGTTTTTGTGTGTGTGTGTGTGTGTGTGTGTGTGTGTGTGTGTGTGTGTGTGTGTGTGTGTGTGTGTGTGTGTGTGTCGATCCACTCATGCTAGTTATTGGTGCTTGCTATGTAAGGGTTTTGCTAGAAAGTGTGAGATTTAAGGGAATATTTTAAAGCTCTAAGACATGTGATAAATAAAAACGACAAATATGAACAATGTTTGAACTGAGGTTCTCATTCCATCTTTTACTTCATCATTTACGATATGTAAAGAATATTATGTAATTCTGCATAAATTCAACTTTGAGTTTTTTTCTGAATTACACGTTTTGGTGGCCCCTGTTAGTAGAAAATGTTTTATTTAGACTGTCCATCCGCTTGTGAACAACACTAGTGCTTTAACCTTATTCAGTATTTTCACCAAAATGGATATTCCCGATCGATGAGGGTGATATCACGGCACTTCAGATCCGAAACGGATCTATTGAATGAAACTGAGTTCATTGCATTAATTCCGTAGAATATTTTCAGAATTTTCTCAAAAATACTCAAATTTTTAAAAACGTTTTTGCGCGAATAATATAGCACAGCAAAGTAAAAAGTACGCTTATAAAAAGGAGCTAGTCAAATTTTCATATAAACCTTTGGAGTTTCGAAAATTGCAAAAGTTTGAAATTTTTACTACACTATCCTACAACTACATTATTAACTATATGTATTTTTTCTTAATGAAATCTTATTTCCCAATAATAGATATTTCAATCATTTTATGTACCTTCTTTAAAAAAGTAGTAATTTTGAGAGAACTCGTGATCAGTTTCCACGAATTTTCCCAAAACATTTTTGCTTTAACCTTTTATACATTTTCATTTATGAGTTACGAGACTTGTTTCACCCAACAGATTTTTGTTCGCCGAGGCTTTTACTGTTTCTCTGAACAAGTTTTGATCACGTGACTAATGGCCAGTAATGAATTGTGGACTTTTAAGAATTTGCTCATTGTATTATAATATCCTCCAAAATTCTGAAAAAGATACTGGGTTGGCGAGGTGTAGAAAGACGGGGCCGAACATCAGGGAATAAACTCTATAGAATCATCAGGTCGATCTCATAGAAAATCGAATCCAAAAGCGCAAGATTTGTCGGGCAACTGATGAAGATGGATGTGCCAGAAGGGCGACGCCTAAGAGAGAAAGGATGGAAACAAGAGATTCGCTGATTTCAGGAAAGTCTGGGCTGAGATGGGAATCAAGGTCAGGGAAGGAGATCTGGTCAAATGAGTACACAATAACGATATTGATACGGCAGAAAATTGGTTCAGGATAAGTATCAATATTAAGAATACGAGAAAAGTTTTCTTAGGAAGAGTGGGAAAGAATGAGAAGAGTTGCGGGTCAAGAGATGGCAGGATTTTCGGTACTAGCTAGATTGCAAGGTCGAATTCAGTCGCTGTTTGGAGGAGAATTCTAGCGGCCGGCTGTCCTGATCGGTAGTTTTCCTTGGTTTCTCCGATCAATATCCGGAGGCGAATATCAATCAAGGTGAATATCCGGAGCAGTACCCTAACAAACGGGTCACGGACCCCGCGCGATCTTTCCTCTTCCTTCCTTGTTCTATCCTCACCCCTTACTTACCAACACTTACATGCACCACACACGTAACACATGTCAGGTGACCGGTCGTGAGCTTAGTTTGTCCCGGCATGGGCGGTAATATGCTAGTAGGAAATATCTAGTTGGGGAAAACCTCGCTATCCTTCCAGGTAGGTCGGCGCCGGATCTTACCCAACGGGGAAGATCACCGCCACCTCCCCAGGAAAAAAACCTGCTCTACACTTCCGGAACTAATGATCTTAGCAGTCGACGCGCCCAGAATCACTAATCAGTCAATTCCAAGTCATGGGAGAGCAACTTGTAGTCATACAGTAACCACAATGAAAAAATAATACAAATAGAACTATCTGATGTGTAGGTGATCCTTAATTATTTCGACGTAAATCTGAAGGCTCCTATCAATATTTAAGGAAGTTTGATGCAATCAGTTCCCCATCAAAAATTATTTTCTCCATATTTCATATGTATGCACCATATTTCACACGTATACTCCATATTTTTGCTAATTCCTGGTGAGCAATTGAAATTCTCTGTTTTGCACGGAGACAAATGTCGAGTTGGGGTTTAGAAGAGTAGTTAGAAGGTAGTAGTCATATTTTCACCGCTCAGGCCGGTGCAGAACAGTTTGGTTCTGTGCACCAAATCTCCTCAAATTCGTAATTATTAGTCTATACTATTTTTGTCAATATAATAAAGAGCACTAGGGCTCGTATTGTCCGATTTCAACATAGTAACTTATGGTATGCTGTGACGCGACTATCCAATCGAGAGCTTTGATACGTACATTTAAAGTAACGAAGCTCCCGATTGGGTAAGCGTGTCCAGCGGATGATCTGTGACAAGTCACTGTATTTAACGGGGACAACACAATAACGGTGAAGATGCGGTAGAGAGGGAGGGCGCTACAATGCGGTGGGGCGGCTGTTTCCGGGCGACGCGCGGCCCGTGGCCGTGCCCGTGGCGGGGGCGCGCGTCGGCGAGGGGCGGGCGGCGCCGAGCGCGAGGAGGCGCGAGGGCGAGATAAGAGGGCGGTGGCGTGGGCGAGCGGGGGTGAGCGACGACGGGAGCGGTCTGGGCTTCGCCAGGCGGCGCGAGGCCGCGAGGCGCGCCCGCCCAGGGCACGGCCCACCCGGCATGGCTCCTGTTGGGAGCAGCGCCCGCAGCCCACGCGCCCACGCCGCTCTCCGAAACGTAATGCGATGCGCCTTGCGCACGCGGCGCCCTGGACCAGTCGGAAACAAATCGCGTTGGGAAGAGCTAGGAAATTATTTCAGCTATTAGACTCCGACTTGTCGAAAGTCTGCACACTTTTATAAACTCGTGCAGAAATGTTTACATGACAGGCATGCGGGTTGAGATTTCTGCCGTATTTCCCGTTCACCTGTATCCAACTGACTGTTTTATCAATTTAACTTTTTATGTATGATCTCTGAAACGGATTCAGGTTTTGCGAGCACCATACATTTCCCACGTTTTGTAATAAGATTTTTGATGTAGTGTGCACGAACATTAGGAACGGAAGGTCTAGAAATGTTTCGCAAATGATCACATAGAGGCCTACCTTTATACTTGGGTTTCTGTAACCTGGCTGATGACATCTGATCAGCTGTTACGTTTTCGTCCAATCCGGTGCTCAAACGTGACCACAGGCGTCATCATGATGACTTTTTAGCTCTCGATCGGATGACACCGTAACAGCTGTTGAAGTGTCATCGGCCAGGTTAAATAAAGTATAGTGAGTGAGGTACTACACTACTGTGTAGGCCATTGCGTACACATGTATTCATATTTTTTACAGTTCATCATATTTTCACCGTAGTATTGTGCAAACGTGACACGAATTCTGTATTGACTTTGGTTCTCGTGATTTTTTGTAGTCTTGTAGGGTATATATGTAAATGATAATTTGGAGATCTGCGGCTCGAGGACTGGTGCTGAGATTATACTCCAATTTAATTATAGTGACTTCTGGTGGTCGATCGGCTGTAGACGTTTATCCAATCGGGAGTTTCGTTAGGATTTCAGTTTTTGTATTGAAGCTCCCAATTGGATAGCCGCGTCCCAGCTGATCGAACGTCAGAAGACTGTATTTAATCCTCCACACTTTCTGGAGTATAGTAGGTGGCTGCTAGATAAATTATCACTGTTTTTCGTGCAAACCTGACCTGTCAGAAAGAGGGATTGGAAATCGTAGTTTACAATTGTATTTTTTTCCGTCTGGTCCAGGATATTTTGTGTAGCTCTAGTTGTAGATTGTGAAGCTAAGTATTTAAAACTATGGTATTTGGGTACTAAAGATCATTACTAGGGAGCGGATTTGAATGGAATGTATTTTTTTTTCTTTTCACGTTAGGACAATGCCTTTTAGTATGGACATTCATTTTATGTTATGACAAATTAAATGACCCATTGTTCTACGGCATTTTTGTTTTCATTTTCATCGATTTCGACCAATAAGACATTTTTTTACCATTTTCCATCATTTTTAAAGCATTTTTTGTTGATTTCATCGCTTTTAATATCATTTTAATGGCACTTCCTCCAAATAATATTTCGAAATGCAACAAATGTTCTTCACAGAATTACTTCGTAGCCTCTTCGATTTCTTCGCTCAGAAATTGTACTGTCAGTATGTAAGTAATAAAAGGCTCCTGTGACGCCTATTAGCGCCTTCGTCAGTTCAGCCAATTTCGGGATTTCTAGAGAAAGAGATTTCCTGGCAAAGAACTGTCCAAACCAAAGGTTTGCAAGCTGACTTCACCTGAAATAAAGTAACCTTTCTCGGACATTTTATTGAGAATTTTGACGATATTTTAGGTCATCAAAGTACGCTCTTTAATCATTACACTTATGAAGTGTTCTTAAATTGAGGTAATACAAAGAAAGATTTGTGAAAGGTCCGTTTGTAAATGAGAGTGAGAATGACTCGCGATCGCTGCAGTGCGCATGCGCGTTCGCGTCAAGTACTTCGCTTCGCGCACGTTAAGTGCCATGTGCAGCCCGGTCGTGTCTGCTGAGCTGTGGAAGTGTATAATATGTAAGAAATTTGACTCGCCCATTTGAAGATACGATCTTTAATTCGATTCCTGAGTGCAATAAATTTCGCAGCAGCGGAAATTCACCATCAGATTTGTAAAGTTTACCGTGGTAATGCTATGGGTGACGGTGAAGTTTGCAAGTCGGTGAAAATGCTCAAGGACGGTCGGGTTACTATGGTAAACCATGGCCTGGTCGATCTTCTCTGATTTTTAAGGTTGGTTCGTAATGTTGGCAACAAAATTCGACAGGACCGACGGTTCTCGATTTCGAAGTTATCATAGATTTTCCACAGGTTTCAATGTCAGTTTTGTAACCATTGTTTCTGAGAAGCTGAATTACCGGAAATTTGTGTTGTCAGTGGTTCAAGACAAGACTTCTGACAATTACAAAACAAACTTTTTGACTCGATTCGAGCAGGAAGGAGATGTATTTTTGGACCACATCCACTAGTTTCTACAGTTTCTTTCCAAATGCTAGATATATTTATATCATTGTATTCCATCATTGAGAATTTCAGAATAATACTGGTGGACAAAATGGACAAAAAAATCCCATTTTTTTAAAGTTTATCATTTCCCAAAATTAAAAATGTTACTAATAAGAAAATGAAATTATTATTTTCCCCATTATCCACAAGAACTTTGCTACCCATCCTAATACCCCGATATTTGCTGTGTTAATTTGGTATCCCACTTGTTTATAAGTCTTACAAACGTCTTACTCTAAACGAAAAGTGTTCATTGTTTATTGTTCAAAGCACATACATAATTCTGCATTCCAATTCATTTACTAGTGAAAAAATTCCCAGCTATTGGTGCATAATTTTTTTTCTCGTTTTATCAATTTTTCGGATGCCTAACTGTAAAATAGAAATACCACTTAAGAATATTATAGAAGGGTCCTCTACGCACATTTTCACTGGAAAATTTGGAGTCATTTTTAAGAAAGAAAAATGCTATCTTCAATATCATAGATTTAGGAACACGCCGAAAAATTCAAACTTTCATAACTTTTCGAGCTAACGGTGAAAATCGATCGTGCACCATCTAAGTGTAATTCACTCTATTGTTAGAGTGCATTCCAAGACCTCAGAGAAAACATTTTGAGAGAACTTTAAAATGTCTCGGGGGCTTCATGTGAAATACCCCCAAAATGTAAACAATGCTTTTCAAAATCGCAGGGCTTCGAATCGGGCCATATCGGCCGGGAAATAATAATTTTGGAAAAATCCCAAGAATACTTTAGGTGCCAATGTTGTTCACAGACGGTCGGACGTGTTGAAAAAAACAACACTTTTTCGATATCAGAGGACCCCCAGATCGTATATTTCCGTTCAAATCTCAGAGTTTTCCCGCAAATTAGATACTAACTTTTTGTTTACTACGTGTATTACTCCGTATGTATACGGGAAAGTAGTTGGTGGTACACACTTTCTCGCATTATTTGCAGCTTTTGAAAATTCAGAGTTTTTACTTCTTACCTTACTAATTTCTTCGTAAGAAGAAGTTATGTAATCGTGCGCCAGAAAAGGCCAGAAAAACTCTTGTTGCTAAAATTAGGAGAAAGAAATCCTTTTAACACGTGGTGTACCCGGAATCCATGTTTTGGGGGTCCTTGATACCGAAAAATCGTTTGAAGGTCAAACGTCCATCTGTCTGTCCAGTGGGGAATTCTCCGATACACCGCGTATACCGCCGGTATACCTGGTAATCCACTTAAAATATTAGAGATTTTGAAAGCTTTAAAACAGATGCGAAAAAATAACTGTTTTGCTACCGAGAGCAATCAGTCTTCCGCATCCGTAAGCGCTATGAAGTGGGGTAGTGTGAGAAGTTTCAAACAGCTCTAAAGGCTGTCCAGAGAATTCGCTAGTTAGGCGAAGGCACCGCATGCCAGACGCGATGACCTAGGTTTCCTCACGTTTCAATGGTGGGGAGAGGGGAGGATGCGCGTCTGGACGGTCGGTAAGCACCGCAAAATGTTGCGGTGAACAGTCCTCCTCTGGTCGTTGGTTAGTTACGCTTCTCTCAACTTTTTGTGAAAATGGAATGTGTTAATGATCTAGAAGTTAGTGGTTTGTGTAATTTTCTTATAGAACACTTATTAACAACGGAATTTTATAGTATTGGGATTTCAGAAAAGTTCAGAATAAAAGACAACGGTAAAGGTAGCTTCTATAAAGTGCAGTATACTTAAAATAATGTTCAGGATTCGACACTGTCTGTCTGTCTGTCTGTCTGTCTGTCTGTCTGTCTGTCTGTCTGTCTGTCCGTCCGTCCGTCCGTCTGTCTGTGGTCTACGCTATCGCCTAACCCGTTCAGCCAATTTTCTTCAAAATGGGTATTCCTCAATCGTTCTGAATGAACTCGTAGCTTTTAGAGTTTCAAATGGGTATTTTGATTTTTCAGGGTGCTTCACATAAACCTCGAAAATATTTTCAAAATTTTCTCAAAAACGGACGATTTTTTAATCAAACTTTGTCTTCCGGTAGCGTGAAGAAAGCGAATTGTGGTGGTCCCATGATTTGATGATTTGTTGATCACAGATTTTTTTGAAAATTTAAAAAGTGCAATTTTGTTGGCGTCTTGCTACAATACAATATTTAAGATAGAGATTTTTTCCTTCATTTTCAATTTTTCGAAAATGTGAGTATATTTCGTAATTTTGCGCGAAATAACAGCAATTTTTTTCACTAAAACCGCTCCAATTTTTTTCTTTAAATTTTCTCCTGATACGTAATAACTGATGCTAAAAGATATGGGGCTAGTCACATTTTCTGCTTTTTTGCCAAAAAAATAACAATTGAAAACAACAAAATTGCAGATAGCGATTTTTGCTTTATTGTAAATTTTATTGCTTTATTGTCTGTTGTAAATCAGCTCTTTAAAAAAGGCATGGTGCAATTTTGGGATTAGGAAGAAATACCTCTATCTTCAATATTATAGTTGTAGGAAGCCGCTAAAAAAATAAAAATATTTTTCAGTTTTCGAAAATTCAGGCAATTTCAACGAAAATCGGACTGTGCCATTTTTATTTTCTTATTCGATAAAAAAATTATTCTAAGATTTTGAAGTCAATTTTTAGAAACTTGAAATCAATTGGGGAATATTAATTATGAAAGTCGCGAGAGATTGCGCACATGTTCAGATAGACATAGTCAAGCGTTTTGCTCCAAAACCAATTTTACATTAACAATGATCTCAGAAACGTGTTTTCTGACTACACAACATGTTAAAGGAAGAAATTTTACTAAATTTAGGAAAAATTACCTACTTTTTCCATATCTGGAACGAATGTTTCACCCGAAAATCGTTGTTTTCTCAGTAGCATTACAGAAATTTTCTCCACTAATATGGACTATAAGTAAGTAAAACTATTTATATTTAGGGGTCATGTCAGTTGATTTAAGCAATAATAAGGGATCTGGTATGATTCTGCATTGTAGCCTACGGTGGTCTTGTGAGCTGAACGCATCGACAATGCTCTTTCAAAATTCATATTTGTAATGCGTAATGGAAATGTACGAATGCAATTTGTTAGCTTGATTGCTGTGTAATTTATGGAAATATTATTTTTAACGACAACATTTCTCTTCCATATCGAAATGCTTTTGTGCGCTTGTATTGTGTTCCCGTATCTCTCAGCTGCCAGGCATTTCGTTGCCTATGGAATAATAAATACACAGTAGCGCGGTATTCATGATGAAAGTCTCTGTGACTAAATCCTTCCCCTCCAAAGTTATAGGTGAGATGGATGGAAAATATGATGATGAAATCATTACGCGAGATACTCAGGTGACTTCAGAAGTTAAAAGTTTTCTTTTTGCAATGTGTGCAATGGATAATAATTACAGCATTTATCTCAAACTCAGCTTCCTATTTATTACAGTTATTTCAGTTGAATGAAATATATATCAATAAATACGTTTATTCATATTAAAAAAGTTAAATTAGTACTATAGTATACTGGCCGATAAAAGTGAGGGAGTGGGGAAAAGTCTGTTGTATATGAGAAATATCCCTAACACCCATCAGTTCTGCGGGTTGCGGTTCTGCTGGTTCGGAGTAATTTGCATAGATGCCATTCCGCAAGACTGCTTAGGAATTATTATGCGCAATTTAGAAGTTACATTTAGAAGAAGTTCTTGTATAAAAGGCTGGAGCTATTTAATCTTTAATTGTATTCTGATAGATTACTTGAATTGATTTTCAGCGGTACTAAGCCATTGTGACGTCGTGGGAATACACAATAACACAGACACGAGCTTCAATGATAAATATGTACAGGTTTATTCACAATATGTACAATAAACATTTAAGTTACTTTTAGCTCTTGGAAAACGTTTACTTCCCTGATCGCAGGAGCGATCCTTAAAAATGTAATCTGACTCGTGGCCCGCGCCACTCCTCAGCGAACCTTATGCACACAGCACGTGGCTCCCGTGACGTAGGTCACTCGTGGAAAATCTCCACCCCGGCGTCCCAACACATGGGTTGCCGTACGAGCCTCGCTCGGCTCCGCACCGCCCTGGGCGCAAGTTTGTGCATTCGCACGAGGGTTCCACTCAGCTCGACAAACCCCACCCCCGCGCTCTCCGTTCCTTCTTATATAGCCCCCACCCACGTGGCCTGAAACGTCACTGGGTTTTCACACGGCCCGCGCTAGTCGCGTTGCCAGGATTTTGGGCATCCTTTCCTAGCTCTCGGAATTCTCCCAATACCGTATTGTTCTTACCTCCTGCCTGGCCCTTGCGTCTAATCCCTTTGGCGCCGCCATTTTGAGTGGAGCGTACAATACGTTACACCATTGTACCACTACTTAAGCTTTACATTTCTTTATTTGTTCGACAAATTGGGTCTTCATTGATTAATCTGTTCAGAGCAGACCATCACCTCTAAAATAAACATTATAAATTGTGCATTAATATATTTATGATTTTTTTCTTGCGTTCACTTGCCGCGGTAAACCCTTCATGTTTCGTGCTAGAGCGCATACGTTAAAGTCAGTCCGCCTTCCTACTTGAGTACGGACGTACATTTTGTTAATATATTTTTATATTACACAATGTCTGTAAACAAATTGAATAAACTCATAACTCAGAAAATATTTATATACGTTTTTTTCACATTGTGACCATAATTTTGGCAATAGATCTCCTGAACTTAGTATGGGTAACATTAGGAACAGGAAGGCAAGGTATGTAACTCGAAAGCCAGGTTTAAAGGGTCTAGGCTTAACGATAGATTTATTCAAGTATGCACGATCGATGTTTCAGGAAACAGGCCGATTGTATGTCTACACATTATTTTCGAAATAACGTGTCATTTGTGTCAATTGCTGGAACTGAAAGTCCTGAAACTTCGGGAATAAAAATATTCCAATCTCCCGCAGCGAACGATGTTTTTAAAAGCGTTCAGTTACCACGTTCCTCGGAAGAAACTCCATTCGCCTGCTCTCCTCCTTCGAGGGAGGGAGGCATCGCGTCGATGGGCGATGAGAAACCTCTTCGGCGCTTCCGGACCGCGGGCTGCGCGGGCGCAGGTGGCGGGCGGCACTCGACGAGACGGGTGGGGGCGTTACTAACTTGATTTGCACCCCCCCCCAACCGCGTGACGTGCTGAAATCGCGCTATACCTCCTCGCCCTTTCCATCCGCAACCTGCCTCGTCCCCTTTACACCTGTCCAGTGCCAGCCCGCAGTTATGATCGCCCCCATCTTCAGAGTGAAAACTGCGGCAACAACTGATTTAATTTGCAAAATTGGGGAAAATGTCCATCAACGCGAATATTCTGTTAAAAAGTGTATGAAAACACAGCGTACAATTAAAGAAAAGATTTTTTATCGAACCTTTAAGAAAATGGAAAAAGAAATGCTGTGAATGTACATTTTAAATTTAAATGAACTTAACATGTCTACATTAACATTTTTGAAAGTTTCATTGACCACAACATTGTTTAACAATGCAGCTACTCGCTGCTCTGTATGTATGTTTGTGTGCGTGTGTGTGTGTGTGTGTGTGTGTGTATGTATGTATGTTTGTATGTGTGTGTGGAGGGTGTGTGACTAGGACAATGGAATGAATGGGCAATTGAAATGTGCAGTGCTATACGTTTCCCATATTACGTTACAGTTTGTGGCTTTAAATAAGGTATATTTATATTTAAGAAATTTCTTACAAGTGAGAGTGAAATGACCACACATGCGAGCTCTATTTACAAATTATTTATTTACAAGATTTGCACTATTTACAGCTCTGGGCTCACGTTCGCAATTTACCTCCGTGACTCCCACGCACACTGCTCACCGTCCCCAGGCTAGGGCATCCTCCACCCATACGCTTTACCGCGCCTGTGCCCAGACACCCAGTGCTACGCACTCGCAGTGTCATACGAAATACACCTCCGCCTCCTGGGGCAGCAGTTGCGTCCGCACGCGACGCAATCTCAAAACGAACTCATCTCCTCTCCGCTAACCTCTTGGCGTTCACGGGATCCCCCACCCCCTAGCCTCTCTGAGAAACGCAGTGGCTTCTAGGACTACATGGCCGCTAACCGAGGGGTCAGTCTCCACTGCCCCGCCCGCCTTGCGCCATGGGGTGCCACAGCTCCCCTTCAGACTCACAGTTCCCTAAGGCTTTGTAGTTCGCCGGCCTTTGTTGGTTCCCACGTGTCCGTCAGCCTCTGACACCCTCGGAGTGGAATTACACACTTTATGCTGTTTCAACCATTACATTAAAATGGATCACGAATTGTTACGCATTGCATAGAACAAAAGAACAGCCTCAGTGAAGTGAACCACAGGCTAACGATCGTGCTTCGAAGTTTTCCAGCCGTTAATGTACAACTTTAAAAGATTTTTTAAACTTTTTCTCGATATCTTGAGTTAAAATGAATCGATTTTTTTTCCATTCTTGCTCGCTTCGGTGTACTCGGTTACTCAGTCCCTTCATCTCCGTTTCAAGGCTGCCTCGCCTTTCGTGCCTTTCTACTATCCCTTGCCAATATCGATTCGATGAGCCAGATTTTCCCTGCTATGATCCCTTGCCTCATCTTCGATGGCGCATTTTGCATGCCTGAAGCCTTTCCAAGCCCTTGTTCGGTTCGTTGCCTTTTAATCCACTGCTTCACCTGTGTCAGTACTAAGTGGTGGATGTATTTCAACTACCTGCGGGGCAAAAGTTGAAAGTAAAATCAATGTTTTCAGCGATTGGGTCAGTGAACCATGCTTAAAGTGATGTTTACGTTTAATTTATTTTACCGGGAGTGGTAGCTCAGTGCATCAATTGATGTCACTGCAGCGCCTCTGATCGGGAGGTCCTAGCTTGTCAGCTAGGTCGAATTCAGTCGCTGTCTGGAGGAGAATTCTAGCGTCCGGCTGCTCTGATCGATAATTTTCCGTTGTTTCTCCGATCAACACCAGGCGAATGCCGGGGCAGTAGCCTACCAAACGGGCCACGGACCGCGCGCGATCTGCCCTTCCTCTTCCTTGTCCTCTCCTCTTACACACACACTTACACTAACATGCACTACACTACCACATATTCCGGGAGACCGGTCGGGAGCTCAGAGCTTGTCCCAGCTGCAGCGGTGCCCTGCTGGTGGGAGAGTCCCGGTTAGGGGGAAACCCCACTAACCGACGGTAGGTCGGCGTCGGATCTCGCCATCCAGCGGGGGAAGGTCACAGCCATCTCCCGCGAAAAACATGCACTACACTAACGGGACTAATGACCAAAGTAGTTGACGCGCCCGGAAACACGAAAAAATCAATTTAATTTATTTTACAGTAATCACGCATTGTTGTTTGCGTGATTACTGTAATACACATTGTTGTTTGCGTGATATCACTGTACTATATGAATTTACTGTACTATTATGCACATTCATTGAAATTTTATTTATAACAAGAAATGCTTTACACGTTTTTGTAATTCTTGCAACTTTTAGGGGAGGTTTGTGATTTCCTTTCAGTGCATCGGCCCTAGATCACATTAGAAAGTAACCTTAACGGAAATAAGAGAGTGTCGTTCTATTTGCCTCATTTTTCTGATTATTCATTCTCCGCCTCTCCCCCCCCCTCTCTCTCTCTCCCTCTCCCATCTCCTTCCCTCCACACATTTTAAGGAAGTCTCTTTACGATTCTGTAATATTGTCTCCGATACAAATATTCATTAACTTTTCTCGATATTGCAGTAATTTCTTAATGTTGTTCTTAATTTTAAATATATCAACATTTTACCTTTCCTTGCGAGAAAGTTGTGTTAATTCTAGTTCTTTGAAGACGTGAGGAAGAAAGACATGCTCTGAACAGGGGAAGTAAGCTCTTCCCCATCATTCGACATCTGGCATTCTGGAATGAAAAAAAAACTTGCTTATTAGATCAGTTAAGTGTTAGAAAATAAGAGAACGTTTTGGTGTAGTTATGGTATTTGATTGTTATGTGTTTTTGGGTTGCTGTACACGAATATCAGCTTTGACATAAGAACATTTGCCGGAAAACACATTTTTAAGTAAAAAAATATGTAAAAATCACGCCTCTTTCCGTAAAAGCCGTCCATTTTTCGTAATGAACGGACTTTTTCTGAGGGTCGCGCCCTTTTGAGCACCATTTGACTTGACTATAAGAAGCGAACAACGAATCTTTCCCTCCATCTCAGTAACGTTGGCAGCAGTCTTTCGTGTAGGTCAAACAAGAAGGTGCAAGGGTAGAGCGCACCAGCGTAAGCGTCGCCTCCAGGAGTTGCAAGACCTTGCGGCGAGCCAGCCTTCCTGCCAACGACCGGGGCGTTCCGCAGGGGCGCGGCCTCGGCCCAGCGTGGCGTCGGGCTGCGGGAGCGCGCGGTGCTAACGTGGTTAGGCGGCTTAGAAGAAGCCACGGGGCGCCACGCCCCCTTCCCCCTCCCTCCTCGACCACTCCGCCGCTCCCGCCACCGCCTCCGATGCGCGGGGGCACGTCCGGACACATTTCGAAACAACTCCCCCTCTGTCTCTGGGGTTTAGCGCGGAAGACGGGGCGAGAGAGGGGAAAAGTGCTGGTCGCCACGACGGGGGCGCTGCCGAACGAGGGGCATGTCGAGGGGATGAGGGTGAAGGCGCGGACGGAAGGGCTGGTGGAGGAGGACATTCAATTAAGGGTGACAGTACGGACGAGAGGACAGCGAGCGACACCGTAAGGAGACGAAACGCTGTGGGAAAAACCTTCTGGATTAGGAACTTTTTTTACTAGAAAATCGCAGTAGTTTTGTAAGACACCAAAAGATTTCTGTACCAAACTCTATCCAACTACCTCCCATAGTTTCGCCGTGCAAATTATAAATAAGCCTATAAATATAAAATGATCTTTTACGATATAGGTAATTATATTTTCGAAATAATGCACTGTTTGCTATCCCGACATAATGCAACTATACAGGTAAATGAAAAGCTGCTTATAATGGTTGGCTTTAAGAACAATCGCTAGAAATGAATTGTAGCAAAAGTAGGCGTATAAGCACTATTAAAAGCAAACGCATTTCTTATTTGTGAGCTTTTTTCATGCGGTGGTATTACAGACAGTATTTAATGACACAGGCCCATAATGCGAATGACGTCTCGGTTGTTTATAATTATTGGTTAACATTACAGTTTACTTCAACCGTTTATTATTTGCGTAATGTCGTTTAGTGTTTTGTGTAATTGCTGGAATAAGTGATGGAGGTGTATTTTTACCATTGCCTTTCAATAATTAAATGTTCCTTCCAATTCTGTTAATTAAAATCAGCTTGTGCTGCTCTATTTCCAACAGTTAAATCGATATGCTCTTTAATGCGAGATTATCGATAGAGATCAATAAATGAATTGAAAAATGTTTTTTTTAGTTTCTGGGCAGTCAACTAAAAGAATTCGTGAGACTCGTAGTTTTTATCTGACCTTGCAGACTTTTATTTTTGTTTGTGTTTATCTCGTGTTTACCACCGAGAAAGACTCTCAACAGATGGTCTGTATTACGAGTACTTCGACATATTTCTCCGTATGAGACTCTTCGAAGTGGACTTTTGATACATAATCGATATTTGAATCATGATTTACCATGCTTAGTGTTGTGAACTGTTCTGAAATTTCTTTGTGTGCCCGGACAGCAAAACTTGTAGGAAGGTTTTCTGAATTTTTATTTCACATCGCATGACTTTTTGTAAGAGACAACTCAAAAGAGTACAATAATAATTTTTTTGTATACCATCATTATAAACGACCCTTTTCGATACCCCGAATCGTGCATAATCCAGTATTTTATCGCACGCTACATGACGTCATCGCCATTATTAAACGCGACATGACGTCATCACACATTCAGCCAATAGTAGCGAGAGAATCGTGGGAGGTAGAAGAAGACGGAACAGCCGACCACCGTTTTCTCGCACGGATGTCAACAATGCCTTCTTGAATTTGATTTCTAGAGGGCGTTGGATGTCAAGCACCGAGTCGTCAGAAGAAAGTTGTTTCACGAAATTAAGTTTGATTCTCTTGTAAATTTATAATGCTGTTATACAAAAAAATAGCGTATGCAACTCGTTTATAATGTTGCTTTATTGCATTCGTACAAATTTGAAAACTCGCTCCTAACGTCGCTCGTTTTCAAAACATGTACTCATGCAATAAAGCTTAACATTATAAACTAATTGCATAAACTACTATTAATCAATCTACAATTGGGATTTGTAGTACGTAGATTAATATTCCGAAATTTGTGACGGAAAAGCCCCGATTCATGTGAAGGTCAGTTGAGCACTCGGCTTGCCTATGCAGTTCGTAGAGTGGTTTTTAGAAAATTTGTGAAAAGGGTACATTTTTTTAACCAATGTGTTTGGATTATTCAGATTGTGTTGCTTCGAAAGTTCCAAAATTTAGTAAACGCGTTTAAATCATGTTGGGCCATCAGGCTTTCATTTCCTTGGCGTTTTGATTGAGAAGTCCTTTACGTCTGAAACTCGTATTCAGCGAATTCGATGCGCCGACAGTGCAATCGTGAGCAGCGAATGAGCATGCGTCGCAGGCCTAACCCCTGTTCCGGGCCTCTTGGCCGTGGCGACTGCGAGCAGGGTCATGGTCGCGGCGCGGCGCGGCCGAGGCCCCCGCCCCGGGCGGCGAAGGTGAGGGCCGCCGCGCCGCGCCGTCGGAGCGGGCGCTCGGGCCGCTGGAACCGGCAGCGCCTACGTATCCAGGGCGATGCGAATACTTTCCTCGACTTCCTGTGGCGCAACTCACTGGAATATTTCGAATCCTCCACGCAATAGTTATGAATAGGTCCCGGATAATTATGTAGTAAAAATTGGGAAAATATGTGCAAATATATGTATTATAATATTCAGAAATATGTACTTAAAAGTTAAAAATATGTAACATTAATTATCATTATATCAATTTTTTGTATTAAAATACTTTTATCTAAGTGTATAGTGCTCTATTTCATTAACATAAAGACCAAAATTAAACATTATACTCCTAATCCTATTATCTAAAACGATCTCCGTAACAAGAAACAAATATGTTTCAAATTTTCAGCACTGAAACTTTTCCTATTATTTTGTAAGAGCCTTGTACTGACTAAAAGAGCTTTCTACATCGCACGAAGCCACTAGAGCGTTTTTAAACTTGCCAGTACCACATATCCTCTGGTGTATTGTTAATATCCAATGTGACGGAATTGTCCCCTCATAGCACTGCACTAATAGCCAACAGCGCAAATTGCAAATGGTTTCGAATGCGGGGTGTTCTCCAGACCTGAAGACTTCTTTTTCTTCACTGGGTCCCTCCTGATCCTCGAATAATTAATAAACAGTTTTGAAAAAGCAACTGCTGTTTGGGCAATTTCAAGGCAGGCGGAAAGTCGTCGTCCGTCGGTCGGTCCGTCCGTCAACGGTCGGTCCGTCCGTCAACGGTCGGTCGGTCGGTCCGTCCGGACGGTCGGTCCGTCCTCCGTCGGTCGGTCGGTCGGTCCGTCCGTCGGCCAGTCCGTCCGTCAACGGTCGGTCCGTCCGTCAACGGCCGGTCCGTCCGTCAACGGTCGGTCTGTCCGTCAGCGGTCGGTCCGTCCGTCAACGGTCGGTCTGTCCGTCAACGGTCGGTCCGTCCGTCCGTCGGTCGGTCCGTCCGTCCGTCCGTCCGTCCGTCCGTCCGTCCGTCGGTCTGTCCGTCCGTCGGTCTGTCCGTCCGTCGGTCTGTCCGTCCGTCGGTCTGTCCGTCGGGCCGTCCGTCGGTCTGTCCGTAGGTCCGTCGGTCCGTCCGTCCAATAGCTGTAGCGGCTAAACCACAGAATAGATAGTACAAATTTAGTAGGTACAAATTGTTTTTGAATTGTTTTCGCGGATAGATCAAAAGTACGCTGATAAAAACACGGCCCGTGTCTGATTTCGTTGAATTCTCTGAATTTTCGAAAATAACGAAAGTGAAATTGTTTTCGGCTTTCTACCACTATAATATTGAACAGAGATTTTGTTCTTAATGAATTCCTGATAATTAGATATTTAAATAATATAATGTAAACTTTTCTGAAAATGTGAGTAGATTTCGTGAAATTGTGAGTGGTCGTTACATATAATGCGAAAAGTGTGTTGTTTTAGCACCCCGAGTTGAAAGTTTGAATCGCGGAAGCAATAGAAGGGCGCGCCGTGGGGAGGTGGAGTGGGGAGTGAGCGAGCGAGGCAGTGTTAGTGGGGACGAGGAGAACCGCTATCGGTCCGGATAGTTCGTGAAAGTACGAAAGTAAATGAAAGGAGGACACTTCGGGGCCCCACCACACCTATGTGCAAGCTACCGCTTTTCATGTTTTCTTAGTCATGCTGGGAACGAGAGATGATGGCACTCGACAAGAGAAATTTTGTCACATGTTGATATAGATAATGGAAAGTGTAATCACTACGGACATCATCTTTATGTTTACTTTGTATATCTCTCTTGGGAGTCGTCCCTCTTCTTTCCCGTTATCTTGAGAGGTTAGTAATGAATGATTGCGTGTGTTGTTGCTTTCTCCTATATTTATTACGTGCGTAAGTAGTAATCTCATATCTATAAACTATATTGAATATTAGCGAAAGTACATTTGTTCTTGTGGGTAATCTATGCCAAACGATTAATAGACACTTGTGGCAAAGAACTGCTGGTGGAAAAACATAGCGTTGCTTCCTCTGGAAAATACGCCGTAGGTAAATTGTGTATTTCTCGTTTTCCGAGAGGAAATGAGCTTTCAGTATACATCATTGACATCTGAAAGCCAGTGCTCGTGCACCTAATGTCTCGTAATAAATAATGGTATTTGGGTCGTGCTACTCGACACGATCTCGTTTCATTAGAGCGCGTAAATAAGGCTCGAGAATTCGGAATACTTAGCTGATTTGTGGATATTGCATCTGTCTTGGCATGAATTCAAAATTACGCCTTGATGTTTTCTGGGTAGAAGATCAAAACAGGAAAGCAGAAAAAATCTCGATCCTCGTTCGTTCCTGAATTTCTCGATTTTCGTGTCTGACTGCTAGCACAGTTAAGGTTCGGCAGTTCTAGTCAGGCGTCAATATAGATTTGATGACTCGAATTCGTTCTGTGCAATTGAATTTCGAATGGAATTCGTTCTACCATGCAGTTTTATTTTTGGGGAGCCATTTGAGAATTGATTGTGAATGTCCAGTTGCAGGTTAAGGCAGCTAGTAAATTAAATAATTTCACTAATACAAATATATATATATATATATATATATATATATATATATATATATATATATATATATATATATATATATATATAGTTACAATTTCTCATTAAAATTTAGCCACCAGAACTATTTTTTTACCATTTAAAGGTTCACTATTCTCTCAAAAGACATTATCATCCAAATGTTTATGAGAACTACAATGCGGAAACAGTGTTTGGATAGTAGCTGAAGTATCCCGCGTTACCAGGGCATTTATCATAATAAATTATTAAACAAAAGAATTCCATCTATTTCCGCATTGTGGCGGAGCCTGACATTATCTGATCTCTGTCCACTCCGCCGTGCCCCGTCACTCTCTGTCTTACTCCCATCTGGAAATTCCCAATCTCCCTCACGCAATTTCTCACTTCAAAAGCATTTAATTTTTTCCAATTGGGGGATCCAATTCCGTTTGTCTGATCTGTTTTATTATTTTAAGGAGGTCAATTTGTGTTCAGGGAAGCTGAGTTTATATGTAAATATTCACCTCCTGTTTTTCCTGGACTAAATCCTTTTTACAAATTATTTTTTCTAGTGGTATTATCTCTTCGGCAATATTGTCATCTAGTGATTTTGACGTAGAAGGCAAACTCAAACACCAAGTATTTGATGACACCACATCATATTTAATAATTGTATAAATCTAAAATGTAGGTATACAATACGTTACAATTTGTCTCCGCTTTGTGAGAAATGTAGCCCTAGGAGAAGAAAATGAAGTAAGATGAGATGGATGAGAAGTACGAGCAGCATTTACTGAAAGAAACAAAGGAAACACACCATGTTGTTTCCAGAAGAAGAGGAAACTGCCGCGTTCAGAGCAGCCAGCCGCCAGATTTCCCCAGATAGCGGTTTAGTAGCTATCGATCTAGTGTCGATCCACCGTCGGGAACCGAACCCTAGAACCTCCTAGTCACAGTCACTGCTGAATGAGCGGCAATGCTGGCTCCGAGCTATAGCAACCGCATTGCAACTGCCGCCTGGAACGTCGTTTTGAAGCAGCCGTCGAGGCGTTGAGGTTGTCGCGAGCCTCTGGGGCTCAGCGGGCGACCTCCAAAGCGGCGCTCCCACCTGGCGGCGGCGCCTCGCGCGGCCTTTGCCCCTCGCGCCGCCCCCTCCCCCCTCCCCCCCCCGCTCCCTCCGCACCGGGTGCGAGTTCGCTCTTCCGCTTAGCCCTGGAGCTCCTGCCTTGGGAGAGTTTATTTCCGAGTTCTGCTTCCTGCTGAGTGCGTTGGCAACTGGGCCAATCACCCCAAAGGTCAAATGTTCTTCACCTCGCAAATTCTCTGATCTGTTTCGCTCCGAGTGTCTGCTATTTTGTGGTTGTAGTTGGTGAAATAACGATACGTGTGAGGATAGTGTCTGATCTGTATCCTGGGAAATGGAAACAAGGAATTTACTCAATTGTCTCTTATTACAAGGGGATGTTCAAATATCCTTTGAGTGTAGATTTTCAAATGATCGAGTCTCAAAATCCTTTGGAATTTTTTAGGGTAAAAAGAGAATAATACTAAATGGTTTGCTTCTTTGTGGCTTTTTATGTACGAAATCGAGTGGAGCACCATTTTGATTCTATTGTTATTTACGCAACACTCAAGAAATATAAACTAATATTCTGAGAAGTTAAATGCTAGTGAATGATTATGCTAAAGTGATTTTTCTATTAACTTGTTTGTTTTGCAGGAATGTTGTCCAAAGTTAAGGGAATCATGTCTAGACTAATAAGCTGTTATATTACATAGGTATTTTTATAATTCATGATTACATGAACAATAAGATTGTAGGTTTTAGCGTAGCAGGTTGATGTGTCTATTGTGATATTATTTTCTTTAGAATCAACCATTAAAGCCTTGGTAACAGCGGAAAACGTTTCGTATAAAATAGATCGCCGGAGGTTTCTTCGTTGGATGTCACGTAAAATAAATTTTATGGATCGTAAATTTTACTTAACATTTTACGTGTGGAAATTGTGTGAAACTTTACCTCTTTTCCCTAGAATTTCGTCCAACAGCTATTTTTATTTTCGAGTGCTTCTTTCATGGCTGTCGATACTTTTTTTTGACAATACCCCTAAAAGGCGCAGCGTCGAGGAGATGAATGCGCCTGTGCATCGAGACGAGGTCGCTATGGATCCATAAAGCCGAAATAATTTGGATATCCTTAGTACGTTTATAATAATTACAAAAAAAATGTGTATCATAAGTATAAAATTTTATTATAAAATTGCAGTATAAAAACAATGCTTTTCAAATTATTCTTTGTAATAGTCTTGGTTTCACATGGACTTACAGTTTTATGAACCTCATCGGTAGTATGAATTTTTCTAGAGTTGGTTTTGTAAAACCATTGTAAATATAACCTTTGTTTGATACTTGAGATCTGTATTTATTTAATTATTGTTTGTACTATAACTTGGTGGTGGAATTGTACGTGAAATCGACCTATAAAATATGTACCACACAAGTGTATAAATAACAGCGGTAATTTATGGTAGGGGTGCGTTCCAGTTACTTTTCCAGAAGCCAAGCCTTGTTAGTTGAGCACATGTTCCCCCAGGACACGTAATTAAGGGTTATTGGTAATAATGCGGCAATGTAGGGCACTGTAGGAGGCGACCGGCGCGCCGCGCCGCGCCGCACCGTCTGCGGTTTCCAGCCGCGAGCATGCATTGCGCCTGGCGCGCGGGCGAAAAGGCAACCCCTGCGCGCGTGCTGATTTATGAGGGCACTAACTCAATTCCGCTCGAGTGTGGGTGTAGTAGCAGCGGGGGTCAATTGAATTGATGGCTCATTGCGGTTAACCCTTACTTATTTTAATGTATGCTGTCGGTTTGATTTCTCCTGTCGACAAGCAGTTTAATACAGAGCGTTGCCGTTCAGAAATGTAAAAATAGAAAAGCGGTTGGATGGGTGAAAGGAAATAATGCCGTTCGTAGGATTCGCGGCCAGGTTGGCTTACTCTAAACGTGACCACAGCAGAATGGTCGAAGCGTTGGCCAAGAAGCCTTCGTCTCGGCGTTGTCGACCGGAAAGTTAGTTGAGAGCTGACACGAAATAAAAATCTAATTGACTTAAACATTGTTCAAAATATGTATAATGTTACAATTATCATACTTTAAAATATCACGTACAAGTTCTTTCTTAGATCATTAATTAATGTTTCTATAAATATAATCTTTGAATTATTCTCCTTCGTATTATTATTATTATTATTATTATTATTATTATTATTAATTGATATATAATTTCATAGGGTTGATATTTCAATTTCTACATCGCCGTTCCGGATGAGAGAGAAATCTTCAATAAGCCGTGTGATTGTGATGTATTAGAGGATCCTAATTTTGTAGTTCGTTAAAACTCGAGGGAGTCTTACTACAACATTTCTTTGGTTACATAGCAGTTACTATTATGAAAGACTTGTAGAATTACCTATGTCAATTGTCTCCCTGTGCATTCTCTTTCACATTTGAGAATGAGGGTTGTCACATATCCCCACAGAAATTTGACCCCGTTCACTCTGATATTTTAAAGCACTCCAAGAAAATATGAAATATTAGCTCTCTCTACATACAGTATCTTACATTCTTATTCGTACACATTGCTTTCACAAGGTAATATCTAATTATTTAGGTTGACGGAAAGGTTTCCAAAATCAGTCGTTATAAAATGAAAAACAATCTCATTACAAACTGAAAAAAAAAAAAAATAAAAAGAGAATATGTTATTTGCAACTTATAACAAAATAAAAAAAGAACAAGGGTCTTGCAAGTTCGTGAGTTTTATTTTCTTCCATTCTGCTTCCACGAGACATTATTCTTTTTTGTTATATTTAAGCTCGCATTAACATCTAGGTCATTAGCGACAACTATTGGAGTTAACGGTGAAGATGAAACGATATGGTGATGTTAAGGGGTGAATTGACGAACACAAATACAACCATGCCCGAGGCGGGACTCGAACCCGCGACACTTCGGTCCGAGATCTCTACGACACTATTACCTTGGCGATCTCGGCCACCGGATCGGCACGTTCTTTGTTTTTCACGCCAACTTTGTAAACGTTTCCCTTTAAAACTGACCACAAATGCTTTATGGGATTTAAGTCCGTGCTTTGAGGCGGTGTTTGGAGTAATTTTGGCCAGTTCTATATTAACCAT
Source organism: Teleogryllus oceanicus (assembly GCA_964035755.1). Taxonomy (NCBI): domain Eukaryota; kingdom Metazoa; phylum Arthropoda; class Insecta; order Orthoptera; family Gryllidae; genus Teleogryllus; species Teleogryllus oceanicus. Next base: position 13,530,450 of record CAXIVR010000003.1, read on the forward strand.
GTCATATTGAGTCGGGCCTCGTGCTTACTATCATTGTCCTGATGGAAACGGTAAACAGGTGGCAAGCCCATTTTCTCAACTCTTTGCTTTACATTCTTTTTCAAAATGTCGAAATAAACGTTGGTGTCCATAATTTCATCAATGAATTAGATCGCCACCCCCTTAGACGACATTACAACTCCACAGCATAACTGATCCACCGCCATACTTCACTGTGGGAATTGTATTCATGAAATAATCGCCTGTATTTAGCTTCCTCCAGACCCGACGTATCCCATCTGTCTCGAAGAGGTTTATTTTACAGTTGTCAAACCAAATTACATTGTCCCAAAATTCTTCTCCCTTATTCACATGCTCCTTAGCAAATGTAAGTCTCTTCTTGCGATTTTCTTTGCTTACGTAAGGCCTCTTCCGCGATATTCGTCCATGAAACCCATTCTTTCGTAAAACACGAAGTACAGTGTGATAGGACAGCTTTTTAGATACATTTTCCACTAAGGCACGTATTAATTATGGCTCCATAATTATGGAGCACTTTACCGAGGGGTTTTACGAATTGGTTGAAGTACAATTCGTTCCTCGTATTCATTCAACCTACGTTCCTTTGGTTTTCGTGGCGAATTTTTCGTAGAAACTTCCTCCTTAAACTTTCTTACAATGTACTGCACAGTGAAGTGACGTTTGTTAACCATCCGACCTATTTTTCGCAAGGAATAGCCCTTAAGTGCTAAGTTGACAATTACCTCTTCTCATTGGAAGTGAGCTCCCTCTGCTTGGCCATTTCGATGCCAACTGTTGACTACTGGCCGAATTATCCCTACAGAGCGCAGTGCGACCTTGGAAAACCGTCAAGGGCCGAGAAACTCGACGCGGAAGAACTGCATATTGCCACTCACTTCGACTGTACGAATAGCAAAGTTGTAACGAATGATATTTGTTTTATTCAATATTAATATTATGTTAAACGAACATTAATGTAATAATTTTTTCAGTATATATTTGCTACTAATGTGAATGGTACACAATTCAACAAAAACAGTATTTTAAAATATTTTACGACGAGATATAACTTTTTGTTGCGAAATCTGAGTGTACGAATAACAATGTTACAGGAGAAAAAAGAACAGTTGCAGTTTACCTGATCCATTATACTGTATCAAGGTAACGCAATTTAATATAGGCCCAACCAGGTTCACTGTCGCTGTTTCGTGACGAGGTAGTTGGAACGAAAAGTTGCATCGTAAAGAGTCCCTTATTGCATCCTCGAATTCACCTGTCAGAAGTGCACGGGTAGAAGCTGCCGAGCCCAAGCAACCTTGTTGGAAGAGTTGGCTGTCTGCTCGGCGTAAGCGAGCAACACAGGTTGGAGGATCCAGCCTACCGTCATGACGCATCCGGACGAAACTGATAGAAGGAGCCGGCCTTCCGTGTCGGCTTGCACAGCTGTAGTGGTTGAAGGGCCAGCCATACGTGTTACGTTATTTAAGCATTTCTTATTGGTGTAAAGTACTGTGTTGCGGGTATAGGATGGGTTATGCGTATTACTTGCTATTAATAGAATATTCATTATTTATTTTTGATCTAACAACAGATCTGTATAATTACCTACACAACAGGACACCGCAAAAACGGAAATAATTGCATAAAAATTACGCATTTAGTGATAATTAAATTTCACAATAAGCCTCAAAAGCCTTTAAATTCTGCAGTCTGACTATTACGGTAGATATACATACATAATAATGCCTGCATTTTGTTGAATAAAAGTTATAAGTTCATTATTTATATAATGAATATTCTGAAACAGCATGTACCTAGAAATAAAATATTAGAATTTAACATTAAAATATTTATTTAGTAAAATAAAATGTGTAAAATATAACATAATTCACAATAGAATGGAATATATTGCCATAATCGTAATAGCTAACAAATGATAATGAAACATTGATGTACCACTTAATCATTTATGTGATCAGGTGGATTAAACACACAAGGAGACTAAGAACATGTTTACAGTCATCAGTAATTATTTCAAAAGTATTTTATAACTCTTTCAAAATTATTTTAAAAACGTTTTATAACTGTTTCAAAATTATTTTAAAACTGTTTGACAATTACATTTAAATAGCAACTTTTATTACTGATCCCCAAAAAACAAATTTAATTCACATTTATTTATAAAAACGCCAAAATTTATTTAAATTATGGCTAAATATGTAGCTGAAAATTATTTTCGAATGTATTTGTTCTTTATTTCTTTTAACCTTTCATTTTACAAATTTAATATTCTTGTTTTATTTTAATTAATTTTGTTACAAAAGTTCAATTCTATTAGTCCTCATTATACTTAGGGTTCTTGCATTCACTAGCACAAAATTCATCTACATAAAATTAACACTTAATTTACAATTACAATGAATTCATAGATAGTTTACATACTGTTAATCCAAAAAGTATATGGGTTATTTCAATTTCTGTAATCTAAATGTACAAACATACTATAAAAATCAAATCAATTAGTTAAATTAATTTAAAAACTGGAATTAAAATGTATTGCCCAGCATTGATTTACCTCTGGGTCTGCAATTTGAATCAATCTCATTGCTTAGAAACCTCTTTGCCCATTTGACAATGAATAAGCTCATTGGCCTGCATATACAAATCGTACACTCCCAACAAGTTAATGTCATAACTATTGTTATTATCACCTGAATGCAACAATAAAAAATTGTAGAGAAGAATGTGCACTCAATAACAGCGAATAAATATAGTGAGAGGTCGGGATAAATCATAATTTTAGTATTGTGTAAGGTGGGAGAAGACTCATCACTTTAGCGTGGGACGAAATGATTGGCCTTCATTTTATTGGATGAGTCAAATTATAAGTTCTCTTAGCAAATTAATAACCAGTTTTGAAGTGACTTTTAAATTTGGCAAGTAATTTTGTTAAATGCATACTTTTCTGGATTGCTTCAAAATTTAGATTATACGAGTATTCAGGTCTCATGTTCTTTAAAAACTCTGATTTTTCGAAAATTAAAAATTAAAAAAGTTTCGCCTTCTTTAACTCAATTACGAAATATATTTTCCCTTGATGAAATCTGTTCCTTTGAGTGTATATGGCTTACTTCAAAATCTAATTTTGCGAAAATTTGGTAAGTATTTTGCGTAATTTTGCGTCAAAGTACGGGCGTGAAAATATGTGCTGTTTTAGCACCACTAGTTTGATTAAATTTTTGTTTCAGATAGTTGAGTAATTTTCAGACACTTTTTCGTGAAATAGAAGCAATTTGAAAACAAGATTTCCCCCCAAACTACTCCCATTCCTTTCTTTAATTTTTTGTAAGTATAGTGCTAAATACACTAATTACTCAAATAGTTTATGTTTTTGAAATATCTCCACCGTCATTAATTTTTATATTACGGGTGTTTTTACAGTAGTGAATTTGTGAGTACAAGTGTTTTAATTCGTTTTCAATTGTTTTTCGAAAACTTAAAAGTTTCGTGAAAATGAGCTCAAAATTGTGCGTTTTCAGAAAAGTTCAAACTACATTTTCTCAATAAATACTCCAAATGTTTTTCTTTAAACGTTTTGTACGGTTAAATGTAAATTCTAGATAAACGTCATTTTGTTGCATATTTTTAAAAGAAATTACCTGAATCTTAATGTTTTGAACTACCTCTTAAGTCGTTAATTTTTACATGAGTGATTTTTCATAATGAATAGTGATTGTATTGATCCAGAACGTGTAAACATCCCTTATTGTATTAATCTTTGAGAGTTAATACTGATCGATATGAGACAATGTTTTTGGGGTTTGCTATTTTCCGTAAAGTGAATATTTTGAACATTTCTATAACCAAATCCCACACATTTAATTTTCAACGTGCATCCTTTCAGCTGGAAATTTTAAGGCGCATCCGAATTTACCAGGTCATTTCGCAACCATCTTGATTATCGTGGTTTTCTGTACAAGTTCATTCAAATGATGTTTCCATGATGTTTATATATATATATATATATATATATATATATATATATATATATATATATATATATATATATATATATATGTAATTTCATTAAGAGGAGGAAATTTTTCTGTAGGCCGCACATTCGCACTAGGATTTCGTTTGCGTGTGCCTCTTGACCTGTTTCGCCCCGAGGAACGGCCCGACTGCGGGCGAGGGCGTGGATGTGGGCTTGGAAGGCGAACGGAGCGGCGGCGTGGCTTGATGGAGGGAGGAAGCGTGGGAAGAGTGGGGTTTCGCGCGGGTGGCGTATCCAGTGTCAGGCGGTCCCGTCCCGCGCCGGGCGTGAGGCCGCGGGCGAAGGCGCCTCGCCGCGATGCGGTCGTCTGGCGGAACGTGGGCCCCTGCAGCATGGTGCGTCGCGGGCAGTGGGCAGCGCCCAGCGCCCAGCGCCACCGCTGCAGCACTCGCCGCTCCGCCCAAGCCCCACTGCAGTGTCCGCCTCCACGCCGCTCCCTCCACCCCCCGATCTACCTCCGTGCTCGTCACACTCTCTGCTGCCGACGCCGCCAATCGGTTTGGATTACCCAATTTCTGCAGAGGGGGGAGCGGAACAGTTCGGATGTACTTTCCGTTACAATGTAAACATCATAGTTGGGGCATCTTGTAACCCCAATTCATTTGTTTTTCGCATGGGTTATTTTTTTTTGGGGGGGGGGACAAGGCCATTGGCTTTAGCTCCGCATCGGTATGTATTTGACTGGGGATTGTATTTGACCTTTTTTCGACCTGGCGCGCCCCGCGGACGTCGCCATCAACGCCTAGGTACTCTCTTACTCTCTGGCCCACGTTGCCCCGTCCCACGCAGCGTATCTTCCACCTGGGAATACCCCGGCTTCCTCACTCACTTTCTCACTAAAGAAAAAATTTAATTTTTTTCTTATTAATGGGTTTCCGCTCCCAAAATTCGCTCACTTTATAATTAAAAATAAATTAAGCCAAAAAATTCAGTGCTTGTGCTGACGTATATTATTTTTGTGGAATTTTATATATACCAAAACATTTAATTATTTGCCATATTGTAAAACTTACTCTTTTCCATACATCTTTTCTCACGTATTTGTAAAGAAAAGTTTGAAATTTTCCTTTATCGCCCCGCGGCAGTTGTCGTTTAAATATAATAGAAGTGCTTTTAATTGAATTCTTGTATGTGAGTGGTTCACGAAATGGTCCCAGTAACCTTTTAGACAAATATCTCCAAACATCCGAGATCACAGTGCATTCCGGGTTGACAAAAGTTTTTCAATTTCTCTAAAATAACCTCTTTTGTTTCCATTTTCAACAACCTGAAAACAGTGTTTACACACATTCAGTTCCTCCAACTACCATTTTCCATTACCTCTTTTATCCCAATTTTACCATTTCTTCCCAAACTTATTCTTATTTATTTATTTAACGTCAAAAACAGTTAAATAAATTTGAATAACCATTCCTACACCACTCAAAGGTACACTTTCTTTCTCCTGTACGATAAAACACTTCCCTACAAAAAGTCTTCCCATATTTTTCAGTAAATCATTCATAATATGTTTCACTTTCGCCCATGAAATCAAAAGAACTTCATATTGAAGCTTAATTTACTGCAAATGAACCAGTAACTTATTCATATAGAACACATATGTGCATTCATATCTTGTTATAACAGTATCAAGCACAATCACAATGACATTTTCCCAATAATTTATATCTCTTGTACCCTTAATATATTCACACCTTGCAATTAAATCAATATCCAAGATACTTTTATAAATAGAGTGAAGAAAAATCGCCATCATTTTTAATAAAAAGACATTCCGTATTAGGCAATTGAATATGTAATAAAAAACAGTTTTCTCTCTCTATACCGATACACAATTCTGTGCATTGTTGAACTCAATCGTACATCTCACTCATCCTGTTGTGGAGTGCAGCTAAACTATTGCACATTGCTGTACTCTGGAATCTGTGATGTACTGCTAGACGAAAAAGTTCAGAAAATAATTATTTTTTGTGATTGATCGCAATTTTTTTTATTTAGTAACCCACAACAGGGTAAATCCTAATTTTCACTAGGCATTAATTTGCAAATATATTAAGGTTTAAGGTTGTGAATCATAGCCTACAGTGCTTCTGAATTTCAAAGGAAGCTAGCACAAAAGTTTCATCGATATTGGTTCCGTACTGAAGAGATTATTGCGTTGTAACTCAACGTACTTGTCTTTCTATATATTAGTATAGATCATGTATTCCCAATGTTTTTCTTTCATCGACCCTTTTTAATGGAATATTCGCTTCATCGACTCCCTTCCACGGGTCGGTTTTCTCTACAATATACAATATCCATAATCATAACAAAAATAATTGCACTTAAATGCTTTAAAGATAACAATTTCATACTCCAATATTCTCATAAATATCTCGATTTTTCAATTATCGAAGATGCTTCCGTTTTTGTGTATGTGAGTTTATAATCTACATCTAAGTACAGTGCATACAAAATGTGGAAAATTTTTAATGTCTGGCCATAACGCTTCTGCAGTGCGTTTTGCGGAGAGATTCTTGAGCGATAAGAGTATCGTTGTCAATGCTTAGTTATAATTTCTTGATTTTTTGTAAACATTCTAATTCCTTAGGATGAAGAAGAGGAGCGAATTTGTAATTATCATACTTTTGTTTTCAGAAAACAGTTAATTACGTTCATTAATATTTTTTTGTAATGAATAGGATCTTGATATTCCTAATAAGGCTCCAGTTCACATTTGTCTATTGACTCCCAATCGACCCCTTGATCATCATTGACCTCCTTAAAAATTACGTCGATCAAAGGGGTCTATACCGACCCCTTTGAGAACTCCTTGTGTGTATTTATGTTTTTAATTATTATACTAGAAATAATTGAATGCCTTTTATACACACACAACACTATTTAGTTTCATACTTAATATGTATAAACAGAAACAAATAATCTGCAATATTGAACATTCTCCTACCAAATTATAGCAATAAGTGTTGTAAAGCACATACTCATTTTAACGTGTAAATTTTCTGAACTTGAGTTCAATAATAGTCTTTGCCAGCGGCAGCTACGGTAGGGAGGTTCAAGGGGCCCTGCCCACCCAAATAATACACATCCCTTTCCTTTCCTTTTGTGTAGTATTTGATGTTGAAGTAGTTGTCCGCCACGCTATACTCAGTTTTCAGAAGTCAAAACGCTCGGTATTTCGTGTTCCATATTTCCCTTCATTGATGAGGAGCGTTGGAGAACTGTGACATATTACAGTGTAGCCAAATAAGGTGATGTCGTAAGGTCAATGCTTTGAAATTGTGAAAATTGAAACACGGGACTTGCAAATGGCGACTACGCGGGCGCAGTTCGGGATCGGTGTCACTTCGGAATGTTTTCTTACAGGATATCCAAAGCTACCTGCTGGTGGGTTTTTATCCAAACAAGTTTCCTTCGATTTGCCTAGAGGGTGCAGTAGTGCACAAAAACTATTCCATGATTAGGTTTTAAAATATCTGTTAATTTATCTCTAAAGTCTTAAAATGAACTTTAAATTTGTATATTATGTTTCTATATAAATGGATTTGAAGTATTGTGTGATTGAAATTTTAAAATGTCAAAAAATTATTGGTTTCTCGTATATTAAATCTATCATTAGTCTTCAATTCTCTTTCCACAGCCCCTCAACTTCCCATTAAGAATTTTGTTCCCTCCCCACTCAAAATTGTCTCTGGAGCCACCATTGGTCCGCCGTCATTGTTTTTAAATGTTTTTGGAGGTAATTTCTCGTTTTCGCTCCAACTCTGTTCTTTTACCTAAGCGATATTTTTTCTGTAAAAACAGCATGTTCTTGATTATGCGGTTACGAACTTCCAGGAAAGTAATGAATTTACTGACTGACCAGCGCGATTATAAATTCCATTTGTATTTAGCATAAGAACCTGTGATATTGCGGAAAGGGTTTTTAATTTTTAGACATTTTTAAAGCACTGAATAAGGACTGGATCAAAGGGTTGGTGTCACGATAAACATTGTTGACTGGCGGAAATAGAGATTTTTGAAAATATTTCCATTACATACTTCATCTTAACATTTTCCCATGTTTCATTTTATGTTTTCACATGTACATTCCGGAAATGACTGAAAGTTTCTGTTGATGCTTAGTTCGCATATTGATTGATGATATGAAACGTTAATAAAGCACGAACGGGATCATTTCCTCTCAGCCCGATTCCCAGGAGTTGAAAGATATCTGAGTTCTCCTTTTTCCTATTACTTGTTGATGTTCTCCTATTACCATTGATATTAATTTGCTTCCTTAATGGCAATCTTGGGTTATTCTCACCAAATGAAGTTTCCCGCGGTGTCTCCCACGAGTAATAATCAAATCAGTAATCACCAATCTCTCGTACTCAAGACGCATTCGTCCATTGCGACAGAACACAGCCGGGTCCGCCTCCCTTCTGGAAATAGGGCTGGCCGCACATTCTCAGAGGACGAACGTGTGAGCACCTCTGCCCGCAGCGCCGTGCCGCACCGCGCCGGTTACGTCGTCTCTGCACAACTGCGGGGCCGCGGCGCGCGCTCACGTCACGTGCTGTTTTTGTGGCCAACGCAGGCGCGCGCGCGCTGCGCAAGCAGGTTTAAGCCATCCGCGCGGGAGCGAGATCGAGAAAGACGGGTCCTCGGCAATTGGCATAAGGTGTGTGTGTGTGTGTGTGTGTGTGTGTGAATGTGGTTGTGAGGGAGTTTCTTGTGGCATCTCGAAAGAGAGAATCGCCTTTCGTGTGCGTACTGTCTTATATTTGTTTTTCTGCAGTACGTGTACTGCCCTACGTTACATGTTGGTAAAACTATGTAGCTATGAAGCGTAAGTGTGGGTGTGCATTTAGTAAACAATACTTCTACTTTCTTCGCCTTGAGAAAGCTATGCTTGCGAGCATTTTCGTAATAATGCAGTGTTGAATACCGAAAATAGGCCGTCGGGGGAACATAACATGTGTGCATAGTGTTATTGCGTGCGTTGTTTCTTTCCTGTGGTGTGGTTCATTGGTTTCATACCTACAATTCACTCTAGAGAAAGGGAGAGAGAGAGAGTTCTTTTAAGTGAGACAATGTCCAAATTTTGAAACATTTGTCTCTTTTCCTTGTATATGATGTTTCCTTATGAAGAATTTTTATTTATGCTAGATTTTAAATTGTATTATCATTTGCGAATTTATAGTTATTTTTAACGTATTTCATTGGCATATTGAATAACTTTAGTTATTATAGAAAATGTGAACACTATTTGTGAATATGACATCGCCGTCGAAGAGACTGACCGGAAGAGGTGGCTCAGGGTATCAGCGGCCGGCTGGACTGGTCGGTCGTTTTCCGTGGTTTCTCCGATCAATACCAGGCGAATGCCAGTGCGGTACCCTGCCATACGGACCGTGCGCGACCTTCCCATTCCTTGTCCTATGCTCACCCATTACTTAAACACACGTATACATGCACTGCACTACCTACACATACCAGGAGCTTGTCCCGGCTTGGGCTGGTGGGAGATACTTTGGTGAGGAAAACCACGCTAGTCGACGGGAGGTCGGCGTCGAATCTCGCCATCTAATGGGGGAAGATCACCACCACTTCTCGAGAAAAAAAAAAAAAAAACAAACTTACGGGACTAATGACCTTTATAATTGACGTGCCTGGAATCACTAGAAATCAATCAGTGTAAGAGGCTGAACTTCCTGAACTGCCCCCTCCTTCCTTCAATATGGGCATGTTACTGTGCAAATTACTCGTACAATAATGCTTGTCGTATCATCATTACCGTGGAATCAAATATGAGTATTTTTTAAAATAAAAAAGTGATTTTTCCGATTACTAGGCGTCCTTTCCCTTTCGAGTTTAATTCTGATAGTCTAGTCGGCAGGTACGGAAAAAGGGTGGTTACCTGGAAAAATATCATAAAAGCTTTTGCTTTGAATATGTTGTGTGTTCCCAGGCACTAGTTCCTCCCCTCCCCTGTTTTCTATCTCCTAGACCCGACTTTTCTCGTTTTGTTTCTCCATTTCTTTAACCCTAAATCATGTAGAAAAATGATTCAATTCAATTTCAAAGAGAAATTTAATTTTTCTTACAATCTTTGTTTGAAACATTGTTTGATTTGAAACATTGAAAAGCTTATAGCTCGCTTGGTCATTGGTTTCGAATGCACGTCTGGATTTAATGCACATCATGAGGGCTTGCTTGGACGCGCTCCGCCTTTCGAAGTCTCCATGTACTGGATTATCTTGTCATAAAGAGAATTTCTATCCTTTTAGCGGATTGAGAAATATTATTTGGTTATAACAATACTTTCCAAAGTTATGTGAACTTCAAAGACCGCAGATTCTTCATTGAAGTGTTTTTGTGATTAACATACAGCGTTGAAATTTCGACTGCATTATGCAATTTATTAGGAGCGTTGAAATTTCGGTAGTATTTTTTTTAGAAGCTATTTCTGAAAACCTAGATTAGCTTATTTGACTTTCCCATTTTTAGCTTGTATCAAACTTTATACCGAAATTTCCAGCTTCCAACTTCATTTTATTTCTCGTTTGATTTTTTTTTTTGTGTGAAAAACAGACTGAAGTTGAAAAGAGTTTAAAGTTGAATATAATATTTTGATATTTTAATTAATATTTTGATTTGGGGTGGAGAAAGCTTTCAATTTCAGATTTGTATTTATTTCTAATTCGGTTCATGGGAGGGGGCATTCATGCCAAACGGTAAAATGAAATACTTCATTGTCCTTAGTGTTTAATGCATGAACTGGAAATTTATAAACGAAATTGCAGAAATCATTGCGCTAAACTGTTCATCATTCGTAATGTTTTTGTTACACCTGTTTTGCTATTAAATTGCTATTGATAACATGATTTCTTTCTTCTGTTTCAGGTAAGTGTGCGGACCTGAGACCAGTCCTATTTAATCTTCAAACTGCTACTATTACGAATCAAGTTCCGTCAAGTTACGATGGATTTCATGTACTTGTACGTATGGAGAAATAATTCTTATAGTCAAGAAAGTGAATTACGTTTTGAAATTAAAAGTATAAATTATGAACGTTATATCAGTGTATTCTTGAAGATATCGTCAAAAAGAAGTTGGTACTTTGTAATAGATTTTGAATATATTTTTTGAAGTGTATAATAAATGTTAGAAATGTTAGTTTTAATTACATTCAAATGAACAGCTACGGCCGAATGATATTTTGGAGTGATAAAAGTATTTTGCCGAGAGTCGGCACAGTGTTTTGGGGTATAAAAAGAACTATAATGTCATATAATTCTGGATGAAATGTGTGTGATTCAGATCTTATAAATTATTTCAAAAGTTACTCCAACCATTATAAATGTGAATTTCCAGCCTAAAATATCGCCTACAGGTCAGGGACTCACTTTACCCTTTACTGCATATTGTCAGCATTGTATTGAAACGAGATCTATTCTCGTTGTCTGCCTCTGTCCTCCTCCTTCGTTGAAATATTCCTCGATTGATTGTGCTTTCAATAAAACGTATTTTGTGATGACTTTTGTGGAAAGCGTGAACCGAGTGAAAGGAATGCTGCCACAGATAATCTCCAGAGAGACTTTAGTGCGTATCCCGTGTTAGGCAATTTTTTTCTCATTTCGTCCGCTATTCTGTGACGAGGCATCCAGAGCAACTGGTAAGGCGCACTCGTACTACTTAGCGCTTCGCCTGACGTGGCGACGACGGCCTTGTGTTTTGATGACGGGGCTCGGTGCGGCGGAGGCGGAGCCCGGGGGAGGGAGGTTGGCGAGGACGCCCAGCCTCAGCGCCGCCGCCGCCGCAGCCACCAGAGCGGCGTTTCCTCTGCTCGCTCCTTCCGCCCCGTGGCCTAGCTAGAGACGGGACCGTACTAAGCTATATCTTTGTAGTTTGTCGTCCAAGAAACAAGTAGTAGGATTGCGCGGCCCGCCGAAACTTTTCCTCGTCTTAGTGTTATTACACTACAATTTCTGAGTTGTTGTTTTTAAGTGAATGTCATCATTTAGATTTCTACAATTGAGTGAAGTTATTCAGAAAACATCCAAGCCAGAAGAATCATTATGATAAAAATGGCTTGTTAGATCTTATCGACAGATACGCATTTTCCCGCTCCACATGAAAAGCTCGTTAAGCGTGTCGCATTTTTGACAGAATGGAGCCATAATAACAATTTATTCTTAAAAGGGATGCTCAGTGTAATGTCTCTCCAATTGCATTATTAATATACTATTATAGCGTTTGTTTTGAAAACTGAAAGATTGCAAGTAAACCGACTCAACTCAGAAATATAAGTTAAACTAATGTTGAAAATAATGATTTGCTGTATAAGGCTAAAATTATCTATTATTGTTCAATTTATAGTACATAACAGCTTGTTTTTCGTGGCGAGTCTCATACATGTTATTTTTAAGAATCTCCTGTGGCTGAAGACCCAAACTTTACCGTTTAGCTGCATCTCGGTTGAACCTCTACACTTTCGTAGGCAAACATGCTTGTAGGTTTTATTATGTTTTGTAGGCAATAGTTGATGGGCAACACGTTTAGACACTTGCCTATGCCCTTTGCTTTCCGTAGTTCTAAAGGAAATGTTTTAAGAAATTAAAACTTTCAGTATATTTATGTAAGTATTTTATTTGTAGTAGTAAGAGGAAGACGTTAATTTTGTGTAAAGTACTATTTACGTAACATTGAATTGTTGACATGTTTTGTAAACGAACTTTTTTCGATAAATGTTTAATCCTGATATGAGCCTCTTTCTAGGACATTCGTTCCTAATAAGCAACTATTGGATTTACTGAACAAATGACAGTAAGCAAGAATTGGTCCGAAAATGTAGTACAATTGGTTTACCTTGTTACTCTATATATCTTGTTCACATTTATGAAATGCTTGGCACAGAAACAAACACACTTCGACCAAAATAGAGATATTAACATTTAGAAGTTTCGAGAGGTTTTGCTGAGAATGGAATTGGTTTTTATTGCCTCGTGTCCTTCAATTAGTGGGATCCCTATTATTCAGGGCAATCTATCAAAGTAACGTAGGTCGATGCGTTTGTTAATTTTATAGGGCTTTTCCCGAATAATTTAATTGGTTTTCAAAAAATGTTTATTATAACAATACAAAACAAAAACATGAATGTCTTCTCTAATAGTGTATAACTAGTGAACAAAATGTAGTTCAATAATTGATCATTATGTGAACAGTTTCATTTGAGATTAGGTACTTGAGAAAAAGGTTTTGTTTTAGATTAGGCAAGTGGCATCCGCCGCAATTCCTAGTATGCGCAATTGGAATACTAATGAACAATAGGTGAACCATGTAGACAAAAACCGTCCACTGTCAAGCGGTAAAATTTTGATAGATGGCCACGGCTTCATAACCATCGATGCCGATCGGCAGACGATTGTAACTTCACCTTGCTTAAAGTGTTCAGTTGAGCCACGCGTTCTGTACCGGTGGCAATTAACGTACGAATTGAATATGCTAGCGTCAATCGCGTATCATCTGTTGACCGTTGCACATGGGGGTCAACGACGAGGGTTGGAAGGGTCGCGTTCCCCACCCCCAATATTTATTGGGAAGGACTCCCAAGTAATCTGAACTGTACCCATCCATTGAATCATCTCTCTCCCGAAATAATTTGGTGTCGGTGACACCCATGCCTTAGCATTAGTGCAATCACTTTCTCACCCGCCCACTAACTCTCCGATTTGTTAACTGGCCATCAGAAAAAGAGAAGACGAAGAATTAAATAGGGATGCTTCCCGTATGTACAGAGAGAAGCTCCGCTCGCGATGGTTATTACTACGCGACACAATTTTCACTTTCTTGCTCGTACAAAGATACTTCGCAAGAAGAGAAATTTATGTAATCGCGCGCCAGAAAACTGCGAATTTACGACAGAAAAACTCTTATTGCAGGGTCCTAGTAACGAAAAAGTGGACATGGTTTAGCCAGAATCCATGTGTTGTGGGTCCTTGTTACCGAAAACTCGATTGACGGCAAAACCTCTGTCTGTACGTCTTCCGGTGGTCAACGCTAACGCTTCAGCCGATTTTCTCCGATATTTATCTCCCCGATCGCTCTAAACGAACTCAAGGCTTTAGGAATTTCAGCCGGATATTTTGTTTTTTAAGATACTTTACATGTTCAAAAAAGTTGTCAAAATTTTCTCAAAAATGGCTCCAAATTTTTTATTGAACTTTGTCCTTAGCTAATGTAAAGGACGCTTAAGAGACGTCTCATGTTCGTTGAAATCTCAGATTTTTCGAAAATTGCAAAAGTGCAATTTTTTTGGCGTCTTGTTGCAACTACAATATTGAAGATAGATTTTTTTCTTAACGAAATCTGTTCTTTAAACAATTTTTTTTCTTAACTACTCCAAATGTGTTTTTTTTTAAGTTTTCTCCTCACATGTATCAAGAAAAGTGATAGCACTTATGCAGATTTAATAGATAGGAACCCATAGCAAGCCTCCGCTATATGAAAATGTTAATATCGTGATTTTGGCCGAAGCCATCTTGCCCCAAGCCCTAAATTAGAACCGTACATTAACGGTGACAAAATAAGCCAATATTTCTCCAGAAATTGATATTATAATTTATGAGAAGCGGGAATCTTGCTTAAGCTGGTGTGACTTACTGCTAAAATCTTTCAACTGCATATGCCTTACTATTTGGTTCCAGCGTTATCAATTATCTTGAGTTGCTGTTTTCTCTCGTAAGAGCTTACTAGATATCCGGCGAGAACAAGGATACAAAGCTGCACACTTAATGTGAACTCGTTCGCCTTTGTAGCAAGGTCATCGATCTCCCCACGCCCGCTATGTTCGCTATCCTTCCTACGCCAACTACGCATTTAATATCGAGTTCTTCACCCACGTGGGAAGCGCCAGCCAGATTACTCTGGTGGACATCTCCAAACAACCTGCTGGAACTACTGTAAGGAAGTGATCGTTGGCAAGCAAACGAAGTGGACGTTTCGACGATGTTAATTGCGGTGTAAGTTTATTTCCAAACGGGGCAGATTCGACAGTATAATGTTTCCGGAATAGAACTTTACAATTTTCTCAGATTTTATGGATCTGTAAGATATGTGTGGTATAATGTGTGTTCATGTAAATACTTCCATTAAAATGAAGATCAATGAAACTCTGTCATTTTACATGTGATGTAGCTTCTGAAAAATGTAATAGATTCAAATGTTGCATCACCTTTATGATTTTCTTTAATGTTTCCGTTAATTATACGAAATACATCCTTAATCTTGTGATATTCCAAAGCGAATTGAAATATTTCATGCTTTAAAAAATGTGAGAGAGGAAACATTTTTTGTTTCCGAAGAGTTTTGAGGTGTATGTTACTTCTTCAGCAGTATTGCAGTTTAAATTTATCTTTATCATTGTAATTTTAATTTATTACTGTTGTGCTTTTCCTCTAAGAGATTAGAAATAATGTATTTTCCAATAGGTAGAACAGGTAAAAAGAATAAAGAGGCTACTGTGAGATGAAGTTAATGCAACTGTTTTATAAAAAACTGAAACATATTTTATTATATTTATGTTTTATTTTTGGTCCTTCTCTGAGGATAGTTGCGCTCTTCGCAAATCATTTTAGAAAGGGTAGATTCAACAGATGTAGATCGTTAATCACAACTGAATGTTTGTCACGCCAGTCGCACATTTAAAGTCATGACTGAGCGGGTATTGTAGTTTTGAGAGCCCTTTCTTCATTATTTTTTCTCTGTAGTGTTTGTTTGCTTAAAAGTGTCGCTGTAGCAGTTGTGTGTTGAAGATGGGTTGGCAAACTCTTTGTGTCCGGGGACAGTTTCAAACGTGCAAGCCGAACGTTATGTATTTAATTGTCATTCTTTTATTTATTTTTCGATATTAATTTAAATTAAATATTAAGTTAAATTAAAACAATACCGTTGTATTACACCATGAACTTCAATTTAAAAAAATGTCTAATGTGTAAGCAGAAATATATCAATTAACTCAGTAATAAATCACACAACTCTTCTGACTGTTGATTATATCGAAATCAAGAGGTAATAGTTCATGTAATTGAATTCTGAATAAAAATTTATTTTTAATATGTACGTCAACGTACGTCAACGTTGAGGTCCTTTATCTTCTGGTACATGCACGTTGAGTTTTGCGGGAAATTGTTATTTTCTCTATTACGGCATACATGATCGTTAAGTGCTCCGTACATACCCATGACTGGCCGCATGTGGCCCTAGAGGCACCACTTTGATGTGCATGATATAAACCATAGGACGTGCGGGTGTGGCTTTGCAACCAGGGAGATAAGAGGTTTTGTAATCACTAACTTGAGTCAACATTGTATCCCTCATATCGGATTTAGTTAGCATGTTAACCTCCCAAGTTATCGTCTTGTGGCAGGTGCAGGTTCTAATATCGTACCCTACGCCATTCGAAGATTTATTCAGTGGGATAAGGTATTCCTTTTTAATTACACTTATTATTCAAAAAATATATCTTGTTCACACCAAGGGTTGGACAGAGAATCAAGTTAATACAAGAATTCCAAATGGACTTCATACAAACCGTTGGAACAACTTCCAGGCATTTGCGGTGAGATGAGACACCATTAGATGAAAAACAGTGACATTATTAATGGAAAAAAATAATTTTGATTGAAAATTCTTGCAAACTTCCTACAATTTTTGACATTTTACATTTTTACTTTTTTTAATACTACCTACGTATTATTGAGAAAGTTATGTAAGACTCCGGGAAAAACGGCGATCTTCCGGCGCAAACATGGGATAGTAGATTCCTGATACCGACAAACTGGATACTTCTTTTTCTTATATATAGCAAATTACTTCCTCTAACACTTTCTTTACCCAGAATCCACGCTTTGTGGATTTGCTTAATACCGAAAAATAGATTGACGGTAAAACGTCTGTCGGTGAACAAAACTAGAGGATAACCGTAAGCAGGAATCTGGCTGATGTCGCAGCCCCTAGAAATTGAAACCAATATTTAAATGTTTGGCAGTTCGTTACATGAATTGTGGGAATTCTGATTTGGTGTTGTTGACGTTTTTATAAGAAATAAAAGAGGTCATCTTCGTCAACATATTATCTTTATTAAGAAAGCCGGCTTTCGACGGCTTTGCCGTCGTCAGTCTCGCTGCTTTCGGCAAAAGTCGGTCGACTGTTGGCGGCAACAGTCGGCTCTGAAAGGTAAAAATATCAAGAATTAATGTATTGTCTGTATGTAATGGACATGTACTGTATTTTGATTGTTAGTTAGTTTAGTTAGTTAATGCCTTATTTTACGTGGCAATACTCGGGCCATGAGGCCCGCTCTTCCGTCTAACCACGCAATTTTCGCTACGCTCCTTTCACTATGTAGCGGAGAAAGAAGGTATTGTAGGGCGACGAAACAGGCGACTTGAATTTAGCTCAGAGGCTTCTTTTAGGCTTGAGGATCTTTTACATGCAGTAAATCTACTACATGGGACAGCCGGTTTTACTTCCCCTCCGAAGGAAGGCGTACGAAGGATTTTTTCGCCCTTAAAAATCCACGGCTTCGATCGAGTTTGAACCCGCAAACTCGGGTACAACAGTCCGGTATGCTGACCGTTATACCACCGAATCCGCAAATACCACCGAATCCGCCGAATTGTATTTTACCGAATTGTATTTTATTATTTTATATTTTTATAATTATATTGCTTGATTTTGACCCTGCCTAGTTTCTTTCGACTAAGATAATTGTTCAGTATCCTGCTCTTCTTTCTGTTTGGATTTTTACGATTTATTAAGTGATTATTTTGTCTACTCTTGTTATTTTATCTTTCAGAGTAAACCTTTGACACTTGATAAGGTGCGCAAATTTGACGTAGGAAACCTGGTCAAAGGGTGAAAATTGCAATGCAAAAGTGAAATGCGACAATAAATATGTATTGAATGATTGTTTTCATTACATAAGAATTCCTTGGTTGTTTCGTACGAGTCAATCGTCCGCTTATCTTAATCGGATAAGAGCGTCGGAATCTGGGCCAAGCTTTGCCGGCGCGCGGCTCGCGAGCTCAGTTGGTGTTAGTAGCAGGCGTGGTTAGGTGTCGTCGGCTCGCCCCTCTCCTCCCCCTTACCCCCACCCACACCCACACCCGACGCGTCGCGCCGACGACGTCTTGCGTGACGCCGCAAGCGCATCTTCCGAAAACACATGCGGCCGACATCTGGCGTGTCTCGCGCCAACAGCTGCTACGAGGCGCTCGCAAAACATTGGCGATTCCGCGGCGGAAGCCAAAACCGACCGGGCTCCTCGCCCTCTGTTTTGCCTTCCGGTATCGCACGAATTACGTCGGACGGACCTCGACGTAGCCTGTAGTCGCAGATAGACACGGACAGGTGTTTCAGGTATTGCAATGTACATGTGCTTCTTACGAGTCACACGGCGAGTGGGATATTTCCTATGGTAGGAAGACCACTTTTCTTTAAACGTAATTGTGTGAATAATGTGATAATTTCAAAAATATTTACAAGTATATATTTTCGCATAAATAGGTATAAAAAGTTACTAAAACATTTGGATTAAATTGTACATGAACTGTGCCGATTTCTATTCCATTGAATGTATGTGTGTATGTATGTATGTGTATATATATATATATATATATATATATATATATATAACACACACACACACATATAACAAAAGAATATGCGGCCGCGTGTGTGAATGTGTATTTACGAGGGCAGGGCTTCCAAAGACACTGCGGAGCCCGCACTTCGCATCGTGTAGGATTCACAGCTATCCTGTGCCTATCCACTAAAAATTCCTCTGATTCTTCCGGTTCCCTTCCCGCGGAACCGTCGGCAGGCATTGCATCACGGGAGTGGCAGATCGGCTTATCGCTCTATACCGACTAATGTCACGGCATATTCTTTCGACATCGTTCTTCTATCCGAAGCTTCTTTGAAACTTTTGCGGCGTAGGTGGCTACCGCTCTCCAATTCTCTTGGGACACCAGCATCCTAGTGACGATTGTACCAGGAGTCACAACCTGCAGGAGGAGTCGTGTTCTACATCTTCAACCAAAGGATCACAGGTTGGGCACGAGCCAACGTCCAACCGGAAACGGACTTGATATGCCCGGTAGCACCCGTGCCCCGTTAACAACTGGGCGAAATAATGATCCACATTTCCGTGTTTCCTTTGTGTCCACTTTGCTATGTTAGGAGTAAGAATAAATGTCCATCTACCAGTGGATGAGAGAGTCCATCGCCCTTGCGACTGAGCCATTGACACTTCCCTCTCTTCTTTCATGATGATCCTATTTGTATCTCCCTCTCGCTTACGTCTGAACAGCTTGGCCCTTTCTTGTGCCATGAGATCTATAGGGGGCATGTCGGCTATCACACACACAGCTTCATACCAAACCGTGAGAAACGCCCGAGCAACCCTCAAGGCGGACCTTCTGTACACTGACTTTGCACCGCGGGCGTACGATTGGATCCCAAAGGCACCAGCCCAAAAGGGGGCTGCATAGAGCAGCTTGGAGTGAACTGCGCTAGTTTTAAATTTACGAATGTATTAAATCTAGTAGCGGTGGCATATGTTTTCTTTTCTATAATGATCCATTAACAGAATATACTTCACTACATAATTAATCACTTTCTAGAATTTTATGAACAACATAATTCAACTAAACAGAATTGGAACATTGCCCCAGTTGGTTGTGTTTTGGCATTTGTTGACTTTTTGTCTTTTTGATGTCATATGTCATTTGATAAGTATTTTATTGATTTTTCCTCTGCTATAAGTAGTATAGAAGGGAAAGTCTTGGAATCGGTTCAAAAACTCAAGGTGAAGATTTTGATGGTAAAATCCTGTTTGAGGGTCCCAGAGACGTA
This sequence comes from Teleogryllus oceanicus, assembly GCA_964035755.1. Taxonomy (NCBI): domain Eukaryota; kingdom Metazoa; phylum Arthropoda; class Insecta; order Orthoptera; family Gryllidae; genus Teleogryllus; species Teleogryllus oceanicus. The sequence goes on from CAXIVR010000003.1 coordinate 13,550,410, forward strand.
ATAAGTAGTTTTTATGATTATGTCTGTGGATGTCATGCATAATTCGGCAGATTAGAAGCTTTTAGGGTTTAACTTGGTACACAAGTCAGGAGTAGGGTCTGTTGGTACGATTCCAAAGACGTTTAAGATTTACGCAGGTTGCCAGGAGATACGCCCAGATCTAAAAACACAAATAAAAAAAAATCTACAGTAATGTAAAAATTGAGCTGGGACAGTGGGATTAGGATTCGTATCTAGCCCGGTGCCCGTCTCCACTACACTCATCCTCTGGACCGGAAGACTTTCTTGAGAAAGTAAATGCCGCTTTTTAAATGAATTGTGCAAACATGTACTAGTAGAAATAGTAGTAACTAGTTGTACTAGTACTACTGCTGCTTATACTAGTACTATTGTTGTTGCTGCTACTACGGCTACTGTTTTTACTATTACTCTGTAGTTACATTTCCCCCAAATCAATACAATGTCCAAATTCTGTATTGCTTAAAACTAATAATGAAACTAGGAAAAGTTCCCTTATGCCAAATATCTCCCAACGCTAAATACATATCGCCAAGAATACTGAATATTTACTATATAGGATCTATATGGGATCACTGGTCCAACTGAACCAATCATTGTCTGGGAAATGGTTATGTTCAGCTACTTGGAGACCATTTGCAGCCACACGTGAAATTCATCTTCCCAAACGATGGAATTTTTATGGATGACAATGCGCTATGTCACCGGACTATAATTGTTCGCAATTGATTTGAAGAACATTCTAGACAATTCGAGTGACTGATGTGACTAGCCCCACATGAATCCCACCGAATATTTATGGAACATAAGCGAGAGGTCAGTTCGTGCACAAAATCCTGCATCGGCAACATTTTCGCGATAATCGACCGCTGTAGACGTAGCATACCTCACTATTTCTGCAGGGGACTTCAACTACTTGTCGGGTCTATGCCACGTCGAGTTCTATCACTTCCCCAGGCGAAAAGTGGTCCTACACGAAAGATGGTCTATCCCATGGCATTTGCCACCTCTGCATATGATGGGAAGCGACATAATTTCTTTGATAAATGAGCTCTTTTTGTAATTTAATAAAGGAATGTCCACTTGTGGCTTTATAGCAAAAGGAATGTCCACGTTTGGCTTTGTGGCAAAATGTTCACTTGCAATATTTTGAAAGAGAAAAATCTACTTTATTTCGCCTGAATTTTGAATGCGGTTCTAAAATATCTTTGAATGATGATGAATTCAATATAAGGGTTTACTGAGTTTTTGAAATATTTGTGATACAAAGTGGTGGGAATTTTTAAATGTCGATTGAAAATTGTGGTAAATAAAAAGGAAAGGAAACTCAGCACAATATTTAAATTGGCAAATTTATGTTCAAGAGAATGGTCCTTAAATATGTTGTGGAAAATAAAACTTAAAAATATACTTTGAATAATCTCCGCATTGATATTCGAAACCTATCAGGGAATGAAAGGGGCAACGACAGAGAAGAAAACTGACATCCTTAAACCAGTAGTTTGAGAGGAAAAATATAGTGATGCCATGTTTTAGGGGAAAGATAAGTATTTGAAATTTCAATTTTTAGAATATGAAATATGAATAATCAATAAGCATCTAAAATATTCTGAATTAGAAAACCAGTTATATTTATGGGAATATTCACAATCAGGAATACGTTGAATCATAATTCATAAACCTTGAAATGTTTTCTTCACATTTTTGTAAGTTTAGTTGTTTTGTTTTGTAATTATGCTTTGAACTTACTCATAAATACAAGTGGAAATAAAATACTTATTATTTAGTCCAAAAGCAAGTAAGTTACTTTTAAGAAACCAATAATAAATACGTGTTAAAAATTTATTTTCGGGCATATTGTTTCTGAAAGTGAAGTCGAAAATTCTGCATTTTTTTTGTATTTTCGTTTGCAATTTTATTCTATCTGATTTTTGTTTTTCTATCTCAATTGTATTCTATCTCAAAGTTGTATGCATCTTTTTGGGATGTCACTAAAATTGCCTACAGTCTCTCAGTATTGGGAGTAAATTATAATCTCATTCTCTTTATGACACGACGCTTACGAATGCGATGACGCAAGTTTCAGTGAAAGTAATGCTCTTGTAATCCGATATAATAGTTCCCATATTGTATGGGCGTGGTAATAGAGATTCAGTTGCACATGAAAGCAATGTGGTAAAAGGGAATGAGTTTGCCGTGTCAGTTCTAAACGATGCATAATTTATTTTCTCTGAAATCGAAATGAATTGTTGCAAGAATTTTTGACCGCATTAAAACGAACCTGTCTGTGACCTGTGTGATGGGGATAAGAATTCAGTATTATTGTAACATAACGTCTCAAATCTAATTGATAGTTTCGAGCATCTTTTTTTGTGAAAAAATGTACTTTCTAGTATAGTGAATGTAATGTAATGTTAAGTAATGCTCCGGCGACAAAAAGTGTTATTTCCACAGAAACATACATATTGTAGGTTCTTGATACCGAGAAAGTGGATAATTCTCGTTCATATACACCGGGAGCGGTGTCTCAGTGCATCAACTGATGTCACTGCAGTGACTATGACCGGGAGGTTTTAGGTTTGAGTCCTGACGGTGGCAGGATTTTCGACACTTATCTTTTCAGCTAGGTCGAATTTAGACGCTGTCTGAAAGATAATTTTAGCGGCCGGCTGCTCTGATTGGCAGTTTTCCGTGGTTTCTCCGATCACCACCAGGCGAATGCCGGACCAGTACCCTAACAAAGGGCCACGGACCGCGCGCAATCTTTCCTTCCTCTTCCTTGTCATATCCTAACCCCCTTACACACACATACACATACACTAACATGCACTACATTACCACACATCCCGGATGAACGGTCGCGGGCTTAGAGTTTGTCCCTACTGGAGCGGTGCCCCGGTGGTGGGAGATACCTGGTTGGGGTACACACGGCTAGTCGACGGTAGGTCGGCGCCGGATCTCGCCATCCAGTGAAGGAAGATCACCGCCACCGCCCGATGAAAAACATGCACCGCACGTGCGGGACTAATGACCTCGGTAGTTGACGCGCCCGAAACCACTAACAATAAATCAATCAATCGTTCCTATTTGTAGTAAATTATTTCTTTTAACACGTGTAGTCAGAATCCACGTTTTTGTGTTCTTGAGACGGAAAAATTAATCTAAGTCAAAATGTCTGACTGACCGTCTGTCTGTGGTCAACACTAATGCCTGAATTGTTCAGACTATTTTCTTCCTCCGTTCCTCCTTATGCCGTTGTAGCAGTGTTACCGTTGTAGAAGTGCCATGCAATACTTCGAAATCTCGAATGCAAAGAAGAATTTAAATCATCGAAATATAGAGTAATTCGACTTACGTGGTTCGAATTTCCGAATATTGTGGGCATTAGGGATATGAAGGGAGAGAAACATGATATACTATCAAGAAATTCGAATTATTGAGAACCTTTTTTGTACAGTTATAACACGGAATATGTGAATGTAATAGTATGTTTTCTACTTTTGTGGTAATTGGCATCCTGCATGATCTAAAACTTCATTTTGTATTACTGGTAGGGTTTTACTCAAGGGTGGGCACCAAGGCTCATGGCCTTATTTGCACACTCCCATGGGGGGAGGGCATACCTTCCGCGTGGCACCCAGATACTCCGGACACACAACACCCATCCGGGGCACCTCCCCAATTAATTCTGGACAGGGTCACCCGGTCCGCTCAGGGCTACTAGCTGTCCATCCTAGCACTGAAGTCTAACTAGGAGCCACTCACTCGGGGCCCCCAACGCGTCTCCCCACAGTGCCTTGTTAGCATTAACAACCTGAGTATCGTCGGAAACTAGAGCAACATGTCCGGAGATTTCAAAATCCTCGTCGGACTTCTTTATGGTACTCCAAAGGTGGGAAGGGGCCCATCTGGTCCGGGCGCCCTTCCCGACCGCCGATTGACGGTTGTTTCTTTGCTTCTCAGTCGGCTCCTTTACACTATCTTTCTTCTTTTACATATTAATCCGCCTCAAAATGTCTGTCTCTTTTCATTGCCTCCTTTCCCATGCGCCTCACTTACTCCCCTTTCCTGCTACAGCTGTTTTCCCTCCACCAATCTCGTACCACCTGCCCGCTTCCTAGTGGTCATCATTTGGACCATCCCTGCTCACCCTTCTCCGTATAGGTCGGACTCGCCAGCCATTTGGCAGCAGTACGCTCTGAGGATGGCCACAACATGTTGGCCGAAACATCAGCTACCACTACTGAGTCGGGGCTCATCCTAGATGTCTAGATAATACAGATTTCGGCCGCGGAAGCCTGCGCAATCATACAATTGAAAACCTTTTTTTTTTTGTCTATGTAGACATCCCTTGTTAAAATCGACCTTGCAGTGGGATGCCGCTTACCTTCATTAATTTATCGCCTAAGAGGGTGATGGAGCCGAGGAAGTTAGGCCAAGGCGGATGGCGTCAGCAGACGGAAAGACCAGACAGCAGTTGGAGTTGTGAAGTCGGAGGTTCTCCATGAAGAAGATATAGGGAAAGTAATCGAACGAAAGTAAACGAGCTGTGTGGAGTAGCGAAACAATACAGTTCGATTTTCCACATTTTATAAGCCATCGAGAACCTAGCATACACACTCAGAAAAGAAGTAAGGCACTTTTGAATTTTCCAAAGTTTTACACTGATTAATTGGTTTCTTTGTAAACATTAAGTAGCCATTTAAAGGTAATTGTTGAGGCTTCGAAATAGTTTTCTAAAAGTTGTAGGATAGCATTAGGATGATTTGGAGGCGGCCGCATGTTGATGCGATGTAACGTCTACAACGATAAACGATTCGGCTTCCTGAAATTTAACAATAATAATAATAATAATAATAATAATAATAATAATATCAGCACGTGCAGGTGTTAGATTCTTGCTACGAACACAAGCACATCAACAAGAAGCTTCTGTTTCTTCTGTTCGTTATTTATTATAAAAGGTTTTTGCAATTTTCGCGTGGAGACAAAAGCAGCTGGTTCAACTCCCGTAGCCTATCCGCGTATATGCGAGGAGTATACCAGTGTATGTGTAGTATCCAATAAAAGACAAGGATTCTTAAAATGGTTTTTATTCCAGAAAACAAAAAGAAATCAGCCAAGTAGTCGAATATCCGCAGGAGAGTTCCAAGTCCGTAGCACAAGTCGTCGTAGTAGTAATTCTTCACACTTCTATCACCAATACACTAACCAATCACCAATACACTAACCAACGATCTGGCGCGCTGTCTCGCACGTCATCTCGTACGTTTTACATAAATTACGCACTTCCTCTAACGAAGGTTTGCCACTATGCAGAGCTTGAAATCTTATTTTTTCCTGAGGTGTGTGAAGCGCTACCATATCCCTTATCAAAGTATCCGCGTATGAAGTATCTTTATCAGATGGTGGGCATGTAAACTGACAATGTCGCGCGAGCCCGGACACTCTGTTATCCACTCACTGTGCGTTTAACCCTCACTTTTCCTGCACTGGAAAAATTTAAATCTAGCTGACACTATATGGGGCACTTTGTTAAAATAGTTGAGTTTTTCTCAACATTTCTGCCCATTTAATATTTGATATTTCCCTGTCTGGGAACAGCTTCTTTACTAAGTTGGTCACTTTGTTGCCTACGCAACTCAGAAAGAACGCCTTTTTCATTTTTGCGTCGCCTACCTTGTAACACAGTAGGTGCTGCTCCAACCTGTGAATGTATTCGGCCCATTCCTCCGCGTCCGGCTGATAACCAGGGGACCGTGCAGGAGAGCGTGCACTGACTGCCTCCATAAATGCTGCCATCTGCGCTTCAGCCTGTTGCCGCTGCTGCTGCATTTGTTGTTGTAGCTGAAATTGTTTCTGCTGCTGTTGCATCAGCGCGATCAATGTTGCTACTTGTTCGGACGCATAGTAAAACCTGTCTAAGCCGGAATCGTTTGGTTCCAACATTTTCTTCCGTCTTGTACAGACTTGCAATAAAAACGTCAATTCAGAAAACACAATCGTTCAAAGATGCAATACGTTGTATGAATAGTTTATCTCGCTTAAAAAGTACGGCGTTCCGGGAGAGACTAAGATAATGACATACAGAATCGCATCACGAAGTCTAATGAAGCAACTCCATAAGAAGTAAAAAAATATATTATTTTCTTCAATATTTGTAGGAATAAATGAATTGAATTAATCTGTTGGCTTAGGTTTCGGTTATTTGTCTAGATCCTCGTGAATATTGTGATAATAAAAAAATCCTTTTAACCACCCATTAGTGATTTTGTCTTTGCTTCTAAGGTTCCGTACACTTCAGTTTTCTCAACTTTAAATTTCTTTATTAAACCTTGATAGAAGTGTTACATTGTTCGTGTTCAATTAGTCTAATTTTCTCACGAGGAGTTAACGTTTTCAATTTGCCGCGTTACAACATAAACTCTTGACTAACTCGTTGAACTGAACCACAGTAAACGTTTAGAACAACTGAACTAAAGCGCGCATTATAAGAATGTGGAAGGTTCGTTCTTCGCATCTTCTTCCTTCATATGGGCTGGTGAAGGTCAGTGATATTAAAAATAAAAGTGGCTTTCACACGAGTAGCGTGGGAAATGCGATTTTCGGATGAGGTTAACCGAGAAAACGAATGGAAGAACATAGCTATGAGAGACGTTTAGTACAATGTCGCCGCACTCACAAGTTAATGTTTATTTATATAACAATATTTGTTTTCCGTCTTATCCAGAATTTTCCATACCATCGAACCAAAAGTCACTTTCCAGTTCCGCGTAAGATAGGTTTCGGATTATCCTGTGTACTTTGCATTGGAAAATACCCGTTCTGAGATTTTTCCAGCGAAGACAGATTCCGCCTTAGGTTTTACTGTATTTTAATGTCGTCGTTATCATTGATCCTGCGCGACTCTCTCTCTCTCTCTCTCTCTCTCTCTCTCTCTCTCTCTCTCTCTCTCTCTCTCCCTCTCTCTCTCTCTCTCTCCCTCTTTTTTTAATTCTATGTCGGACTCAGTTAATTCAAAACTGCTCGAGCGTGGACCGAATTTGTCCCAAGGCACGGTGGTGCATTTTCCCGAAATCCTGGCCAAAACATCAAAAATGAAATCGCGTTTACTAAACTTTTGCAAAGACTACTACACACTGTATACTTGGGGGCATCTGTTTCTGCCCACTTCGTGTCTCTGGGTCAATTCCCCTGGCACCAGTAGTCACCCGAACTTACCCTTCGCGGCGTTCGGTAGACCTGCAGTGCGAGAGTAACATAGAGAGACCGTCTTTATTTGTAAGTGGTGGCCATACAAAGTTGTGCAGAGAAAACTGACAGTATGGATTCTCTTCCTGAAAGTTTGTAGAGTATTTTCATGTTTGTTTTACAATGCATTAATGCATAATATCACTGTGGGATGAAATTTTAAAATTCATGAAATTAATACAATAATTTTAATTACTCGTAAGTTCACGTAGGCTGAAAGTTATCAATTTCGCGGAATTCCGCAATGTTTCTAATGTCATTTACTAGGTGAAACTATCCTCTTTCGAATCCAGTTATAAAATCATGCCCCAACTTGCCCAATTAGTAAATAGAAAGAATTAACTTTTCGTCGAGCACGCGTGACCACCGAATATGACTCGTCGAGATCCTGAGAGCGGGAACTGCTTTTACGACGCTGTTTCTAGGGGAAAATTTTGATTCCTTTTACTGAAATCACAAATTTACTCAATATTATAAACAAAAAAATTAATATTTTTAATTTTTGTAATAAATGATGACTATTCACTAATATTACATGAACATAATATTTACGTACATATTACATCTTCTGGACTGGATTACGCACACTTTATTTAATTAAAAATTGTACATAAGTAATATTTACATAATATGTGATCAACTCGTCTCAGGAAGGGTGTGCGCTCGATGAAAGTGCGTACAAATACGTACGTGATATCAAAGAAACTCATCGTAACACTTTTTAAATTTTTAAAAATTGAATCAAAAATTCAATTAATCGGAAGGTAATATTTGTTTACTTAACTCGTAAGTTACATACCAACAATTGTTTCTATTACATTGTTATTGTTCCAAAATGAGTATTATACTATTTTTAATGAAATAATACTGTAACTACAGTTTCAATAGAGACAAGAAACGCATTTAAATGCATTTGAAATTCTGAATTCAATGGTTCTGAATGTAAAGCTTTCCAAACAGGATAATAGCAACGGTAGTAATTCAGAAAGACGCTTTTTGAGAAGTCAAAAGATTCCTCAGAAATAATGGGAAAGATGAGGGTTTAATTTAGAGCTTTAGAAAAAAAGTTATTGGCAATGTCCAGTGGGTACGCCATCAGCATTACTTTTTATAGTAGTACGCACTGGAAACTGCTAAAAAATGTCTTTCCAAATATTCATGGTTTTACATGCCTAGACTCACAAAGATATAAGACGGTATGGAGAAGGATTCTCGCGAACATGTTCAAGGCTGCACCCAATCCAGGAGATGTTTAATCACCTGTTGAGATCTTATACTCGTTTCATGTCCAGCTTGAGGATCTTCCCCCAAAAAGTTAAAATTCTTGAACAAATATCTTTGTCTCATTTGCCTGAGCCCAATATCACGGTAGGGAGAAATGTACTCTAGTGAAAAATGTGATCTTCCTTTCCAGTTCTTCGGACACTGTATATGAATTTTCTCTGGCAGAGGGCATGAGATGGCATTAATACCATGCTTCTTTATGCCTAATGTTATCAATTAATATGTAAGTAATCCCTACGGTTTTCTAAAGTCATTTTGTGAATTGATAAAATTTAACCAAGTTTATATAGAAAAGTATGTATATTTCACTGATTTAAGCAGTGCATTATTCTGGTATTATGTTACCAGCTCCCTTACATTATAAAGATTATCCAAAATAGTTTTGGTCGTCGTAGAAAACATACTACAGCTCTCAGAGGGTTTGGCCAGGAAATCGCCAAAATGCACCACTGTGCAAGGAGAGCTTCTAATCATGCATTAGAGGTTAAACGCAAAAATTGAAAAATGCAAATGCATAAATCTGTTAAGCGTATCAATAAAAAATTCAAATATTATTCAAAGAATACTTGAAGTGTTTCTACTACATTATTAAATTAATATGTGAGCAAAGAAAGACACGTTTTGCGTTCTTACATAAACATCTTACTGAAGGAAATGTGCTTGTAATTATACTCTTTCTCACACATACTCTCGTGCACTTCTTTCTTAACTACTATCGATTATGCTGTGCTCCTCCCGCGAGGAATAGATACCTTCGCCCAGAATGTAGAATAGTTTTTACAAAAAGTATGAAAATGTTCCTCGTTGTGTGAGACCACTTGGGTATGAGCGATTCTGCGCGAACTCAACAGTGTCACTGGAACTAATACACTTGTCGCAATGAACTCCTAAAAGAGCACAACAATATCGACTTACGTGTTGTGGAAGCTAGGTCAGTGGAAGTCAGAATGTAGAACATCCATTTGTCACTCATAAGTACGAGGCAGCAAACTCTTCAATTACATATCAAACCACCAGATAATGCATTCTATTCAGTATAAAAAATCACGATAATTTGTTTTAATTACGTGAGAAAATCTGCATCTCGTGAAAGCTTAACTTGGGGATATTTTTTCCGATGCTACTAAAACCTATAACAAAATTTAGATATGGTGTTCAAAATATAGCAATGTTCTGTCGACTGTGGTGGTAGGCGTGTGTATGGAGGCTGAGCAGCCTCCTCAGTGGGTGCTGGGGTGCCTTCCCTACTCTCTCTCCTGTAATCGACTCGGCCAGCTCCCCGTCCTCATTGTCCATAGCCGCCTACCCTCCCCCTGGCCTTGTCGCTGGTTCTCGTCTCCGCAATCGCCTGCGCGCCGGGCGGCGCTCGGGGAACTTGCCGAAGCCGAGAGGAAGTGCTCTTCGCCGAAGAAGAGGCCGACGTGTTCTTCGCCGAAGAGCTGGCGGCGGCCGGGCGGCGCGGCCGCACGGTGACGCACGCACGCCGCCGCCGCCGTCGCGGCCAATGCCAGTAAAATCCGCCCCAAAAACCTCGCTCGAGCCCCTCTGCCCGCGTCTGCCCGCGTCTGCCCGCGATGCCTCGCTCGAGCCCCTCTGCCCGCCTCTGCCCGCCTCTGCCCGCCTCTGCCCGCCTCTGCCCGCCTCTGCCCGCCTCTGCCCGCCTCTGCCCGCCTCTGCCCGCCTCTGCCCGCCTCTGCCCGCCTCTGCCCCGCTCCTGCCATTCCGCCCCGTTATCCTCCACCCGGTCCATCCTCCACCCCACCTCTCACCCCTCGCTCCGTCAGTCCTGTCCGTCCCACCTCTGCCCGGCTTTTCGCGCCCCCTTCCAATAGTGCTCATCTTCTGCGCATGCTTTGACTGCCACGCCATAGATTAAGGAATTATAGTTATTTTCTCTATGGCCACGCTGTTGTATTCGGGGATAGTAACAAAATCAAATGATACACGGAATTCCATATTTAAATGCATCATTTTTTTATTAGCCGCCAACTCTTCGGTTGTATTTGCTCTTTCTTTGTAGCCCCTCCCTTTTTTGCTGCTTCTAATTTCATTTTACTCTGTTACGTTTATTCCCTTTATAATAATAATAATTATTATTAATAATATTATTATTAATAATAATAATAATAATAATAGTAATAATAATAATAATAATAATAGTAATAATAATAATAATCCTTTTTCATCTCTTCCTTCTTTTCCAAATTATGTTCGAAGTAGATTCTCCACTGCCCCTGTTTTTAATTTCGGCTTAGATGTACTGTTTGTCTTACGACTATCGAAATCTTTTTTTAAATTTTGAAGTATGTCTCCTTACCTTGAATTTCTTCAATTTTTAGTGGGTTCTCATTGTCCATGTATCTATCTGGAATATTCTTCATGAATTTTACCTTGAATTGCCCTTCCAAACTTCAAGATGTTCTGCACCTTTCATTCCCAACCCTTTCTGATTTCCTGCTCTTAAGGAGCACGATATTTCTATTTCTACTGCATGTGGCTGTAAGTGACTGGCCAAGTGGGCGTGTTGCCCGACTCAACTCGTGAGTTTTCGGCGAATTAGGGTGAACATCGATTACGAAGAAAATCGTCGGGTTTATTTTGAATGGATTGCTAAGTAGACCCAAGGAAACGAGAACAATGTGTGATACAGTACTCCTTATTTTTAGGTTGTTCCACTGGAAAAGCGTGTTTACGAGTTTGGATGAAATTGAACATGTTCTCTAAAATTACTTTGTTAGGGCGTCAGCGGTTTACTTTTTGTCTTTGTTCTCATTGCTAAAGCTGACTATGATCAAAATATAAACCGGGAGCGGTAGCTCAGTGCATCAACTGATACCACTGCAGCGCCTCTGACCGGGAGGTCCTAGGTTCGAGTACTGACGGCGACAGGATCGACACTAGCTTTTCAGGTAGGTCGAATTCAGTCGCTGTCTGCAGGAGAATTCTAGCGGCCGGCTGCTCTGATCGGTAGTTTTCTGTGGTTTCTCCGATCAACACCAGGCGAATGCCGGAGCAGCACCCTACCAAACGGGCCACGGACCGCGCGCGATCTGTCCTTCCTCTTCCTTGTCCTTCCTCTCCTCTTACACACACACTTACACTAACATGCACTACACTACCACATTTCCGGGAGACCGGTGGGAGTTGTCCCGACTGGTGGGAGAGCCTGGTTAGGCCCCTCTCCTCTCCTCTTACACACACACTTACACTTACATGCACTACACGGGAAACCCCACTAGCCGACGGTATGTCGGCGCCGGATCTCGCCATCCAGTGGGGGAAGATCGCCGCCATCTCCCGAGAAAAAAATACATGCACTACACTAACTGGACTAATGACCGAAGCAGTTGACGCTCCTGGAAACACGAAAAAATCAATCAAACCCATAAAAAAAGAACTTATGGTACATTGGCCGAGGTGCCGCCCATGGCCGCTTAACATGGGAAATTCTGTTAAATACGTACAAAGAAGCATGGCTTCAAAAGGCCACATCCTTTTCGGATTGAATTGTTTGTGCTGCCGCCGCAGTTTTATGCTGCGGAATCTATTTATTCTATTTACATCCAGCATTCTTTTCAAAATGAAATCAATAAAGGAATGAAGTACGTTTAAAAATCACAGGATTCGTGCGACGTGTTACATCAGTTTCATTTCTGTATTTTATTGTAAGTAAATTGATCAAACCGTGATAAACTGACTAGAGTATCTGGCAAAAGTTTGCTTTTTTTAGATTTTTTAAGTTTGATCTACATGAAAGTATTTCGCAATTCTGCGGACGTGCATTGTTGATATGATGTTGACGTGTCTCGATATTCTCACCGTATGCGACCAACAAATGAGCTCGTAGTTGCGTTGTTTGAATGAATAAAATCGTTCCCCCATTTCCACCAGTGATTGAACCCAGGAACACTTAATATGACGTCATGTGTTAAATGGTTGTCATGTGTCGTTAAAACATTTCTCATTTAATTATCGGTGCATTTGTTTCTTATTCTACGAACAATGAATTTAAACGTTCCTTTTCGTGATGTCCTCTTTCCTTATTTGGAAATATTCCGCAGCTACCGAAATTAGGAATGCTAATGACATTCACATCACTTTGCTTGACGCCAAGATAGACTCGTCTTCATTTCCCTACCTTCGCATTTAGTGCTAGATTAATGAAAGTTAGCAGGCTTATGTTGTATTTGTAAAATACCAAGTATGGATCATGTCCGCAAGATATTGCCTCCGCACTTTTCAATCCTAACGGAAAGTAACGCACCAGGCCGCGCGTGTTGCCTACCTTCGGCTCGAAGAGGATATTCTGTCGCGTGCGCAAATGCGTTGTCGTTTGCTACACCAAAGGCGGCTCCTCGCGTACCGATCGCGTTCAAAGGGAAGAAGATGTACCAAAGAGCACGCAGCACGGTCGCGCAGGAATCTGCCACCGCTATTTTAAAACTTCTCCGCATGACCAACTTCCTTCGCTCCTATATGCGCACCGTGCCTCTGACCCTTGCTACGGCCGCACGCGGTGTCGCCGTTCCACGGCTTGCGCCACCCGAAGCGATCGTGTCTAGCCATTCCAACTCCACCCCCGAAAAAAAAAGTAAAAGAAAAAGTGTAAAAATGTGACGATGCCTTAATATGCAAGTTTGGACACAACTGAAGTAAGAAAAGTGTGAACCCTGAGAAGAATTTTAGGTAGCAACTACTCAATATTGGACTATCAGAATCATATTTGTCAGCAATGATTTAAATAGTTTCAACTTAACATAAAGATGATGCGACGAAAAGGAACTGACGTGCGTACACCTAAACAGAAATGCCTGAGAAGTTTATTACGATAACATGAAGATCGAAAACCGAATCCCCAAAGCCCGGTCCAATTACTCCCTGAAAAGAAGCTAGGACGGACGAATGTGGCAAGGTAAAGAGACCTTGAAAACTCAATTGACCAATGGTCTCAGCATGATGTCACTAATGATCCACCACCACCCCCTTCCCGGGGGGGGGGGCATATGAGAGCAAATCTTCCCTGCGCTGCTCAGGGAAGATTGTGTTTGCTGACGTTAGCCTGGAAGGCACCGGGCGACCTTCTTTTGAACGCACCCCTACGGAGCGCGGGCGTCGCCCACGCCCTCCCAGCCTGCCGAGCGAGAGCGAAGAGGCTGCGTCGGCGCCTCCGCCCCCGCCGCGCTATCGCCCGCTACCCTTCTCTCTGTCTGCCCGTCGGTCCGCGGAGCTGAATGGGCGCGCGCGAACTGCTTTACGCGCCGCCCATTGAGACGAAGCGGCGAAGGTTGGGGGCGGGGCGGGGAAGTGGTGGCGCGGGCTCCCGCTGGAGGCGGCTCGGCCTGGCGCGGCGCCCGGCGCTCTCAGCTCCTCCTCCGTCCCTCTCTCGGCTTGCTTGCGCTCCGCCTGCAGCCCCTTGGCTCCTCTTGTCCTTTCTTCCGCACCTCGCTCTTTCGCGCGGCTTTTGCCGAGATTTCACCGAGGTTTGCGAGACATTCAATTCGCATTCCTGAGATCCGAGATACGGTGTCGTCCTGTGCAGTTTTTACTTCGCATTCTAAAATACTTATTTAGAAATAGATTTATATATATATATATATATATATATATATATATATATGACTATTTTCTCTTTCCTCTCCTAGATCCTGCTCTCCCTTACCTTATAACAGTTATGCTCTGGAGAAAACTTGTATTTCGACAATATTCTTCAGAATTAGATATTTTTGGATTCAGTACATTTCAATTTACAGGCGGGCATTTTTGTAAAATCTTCCATTTCATAATTAAACTTTATTCGCAGAAACAATAATATAAGAAATTCGTGAAGTCAGGTAACCTAACTGCTACGACATCGAGAAACTCGTTCGAAGTTCCCATACGTGCATTCTCCTGTCACGATCGCAACCTAGTGCAGTGCCATACCTGCCAGCCGATCTTGCGTGACGGGCACCAGAGATAGGACCTGTGTGACCGCCGCCGTCTGCCTTTGCAGTTGTGAGCGATGCCAACGTGTATTGCTGTCATGATTTCGGCGAACACTGCCCGCAAACGCATTGAATGCGTTGGGGTAGAAGTATGTAGTCTGCAGATTGTCTTTGTTCCTTTGATCTGTTTACTGTAAAATCTGCATTTAATAATATTTAGATCCGCATTGATTGCATGTTTCTATGTACATGAGTATATTTGTACGAAATGCAAAGCGCTTGATTTAAAAATTTTATTAAAAGTTCTCAAATTTTTTTTTTTTTTTTGTTTGTTTATCTTTTAATAAGATAATACCAATCAATGAGCACTATTATTTAGATCATTAATATATATATATATATATATATATATATATATATATATATATAATGAATTTTTAATTACCAAAAACGACAAAATACATCAATTTTAGGATAATTTGCCTTCTGTTGATTAATATCAAAATACTCTTACCTTTTCACTCATTCTCGAGATATTTCTCGAAAGTCGGAAATTTGAAATGTGACGAAAATTTCTCGACTTTCGAGAAATATCTTTTCCGCCATCACCGAATCGAAGAAGCAAACTAGAGTAGAAGATTCAATTTGCATCCTGCAGAAACTTAACAGCCGACGAAGGAGTTGACGGAGGATTTGACGAAGGAATTAGCGAAAGACCTTTAGGGTCGTATTCATAGTTGTCACTTGCAATAAGGAAAATCTTAAGGAGTTCCTTATAACGTTTCTCAATTCATAGTAGCAACTTATCCACCCACATAAGAAAATCCTTATAGCTATAAGGAAAGTTCAGCCTTCACTTATAGTTATAAGTGAACCCTCTCTTCGTGCGTTGAAAAATGCGTTGTAATTTGAAAGAATGGAAATAGACGATTTCCAAGATTATAAGGATTTTTTACGGTGGCATCCTTTGTAGTCACAAACGATATTTACGTGACATGTTCAACACTTTGAATATGCACAACGATCAAGATGTTAAGAAAAAATATCGTTTTAATGAGACTTGTTTTACCTTTTTTTTTGTAACATTGTTGGCCAAAGCCACCTCTAACTAATAGAGGTTTGCTGATTTCACCACCATTTAAGTCTCTGTTTAAGATACTGCCACTATTTACGAAACAGTGTAGGTTAGGTTATCCCACGGACGCACGCATATGACTAGTTCACGACCAGTTTGATGGAGCGCTTCTGGCAGGATTCAAGTGGCTGTGAAACAGTCAATACGCTGTTACCACACGAAACGCTGCAAACATTGTACTTATTACAAGTATCGTTTATTAATACCAAATGTACATAAGCATTTCCTTATCAAAAGTAACTTCTTATAGCTTAAGTATTTTTTTATCCTATAAGTGACGACTATGGCACTTCGATTGGATTCAGGTACACAGCCTACTCCACGACTCCCACAGGAGGGATGCAAGAGATAGCAAATGTTATAAAAACGGTGAAATGGGCAAAGGAAACGCGTTGTTGTTTCATTAGGAGATATTTATTAAAATCATCGGCTGTTACGTGAAGTAGAAATTACTCCCTCTGGAAGATAAGCGACTCGGTATGTCTTGTTCGAAGCCATCTGACAATGGGCTCCGTTGCAGGACGATATTAAATCAACAGTAATCTCTGCCACTTTTCCGTTCCTTCTAATACAGTTCGAAATCGATCGTGGTGACCGCTTAATAAAGGTCCATCTTCGAAAAGTATCTGACCATTGCTTAGCGTGGTGACTACTTATAAAAGGGAAATCATGGAACGTCTTATGGAAAAATCAATCGGATCCAAGAAAAAAATGAGCTCGAAAAAAGTGGCCGCTAGACCAGGTTTCACTGTACTTGGTTAATGCAGTATTTCATATTAAGTTTACAGTCCAACGGAAGACTATGAGTAATTGGAGATACAATCTCATCTATACATTTCCCTTCAAGGTGCATGCTACGGTCATTTACTACCCCATCTTTAATAGTACTAAAACAGGAGGGAGCGGCCCAAAGTCGCACTGGTGTGGCCGTGCCCTACGCAGCAAATGGGGCACTAAAAGACACTTCACTGTTTGTAGCGATGCTCTCTGGAGATTGAGTTTATCGCGGTAGCAGTTGCAGACGTTGACCAGACTAAAGCGAGGGCCTTCGCGACTGCTCGCAAGACTCGACTGTCATGTTACCGTTTCCATTTGTTTTCGTTACTTGGCAGAATCTTATCTGATAATATTGACGTCATAACTGTTATCTTTCTCTCCTTTAGCATGAGGTTTTCCGTCCGGTCATAAGTTCATCGTTAATGTTATGAAGATAAAGTGGAGATGTAATGGGAAAAGTATTCAAATTGTGGAAACTGGGTGTATTTGTTTTCTAAGGATCGCTGAAGATGGAATGTGGATACTTTCCTGACTAGTTTCATGAAATTATGAAAAATTTGGAATGTTCGATAAATTTTAAAATTTTTACGTGACAAGCTATTTTTTTACTAAATCACAGTTTACTATTCCTTTACTTAATAATAAAATTTTGATATTTTTTTTAATTCAATACCCAGAAGGACCATTGTTAATTTCAGAACTGTTGTCTGCTGAATGAGATAAAGGTGTTGATTTAGCTTATTTAGAATGTTACAAGTGCGTGAATGACGCAAGAGTAGGGCAACTTATAGGTTCGAGAATTCCAAAAGAACAAGATTTCAATGGGGATGTAAAACAAATAAATGTTCCAGAAAAATATTTGCTGTGTTATCTGAATATTTAAAAAATAAACGGTTTCTGATATTGATAAAATCTTGTTTCTTATAGAATTCAATTGAAGGGCATCCCATTATTTTAAGCTATTCATTATTATTATTATTATTATTATTATTATTATTATTATTATTATTATTATTATGGTGTTTGGTACATTTCTAGGAGGTTGTGAACGTTCCAGAGTTTATACAATGTATGACAATCCATAACAATATCTGATAACTTGAGAGGTCCGAATCTGTCTTTTAGTAAATTAGTTATTAACTTTAAAGGTGGAACTAGAAGGAAAAGAAGTTGTGTCCCGAAAATTAGTGAGTAACTATTTCGTTTCCTAATGAACAACTTTTGTTTCGTAATGCAATTCTTTCTCAGACAGTATTGCGTTGTGATTTACGAACTCGAAAAGTTCCTTTCGAAGTGTCTGGAGAGCATGGTGACTATCGAACATATGGGGAAGTCTCGGAGAGATAATGATGATCTTGTGTTTTATCAAGAGGTCTATCATAGCTATTCCTATCAGCCACCGAGATAACGGTGGCACTAATGTCAGAAAACGCAGGAGCTGGATTTAACGTTTTCTCGTCATGACAATCATGAACAGTGCCTTGTGGTGCAGTGAATATTGAATGCGTGTGTATATTTACTTAATAGTGAATGGGGTTGTGTTGTGTTTGTTGTAGAGACAATAACAACGCTGTTCTCGAAATATGTAAGTTAAACATGGAGTTAAGAGGTCGTTTTCAACATGTTTGAATTATGCTGAATGCGTGTATCTATGTATGTGTGTGTAGGTATGTGTGCATACGCTGTTTGTGAGCAGTGTTTAGTTACATATTTTCTATTTATAATCCAAAAAGTGAATTTATAGTTTAAAAATGTACAGCTAACTCACCATTAGAACTTTTTTAAATATATAAATTCGTGAATAAGTGCGGTGAATTTCCAAAATTGTTTAATATCTTTTCTATCGGTCACAGAAACGAAATTTTACAGTTTTGCTCTTTGTCCTTTAACAACAGTAGCTCATTGCTGGAATTCAGGGACGCGACTTTGAAAAATGACTGTCTTGATGATTGTCATTCAAACATAATTCGTTTAGATAATGAATGACCTACACTCGGAATTCGACTGTATACTGTAATGTGAGTCTAATGTATAATATTGGAGATTGCTAAGGAGTTTGTTCTCACATGTTATTACACGTGACTCTGAAAGCGATAAAGCTATGCGACCGTTCTCCTGAAGTTGGTGATTATTTTCGCATTTTGGAATTTAATCATACTACATGTAATATTCCTATAGAGAAAACAATTACATGAATTTGGTGAAGAAAAGAAAGCGTGTTCCAAATTACCTAAAAAGTTCAGAAAACTGAACAATTTTACTTACGTATACAGACGTATACGTACGTATACAGAGTACACAGAGTTATGTAATGCTGCGGAAAATCGATTTTGAGATTTCAACGGAAATACAGGTTTTGGGGTCCCCTGATGCCAAAAGAGTGTTGTTTTCTTCCTTTCAATACGTCCGTCAGTCTGTGAACATCACCAGCGCCTAAAACTTACGTAGGAGTTTTTCCAAATTGAAGAAACCTTTGTCCATCTGGCTCTAGTTGAACCTTCGAAATTTTGAAAAACCATCTTTAAAATTTGAGGGTACACGAAGAACGCCGGACATTTTCAAAATTTTCTCAAAGACGGCTCCAATTGATTTTTCTTTAAGTTTCTGGTAGGAATAGAGTAAAATACACCTATAAACGGTATGTCCGATTTTGAGGGTTAATTCTGAATTTTCGAAAATTGCAAAAGTATGAATTATTTCCGCCATCTTCCTACTACTACAAAACGATAGAGATTTTTCCTACAAATGAAATTTGTTGTTCATAATCAGTACTTTCAATACAGTTAGGTACATTATTTGAAACTTTTAGTTGTTTTTGCGCAATATTACATGAAATATGTGCAATTCTAAAAAAATTACAAAAACATGATTTTCTGAAAAACAGCTCCAATTTTTTCTTCAAAAGTTTGGTATCGATATCGCTAAATGTACTCTATAAGATTACATAAACACCATATTGCTCATTGATTTGGTTTTTTCAATAATTGCAATTTTTTTCACTTGTCTCTTACGTCGTTAATATTTACATTAGCGGTGATTTGTTCACATTATTATATTGATGAGTACTCACTTTAAATAATGTCATAAAAAGTTTCACAAAAACTCAAGTTAACTGTGAAAATGAGCTCAAATTTCCTCAGGTTGAAAAACACTCAAACGCCATTTTCTCAAAAGTGGCTCGAAATTTTTTCTTCAAACTCTCCCAACGGAGAGTGCTAATTATACTGTTTAATATGACGTAAAGTTTATTTTGATGTATACTTTTATTTCGAAAACTCAATAAATTCCTGTGGAAAAGTGTTTCAATTTCGTATTTACAGTAACGCTTAAACGCCATTTTCTAAAAAACTCATTCATCCCACTGTCTATAAGAATTATTCAATCTTTTTGCTGATGTTCCATCTCAAAATGTGAAACTAATCACGACTGCTGTAGGACTGTTGACTTTTGTTTTTAAATAAGTATACTGTATAAAAATCAATCTTGGGTAAATTGAGGCGCTTTTGAGTTTCAAACATGTCATAGAATATTTATTATTTTCGTCTAATAATACTTACATTGTATTTATCTATATATTATTCATTTGATCCTATTTCATCTTTATAGTTCATGGAAATAATGGAATAACCAACATAAATGGCGATAAAGGTAAAGCTAAATAATATTTTTTAACATAAGATCACAATTTGATTTGCATGCAATATGTATACAGTATGATGCAAATGATGTAACATTTTTTGTGAATGCATTTGCGATTGTCTAAAAGTTTTATTGTGAAATGTAATTGGGAATTTCAAATTGTCTTCAACACAGAACCTACACGAAATATTTGCTAATGAAGACCATTGAGCGACAGAACTATTAAACATTTCTTCATTTTTGCAACATTTATTTAATTTTAATATTCTTTACATAGCATTTCTTCATGTTCTCTCTGGCGAACATAATTGAATGCCAACTCGTTGCAAATATGGGAGTGCCGTAAGAAAAAATAATTATCGCGTCTGTAATGGCTTTTTAGTAAACATTGTACAAACAGATGTGCATCTTTAACTGAAATTTGTTGTGTTAGAAGAACATACCCATAGCGGTGTAATTAGAAGTGGTGACTCCTTCGTTTAATGTTTTGGAAAATATGAAAAAGTTAGAACGCAGACTTAATTAAAAAGGAAACTTTAAAATTGAGGATGCTTTCCTTCAGAAGTTGACAAGGGAAGGCCGAAAGTTTGGAAGTTGGGTAAATAACGACTTTGCTTCCTCTGCAATTTTCCCATCCAGGGATCTTCCGAAAGGAAATGTAGAGAAAGTAGAAATATTAATGTTTGGAATGAAGTTTTTGCTCATGGAAACACAAATTGCTGAATGGATATGATGTTACGCGAAATTTGTAAGACAATTTAAAATACTTGTTTCAGTGATATGTTATTTTATAATGTCCAGTTATAATTATTTTTTATTAACTCACATTTTAAAGTAGCCATTTTTGTACCATTGATTTGCAGTGAAGTTTCTAAGATTAACCCTCTAAAAACGCTTTACCCGTCTAGTTCGGAAAAAAGCGTAATTTAATTCACAGACAGAGCTCAGAGGCGTAATACACGTGGTGTAAAACAAGCATGTATGTATTTTTAAATATTTATTTATATTTTAAATAATATTTATATCGCAGTTATTTTGACATTGGCAAGAAATGTATTTCACATTCTCGCTAGCAGACCTACCGGTTTCACTTTCACGATTGTTGTGAAATTTTTAATATAATATTGCCACATTATGCTGAACTACTCGGCTGTTTATTGTTGTTCAGTATCGTTAATCATAAAAATTAATTAAATGTTCACGATCTAACTATATCATGTATGTGAGAGCAGGAAATAATTATTTACAATATTCACGTTCATTTTCCTCTTCCATTCTAAACACTTATTTTTCATTGATATTTCTTGATGCCTGTAGTAATAACGTTTACAGTGGTTTTTAAGGTAAGGCCATCAAGAAGACTTCATGATGACGTTTTCTGTTATTTGGAAACACACTTCAATTATTTTAAAAGACATAACCACACCGAACAGATGACGAATGAACATGACGTTTATGTATACAATGTTCATTTCGGCCACGATTCCACATTCACAACCATCACATTTCGGCCTTGATTCATAAACTACATTTATACGCTATTGTAATATTAACTTCAAGGCGGAAATTAATATTCATATTAATAAAAAATATATATGATTTTTAAATTTGAGCGATTATATTAAGATAGGTTATCACAAAGATTTTACAAATTACATATGTAAATTTACTTAAAAAGGAACTTATGTAGATAAATAGCTCTGCAGTACCGTGTAATTTTTCAGTAACAGAATTTTCTGTTGAAATAGTTTCTACATTACTTAAAAGAAGTTTTATCTTATTGAGGGATGTGAGACACGGCGAATGGTGTGTGTTGCGGGACATTCTGGCGGGTGTTTAATGCGCTCTCTAACTCCGTGCCTCGGAGACGGCCCTGGAAGGAGGGGGGAGGGGAGGGCGTGGGAGTGGGGCGGCGGCTGATGGAGAGTGGCCGGCCCCAATAAACCCGGGCAACGCGTCCTGGGGTGCAGTACGCGCAATCGCGGGGCGGGAGCGGAGGGGGGGGGGCGCCGGCGCTTGGATTCATCGCGGGCGCCATTGAAACCTCGGGGATAAAAATAACTGTCGCACTCCGGCGCCGCCCTGCTCCGCCCTTCCGCTGTCCGCGCACCTCTTCCCTCTTCGCACCCCCCTCCCCGCCCAGCGGCCTCGTTCTTTGTCCTTCCCTCCCCCGCCGCTGCCCGCCCATCGCTCTCGACCTGTCTGCGCCTTCGTTCCGCCACGAGCTCTGCCCACCGCTCACAAAAGCCCCTGGCTCTCCGGTCTCCGCCGTCACGTTCGGCCCTTCCTTCGTTTGGAGGAAGGCTGCGCTCTCCTTAAATGAAGGCCCAGTGATGCGATTGTTTCTGGGAAGAACGGAACTGATTCCACGATCAATCTATCATCAGTCGCAAGAAAGGGATCGTGTCTTTCGATCCTTGGTTCGTTCCTCTCGGTTACTGCTTTGTGCCCCCTTTCCTTCCCCTTCCCGTTTTGCTTCTCCGGTCCTTTTTCGTTGTCTTCCGTTTTCTGCTTTTATATATGTTTTCTCGTCCTGTTCAACGATCAATGAAATTCGGCGCAGTCGTCTGTCTCACCATTGCCATATCTGTTCTCCATTCTTCCTTTATCGCCGTTTTAGCTATTCCAGATTTTCTGTAAGTTACTTGCCCCACATGCTCAAAGGAAATGTTTTCAATTCTCATACACAGCCGCAATTCCCCTTTCCCCCTTTTTCATTAAGCGTGTTTCAAAATGTTATTTTTGTCGTTTATTGTCACCTTGGTAACCTACTGCGGATCTTCTCTGTCAGCTGTACTCCACTCGACAATTTCCCCCCTCCCCCGCCTCTTGCGGTTCTGCCAGCTCAGTGACCACACTCGCTCATTGATGATGCGATGTGTCGAGGAAGGGATGCGACAAGGGCAGTCAGCGAGGTAGGAAAAACCATCTGCAGAAATATGGCCTTCGTTAAAGTAAGAACTCTGCTTTAAAAATGTGATGTCAGAGAAGTGGTGTAGAGAACACAAGTGAATATTGTATTTTCGTGTGTGTGTTTTTGTACGCATTGGGGTCAAAGCCTGTTGTTATGGAAGACATTTATGCACAATGAAAACCTATTTGTGAAAGTAGTGAGCCGATTACAAATGTAAATGTTTTTCCAGATTGTCATTTCCTATTTGTTTTGTATTTGTGGATTACAGTTCAATCGATGTCAGTAACTCTTACTTCACCCGATTTTCTTTGCAATATTTTACTCTCGGGGTAAGTTTTCTGATTGTGTCGTCTCGAATAGGAAAAGAAAGAATCAACCGCACTGAATTTGTTGTGATATTCTTAAATGACATTAGTTATATTTCTTTAATGAAGCTCATGTACTAAAGCGAGGAAAGAGGAAGGCGGGAAGTTCGGAGGAAAATGTACGTGGCGACATCGAAGAGTGAGAATGTGTTAACACGATCTGCATAAACGGCAAAAGCAAGTGACCGTGCGAGGGGAGTGGGAGGTGGGTGCAAATACGAGGGTCGACGGCTTGGTGCGAATTGAGGGAAGTAGCATGGGGAATGGCACCGCTAGTCTGGAGTCTTTTTCGGAAGAGATAATCACTTAACGACAAATTTTAATATACCCATGTGGGAGGAGGATCCTTTTGATATCAATAAATGAACTAAGATTTATCGCACATGCAAACGCCTTTCGACATATATTATTAAGTTTTATATTGTTATAGTGCAAATGTATTGTCAATAAATGTTTTACAATATAAACACTTAGGATGAAGCTCTTTGTTATGTAACCTTACCGCAGACACATGTGAAATTCACTTTATAAAGGGGAGAAGGAAAGAAAGGACGTGCATAGAGTGTTAATATAAATGTAAATTGAATTAATTATAAAGTTAATTCAACATTAATCGATATACCTGTATTAAATACCGACGACTAATTTGTTGTTTCGAAACCCGTTGAGTGGATTTGAAATCAAAGCTGCTAAGAACGTGCTTGATTGTGACTGTTGAAATATTGCAATGTGGTGGATTCTGTTATGGAGAGGCGTAGGAGGAGCGAAGGGGGGGGAGAAGCTCGCAGCAGGCGAGCAGGTGGCAGGAAGGGAGCCTCTGGAGCGGCTTAGATGGGCGATGGCCGCAGCAGCAGCAGGTGCCGGCGTGGGCGGGCCGAGCGGATTAGCGTGCCGTCGCCGTCGCCTGGGGCGCCGAATATCCCGACCAGCCGCCCGTTAATGGCGAGGCGCGCATGGCTGCCCCGGGACAGAGGGCGCCCCCTGCGACCCGAGCTCTCGTTAGGGCGCCGGCGACGCCTGCTTGGGGATTTTTTACCCCGTCGTCGCCGGCCCGACCTACTTCTCGGGTTCTTTTGTCTCCCTTCCCCTGCTGCTCATAAATTATTAAAGGGAGAATTTTTCGAAAGAAAGGGTAGTATTTTGACGTACGATACCTTCGTACCTAGTTGCGATTGGATGTTTTGGGCTTAGTACTTGTACGTTTTGAAATTTGAACGATGTGAAAAAGCGACCTGTTGAAAATAGTTGATTTTCCTATGTGTATAGAAGTGTTCAGTTATCATCTTCTCATGCACTTGTGTGAGCTGAAACGTGAATTACTGGCACTTTAATGATTAGAAGAATGGAGAAAATTACTACAATAACGAAACTGAAAATAATGAAAATTCATAGGTCTTAAAAATGACAGGAATTTTTTTTTCATCTTTCACAACTAAAATTGAATAAGTATGAAGGAAGATGCACAATTGAAAATAACACTGCGTTCTGTGCGAATAAAAAAAAAGTGTATTCATTACGCATTGCCTTTTAGTAAATAATTTAATGTGTTACGTAACATTACGTGCATCATCTTTATCGAAGAGGTCAGTGCTTTACAACAAAATACACTATTTTCCATGAATTAGCATTTTGGCGCTGAAACATTTCGAGATTCAAGACCTGAGATTCATAGATATAGATATTCTCAGTTTCTCTCTATTAACCTTCTCCAAGAGTGAGCTGCGTATTATCAGAAATAATACTTACATAATCCTTATTTTATATCTGGATTAATGTTTATATAAAACGAATGTAGATAATCGATCGTGCTGTAAAAAGATTAGATAATCTTATGTAAGACAATATTACAAAAAGATAATGTGTAATGCATACACCCATTTCTTTTACATTTCACAGAGTTATTTTGAGTTATGCGTCTTTCTTCATGACTTATTCAATTTTAATTGTGAAGATGGTAAAATATTCTGTAATAATCTCAATAGATACTTTTGTGTTTGCGTATATGACCATACATTGTGTACTGCGCTGTAGGACTGTGCATCAGCACTGGAAATTAAAATTTAATTGAAGACAATACGTCGTTTAGAAAGGGCACGGACTTAATGAAACAATTCAAAATTTACAAATCTATTGCGTAATCTGCGGTAACCTTAACCAAGGACGTCATTAGCGTGTTTATTTGCCTTAATTCCCTGCAATACCTATGAAATTTGAAAATCAATTAAAACAGGGGGATGACTGGGCATTTCGCTCCTCCCACATGACTCAGAAATACGAAGGAAACTGGTCTCGTCACCTCAACCGCCAACAATACAGAGTCATTCGAAGTCAAATACTCTGTTTCCAGTACCCTTTATCTATGCGTAATTTGTTAAGTGAAAAAAATGTCGACGAACTTTTGTAAAAACTAATATCATTCACGTGCGAAAGTTATTATTACAATTATTAATAATCAATAACGAGAAACAGGGGCTATGATTGGTACAGATGAACGGATGATTAAAAATATATTGCAGCAAATGTTTACGTTTTTAATTTCAGAAAATCTGCGATTGCAGACTGCCTTATTTTATGAACAGTAAAACTAGACTAACATAAAATATAGGATGTAGATCACGTGTTATTTAATTTTACAGCATTACTGTATAGTAAAGTACAGTCTTTTTTTTTTCGCTGGAATGGAATGCGAATTATTGGTTGTCCGGATTTTTGATGGTCCGTTCTTTTTTGTACAATATCAGATTTCTCTGTTGGCATTTCTCTTGTGACATATATTTTCCCCATTTTTCATATTTATTTTGAATTGCTCTTTTCATTCAGTATTCGGTAGTTGGACATAACTGGCCCATTGACATGCATTTTAACAGCGATTAAATGATGAAATGTTTTTTTCTGTACTGTTTCCTTTTGGGAAATGGTTATTGCATGGGTAGTTATTCCCAGCTGATTTTTTTTCCTTGTGAACTTTTTTCTTCGCCCTTGGCGATAAGTGCGTAAGTTGTTGTTTCGTTGCGTAGAATAAGATCCGTAAGTCACGCAGCCGTCCCATTCTGTCCTGCCTTCCAGGCGTGGCGTATGGCTCTCGAACATCGATCCCGGGCCGTCAGCTCGCGCACCACACAGATCACGTGGCGGCGACGGCGGCGTGGTGAGGCGGTGGAAGCGGGGAGGGGCACCGCTGAACGGGGGTGGAGGCGGGAGAGGCGGCGGCGGCGCGCGCGCTTCGGGCATCCGATGCTAGATGGCACCCGCCGTCGCCGCCGCCGTCCCGGCGCGGGGCGTGCTGGGCGAGGACGAGGCGGCGCGAGCGGCGGGCCCCGCACGAGGTTTATTGCTCTGTTGCGCCGATGTGCAGGCCTTCGCTCGGATTGCTTTGGCAACGTTGGGAGCAAATGAGAGGAGCGCGGTGACGCCACGGGCTGGAACAAGTTTTTTTCTGCGTGTTTTCCTCCAAGTCCATTCACTCTCCTGACTCTCCATGCCCTTTTGGAATATTTTTGAGAACGGTTGTGGGGATTTTAAAAGCCGTACTTTTTTTAATACAAATTTCCTTTCTTAGGCTGTATCAGTAAGTTATAGTGCGAACTTCTCCAATTTTTTGAGATTGTTATTTTGTTAACATTAATTGTATTATATTATTAATTGTATTATATTATTAATTGTAGTATATTATTAATTGTAATATTGAAAAATATTGAGGTAATACAGTTCCTCCAATTGTGTGATTTATTTGTGCAATATCGTACGCTCAAAATAACGGATTTTAAAGTTTGCTAAAATTACATTTTGGAAAATTGGCTGCGAAAAATCTCTCGAGACGCAAAATCAAAATGGTGTGTTTTTTTAGAGTTAATTTAAGAAGGGTTATTTCTGTAAGATCCACCTACCAGAGGAATAATTAAACGAACTCTCTTTCGAAATCTGTTATATCCTGTACTTTCTCTCATAGATCTTTTCATTATATTGTGTTGATAATCTTTTGATATTATTATGATGCCAGAATGTCAATTTTTCAATGATTTTTATTTGCAGATGTTATTTTACGAAAAGTGCAGCGTTTAATAAATAATACGCCATAAAGTACTATGTCACAGGTATTTGAGGGCAGAGAAAACAAGTTTTGTTACTTTTTTTCTAGCTCGCCTCTTTAATTTGTAATTTCATTACAAGTGAAGAACGTTCCCCTTTGCCGCTCGTATATCGCATTAAACGTACGGCACCTTGGTTTTGCGGTGAGAAACTGGCGATGAGGGACCCGAGCGACCTAGTTCTAGGCTCACGTTAGGTACCAGTAAATCTCTCTCAGTCCCTCTCCCTCCCAACACCTCACCATTCCCACTGGATCCACGAAGAACTATATCTCTCGCCTCACCCCGTGCCATTGCTCCGTTGCCTTTCATCTTTTGCGAAACCCCCGTGTGCTGTCTCTCTGGCACCCCCATCGCGACCTCCTGCTGCAGCCTCCTTCTAGGTAGTAATAGATTTCTCAGTGCTATCTGTCGCACGTGTGTCATTGTCATTCCTGTCGTCTTCAAATACGCTGTCTCTATTATTGGTTAACTTAACTTTAACTTTTTTTGTTTCTTGGTAGAACGTAATATTAATGTATTAACTTCTAAAAATCATATTTTTTGAGGTTTGTAAAATTATGTTTCACATTAAGCAATGTAACGAGGTTCACTTAATACAGTTCATAGTAACACTTTGAGATTCTTACTGTCGTTCCATTCAATATTAAAATAATGAAGTCATTTGGTCAATAGCAGTATTTATATTAATTTAATATTAGCTTATAATTTGAATTCTGAGTACTGAAGTAATCTTTCAATAATCTTACATGACTGAAAATATTAAAATTCTTTGTAATACAGTAAATTTATTATTTGAACATTGGTTTTAATATGTATCAACCTTTTCTCCCCCTGCGTTACGCAAGTATTTGAGGTAAAAATACACAGTCGATACATACGAACATTTAGTGACGTCATTACAAGTATCACGAGCCCTCCCGTGTTTGAATGTTTGTTACATAAGGTAGAAAAAAAATGCCAATACCGCGGCTTGGTCAATATATTTCCCTATGTATTTAATATCTGCGTAAACAAGATAATGGAGGATGAATGATTTACAATTATTTTTCGTTGAAAGTTTGGTGTAGCCTACTTTCATATCATAGAATAAAAGTGCATAAACGGATCCAGAAACTTGAAACTGTGAAGTAAGGATATGATGACTCATATTTAATCATTCGAAACTTTTCTCGATTTTTTTGAGATATTATTTCCATCATATCCTCTCTTTAATCTTAATTTTATTTGTGAAATAACTCTGGTGTTTTAATTCTGCAACTGAATCGTTAGCTCGGCGTCTGTGGTGGCTATCCACCTCCAGGCCGGAGCACTCAAAGCAGTTCTCCCATTGCAATGTATTTTAAATTATTTGTTTGCGGTGGTACGAAATGACATCGAATCAGTTATCCGTGCCCGCAACCGCTTACTCGACCGCTGCTTCTCCGCATGGCGCCGTCGCGGATGCCGCGCCCCTTCCGCCCCCGCCCCGCCCCGCCCCGCCCCGCCCCGCCCTGCCTCGGGCACTCGGAGGCGCGGGTGGCGCGTGTCATTAATCCGACGCTTAACTCCCCGGAAAGCCTCCATCGCCGTCGTGAAACGCTATCTCTCGCCCCCGCGCCGCTCGCTCGGCGCGTCCGGTGCACTTCCTTGTGACCTCGTTGCTCCACGACGCGCCCCTCCCCGCTGCTCTTTCGTTCGGGAAGTTTGCGGTACCTCTCCTATTATCCGAGGCGATTTGGGGAGGAAAAATACGGAATGATAATGCACATGATTGTATGAAATTCATTCTTAATGTAATTACCGGGAGCGGTAGCTCAGTGCATCAACTGAAGTCACTGCAGCGCCTCTGACCGGGAGGTCCTAGGTTCGAGTCCTGACGGCGGCAGAATTTTCAACCCCAGCTCTTCAGCTAGTTCGAGTTTAGTCGCTGTCTGGAGGAGAATTCTAGCGGCCGGCTGCTCTGATCGGTAGTTTTCCGTGGTTTCTCCGATCAACACCAGGCGAATGCCGGAGCAGTACCCTAACAGACGAACCGCGCGCGATCTTTCCTTTCTCTCCCTTGTCCTATCCTCCCCCCTTACACACACTTACACAAACATGCACGACACTACCACATATTCCGGGAGACCGGTCGGGAGCTTAGAGCTTGTTGCGGCTGGGGCGGTGCCCCGCTGGTGCGAAGTCCTGGTTAGGGGGAAACCTCGCTAGCGGACGGTAGGTCGGCGCCGGATCGCGTCATCCAGCGGGGGAAGATCACCGCCATCTCCCGAGAAAAAAATGCTCTACACGTACGGGACTAATGACCACGGCAGTTGACGCGCCCGGAAACACGAAAAAATCAACCAGGCAACTTAATTTTAGGTTTCTGGTTTGTGTAAATCATACAGGATTTATAGTTTTTCAAT
This sequence comes from Teleogryllus oceanicus, assembly GCA_964035755.1. NCBI lineage: Eukaryota > Metazoa > Arthropoda > Insecta > Orthoptera > Gryllidae > Teleogryllus > Teleogryllus oceanicus. The sequence goes on from CAXIVR010000003.1 coordinate 13,580,192, forward strand.
ACGTCGTTAAATCTTCTTCCTTTAATTTAATTGAAGTTTTTTTCTGTGTGCCTGGCTCTTTTTTACTTATATGAGTCGTAGATTTATCCCGTCACCCGAATTTCTGCATAACCGAGCCAGTCGGATCACCTGTATCTTACTGTATTTGCAGAATCTAAGGTTCAACAACACTTTGCAATTCGTAAAAAGACAGTGTCAGTTTCAAAATTGTTCTTATTTTCACATGTGTCAGATAAAGGACCTGCGGACCCAAAGTCCGTATAATATTTCTGTCTACTTGACAGCTGGGAAGGGGGTGCGGCAATGTTGCCATTTACTGGGGCGCCTGACACGTGGTCGTGCAGTCGTTCTTGCATCAGATCACAGATGTAGCAAGAAATGTAAAACAACAGAAATGTAGAACAACAGTAGCAAGAAACAAATCACAATAAGAGCACACAACAGTAGACACAGAACCGCCCTCACGACGCCTACTGCAACCGCCCTCACGACGCAGAACTACTGAAGTAGTGGCGCTCTTTAATTTTCAGGTACTTCGCACTGTATGATGTATTTTTTTCTTAATAAGCATCGGCGATTCTACAGTAACTTTAGCATAATTTGAAGCCTCTGATTGGTTAACGGAACCCCCTCTTCCCAGTCGGCTTGTAACTGTCTGACAAATATTATCCGAACAATAAATCTACATACTTTTATGTAGTCTGCTAGTAAAAGAAGGAAGAACAACGAAATAAAACTACAATCTTAAAGTAAACTATTTTGTATTTTGATGTATATTACGTTGATGCGTGCGTTAAGATTGAATGCGTCTCTAAAATTTCTCTCCTGCCCGTCTTTTTTTTTTTACTGTCAATACGTTGATGAGTGACTGGAGTAGTGATGGTAGAGTTATTAGTACAGGTATACTGACTAGCCTTGCGGTTGTTCTTCCCCAATTAATGTTGACAGACTTATGATATAAAGTTTCCTCTTTAACTAGTTTATTCACCAATGTGTATGTTTTGTTGTAACGGGAGAAACTATCGAATCAGCAGAGTTGTTTATTTCTTGCCGTGTATGCATGAAATGTTTCCCAAGATTTCTCTCATAGGTCATTAGTGATAGTTACTCAGTTTTATGTATTTTAGTGGAATAAAATATATGCAGATAATTGTAGAATATGAAAATGTTGAATGCCGTATTTCAGACTCACTGCTTTTATTATTATTTCCTGAGGTGAGCAATTTTCTAGTTAACGGATTAACATTTGTTTCTGAATTATTGGCTGAATGATTAAAAGGAAAGTCATTTGAAAAATACAACTACATCTCCATAACTAAACCTGTTAGCGAATTAGTTATGGAGATGTTTTTTAAAAACAAATAATACGAATAAATAACATAAATTCAGGTCAAAGCACGAATGAATTTGTCGTTTCTTGGGTCTCGTTGTTAGACTTAAAATCCTAATTCAACGAGAAGTCCACTTTGAATTTCATTCACGAGCGTTTTAGTATCCGGCGAAAAGTTGAGTGACGACATTGGGTCATGTAACGGCCTTGTGCCCTGCTTGTACTTCATGGTTTGATAGTTTAAAGTAATGGCGTAGATTATTGTTTGTTTTTTCCTATAATCTGAAGAGATCAGGCGAAATTGTTGGAGATCGCATGACTCTCGCGCCGCCGGTGTGGAAGATCTTTGCGCAGCGCGTAACCCACCGCCAGCGCCCCACGTGGAATCCCGTTTCGCGTTCGCAGCGACGCCGGGCCCCGGCTCATCTTCTCTGAGGCGTGGTTCCTTTTTGGCCCTTGCAGGTGACGCCTCGGATAACCATCACCACCACCACTACCACCACCCCCGCGCGCCCGTCGAGTGCGGCGACGGCGGCGGCGGCCGCGCGGCGGCGGCGCGAGCCTTCCGGGCGGCCGACGTGCGCCGCCGGATCCGCTCGGCGTCGCTGGCGACGGCCGTCGCGTCCGCCGGCGGGCACCCCACGGCAGGCAAGTGCCCGCGCCGGCCGCCTCGCGCCGCCCCCGCGCCCTCCCGCTGGCCGGAGCGAACGGGATTGCCATTTGCACGTCGCGTGAGCTGCTGGAGGAGGATGCGGCCCGGAAATGAACGATCGTAGCTCTCAGGCAAAAGATCTCGCTACTTGTCTTCAATGCTATGATTGAAAATGATGACGCGAGAAGTACATATATTAGTCGTAGACTTGGTTCGGACTAGCACGGATCAATTGCATGCCCAGCCACTATCACCGATGCTAATAGCATTCGCGTCGCATCCGCGTCGTATGAGTTTTTATTCTTCAAATTTAAGAACTCTACGCTTTAGGTTTTAGTAAGAAAAGTATGCTAATTCAGTAGACATTTTTATAGTACGACGTTTCTGTAGAAAAAAAATAGTGCGTGAAACGCTCCAAACATTATTCTCATATAATTAGTTTTGAACTAAAGTAGCATTAATTCCGCACATTACATTCTTAACATTTTACTCTTACTTATTGTGCTCGATTTGTTGTATAATAAAAAACATAACTTTTACGTTTTCCGCTTCAGAAATAAACATGAGTATTTAATACAATAAACCATTTGTTAAGTAATCACAAAAACCTTGTTCATAATTCTTAAAGTCGTTGAATTTTACATTGAAGAACTTTGTTTTACAACTAGTTGCTGATTCTATTTTGAAAAAGTTCCTTTAAAGAACACTTAATATTGTCTTTATATACAGTAAATGAAGAGGAACGTATTAAAGGAATTAGGAACATGTTGCTAGCTATATCATAGCTTTGGTAGGATTTCAGTCTCGAAATTGTAGAAATCGATTGGATCTCCGTTTAGTCATCAGTACAGTTGCTGTAACCGCCAGATTTGGAAAGTTAACTTCAGATAGCACGGTTTCCATTTTGCTCCACATTGGAATCAGAAATCCGACGTGAGTACTCGCCACTCGAATCACATATGACTTCGAATTTGCACTACCCAAGTACCTCAGCTCAGACATTATTTTCGTGGCGCTGGGGTGAAGTTAAGGGTTGAGTCTGGCATTTATCATGCCTGTTACCTGTCGGCATCACTACTCGCTGCGAATTATGCGGTAACTGGAGCGTTGGTCTCATGTTTGCGGGTGAGTTAAGTTTTTTTGCCTTTTTGATTGTGTTAAATTGAATGTGTATGACGGAACAATGTGAGTTCTCTTTCTTTACGCCCCAGCAATTTCTCCTTTTGTCAGTTACCGCAATTTTTTTTGATATTTATATTATTCTTCTTATACCCCAAGCGATTGCTCGCGTTATAATATTCTTATTTATCCTTTCTTTTTAGTGCAATACATCTCTTTGTTATATATCCGACTCACGCCGTTGTTCCTTCTCCATATTGATTTTACAGTTAGACTCTATGCTTTTCTTTTTCATATTGATATTACTTTCTTTCACAATTCTCCTCTCAGTCTTCTTCTTCTTTTATTCGCTACATTTCTTCGCTATTTGTCTCTTATGTGAAACACAGCGTTAGGTAAAAATGATATTGTGGTTGCAAAACATATTTTATTGCAGTGATGCAGAATTTAAAAGTATTTTTAGAAGTACAAAGAATCTTAATTGTAAACATTTTTATTTAGAATTGAAAAAGATGAATTTAGAATTGACGCAGCTGTAATTCTGATTTAATGTTTTTCCTCCTAGAGGATTAATAGATGGATTCTCTACGTGATAAATTTTAACACAGTCAGTTTCAGTTTTTGAACCGATTTTGCAAATCAATTGGTGGCTGTGCAGTACTTTGCAAGTCGTCGATATTAGCGTTCCGACGTTCATCCTTGAAGTTGGGTGACTTTGAAGTGGTCTTAGTATGTGCCCTGCATCGTTCTGCATTTTCCCCATTATTCGTGCAACATAATTCTGTCGTCGCTTCTCTTCTTATCTGCGTTTCTTTCCCTTAAGAAATAAATTTCAGATATATGCATTTCATTATGCTCCGCATTGCGACATCTGGCATACTTGTGCACAATTTGCCGTTTTCCTCTCCGATGTCCTCTACCAGGAATCCTGCCGCACCTCCTTGCTCCGTTTACAACTTTGACGACCTGAAGAAGCGTGGTTTTCTTGATAACCTGCCACCAGCTGCGGGGGATGAGACTTCCCGCAAGTCACATCAGCTCTTCCCGCAATGCGCCGCGGCGGTTGGCCCGCCGGTCGTAAGAACTTCGCCGCTCGCCATTCTAATCGCCTCACTAGCTCTCTATTCGCTTCTGCCCCTCGCTGCGCCTCATCCTCGCGTCCCTCCCTCGCCGCTTTCTCGTGTTCTTCAAACCAAGCGCCACTTGCGGCTGCCTCTCGCGATCACACGTTGTCTTCCGCCTCGAGGTTTCTTGTATCGCTATGAATTCCCTTTACGGCGCCGGCCGTTGTCGATATATTTTTCTCATCATACCTGATAGTTGCGCTTCTCTCCCCCCAGTTTCTCGCGGCGTCGCATGATCTTGTTTCTACCTCGACCGCCTCAAGGCAATTCGTTGCCCATTCTTGTCCGCCCGGCGCATCGCGGGTTCCTCGCGGTCGTGTATTGACGCCGCCGCGCCGGCTGCCGCGTGCTGGCGCTCGCGCGACCGCACGCCAGTGGCGGTGCGCGGTGGCCGGTGCGCCCCGTGCCAGGCCCAGGCGCCCTCTTTCGCAGCGCCGATCGACCTCGCGACCCGCGGCCCCGCTCCGCCCCACCCCACCCGCCGCCTGCCTTGCGGCTTTCGCGATACGGGGCCGGCGCCGCCACCACCACCACTTTGGGGAATGTCAGCGCAGTTACAAGCCAGTGAAAAGTAGTACCTAGATTGTTGTTTTTTCCAACCAATCAGTCATGCTCTCGAAGGGTGTGTCATTATTATCATTGTATCAATGGTTGTCATTCATTAGAAACAAGTCTGCCTCTTACGAACATCAATCGGAAACTTATATCATCAATTGAATTAAACGAATAAGGTATCTGGAAAACACTACGTCCGGAGGAAACATTCGTAACCCACATGATGTTGGATTTTTAAATATTCGATTATTATGATTTCAAACAACAGCGAACATAAAATCACCGTTAAGAATTAGATCTTACAAATGCGTTTTTCAGGTAATCTGATTTTTACATCTTGTTTACATTACGAATATTGTAGTGCTCATGGGTAAAGTACCAAAGATTTTGATCTGTAAAATTTTCATTTACAGAAGATTTTTGTTTTATTTCGAAACGGATGCAACTTTTATGTCTTTGAAGCGTTTTTTCTTCTGGAAAATCTATTCTGCTAGCCGGTATTATTGCAGTAAGCCAGAAAATACATTAGTATCGCTTATCCAACTTAAGAATATTTCTACATGTACATATTTTCATACTTAATGATTTAAGTTTCTCACAAACTGCGTGCAATCTTTCCGTCCTTCTTTATCGTCTCCACTTTCCTTACTAGTACTCTTGCATGCACTACACAACGATACATCCTGGGAGCCTGCCTGGCTGGGGCGGTTCCTCACAGGTGGAAGATACCTCTGTGGGAAAACATAAGCCAACGGGTGTAGATCAACGTCGAATCTCACCATTCAATGTGGGAAGAATCCTGCCACCCCCGCAGTAGAAACACGCACTCCTCTTACGAGACTAATGGCCATAGCAGTTGACGCGCCCGGAAAAACGGAATAATCTTTTACACTAGTACATAAAGGATATAGTCTGGTATTTTCTAGAAAAATAGGTTTGCAACCAGTTAATGCAGCAAAGTGGTCTGATGAAACGGTGGAGTAGAAACATTTGGAAAGTTTATTTAGTATTTTTCTGCGCAAAATGTAAAACTGAATTTTTATTTGTGCAACACGTGTGGAGATACAATCAAACATGTCCTTGGAACGACGTTTTATCGTAGTGGAGCGAAGAACTTTCGAGGCAAACGCGTTCAAGGACCTGAGCGTTAATCGATTTTTCATGTTCGAAGTCCCGAACATTTGACATTTACGAAAAGGAATAATAACCATTACAAACGTGCGTATTTGTCACAATGTATTATAACGATCATTCAAACGCTAGGTAAAGTGAAGTTTTATTATGTACCTATTATTTAAATGTTGATGTATGCAGTTAGAATAATTCTAAAGAATTAGTTATTTACGTAGTAAAGAGCAATTTTGGCGTACGAATGAAAATTTGGAAATAGTACTTCGAAGTCTTTTGTACGAGATACGTACGTCGCTTTATTTAAAACACGAATTCATGGACACTTACATGTATATAATCTTGGATGTTATGAATATGCGAGGCGGTAGCCATGTTAATTCATGTCGCCCTTCTGTTGTGTTTACTTGTAGAAATCAATTGTTTTACCCGTATATGGTCATGACGTGTTTGCGGTAAAGAGTAATTTACCGCAAGGTAGGTACATGCCGCAAAATAACCCTTTCCCAACAATAAACGATAAAGCCTCCAACTAGTTTCATTTCATGAAGACATTTATTTTAAAGGGATCTCAAATTTCAAGTACAAAACGTACAAGATTGACCTCTCCTTACAGGAATACTTGGGTGTGAACCTGTGAATCCTTTCAGTTTTATTAAATTTATGGAAGTCAAAAAGATGTAATCCCGGAGAGAATAGAGGTGAATGAATTCGATGGACTTTGAAAAATATTCCAAGTAATTTATAGATTCATGCTTCTTATGTTTTAAATATGCAAACGGGTACGCCAACTAATGTAATGTTAATTTTAAAATTGCAAGTCGTATAGAACATGCTGTACCAGCGAACCCGCCCCGCTGCGAGCCAGAAAGCCTCAACCCGTCAGGCGCATGTGTACGACGGGTTGCCCACCCTTTCTTCGCGCAGGGGTTCCGCGCTGCGTCGGGCTTCCCTCACGGCTCCGGGGCCGGCCGCCTCCACTGGCGCCAGCGCTCGCATCCGCGGCGCGGGCAGCGTTTGTACGCGCGTTATCGCGGGCGGGCGCGTCGCTAATGGCGCGCGGCGAAGCGCTAATTGGGGCGTTAAGCACCGATTAGGGACGCGGCGCGCCATCGACCCACCCGCGCTAACGACACCCCCTCTCTCCTCCTCCCGCGCCCACGCGCGCACCCTTCCTGTCCTGCTGGCGGACCCACCCTCCTCTGTTCTCCTTGTTCTCCCCACCCCCTGCGAGGGGCGCCGCACTCAAGATTTGCTTAGGTCAGTCGCGGACATGTTGTGGAATGTGCTTGACTAGGTACGGGCGGCTCACGGTTTGCCTTCGGAAGGTTCTCCTACGATCGTTTCGGCGAAGAACATAAGCTATAATTAGATTATCATGGAATTCAGTATGCACTTAAATAACTATTGAAAATGTGTTTTAATATGTGATGAATTTTATATATATATATATATATATATATATATATATATATATATATATATATATATAATGTGATGAATTCCAGAAAAGTATACGAAATACATTTCAAAAAAATAATTTTCGCGAATAAACACAAAAATTCTCATTGGGTGGGTACTTTTAAAGCCCTGTTTTCTCAAATTTGACGTTTATTTATTTTTGAGAATAAAGTAGCGTGCGGTGTTGCTGAAGTGTGTAGTGTGCAGTTTCGAAGTATCCGAAAATTAGTATTTTGAAGTACCTCCCAGCATGCGAGAATGAACAGAACAAACCAGAATCTCAGACTTACGCTTTATAAAACGTATACATTGCTTAAAGGCATATTTTGCTTAATGCATCTCCACGTCCATCTTGTCATTATCACCAGGAAAAGAATACGACTTCCCATGTCCGTAAATAGGAAAGACACCGAAATTGCAAATCACCAAGTCTGTCATGAAATCACTACGCTCAGAAAAACAATAAGAGCGCGAAGGAGCGTGAGTGGAGCAGGCACCCGAAGGGCGCGATAAAATCGCAATTTCGTGGAAACCCCATGGAGCAGAAGGCCGGCCTTTTGAACGGGCGCGCGGCGGGCGGATAGATGGCGGGCGCCGTATCCTCCATTCCGCACGGGCGCCTCCCGCTGCGCACTCGGTGGATATCCGGCCCCTCGCCCTCGGCCTCGCGCCCCAACGCACGCGCTCCTGCCCATCCCACCCCCACCCCCACCCCACACTCCGTCCGCTCGCCCTCACGCGCACTCTGACTCTCACTCCCACTTGCCCTCATATTCTCCCTCGCATCCACCCACACGCACGAACTCCCTCTCTTACATGCCCACCCTCACCTCACATATACCTCACTTTATATGTCCGCGCCCTTACGCTCTCCCCTTCACCTCTTGTTAACTCGCACGAACGAGCGCCCTTGCCCCCGGGCGTTCCACGTGCGAGGGAGAAGCGCCAATGCGACGAGCCCCTCGGGCTGCTTGGTGTCGCTTGCGCCCTCGCCACGCGTTGCGTTTCGAGCTTTGCTCGCAAAGGTCCTGTGTATATTGTAGGGTTAAGAGCCTGCCGAAGAAAGCGAAATCTTCATTGTTTTATGAATGTGGTATGAAACGCAGAGCAAAACTACTTCCATTTCTTTGTGTCAAGGCAATAATAAAGAAAGCAAAGAATCAGTTTATCTTTGGTATTTGGAGTCAGATCGAACTGCTTCTTTTGCAAGCTTTGGGCGTAACGTATGTACTATGTATTACACTAGAATATTCTTGTATGTAACTTTAAGTTCGGTATGTATACGGATAGTTAAAACATATCGGGATATGTGATAATCTACTACATAATACTAAAAATTATAAGCTTAAACACTTAAAATTATTTTTTTTTTTTTTTTTTTAGAAAATATCGCAAAATCATCGTATTTTATAAACAGGGCTCGGATTCTGATCTAAAAATTCTTTGAAAATGACCTATAAAATGATTAAATATAAAAATTAATTTAAAATTTTAAATTCTAAATAAAATTTATTATAATTTAATATGAAGTCTTTATTTTAGGAGGAAATGTAATTCGATCTTTGAACTGTGAGTTTTGAAAGATAGAGGAAGTTATTGAAGATCGTGTAATTTTGAGAGTTTTAAAAACAGAGTCCTTGGCAATAATTCCTCATGAACTGATGTTACAACAAAAACTTTGTTTTAATGTGTCATTGTAAATTCTTGAAACACTCACTAAGTAACATTCGAAAAGAAAACAAAATGCGCAAAAATGCCAAAAATGACCAGAAAGTATTACTTAAAAAATGAAAAAATGACAAAAAATGACCCAATAACTATACATTCCTATTACCTACACGTCATAATAAACATTCATTTAGACGTTTGCTACGTCTACAATGAAAATATGACAGAACCCGAACCCTGTATAAATATGTTTAATTCATTAGCGTTAATTATATAATTTACTTCATTCCTTTATTGTTTTAGTCATTGCTACGTGAATCGTTTCCTTGACCTCTTTCCCAAAGCCATTCTGATGCAACTTCTTGTTTGTTTTTACATAAAGCTTCCGTATTTTGCATGCCTCCCTTTTCGTGACGTTAACGGTTGTGTAATAAACATTTTTGAAAAAGGGCATCAATCTTTGACAGCTGTTTAGGCACGAGACGCATTTATTAATAAGTATTTCGAGGACTTAATTACTAATAGTATTTGCTAAAAATGAAGGTCAGTCAATAGTAAGCTATTAATAGTGTGTTTATTGACTTCCCCCTCCCCCAAATCCAAGGGCGTGCAGCGGGACCCCCAACAGAATTTTATAATATCTATATTTCTTTTATCTGTTCTTTCATCGTCCCACCCATTTTTTTATTTCTTCTTCTTCTACTTCTTCTTCTTCTTCTTCTTCTTCTTCTTCTTCTTCTTCTTCTTCTTCTTCTTCTTCTTCTTCTAAGGCGCTATAATATTCTCTTGAACGTCTTGGCCTGCTCCATAACCGCCTTCCATTTTTCTCTTATCTTGAACCACCTCATGCCAATCCCTAATGCCTAGTCTCTTAATGTCCATCATAACATCATGCCCATGTTCTTATACCATTGGAATTTTTTACAACAATTACTGAATTCTTGTAATTGCTTACATTAAATATGTTCTGTAACACATTAGTACACATTAAGTTGTCTTATTTTAAGCTAATTGAATCAGTGTTGTTGTTTTTTTACTTTCTCGCCCTTTTCTATTTTGTACACGCAATCAACCTGAAACATTTCCACCGAGTCCGTTATTTTATGGTAAGTTTTTTTGCTTACAAATCGTCCAGATTTTGTGTAGAGTGTGGAAGAATGTCATAAATTCAGAAAATTGTATTTTCAAATGACTTGCTATCACCTTGTTTGAAACATTAATTCGTCAAAAACTACACAAATTACAGGCTTTAAATTTTAAAATTCCCCTTTAACTGTTAAAAATCACCAAATCTTTTAGGTAATTACTATATTATACTAAAACTATTGTGGTACAGTTAGAGTTGAAGTCACAGGATTTTTTAAAAATTCTGACTCTGTTTGGGATTTGTGATTGTTGGGATTTGTTTGGGGCTTTTAAGTTTTGCTTAAGGAATCTTTTTTTGTTTAGTCTACATAAAATACTGGTTTTTATCTTTCCAACAGTCAAATGTAAATAATATAATGTCCGTCCAACACACACACACACACACACACACACACACACACACACATCCCCGAACGTTTTCAAACTCACAAAATCAATATCGACAACAAGAAGTTTCGTTAATATTATTATATTGTTTAAAGAAATAAAAATGGTGGATGTATAGTAAAGTTGCAAAACAACTTTGCATTTTACGGCAAGTTGATTTTTGCTTGTGTTGTCTTTGTATTTGTGTGTATTTGTTTTTGATGAAATTTAAGTATTTAATACTAGCAAATGAAATTTTTATTTTTTTTTTTTGTGTGCATATATTGTTTTCAGGGTTCTTTGTATGCCTTTCTTGTGATTAAATTTCAGTTGTAATAAATATTTCTATATATAAACGTCTAATTGTTTTATTTTAATTGAAATGATAAAATATTAAACTTTTAAATATTTTTTCAAGATTTTTGAAAAAAAAAAAGGTTTGAAAACACCGCTTTTTGTTTTATTTTTGTTTCACGTTTGGACTGAGAAAAAAATTGTCAATGATAGGTACCTCTTCTCGGGAACGTAGTTGTCAACATCCTCGGTTGCACAAAGGGTAAGGGTTCACTGGGGCTCGAGAAAAGTGTATCCCTCAATTTTCCTTCTGTTTCTACGAATGCTGAAATTGCCTCGCGTTTATAAATACATTAGTTTACTTCCCCTTGTAGGAATATTAGCGCGGTACATGTAAACGTAATGTCTATCAGGTTGTGGTATGGCACATCCACCGTCTGGAATCCGCGAAGCCACGCAGGTGTTTCCGCGAGGCGCTGCCCTCCGCAGCACGTGGCGCTTCCGCGTCGTTTTTTTTGTACGCGCGTCGCTCATCGCGGTTCACGTGGAGGGCGCGCGAGAGCGCATCCGTTGAGGAGGGCGGTTGCGCAACGCCCGCCGCTCACAGAGCGCCGAGTGTTTGCCTCCGCTGCCACTGTTGCTCTTCTCGCGCACCCGCTGCACGCGTCTCGTAAGAACGCGGGCATGGCCTCTGTCCAAAACCCACGACCTCAGCTAGCGCTCCTCTCACACGATTGCCACCTTTATACATGCAACATCTCCGCTCTTTTTCAAATTGTTTACGTACCGTTGCTTGAAACATGGACACCGGAAATTTACGTTTTAAAAATATTTGTTGATAATAGTTTTAGTGTTTTATAATTTATTACATATTACTGTATGTGTGATATAACGATCCCCCTCAAAAAATGAGTCGTGCATGAAACGGTAATCGCGTCGCCTGGACGCACTCTTTTAGGCGTTGACTGTATCGATTTTAATCATTCCAATGACAAACGCCTTTTGCAAACTTTTTGCAACAAAATTCTTCTTGAAGCGTGACGTGTGACCTATCTTTAAAACATAGCGCTCCTCTGTTGATGAAATCGTGATAAATCACTTCTGATGCAAATTTTAATTCTGGATACTATTCGGTAAAAGAGCTTTTATTTTAAATAATTACTAGAAGCTCTAGTAGAAACACACAGAGATCAATGTTATCTAGCCGCCTGCGAGACGCTTCGTGCGCCCCAAACGACTTCCACGCGACTACTGTCTTGAGATGTTCCGTGTGCAATATCCGATGCGCGGCGCGTGACGTATGGCACAGAGTAGGCGCCTGCTCGCGTGCCGCCAGCCGTGCTGCGTTTGAAAGCTTGTTTCTCTGCCGCTGCCGAGGAAGTGAAGGTCGTTTAGTCAGAAATTGGCCGAGTGCGTGGTGGCAGAGAAATAAAACTGAAGCAGACGACCCTGGTACGCCTTTAAAGGTGCTAAGGCTGTTATCCATTGCGAGCATTGTTTCAATAGCCTATCTGCTTCTGAATCATGATACGATGCTTTTTATTATTAGCGACAAACGTTATTTTTGTATCGCTACTTTTTTTAAAATGCTCTCTAAATAAAGAATTTAATAAGACGTGTTTGACGATCAAGAAATCGCTACTGTTCTTAATTTCCTGTACTCATAATTCACTGACAAAAAATGTAGCGACAAGATATTTAACCTTTCCAAAACGGTCCAATAACGTTTTGTTAGCGGAACTAAGAATTTGTGAATTCACAGGAAAAGATTAAATGTAAGTATTAATCCACACGTTAAAATCCTTCCGTGGTAATGTCACAACGCAGTATTATCATGGAATTGTTCTGAATGGTAAGTCAGAGCTGTGATGGTAGAGCTAGAAAGTTGGCATGTGTACAGAAAGCTACAAACATTTGGGGGTCTTTCATGTCGCTCGTGGAAGGAGTTGCTATATTTTTCACGAATTATTAGTAAGCATTACGTGTTATCTCTCAGGGCTTTAAGTATGTCTCCATTCGTAGGTGACGTAATCTCCTTTGTATTCGTAGAGATTGGGAGAGAGCACTGAAAGGTGTTACTGCTTACTGCGAGTGACATCCCCGCTCGTTAGAGAGGCTGTCTCATTAGCAGGTGTCACTTCAGTAGCTGCCTTTCGTCCAGTTAGTGTATTCGTTCGCCACTTGGCCACCCTGCCCCGTCGTTGATACCTACGTACTTTCTTGGAGGACCAGACATTGTGACTAACGGGCTGGCGCAACCATTATCACTGTTTTTAATACAAATATCAAGTAATAATGCAATTGCGCAATCAAGCAATAATGCGCACAAATGCGGTAATTGTACATAAGCCTGTCATGATTTAAATTTATGATTCATGCTTTAGAAAATTATTTCGAATTATGTGTATGAGGAACATTGTTGTTATCAAATAAAATTGTCTATGTTGTGAAACATTATTTTTAAGAGTAGAGAGGAACACATGGGCAAGAGCAGCTGAAAACTCATCGACACGATTCGATGTTCGGTTTTCACCGTTCCTTGCATGTTCCATAATCTCTTCGAAGGCCTCATTATAGGTATTTTCTAAGTAGAAGATCAATTTTAGTGTACAGGGTTGTCACAAAGCTAGATTCAAAGATAGTATCTAAGTAATCTAAACACACAATTTTTAGCAAATTAATTTTGCCATGTTTATAGTGACTTTTGAGTCACACACTTCTTTCTACTTAACGTGTATAATGTGATGTAAAATCACTGTTGAAACAGATTATTAACCCTGAAGATTGAAAATGTTATTCGCTTCATTTAAGATTTGTACGATCGCTAAATATCAATATTTCAGTTTCTATTGATGATTTTGATGTCCTAGGAATAATATGATAACCGAAGAAGACTGGCCTCGAGACAAAAAGAGCTAAAAGAATACTTAGCGAGACCTTGTATGAAAGAGAGTAAAAAGTATAATGAAATTCCGAATGCCATGAAACAATTTAAAAGTACGTCATGAAAAAAGTACTAACAAAATATTAATTTCCCATGCCTTTTTTCTTTAAAGACGTGACGCCCTCTTTTGTCAGCTGTGTGATTTTAGAAAGCCGAATGTTTGCGAACGTGTCGCGAAAGAAGGAAGGTGGATGAGGAGGGCACAGCGACGGCACTTGCAGGGCTGCGAAGCCCGTGCGCGCGCCCTCGCCGTGCTGGCTGTTGCGGCGCGTGTGGGCGGGGCTGCTTCTGGCGAGCGGGCGTTCGATGCCCTTCGCGTATCGAGCCGCCGCCGCCGCCCTCACCCCGTCACGCGGAGTCCCCCGCCGACGCGACTCGGTGCAACGGGGGCACCGCTCTGGCTAGATAAGGCGTTTATTGCGATTTCGCGGTTCGTCACGCTGCAAACGAGGCGCAGGGACTCCCCCTCCCCACACTCGCACCGTTGTCTTGTGGCGCGATCTCAAGGACGCGCCGCTGACGCGGGGAAAATGCTTCTCCCCTTTGCGTTGGGTTAGGTTGATGGGACGGGTTGGTTGGGCGCTCTTTAATTTCCAAACTTGCTCAATTGGTGGTGATTTATTCCGGTATGTAGGCCGATAATTATTTGAGTCACTCTGACATTCGTTTTCTCTATTTTTGTATTCTTCCTCTATGTAAATTACTTGCTTGTCTTAAATATATGTATATACTGTTATTACTGTTAACTATCGTCATTGCACTATGCATTTATACTTATGTAAATACTTCACGTATATACTTTTATTAGAATACATCAGTTTGTGATGAAGTGACAGTAGAACCTATTTGATGTTATTTTCAGACGGGAATGTTATAGAATGTTATATATGTTACTAGCGGACCTTCTAATTTTCCAAGAACGCGAGTCGTTTCCGTGCTACAGTGGAATCTTCAATTCTTTTCCCTAGAAAAACACAGCATGAACATACATTTACCCTTCCTTTTCCATTTCCTGTGCCATTGTGTGTGTGTATGTGTGTGTGTGTGTGTGTTGGTGTGGTGTTGGTGTGTGTGTGTGTGTGTGTGTGTGTGTGTGTGTGTGTGTGTGTGTGTCTGGTGTGTGTGTGTGTGTGTGGTGTCTGGTGTGTGTGTAGAATGACATTTCTGGTGTACCCTCATATCCTTGTCAAACATTTTTTTTCCTTGAACAATACAAAAATGTACATATTTTTAATCCATATTACCATTGTACCAAACGGAATAGTTAATATGAAATTTATTTCGTCGAGTTGAAAATCCACATTCGTATTCCATGATTTTTGCAGAGAAAGCGCTTGTTTGGTTAGCTCAACCACTCGTGCGGTCACGTGAGCCCATGTCTTTCTATTTTTCTCGTCGAAGAACATTAAACATTCATTGTTCCTTGTGGAGCCTCGTGGGTGTTATGAAAAGGTGACAAGGACGGTCACTCTAATTTGCGGCGAAAGACAGCAGAACAACATCAACCAACATCACCCGAGAGGTCTCGGTACTTGTTTCGTCGCAACAAAAGGAATATGTTAGAATTTGCCCTCACCTGGAGTTTTTGATCGATTGTGAATAATTTACTTGTAGCGTAGATTGCTTTCTGCGAAAGCTGCAAGAAGTTCTTGGAGTTGCCTTGCACGGTATGTACTGAGAGCATGTTAATGTAAATTTCAAGAACCCGAATCATGAATTGTACGTCTTCTAACGTATCATTGGTCTTTGAAGTCCATTTCAAAATACGTATGTAATATGGGAACATACGTATGTAATATTTTTGTGGGCACATGTGTTCGTGCATAATATAAAGGACCCTAGTCTTTACATTTTTATATTATCAAATAAATACATTGCTGACAAAAATAACAGACAAATACATTGGCCACCAAACATGTTTTATAGAAGAGGCCATTCAAATTCCCGTTCATGTTAAAGAATATTATTTATAATTCTTGGCCTGTAGGTTTACTTGTACAATATTAGGCAAAACCATACGTAAAATCCAATAACCCAATGGTTTATTTTTATAATACATAAATTAGAAACATCCTCACCTGTACGGTTTATGGTAGTCACACATGATTACAATGTACTGTGTAAGAATATTACACGTACTGTGTGTGAATACGTCCAAAGTAGTGAAAGAAAATGTGCTGCATGCAGTAATAATAAAGGACAATCGAGAGGATGTAAATCGAGCAAGTTGTCATGAGCGAACCAAACTCTTGGGGACGGCTATTTCAGCGATGCTAACAGATTGGATAAAGTTTCTAAACACGAAATAGAGTAGACGTCGCTTTTTGTAATCACGATTATTAATATTATTCGCCTAATGCTATTAATTCTCATTTCTAAAGGAGAGAAACTGTTCCTGACATGGTAATATGATTTTCAATAAAATAAGTTTTATATTCTTAGCGAAGGCATGAACTGAATGAAGACAAGAATCTTATTATCTGGGTCCGGATGTGGGTACTGATTACGTAATTACGTATTACGTAATTATTGATTACGTAAGCAGTGTCCACTATTGTGAACAAAATTTGGTTAATTAAAGTATTATAATTGCAGTACAATGCGTCTCCGGTCCACAGGCTGAAGCGAGCGAGACGAAACCCTAATATAATTTATTTTATGTGCTAATTAGAAAAAATTATACGCTTTGCCGTTAAAAATTCTATTCTTTCATGTCTATCCTTAGGCAGGATTTCTTCTTATTTTGCCCGAAAGTTACGTTTATGTTAGTTCTTCAGATTTGTAAATTTATGCTGCTCTTGCTGTGTGCCTAAAGAACTCGCTATCAGATTTGCATCGCTATAAACATTTACTATGATACTCGCATCGCATGTGTTTGATGGGGAGATCGTACTTAATTCCTCGAAACTTGGCCCGACCGCGGCCACAGCTAAACCGCGTTGAAGAAAAGCGTCCATTGCGCTTGCACTAAAATGGTGATTGGCCGCTGTGTCGCCTCTAAAAATATCGGTTGGTGCTGGGAAGCCACAGTCAGAAATTACATTAAATTTAAAGTAGATTTAATGTACCTTGTACATTAAAGAGAGTATGCATTAAATTTAAGCGTGAATTAAAATCAGTGTAGATTTAATGTACGACTTATTTGACTTGTCTACATTAAATTTAATTGTACACGTACATTAAATTTAATGTATATTTAAGTTACTGTACGTGTACATTAAATTTAATTACTACATGATAATTACTTTCATGTACTATACATAAAAAGTAATGCAGAAATTTCTGAGAGTGCAGCTTTAATTTTACCCTCCAACATTCGACGTGGTGTCACCCCGCGTTCGGAATCGGTGACAGTTTATGCCTTAAGCCCGAGGTCGATAATCGTATGGTGGCAATTGACACTGAGAGAGCCCAATCGCTTTCGTGTCCGTCCACCAACACCGGGCAGTTGAGAGGATACAAATTAGTAGAGGTTCCTTTCACCACGCCTCGTAGGAAATGGTTTACCTTAACAATTGCCTACCAGTGATGAACCCCAGTGTATCTTTTTTCTGTATTTTTTAATTTATTTATTTTAAGTGGGTTTTTAACTGGACTGGAACTCAGCGAACTCTTCATGCATTTACATTGTACTTACACCTTATAAAAACTTAAGTTTTTATTAACATGAGAAAACAATGTACGTATCGAGCTCTGGTATTAAAACAGTCATTAACACCACTACATTTCACATGTACATTGCATTACACTTCACACTTAGAATTGTATTTATTAATTTCTGTATCTTTGTTTCTGTTTTATCATGTAGGGATTTTAATTTTGGAATTTTTCTTCATCCTTCATCCCCAGTCAACAAATCCGTGGACAATTACCTGTATCAGAATTCAAGGTGACTGTAAAATATCTGGCCAACAATTTAACAACTTGACAAACTCTCGCTGCTGTATAATGTTTAACGTAGGTAGAAATAATAACAGACCCCGCATTAAATCAAAGTTCCCAAAAGACATATTCAAATCTCTTTAAATTCTAGGCATCTCTCGCTCTCTCCTTTTTTCCCTTCCCTCATTCTTCCTCTCCTCTCTCGCACTCATCTACCCCTCTCCACCTTCGTACACAGCTCTGAAACCTAAAATTCAGAGAAGAAAACCAATCTATACTTAATGGCCGTATCCTAAAAGCTCTGTATTATAATGTATCTTAAAATTCCTTCCTTGAACTTTGAAAGACAAGTGTCGAACCCGAAGGAATGCGTTAAATTTTTTTTATCTTAAGTAAGAGTTTCATCTTTAACGCTTGTCTGGTGTTTACAAAACCATTTAAAACTGTTTTCGTGCGTAATCGCTTGACAGAAAGTCCGACGTTCTTTTACAGTTGTCTGCCTATCAATGCTTTGCAAATTTACCATACACTACAACTTTATTGTATATGTCATTGTAGAGAACTGTTTCTCGTTTGTTTGTTTGTTTTTTTAGCGCAGGGCAGTAGCTGTCGCGCGCCCGAATCAATTGGCCCGGCGCGGCCGCACCTCCCGCGGGGCAAAGGGCTTCGCGCGACACGTCCGCTGCCCAGCCGCCTAGGTCGAGGTTAACATCGCCACGCGTCGTCG
This sequence comes from Teleogryllus oceanicus, assembly GCA_964035755.1. NCBI lineage: Eukaryota > Metazoa > Arthropoda > Insecta > Orthoptera > Gryllidae > Teleogryllus > Teleogryllus oceanicus. Next base: position 13,598,588 of record CAXIVR010000003.1, read on the forward strand.
GTTATTCCGCCCCCGTAATCCCGGGTCAACCGACCCCGCCACCACCGCACCGCCCGCGCCGCGCCGCACCGCGCCGCATCGCGAGCGACGGACGTGTATTGATTGTTGTGTCAAAGCTGACCGCTCCCGTAGGCGTTCTCTTCTCGCTGTCGTCCCTCCCGTCGCACTGCTCCCCCCGCCTCGATCCTCGCCACTCGCTTCCGCCTACTAGTGCGGGACTGGTGGGGGCTACGTGCGGGAGGTCTGTGCAGTTGATCACCTTCCTCGTTGCCCAGTATGGCTTTGGAAAGCTTACGATCATTTTTCATCCCTATATTTTGTATAGTAATCCTGTGCTACATGTATTTGTAAATTTTATCCACTTACGTTTCCTCTGTGTTGCTGAACTTCCTTGCTGCCCAAACGTTTAATTTTTTTCAGTTTCTTTGACTATTTTCTTCCGTCCAGAACAACTGTTTCTTTCAGTATTTTTTCTGTTTTAAGTTTTTCGGTCCTTCAGACGTCTACTCCTTGCTTCTTTTCCAAGTGGCCACGGTCATTCTTTTTACGTTTCAACACTTCCGTCTCTAAAATCATTTCAGATTTTTTATTTTTGATTCAATATGGATATTACGTATGTACGAGTAGTTTTTTGAAGTGTCCCCTAAAGTTAGAATATTATTGACTTAGATTGTTTTTTAAGTGACGAAATATTTATTAGAATTTTTCATAGTAGCATCACGAACTCAAAATTACAGAAGGAAGAAAGATCAATTTTTGAATTTCTATCAATTCCCCTTTAGGATTACTGACACGGATATGTGCTTTATCTATCACATTCTTCAATCTTGTGTGTATCGCCTGACCCCGAACAAACATGATGAATACAATGAATATTTTTGCGTTCTATTAATGAGATAGTCAATAGATTGATAAGCGCCATTAATGCAGTAAAATATTTTTCACTATTCGAATAAAGGCAGGTATATTGGAAACATTGATTGTTTCTTCACTGGTGTGTTGTGTGCGTGACGAGGCGTCGCCATTGCTGCGATGTCGCGTGAACGGCGCGCGCCCTCTCTTCCCTGGTCGCGAGGCGTCGGTCTGTCGCCGGAGAGACGAGTTAGAAATCTTTTTTCGTCCGCTTCAGTGAGAAGGAGAAACGCTTTCCGCCACACTCTTCCAACTCCGGCGTTGCGGAAACGTTTTGTCAAGGTTGCACGCTGGAGTTATAAACAGTTTACACAATTCATCCAGTTACTTTTTTCTCCATCCACTTTGGAACTATTTCAGTGAGCTCTTTTGCACGGTCAGCACGACACTGGGAATGAGTGTTCTTGTTTGAGAACGTGTCTCCGTGTACAGGTAATTTGGCCTTATCAAGGGTGAAATAGTTGCCTATTGTCGTGACATTGTTTTCATAGTCTCACGATGGTTTTAAAAGATATAAATATTAACAGAAGAAATTAAAAATTGTTTTTGTCTACATTTCTATTTTTTATCCTATGAAGCCAAAGGAAACTAATTCTTTCTACGAGGAAAGTAATCTGTTGCACCATACATGCAAATGTTATTCATTGTCTGTTCGAAAATTTCAAATATAAACAATATTTTATCAAAAAGTATTTTTTAGGAATAGAATTTTTTTCAGGATACATATTAAAATATTTCTAATATTTTTTGCACCCTGTGTTAAAGAAAAAATCTTGTATTAACTTGAGTAAAAAGAATTGTTGACATGTTGAAAACTGACTAGGTTGCGTACAATATTGAAAACATGTTGCTCATTAAAACAAATCTCGTAAAAAAATGTATTTACTCTTAATATTTTGTCACTTCTAAGTATATCACTGTGTGCATGAAGAAGGGTGACTTTATGGAGGTTGGCCGTTGCACGGGCAAGAGAGGAGTCTTTATGAAAAATTCAGAATTACATTTTTAAAACAAATATTTACATCAAAATTTAATTTTGATGGATTATTTGAAGTACAATTATTTACGTGTTACTTACGTGTTCTAAATTCATGTAATAAAATTTAAACCAGTATATTTAGTAGCAAACACTATTAGAACAAATATTGTGAATATATTGTTTATTTTTTAATCTATATAATATATAAAATATAAAGTTAAAATTATAGGAATAGAAGTTTTAAAACCAATTAGTCAATCAATAAAACACAGGAAAATCTCAGCACATGAGAGATTTTTTTCATTTTATAAACCAAAGCAGGACGTTTCATGCTTCAGTATAATCGTATTTTTAGGTGGAGGTTCTGATTTGCAATAATAGTTTTAAAAATGAATGTACAATACAATTTAAAATAGAAATTAGTAAACATTTTTTCAGTAAAGAATTGAAGTAACGAAATAATGAAAAAGCTTGAGGGTGACATTCACATTACACATTTTTTTCACACTAAAACACATGGAGATATGGTTATAAACGTACACTGCTGGTGCTACAACAGTACATGCCTCTTCGTATTATTTCTAACTTTTGCAATTTTCGAAAATTCGGAAACAAGGCCCGCTCCATTTTTAAAGTGTCCTCTGCTATATCCGTTTAAAAAAATTGAAGAAAAAAATTGAAACCGTTTTTGAAAAAATGTATTTTTTATTTGTATGAACTCCAAGAAGAAATTATGCAAAAATTATTTTTTCCGTAACTTTTCAGCTTTCACCATCTTGAAAAATTAGCCATTTCAGCTAAAATGAGATTGATGCCATTCTTTTAAGCGATCTCTACACTATCTGAGGACGCAGTTTAATAAAAATTGGACTTTTTTGCTGAGAAAATATTGAAAATTTGGATGTTTCATGTACAGTAATTCCCTAATATCAAAATATCCATTTCAAGGTCGCAGGGCCTGGAGTTCGTTCAGATCGATCGGGGAATAGCAATTTTGAAGAAAATCATCTTAAAAGTGTTGGGAAAGTGTTAGTGTGTCAGTTGACCGCACATTGACAGACCTGTTTTACCGTCAATCGATTTTTCGATATGAAGGACCCACAAACTATGGATTCTGAATAACCAACGTGGTAGAGGAAGTAATTTGCTACACATGGGTGCACTGTGTATTCACTTTTTGGTTACCAGGGTCAGTAAGAATTTTTCTGTCGAAAACTTGATTTCCGGCGCAGCACAGCAGTACATTCTCTTCTTGCGAAGTATAGAGGATAAAGTAAAAAGCGGCACAGAAGTGACAAAAGGAGTTTTCTGAAAATTTACAATAGAACTTGTTTTATTGTAAATTTCACAGAGATGAACTGAATAAAACTAAGTACAAAAATAGCAGATAATAGATAATTAATTGGTACGCATTGTTGAAGACAAAACATGTTGAATTTAAGATTACCAAACGAGAATAATGATGTATAAGGACCCTTCTTCATATACAAACTTTGTACAGAAATTCCTACATTATACATAGAATGACGCTATTGACGCTATATGAATGGAGATGAAACTCGCGGGAATAATTCATAATTGTGGGTCACAGACACTCATGGACCCATGTCATACTATTGGGAACCATTTAAGCACACACAAGTTCTCTGGCCAAATGTCTGAGGCAAAACTTAATTGTAAATTTTGAGATCACCTTCTTTGTTTCGTGCCTCTGTGCCGTTTTTTTTAAATTTTAAAAGATAATTTTCTGCATGTTCTTTTAGGTTGATAGAATATGTGTAATACGAATGTCATGTTTTCATCCTTATTTCCATATGTTATATCAATTCTTTACTGGAAAAACTTACTTTTTTTGTATATCTACTTTCAAACCATTATTGTAAATTAGCAGGTCCTCCACTTCGAGATGTGCTTACATTGAGCCACGAAAGGTCTTGCTATATTTTCATAATAGGCTAATAAATCACTCGTGTGCTAATAACCTCCTTTTTTATTGATTGCATATAATTAGGTTGGAAACTTTTTACCTGCTCGTGTACGTAGTATGTAAAGCTGCGGAAACTCACGGAAGATTTAAACGGAAATACACGTTTTGGGGACCCCTGATACCGAACAAGTTGTTCTTTTTCTAAACGCCCGTCCGTTTGTCCGTCTGTGAAAACCACTAGCACCTAAACCATACGTACAATTTTTTCCAAAATGGATATTCCCCGGTCGATTGGCTCGTATCCAGGCGTTGCGATTTTCAAAACCTTTCTTTGAAAATTGGGGGTACTTTACATGACGCTCCCCGAACATTTTCAAAATTTTCTCAAAACGACTCTACATTTTTCTTTAAAATTTTGTAAGAATGGATTAAAATACGCTTTAAATGTGGAATATGTCAGATTTTTCACAGTAACTCTGAATTTTCGAAAATTTCAAAATTTGGTTTTTTATTTTGCTATACAACATTGCAGAGAGCGTTTTTTCCTTCAAATGAAATTTGTTGTTCATTGCTTGTTCTTTCATTAAGGTCATGCACGATGTTTTGAAACTTTTAGTTGTTTTCGCGCAATATTACGTGCAGTATGTGCAATTTTAAAAAAATACAAAAACAAGATTTTTTCGAAAATGGCTTCAAATTTGTTCTTTAAACTTTTAGTAGGGATAGTGCTAAATGCACTCTATAAGATGACCTAAAAGACATATTGCTCTATTCTTTTGTCGTTTTTTTAAATATAAAAATGAAATTTTTTGACTTGCCTCCCACGTCGTTAACGTACATTAGAACGATTTGTTCACAGTATTGCATTTCTGAGTACATGTGCTTTAAATGGTGTTATATAAAGTTTCTCTAAAAATCAACAGTTTCCTGTGAAAATAAGCTGAATATTCCGTAATTTTCAAAAACGCTTAAACGATATTTACTCAAAAATGGCTGGTGCTAATTGCACTATTTAATATGACGTAAAGTTAAGTATGGTATATTCTTTTTTTTTCTCTCTCTCTCTCTCTAAAATTACACTTTCAGCAATTTGTAAACACTATTGCATTTGTGAGTAAAGTGTCTTTAAATGAAAATTGTATGAAAATAAGCTTCAAGTTTCGCATCTACAGTAAAGTTTGCACGTCATTTTCTTAAAAATGGCTTTAAAATTTTCAATGAAAATTGCCATTTATGACAAGGTTTCGCTCTTCTTTAATATTATTAAAGTAAAATTTTGGTTCTACTATTCGTAAACAGACAAATTGAGAAAATGTCAAAAATGTACTTCGGGCGGCAATAGATGACAGCTGGCAAGAGGATAGGGCAAGACCGTAAAGCCAGTTCAGTCCACTCAAAGGAAATTAGAAAACTTTATTACTAGAAAGTCTGTGCCATTCTGTAGCATTTCAATCATTAGTTATTTGACTAAACTTTTGAAAAATATGCAGATAGTGATTTTTGCCTGACATAAAGTCTAAAGAATCAGCTCTTTAAGAAAGGGATGGACATTTTTTGGAAAAGGAAACAAAAAACGGTTTTATGTAATTTGCGCCTGAAATTTATGCAATTTTTTAAAAAAAGTTTTCTCAAAAACCTCTCCAAATTTTTTCATTGAATTTTCTCGTCGTAAGTGTGAAATGGTAAAAATATGGTGTTAATCTCGTTTTCGGCAAACTCTCCGTATTTTCGAAAATTGCAAAATGTCAGTATTTCACAGCTTCATGCCCCAGTACGAAACTCACTGCGTTTCTATAGCGTAGAGGTAAGGTTCATGGCGAGTATTGTAAACTCGGAAGACCTGAGTTCGTCTCGGTGCGGGAAAACAATTGTGGTTGAAAACATTTGCAGGTTTATATTGCGGAGCTGTTGTAAATAATGCGAGAAAGGATGTGTTGTAGCACCATTAGGTTACATTGTGTAACTTTCTCTGCACTATACGAGAGAATGGTGTGTTTGCTCAGTTTTTGAGCTGCGCGTCTCTCCGCCTAAATATTTTCTGGAGTAAATCGGGTGCGCGTCACCTGGCGCCGACGGGGGCGGGGCGGTCGGGGGGGGGGGGGCACTTCGCTTCGCACGTGGCCGGCGCCGGAGGTCACCGCCAACGCGCGCGCGGCCCAGGCGTTGATGGAATCCCCTGAGCCCCTCTCACTGCCGTGACGTCAGGTCGCGTCTTGCGTCCGTCGCCGCTGCTCGCCCCACCAGACGTCACGTGTCAGCCGCTTCTGAAGCCGCTCGAAGCTTGCGAGAGGAGTTCGGGTTGGGGCGAGGGTATGCTCGAAAGCGGAAGAAGTTGTTTCAGCGACCTTTATTTTCGGAAGAGAGCGAAAGAGATTTTGCGTCGCCGAATCATTTAATCAGCACCATTCCTCCTTCCCGCGAATTTTATCTCTCAGTTCGAGCCCAGCTCTCGTAGAGACAACACCTCTCCGAGCGCTCCGCACTTCTAAAACTGATCGCGCTTAGTAGTTGCAGTCTGTGCTATAGTTCCAGCTTATCAGTGGTAACCTCGAACGCGCACAATGATAAGCCGCACCACTTCTGGGCGGCCCACGGCCAAAAATGCTGCATTGCAGCATATGACGGCCAATTATTTAACTGTAAGTGTGAACGTTTCTGTGTACTGTTTAGTGTAATCTGCGTCGACTGTGCGAAAGCGATCCATCTCTTGTGATGGAATATGCCGGGGCTCACGAAGTGAACTTAACAGAAACCGACTCTGGTATCGCAAGCTCTCCATGAAACAATTTCTCGCGATATGAATGTCGAAGAACGCATTCAGCTCCAGCAAATGCAGCAACAATAACTTTTGCAACAGCAATTACCACAACAGCAACAAAATGGATATACGCCCTTACCCCCGCTTTCTCAGCCATCGCAACAACTTCAGAACCTGCAACCAAAGATGTAAGCAACAATGAACCTAATAACTCCAGCTCTACAAACGATCAACAACTACATCAGCAACAACAACTAACAAAAGCACAACAACTGATACTCCAATATCAACAATTGCAACAAACTAAAATGCAGTAATGTCTTCTCTGCAACTCCAACACAACTTGCAACCAACAGCAACTCCTGCTGCTTACAACGGTCAGCAACCGAACGAAAACTCAACAAATAATGTACGTACTAGTGCCAATCCACCCAAAAACGCCGATGATCCCAGAAAACGTAAAAGACACCATAGTGACAATGAAACCCCACATTATAATGTGCCAACTAATAATCGGTACGAAATACTATCACATGAAGAACAAACTAATAGCGCAAACTCTAAAAACCACCCATAAAAAAAGTGTGACATGGTACTTTTAATACCAAAACTGAAAACAACAATATTAAAATCATGTTCCACGATATTAATGACTTCCGCAACTTTAGACAATTTTGCGACAGTGAAAACATCCAGTATTACACGTATAGAGATTCGACTATTAAAATGTCAGTAATTATTAAGGATGTACCAATCAATTTATCAGAAAAAGACATTAGTGAGAACTGATCTTCAAAAATTACCCTGTCAAAAATGTTCAAGATTATATAGAAAAAATAAGACACCTATGCCCATAATAGCAATAGACTTAATAGATGATGAAATAGGTAGACCAATCTTAAACCGCAAAGAATTATTCTATTGTAAAATCAGAGTAAACATAAGAAATAATACCATAGGTCCCATACAATGCAAAAAGTGCCAAAATTATGGTCATACACAAGCTAACTGTGGACTAAGTTCAAGGTGTGTGAGATGTTTAGGAAAACACCATTACTCTGAATGCAAACTCCCTAAACAAGGTACACTGCTCACCTGTGTTAACTGTTTACATCACCGCACAGCTAACTATAAAGGATGCCCAATATATAAAGAATTCTCTGCTAAACTAACCAAAACTTCCTCCCGCAATTTTCATAATTCTAATAAAACACCTCAGCCTCAAAACCTCTCCCATCATCATCCTCCCCCCACTCATTCATCCCCCACAAGTAGTAACAACATCCAATTAAATAATAATCACTTTCCATCCCAAGCAACCCAACAAATTCCATCAAATCAGTGGTCCAGAAACAATATAATCAATAATAAAACAACAGTACTACCAATATTGAAATTCTTATCAGTAATATAACACAGTGGTATCACAAGTTCTCACATCTCTTACACCACATTTACAATCTCTTGTTCTATCCTCAAGTCAATGTGGCCAGTAATTCAAACATTAAGATCTTACCATTTTACCATGTACTGTTCCACTAATCTTAAAAAATTTTTAACATTTTATCTTCACAATAAGTCAAAATTCAAAAATTTTAAAAAAAATTCCTTCATGCAACCTTTTTATTAAAGTTGTCTCCATAACATGCTTCCACCCAAAAAATGGCTAATCAACCTCCTTTAACCCTACTAAATTTCATCGCGAACGGCATAAAGAAACAAGAAACTTTATTCTTTCATTTTCTAAACAGACATAATATACACATAGCCTGTATAATGGAAACTTACCTTGTACCTGGCGAAAAATTTAAATTATATGGTTATAACATCTACAGAAGTGACAGATCCAGACTTACAGCTTCAGGAGGACCAGCAATTGCAATTCAAACTAAATTTATACATTCCCAAATAAACTCACCATCTACTATTAATCTTGAAAGAGTAGCAATAAAAATGTATACTCCCAATACATCCAATAATAATCATATCAGTATACAGACCTCCAAATCAAAAATTTCCATTCAATGAACTTTATCAAATATTTTCACGTAATGCCCCCACTTTATTAATAGGCGATCTTAACTGTAAAAATCAAGCTTGGGGTTGTGATACCTGAAATTATCATGGCAAAACACTCCTCAGATTTAGCCTTAACAATAATATTTATATACACTCCCAACTACCCCCACAGTTTATTCTAACAACACTAACCTAACACCAGATATATTAGATTTAATATTGACTAAAACTTATTATCAAACAATACACCAAACAGTAGTACCTGAACTAGATTCAGACCAACTTCCAGTTAAAATTACGATTGACACACAAGAAGACAACATATCACAACAAAATAAAATAATTAAAGGTAAAACCAATTGGAAATACTTTAAAGAACTAGTAAACACAAATTTAAATTTTCCAACACATATATCAAATAGTACAGATCTAAATAATGCGGTCTCAGATACAAGTCAGACTATCACACAGGCTCGTTTATATTCCACCACTCCATACATGACATCATTAAAACACAACATAGACCCTCTTCCAAACCATATCCTAAAGGCCATCAGAAGTAGACGTGCTATCCGACGCCGTTGGATCACATAGAAACGATCAAGACAAAACACTAATTAATCAACTCACCAAGCACATCAAAAACATGATCACTAATCACAGACATAATAACTACCAGTAACACTTGCAACAACTTCATCCAAACACCAGACGGCTCTGGCAAACAGTCAAATACTTCATGAAGGAAAAAACAAGTGTTCCCCCTCTTCTTTCAAATAATCAGTAATATACTCTGAACACCACGAGGCAGAAACCATAGCAAACCCCTATTTCCACTTTTACGCTCAATCCAATAGTATACACCAAAACCTTAACACACAAATAGAGCATCATTTGAATCATCCTCATATCACTGATCCACATACCATTAAATTCATCTCGCCAATAGAAACGTTCAATATCACACAAAAGCTGAAAAACAAAAAAAAATCACCTGGCTATGACAACATCACCAATGTAACCCTCAAGCAGCTACCAAAGCGTTGTATTGCAGCTTTAACATCTATTTTCAATGCCGGACTTCGCCTAGGATACTTTCCACAAATATGGAAACATGCAGTTATACTTCCCTTTATTAAACCTAAAACCAGTCCTAACGATCCCACCAATTATAGATCTATAAGCTTACTCCCCTCTCTAGCAAAAATCTTTGAAAAACTAATATTAAACCGCCTTATTAACTTTCTTAATGCCAGCAATACCATATCCAAAACTCAATTCGGCTTCAAACCCAATCACTCAACAACCCACCCACTGCTCAGACTTGTAGAACACATGGCAAATAGTTTTCAGACAAAAAAGCATACAGTTGCAGCCTTCCTTGACATTACTAAAGCCTTTGACAACATATGGCGTAATGGAATTCTATTCAAACTTCAGCAATTAGGTACTCCAGAATTCCTCTATGAAATCATCTCCAGCTATCTAAGAAACCGAACTTTCCAAGTTAAAGTCAATCAGACCTTTTCAAATACTCATAATATAAATGCAGGCGTTCCTCAGGCCTCAGTTCTTGCTCCCACATTATTCAACATCTACACCTCAGACCATCCTACTATGCCTGATGCCAACATATCCCTATTTGCAGATGACACGGTAATCTATTCTTCCTACGAAGACATACTTTTAGCGTCTGATCAAATCCAATCATTTCTTCGTATTTTAAATACCTGGTTTTTCAAATGGCGATTAAAAATCAATCCAACAAAACTCAAACAAAAATCTGTACTCTCAGAAAACCAACCAATCCACGTCCATTGACTATTGTTCGCTTTATGGCCCCTTACGTTTCTCTACAATATACGCACTCAAAATCATGACACAAAGAATTGCACATAATGTCTTAAAGCTCACAGTTTCCTTCAATATTCTTTTACATATCGGTTTTTCAATAGTCGAAGACACTTCCGCTTTTGAGTAGCTGAATTTCTAATCTTCATTGAAATGCATAATTATTACAGTAAGTTAGATGTTTTTTAAGAACATGACCATTACATTTCTCTCGTCCGTATTCCAGAGAGTATTTCTTCGCGATAGAGTATCGTTAATGTAGGTTAAATTTTTTAATTTTCTAAACATCTTAATTTCTAAGAATGAACGACGGATACGAAAGAGCACAAGTTTGTAATTTATATCGTACTTTTTTTGCTTTGTATCAGTAAAAAGTTCATTAATATTTTTTGGTAATCAATGGGATCTTGAGTTTCCTAATATGGCGTCGCTTTACATTCGGCTATTGACCCCCCAATCAGACCCCTTCATCGTCATTGACCCCCCTTCAAAATTTGATCGACCCCCTGGGATCTATACCGATCCCGCTGGGAAACCTTGCACTAGAGCTTGTCTTTACTATCCTGCGTTCGATTAGAGTTCTCTGAAAACGGTTAAACTGTAATAGCATTTTGTTGTATTCTTGTTTTAGTATCCGTGGTATGGTGTTTTTCTTAATTGGAATTTTTCGGTTTTTGTTTTTAAAACCAATTGGGAGCTTCCTTTTAGAAGGTCTTGTAGGTGGGATGGACTTTCGTGAAATTGCTGAATGGAATATGTCATTTTTTAATCGTTTATAGAAACTACAGTAAACCCTCGTTAGCACGAACTCGCTTAACACGAACAGAACTACGGTCCCGGTAAGGGATTACGGTAATACGGACATGTATAATACTCGGGTTACACGAACTCCGATTATTTCGGTTCCTTGAAATTCGTGTTTATGAGATTTTACTATATAAAACCTGATGAACCATAATTTCAAACTTGATGCAGAACACCTCCAAAAGATCGTGATGTACCGCCACTATCCTCATACCTCTAATCCCTTAGTGGGGGTACTATACACGTTGGTCAGGTAACCAAACTAATGTCAGTTAATATGTGTGATCCGAAGCCTTAGGTTATGATTCAGGTAACGTCCAAGTTTAATGACTTACCCGTTTTCTTTCACTCCGGCTTGAGACTGCACTAGGTTCTCGCTGGGTTGGGGCACCTCTGGATTAGAATACACTTAGTTTTTCTTAAATGACACAACTTAAATGACTTTGACTGAAAGTTTCGGTCAAGGAGTGGTAGATAAGAAATTATATTTATATTAGACAGTCATATTTAATATGACTGCCTCTTTCCCTTTTTTCAAAAAAAAAAAAAAAATTCTTTACTGAAATTACATTTTAAGTGAACAAAATATGTATTTGGCTTCGCTTTAACTTGGCATACTCTTTCTAATTATCGAACAGTGAATTTGGTGAGTGCCTTCTCCGTAGGTTCCAGAAAGCCGTTTCCAGGTGACGGGCCCGCGCGTTCGAAGGGCGGTGTCAGGTGATTGGTGACTGTCCTGGGGCGCCCTCTTATAGACGTACAGCTGACGCGCTGCCTCGCGTTCTTTCGTGCAGCAGCTGCAGGATGAAACACTCAGCTCGTCGTTCATTCAGGGGCAGAGCAGCGGGAAGCGGGATGGTTGACCAGCATTGTCCCATACACGTGTCCTCATGGCCCTTGCACTTTATGCTGCGCAGCGTACACGACAGGATGCAGGTCGCGAGAAATTTAATGAGTTCGTCATTAATGCTGAAATATTGAACATTATGAGGAGAGTCAAGCGTCGATCAGATTTTCTTTTATAAATGCAGGTGCAATGGCCAAAATATCCGCCAAAGCCTGGATCTCCTCGGTGTCGCACGTCTCGATGCAACATAAAATGTCTCGTCCAATGTTCAACGTCTCACCTCGATAGAATTGTGCTTATCTCCGATGTTGCTCTTCTCGATATTTTTGCGTCTCTCTGATGCTACTCGTCTCTATGAATTTCAGCGTCTACCTTGGACCCTGCTACGTTAACAACAAATCTCGGTTTGCGGTACGGCCGGCAATCTTCGGTTCCATTTGCCAAAGTTCGAGCTTGTGCGCGAGTATCGGTTCTTATGTGACTCCTGATTCGAGTGTAGTTCTTTTAGAAGAGTTTCGGATGCTGCTTGCGATGTGACTTCTCATCTTTCTAGAATGTTTTCGGCGATGAGAGTGGACCTATGTTGCGTCATGGAAACTTTTAACTTCCTTATCTCAATTTGCCCATTATGTCTATAGGAATGAAAATTTCCGTTACTACTGCGCAGTTCGCAGTGCCCTTCTCCGAAACCCTTCTTCTTTGAATTCGCTAGGAAGTAAAGCTACACATACCAGAAACTTTGTGCCTCCTCCCCCGTCGTACTGCCTGTCACCCGACCGACTGACGCCTGCTACGTGGGATATCACAGCAATATAGTTATTTCAAGTAGAGACTTGCTTTATTTTTGACGATTTCGTGCTAGCAACTTGAGAGAAATTCTGAGTTTTAATGTAGTATTATTTCTTGAGTGAATGTATTGAACTGTAGCCAACGTCTTGCGCTGGAATGAACGCGTTGAAAGCTGCCATTGCGAGTCCAAGGGGACGAGTGGACGCTCGAATGAAGTAGTTATTTGCACTCTGCCTCGTGGCAATTCTGTATATAGTTGATGTACACTCGCTTTTATTCTACGTAGATTTTGCTGAGCTTTGCTTTTGTATATAAATTGCACAGAATACGCTGTCATTATGAAATACGGTATGTTATGAATGTTGGTCATTAAACCTTGCGAGTAGGGTTAATTTATGGACCGTTGTTTCTGGGGGAAATTGAAAAAAGTACGTTTGGATGTTTTAATGATTATATGCCTCTGCAGCTGATGTGGCACAAAAAATCGTAATCAACCTGGGACATTCGTCCGTGTCCAAAAATATTGTAATTGTTTTTTTTGCTAAATGAAAAATTACGAAAGAGGCCATTTCCAAATGTGTGTTGAGGAAATGGAACCAGCGTTTCTTTGAGCCCGTGCAACGTGTGGGCTGAGCCTAAGTGCCCACAGTAAATACACAACCTCGGCGGAGACAAACATTAAACTTCAAGGGATTTACATAACTCTTTCGGATCTTGCCTGGAATTTTCTGCATTGGACACCAAACACTGCTTATTAGAAGTTGCTGAGATATACCGAGCACCCGAGTGTAATGATCCCGTCATGCAAAAAGAAACATTACAAACATTTTTTTAGTAATGGTGCCACGGGAGGAGAGCGCCGTCAAGTGTTTTTGAAGCATGACGAGCGGCGAGAAATCACATTTAGAAATTGAAAGAATATTCGTGTACTAGTCAAATTAATACAACAATATATGGACATTTCGGAAATGATACGAATTTCTAAAACATTTAGGGGAATTGGAAATGGAAAGGGTAAACAGCGTAAGGAGAACCGTCGACTTTTTTTGTGTGTGTGTTTTGTTGTTTGTTGTTGTTGTTGTTGTTGTTGTTGTTGTTGTTGTTGAAAGGAAGCGCTTCGAAAAAGTCGAGGGTGGTCGGAGGATGATTAGCCGTCGTAAGGCACGGACGGAGACGCGTGGTAGGCGCGGTGAATTCTTATATACAATTTGGTCAGAGGCATAGTGCTAAGTTATTCGTGAAGAAAATGGATGGAATTGGAATGTGTGGTCGCAAGAAGGTTTGTGGAAACTGATGGGTGCCGTGAGTGTACAGCAGCAGCTACTCCAAAAAGCGAAGTGATAAAACTTTTTGACATTTTTTTGTTTATGGGTAGCAAGACCAAGTTTAAAATACATTCTAGGTCAAAAATTGTGAGGTTGTGGTTGGAAGCAACGCTAAATGGATCCAATAATGAGTAATAGTATAGTAATTTCGGAAGGTGCACCAATAATAAATTAATGAAAGTAATTCAAAATATTTAGTATTAATTAGCAGTGTCGTTAACTTAAAAATATTTGTAAAAAAATTAAACTATGGAAACTAATTTCAAGTTTTTTTTAATTAATGAGAATTAGTCCCTACAATAATAATAGTGTTATTTACGGTTTCCCGTATGGGCTGGTTCTGCGTACCCACGGATATAAATTCGTTGACGTGGCTTCCTATTATTACGACGAGCTAGTAAAACAGGATAATGGTATCCAATATCTTGGGAGAGATTGATGGAAATAAAATGTGATAGGAGATAAGGATAATAGGAAACATGACACGTGAAATGGTTCGTAGTAAGATCGACTCTACATCGCAGCGCATATTACAAGTTTCTACTTTTTAAAATACATAGTGCAAGGAAATTTACGAAATGCTGCTAAAAATCGATGTTAAAATTTTGACGTAAATATCTCTTTTGTGTGTATGGGTATGGGGGGAGGAGTTCCATTTTTACTTTTTACTTTCTCGCCCTTACTTCGTATGAAGAGAAAGTATTGTAATTGTGTGCCGGAAAACGGCGAATTTTACGCAGAAAAACTGTATACTCCCGGCCCATGGCAACGAAAAAGTGGATAATCTTGTTCCTATATACAGTAAATTACTTCCTCTAACACGTAGTGAAGTCAGAATTCATGTTTTGTGAGTACTTTGGTGGGAATCGCAAAATCGATTGACGGCAATACTATAGCGCCTGAAAAGTTCAATCAATTTTCTGGTGATCGAATCGTTCAATCAATCTTCCCCGATCGATTTAAACGAATTCCAGGCTTTGTGAGTTTGAAACGGATATTTCGATTTTTGAAGGTTCTTTACATGAAGTCTCAACATTTTTGCAATTTTCTAAAAAAATACTTCAAATTTTTATATTTGCTTTTGATTTGGATGGTGTGTAGAACGTTTTAAGCTAATGGTGCATGTCTCATTTTCGTTAAAATCCCTTTTGAAAAAAAAGTTAAAAAAAGAAAATGAAATTTGATCTTTAAAGAAATCTTGAAATAATGTCATGTACATTTTTAGAAAATATGAGTAGTTTTCGCGTAATTTTGCGCTAGTTCTAGGCAATTTTTAAATTTTTAAAACATTTTTTCTCAAAAACAGCTTTTGGGGGAGGGTTAAAATATTTCGTATGTATCAAAGGATGTTATAAACATGGTGATCGTTCCATTTTCGGCAAATTTTCCATATTTTAGGCAATTGCAAAAAGTTATCATTTCAGAACTACAAAATTGAAGATTTTTTGCTTTAAGCAAAATCTGTTCAAAAAATCAGCTCTTTAAAGGAGGTCATGTACAATATTTTCAAAAAGTAGATGATGAATGTGTTATATTCGTGATTGCTAGACGTGTTAACATTTTCTGGAAGACAGAATGCAATCAGTAATGAAAACAACGTAAGTCTTGATATGAAAGGCTATCTTTTTTATGTGAATAACGTTTTGTAGATTACTGTATTTTGAAAAGAAATGGCTGTATTTTGAAAAGGTGGTATACAAGTAGCTAAACTAGGGACAATAAATTTAGGTGGTACAAAGTCAGTTTAGAGTACTTCTCCCGGCCTTTATTCTTCTTTTTGAGCGAACTAATAGGCTTATTCCAACTTTCGCATGTGCTTAGTGCCAGGAGGATATGTGGTGATTGCCGCGGGGTAGAGAGGGTGGAGAGGGGAAAGTGACGCCGAATACAAATCGCCTCCGCCCTAGAGGTGAAGGAGCGGGAGCGTCGTGCTCGTGGCGACAGTGAGGAAATTGCGGAGTGTCCCTTCTTCCACCGTGAGGGCCAGAGGATTCGTTGACCTATATGAAGCGGCGGGCGTGCAGCGGGGCCCTTTGTCGCGCGCGTGGGAGGGGCGTGGGCGTGGCTCGCGCGCGCCGGCGGCCTTCGTAGGCTCCTTTTAGCGGGTCGCGTGCGGCGCGCGGAAGGTCGCTCGGCGCGGGCAGGGCCGTTCGCCTGAGGCCGTTGAAGGCGCCTGTTCCACGCGACGCTCGCGCGCAGGCGCCCCCGCTGGCCCGGACGCACGCTCCTCTTCCGATCCGATTGAGGCTGGCTCGTTGCGGCCGCTGGTGAATGCCTGGGTTGTGTTTGCGGGTGGGAAGATTTTAAGTTCAAAAACGGACTTCTCGGTAATTAGAACATTAATTAAATTGCTCGATGTTAAATCTCCTCACTTTTGTGTCTCTTTAATCGACTCTACATATATTAAAGATTCGATGTTATTGTGGGAGCAGACATTTTATATACCTCGCCGTCCTGCTACAAAACTGTCATGTGAACAGATACTGTATGCTCGCATTGCGGGAAACACTGTTTCGACTATTAAAAATCCGTTGTATCGATTTTTAATTTTCTGTGTACATGCATTTATTTGGTAAATTATTTTTCATTACTTTCTGATTTCGTATTGCCTTCGGCTGGGTTACAGGGCAAGATACTTTACAAGCCCAAATTAATGTTCAAATCAAGCTTACTATCGTATTTTTTCTGGAGCAAGAAATGATGTCACGGTAGTAGCTCTTTAGAGGTTAGTTGCTAAGAGCTGTTCGATTCTTAGTTGTCATATTTCCAAGATTAGAGGTTAGAATCACTTCATGGACAGGCTTTGATATTTTGCGGGGTCTTCTTTTTTAAACGTAGTTACGGCGCGTTTTCATGAACAAGTGTAGGTATTCGTTATTAATATGGCCCGGAAGTTAAAAGACTTTTAACAATAGGAATCACTAAACCATTCTTCTAGAGTTTTAGATGATTTTCATTTTGCCCTTTTTGCTTATTTTAGCTTCTCATTTGACTGTTTTTGGTATTTTGACTTAGTTTTGCCTTTTCCCCTTTTCGTCATTATTTTCCTTTTTCTTGTGGTACCGATCTCGATCAAGCTGGAAACATACCTACAGGCCTGGACAATACGAACGCACTGTCGCGGTTTGTCTTTCTCTGCAAGCGGAGGCTGCAGGGCCTATAAATGTTGAACATCTAAGTAAGAAAGGCAGAAGATACTAGTCAAGATTTTTTTTATTTCCTTAATTGATGCCGACAGGCTTTGTTCGCTCATGATCAATCCATCCTATCTGTATGAGCCTTCGATCGCTTTCGAGAACACAGCTCTCTGTATAATACAATGTATTGTTCAAGACAATACGATGATCCGTATATACGATAGGGCCCTTCTCAGTGCTGGCAAATACACAAGTGCGAAGAACAGCCACTAGGGTTGCATTTCACTGACGCATTCCAAAATTCAAAAGTGGTTCCTCAATAGTCTTTTTTAGAGATATTGTGGCGAGTGAAACAAATTCGTAGTCATCATACCAAATTTGAGTGTGCTATGAAGAATGATTTTCAATAGGGAAGCAAAAAAATTATCTTTGTGATAAGAGAAAAAAAATCAGGTGGTCATGTGAAACCAAGATTAGAAAGAAAATAGTGTATCCTTACGTGTAAGTTCTGATGCAAATTTTAGAGTTAGAATAAACATTTGAATCATTTTAATTATGTACTTTTTTACAATGATTCCTTTTAATTGGTAGATTTTTATTGTTCCCATGACTTTTTATACCCTCATCTTAGCCAGTACAGGTTCCTTTTGGCATGCCTATTTTAGAAAAATCAAATGCCTTCTTCCGTCCTTTTTTAGGTAAAATAAATGCCTGAATTTCCGGGCTGTAATTATTACACTCAGGCACTTGCATATTCCCTTGCGTTGAGAAAATCTTTAAAACGTCGAAAGGCTTCTTACCATCTGGAACTGGGAGATGTATGTCTTCTGTCTTTCCTACAATCAAGCATTGTCACGTTTTCGCTGCTGTCTTGTTCCTGAAGGCTTCTCCTTACAGATTCTTTCAATACCAGAAAACGCTATTCACTCCAGAAGAATGAAAGTCGCTTTGTTAAAAAGATTTTTAAGAAGCTTTTTACTATTATTTCTTCTCTTTGTATTCCGCGACAAAACATGGTGCTACGGCACTTTTTCCAATATTTCAGTTCGAAAAGTTTTGAGATTTCGAGATATTACAACAGGAAATTAGAATAATAATAATAATAATAATAATTATTATTATTATTATTATTATTATTATTATTATTATTATTATTATACCTGAATTCTTGCTATTACATCGCACAAAAGAAACTAGAAAAGTTACAACAGAAAATTACTGTATATATGCTCTACATGGAAAATCGTCCCACACAATATTGTTTCTTGTCCTTCAATATTTATTCTCTAAGACTAATGAAATGAAAATGGTTTACAAATCCTAGAACAGTACAATCACTTTTCTCTGAACACGTTTAAACATCTTTCAGAAAATGTAATCGAAATGTTTTATATTTAACAAGGCATGTAAGTTGTCGTGGACAGTAATGTTATTCCCATAATTTACGAATGTAATGCATCACGTCTCCTAATAATCACTGAAAGTTTTGGAAAGGACACACTTCTCAAACGATTGGTACTCATTGTGTGTACATACGCTCCTAATCTTTGCATTTCAAAACATTAATTTTCAAACTTAAAAAGTGCTATCGTAGCTGCTGAGTTTCTATCGCAAAACAACGGAACCCAAAGCACAGCAACAACACTTGGCGGCTATCTGCAGACTGGTAGTGGCGTGTCCCGCGACTTTGTCTCGCGAAACATCCAGACTACATCATGTTGCACAACATTTGTATCGTGTATCCCGTTTCGGCTGGGAGACCTGCGACATGCAACTTTTGTATCGCGACACTTCCAAACTCGAAAAAAATGTCGCGGGACATCCCTGGGATTTGTCGCGATACATGTGTTCCGCGACTTTGACGCTAAGTGTGTACAAGAATTTACTCTCATACACTTGCTTGCGCTAGACCAATACCTTCTTAAAAGTCTGGATACTAGTGACGAAAGACGTAATGAACTAATGAAATGAGATATACGTTCATTTTATTAACTTTGTTTTTAAAAAGTAAATACTATAACACTGCTTAATAAAAATAAGCGATAAATCATCTTGGGCCCTCCGTCTTTCATTCACAGCAAACATCACGAAATTTGGTTGAGTAAAAAGCTTAGATTTCTTTCTGGATGGAAACTAGTTTTTTAAAGTAAATTTATGAAATATCATTATTATTATTATTATTATTATTATTATTATTATTATTATTATTATTATTAATTTGCACCAGAATAATCGGTCCTTAACTTTACTTCGCTAAAGAGAACAACGGAATTTAAAAAAATAAATTGGAACACTGAATGTCCGGCAGACGTTCACGTGTTAAGCAGTTGAACGACATTGAGAGGAGTCAATCACGATAGGGAGAAAACAGGATTAACAGCCGAAGGCTTTCAAGAAGAACAGACATGCAATGAAGATGAGCATATTGTCGATGTTAGACGCACAGAAGGGCGGTAGAATGCTACAAGAAGGCGCCCCTGATCTCTTAAGGACCGAGAAAAGTGGAAAGAGGGCGAGCGAAGACAAGAGGAGGTCTGGGACTTCTTCCGAATAACAGTGCTTCATTATGGCCCGCTGTGGCATTTTATGGCGTGGAGTTACGACGATAGTGAAACGGAATTTATGATGGCCCGTCTGACAGCGGCTTAGTCGTGGGATGCGACTCATCTCTTACAGATTTTTGTAATTACATTATTACATTGGCCATAAAGCAAGGCAACCAGTCCCTGTGTTTCTAGATCACTAACAGCTCTTGTGGGCACTGATGTATTGGTGGTTAGATTAATGATTAACGTTGCTATTAATCGAAAATGCAATACCATCTGGAAGTCGAAGTGCACGTGGTTATTCATTTACACCAAGTGATTCATTTGCAGATCTGATATTTGTAAATTAAGGACATGCAAATGTAACTACACTTTAATGTTATATCTTCTCTGAATGCTAATGGTGATATATTTGGTTAATATCTTTCTTAAACAATAGTTATTTCATGAAAAAGTGGACGACCGTTTACTTTAGATATGTACTTGGGCCAGTGTAGGCAACAAATCACAAGGTCGTTTGTATGGTATATTAATGTAATTTCAAGAGTGTTATTTGAATCGTAAGGGTTAAAAAGATTGACCTCAGTTTACTGAATGTAATGTTATTCCAAAAGGAATTCATTACTTCCTATGTTCCCAATGAGCATCTCACATGCCTTTGAAATTATTATTATTATTATTATTATTATTATTATTATTATTATTATTATTATTATTCCAACAATTTGTTGTCGCGTTTGCTCTTCCGGTCGTAACTGAAGATAACGGGTACAAAGTGAATTGGATTACACGAATCTAGCGCAATGCGAAACAATGCATCTGCAAATCATGCTACACAAAGCATAGAGCATAACATACTACTCAGTGAACGCCATGTGCCAGAATGTAGCAAGCGAGGACAGGCGTTGTATTGGAACAACAGGGCCATCGTGTGCGAGGCGTTGGTCTCCCAGTGTGGGGGCATTTGCATCTAACTACCCGCGTGTTGGGGCCACCGAGAGATCCCGTGCGAGCTCCCGCTGCCGCTTCCACCGCCTCCGCCCGCCCGCCTGCGTTGTTGTACCTCGCGGCGTAGCGGCCTCGTTTCGACCCACCCCACCCCACCCCAAGCCACCTCCGCCACCCCCGCGGGCCGCGACGTCGCGGGCTCGTCCGGGCCCCGGGGGCGGCGGCGACGGTGGCGGTTGCGCACGCGTGCCACGCGGACTGCCGCCTCCGCCGCCGCCTACGAGCGCGGGCGCGCGGGTCGCCGTCGCCGGTACCGCGTCCCCGTGAGCGCGCGCGTGCATCCGCCCGCTGCAGTCCGCGGGTCGCTGGCTGGGATGCGCAACGCGCCCGCCGCCGCTGCGGCCCCCGCCCCGCCGCCCCCGTCGCCGCCCCCGCGCCCGCCGCCAACGCCGCCCTCGCCCCCGGCGCCGCTGCCACGTGATGACGCTGGCCGCCGCCCGGTGATGGGGATTATCATCGGCTCCTGCGTGCCCGAGCCCGAGCAGGACTCGTCGTACCGCATCCGTCGCGTGCTCTACGGTAAGGGTCTCCGACCGCGCTGTCACCATCTCCCTCACCGGCGACGCCGCCGCCGCCGCCGCCGCCCGGGCGCCCGGGACGCCGCCGCCGCCTCAGCCGCCGCTTCGATTGATCTCGCTGGATGCTGCGACTCCAGCGTCCTCGCGTCGCGTGCGCCGGTGCGCCGTTTGCATATTGCGTGCACTTGCAGCTGCACTCGCCCGCCTCTCGTTTCGTCGACTGCCTTGCTTCCCATTGCTTGCGGCACTACCAGTTGGGGAGCACATGGTGTGCGCATTTGCTCCGACTTGACGGTTCCTCTAGATTTAACCCCTATGTATTCCCCTGTGTTCAAAGAAAATTAAGAATGTTACGAAAAGACATTCCGTGTTTAATTCTTTCAAATATGTTTTCTTTCAAATGTGTTTCAGCAGTATTGTAATGACTATATAACGGTCGGAACGTAATGGCTATGCAGTACGAGTTTGTTGGCACATCACGTGATCAGAAAAGGTAGTAAAACGTACATCGGAAATTTGCATTTCCTTTATTTCGTTACTGTCTTACATAATGTTTCGTTAATGTCTTACATAATGACTTGCTTGTTATTGTAGAATACAGTGATGATAATAATAATAATAATAATAATAATAATAATAATAATAATAATAATAATATGTCTCTAAATAATGCACCACAGAATTATAAATTATTGCCATTTAAGTCAATAATAATTAAATTAATTTATTTTTGATGAAATATTGGTTCATAGCAATTGCTAAACACAAACACATATACGGTGTTTTTCTAAAATCAGTGATTAAATTAGAGGATTGACAAAACACCTGATTAAGCTATTGATTAGAAAAGATATGAATTTGATTACGAATTTGAAGAGAGACCGAAAATTGAATAATCTAGTCGACCGTATGTGTTTAATGCTCAGCTGTAGTGTTGTAGAATGTCTGATTGTAAGTTCTTGAGGTGATCCACCGCAACGGGCACTCGGCACAAAGTAATTATGTAGTCCAGTACACGATTTGTCATTACTGCTCGTCGATGCTATTGCAGGAACACATTGCGCATGCGCGTCATCCTATACTCTGAAGGTTGTCGAGAATACTTCCAATTATTGAGTGAAATACAAATAATTACCATTTGTTTTAATATCAGTTTGTATACCTCGGGTATTTGTTGCTCCCTTGAATATACTGTTATTTGTTTCACGTGCGCTACGATATTTGTACACAATAAATACTTTTCTCTCAGCGACTACTACAAAAAAATATTTGTTGAAGACACCACTTTCTGTTCCTATCTTAATTTTCGATACTTGATATTTTATTTTTACCGTATGAATAGGATTTTATTCTCTCAGCTCCTGCAATTTAGAGGTAGATCATCAGTAAGCATTGCTATTGCTCATTTTCTAGTAAAGATAATTAAATTCCTCCCCATTTAAGCTATCGCTCTTATTTTTTCGTATACGCCTCTCGTATCTATCCCTTCCTTTCTCCTTCTATCCTTTTTGCTCCCCCCGCTAGCTTATTGTAAAACACTTCACCTGCTGTGCTGCAACGCGTCTTCCCTGCTCGCGTAATTCGTGCTCCGTCACAACCCCAATTGATCAAGTCGAGGCGGCGGCCGCGTAGCGACAGCCTTCTGCCTGCCTTTCCCCCTTTTCTGTTTGCACTCTGAAGTTAAGTGGTCAATCTGTGTTCGCTTATGTAATATACGACCCAGACCAATACGTCGGAGCTTTGCACAGCTATTCGAAAGGCTGGTGAAATTATTTCAATGTATTTTTTTTCTTCTATGTGTTTTTTACAGCTACTGTGGACACGATTGCTGCTATTTATTTCCGAGTTGCGCACAAAATGCAACATAAAATCTTCGGTAGGGACTAGTGGTAACACAAGAACGAATGTGTCTTTCGTTTTTCCTTAAGGAAAGAATTGCGTATATGACCCGCATAATAAATGATCCTGGTTCCTTAACTCTTGGTGACATTTAGGCGGGAGAAAATTACGTGAATAACTGTAGCTAGAGTTACTGACGCCAATCGAGATTCATGGTGAATCATTAGGTCATTAGTATCTTAATTGTTTACTAATTTTAGCATTTTTTCTGAATTAAGATTGATAGACCAAATGGTGTTAAGAATCAATGAGGTCAGTGGTACTGAGTTGTTGCATGGAACTGTAAAAAACATGAGGCTCCGTTTGGTAGCATTGTTTAATTTATACCACGCTGTTTATTTTGAATCAAAAAACAACAAATATCAACACATATTCTAAAAACACTAGAGGTTGTCCCAAGTTAGATAAACTAGTCACAGTATTATCGTGAATATATATGCACATCAGTTTTGCACTTTTGCTTCTTCTATAACATGTTCCTAAGAAAAATGTTCGGACCTTAGATATGTTACAAGACCACCTACACGCTTGAAGTTCTTTCCTCCTACACGACTTGAAGTACTTTTTGACAGAAGGATGACTCAAAATACTACTCAAAACATTAGTATTAAGTAGGTTATTAAATCTCAAGAGTACGTAACGGTTTTTGAATGTAATTGTTGCGCTATTGTTTCAAAATGTAAATATATGAAAGATTTCTGGTCAGATCAACCAATCCCATTTTTTGACTAAGAACGATATATTACATTTTTTCCTACCTTCGACCTTCCAATTTATATCTGCTAGTATTAACTTTTATCTGTATATGTCAAAGTCATATAGTGACGATTGTTGTAGATTCCTTGTATTGTTGGGGGATGCAAAGATCTTGATCATTTTGCCTTACAATTCAACTTCATTCTAAAGTGGCATCAAACTATCTGTTTCTCATCAGAATGAGAAGTCTGTACGGATAAGCAAGTACATCTGCGTTCGATGTTCATGCATAAAAATTGCTAATTCCATAAGCGAGAAGAAGGTTGACAACTAGAGGTATTGCAGTGCTATGTCCAAGCGTGACGTTCCTTTTTTGGTCTTATCTCTCGGCCTGCACACTTTAAAATTCGTTGCTTGCTAGAGATTCGTTAAAACCAATATTCAAAGGAGAATAATATTCATAGTTTATTCTTAACAGTTAATGAATCTTCAAGAAGTGTCTTATATTGTTCCCTTTAGTATTAGAGTGTCATGGAAGTGAATAGTTATAACATGCGTTCATATGTCAGAAAATTCTGAAATATTGGCATGTGCCAATAGCTGTATTGCATATAGCTATATTGCGTCCCTGGGGACTCTTTCAATCATATTCTAGAATGTACGCTACTAGTATTCGATTTTTACTTCGGAATGAAAGTGCATATCGAAATATTTGCTTATCATTTCATCAACATCCTTCTGATTTTGCCTTTTACGGTTGTGTCGTTCCCAGCTGTACATGTTGCCCTTCAGTACATATGGAATTTGAAATAAAATTAGCTTTTTCTTCTGCAAGTGTTTGAATGTAGGTGTAATTTAGAAGTGAAGAATTTGTTCAAGAGGTTTTAAAACATTCCAATGTAGTAAACGCTTGCACTCATCTCATTACTGAACTTCATATATTACATACATCATATTTTCAATCAACTTCCTATTGTCTAGGTTTAATACTTTTATGGAGAAACACCTGATGGCAGTGACCTTTTCTAATTTTGGAAATGTTTACAGGAAAGTCTGTGACGAGCTATTTTGATGTTTCTTTGTGATTTGGTTTTTCTTCAAGATTGAGATATATTCAGTTGGAATTATGGTCATCTAACTTAGCGGTGTTGAATAAGCAGAAATTCTCCTACTTGAGGATTGAGAATGGCAGTATAGAAGATTCGGAGATACGTATTCATTAGAGGTTAATACAATGATAAAGATCGTGATCTTACAATACCTTCGAATATGATTTTAAAAATTATCTGGTTTAATGTACGTCTTACACCTACGTGCCGTTTTCTGCCTCTCGTTTTCATAAGACATTTTTCAAAATTGTGTTTTTCCTCTTGAGAATAAAAACTCTCTAATTCGAGATTCGGAAATGCCTTCATAAAATCGTATAAGAAATGGAATAAAAAAATCAATTTCACATGGGGATATCATGAATAAATCAAGGAAATTGTCGGGAATGTCGACTTGTGCGTAATGTATTCATCGTCCGATTTGTATCTTACTAACAAGTTGCGTTGCTAATGTTTTTGTGGGCGTTATTGTTATTTCAAGTAAAATTTACATCGACTGTTTGTTCTTCTTGACCTGATAGTACGTTCAACTTGAATGGCGTTCGCAAATTTAGCAGATTCACAATATGATTTCAACATAATTACATATCAAAAAATGACAAGGGATCTTTCAGTTGCAGTTACATAAATTATCAGTACTGTTTTTATTAGGTTATTGTATTATTGTATTGTAGTGCGTTCTGTTGTAATGGATGTTACATTTGCACTCTTTAGAGTCAGTTTTTGTTTAGTTGTTTTCATTTTAGAAACAGTGTTTTATACCCTTTTCATATAAAAGTAGTAAAATGGAATGTTTTTGTGTATGTTTTATAGTCTGAAAAAGTGGCTGGAACGGTGTACGAAACACGGAAGTGTAATGGAGGTTGCTGAGAAGTCGCAATTTCGTGATGTGA
Organism: Teleogryllus oceanicus; assembly: GCA_964035755.1. Taxonomy (NCBI): domain Eukaryota; kingdom Metazoa; phylum Arthropoda; class Insecta; order Orthoptera; family Gryllidae; genus Teleogryllus; species Teleogryllus oceanicus. Next base: position 13,624,602 of record CAXIVR010000003.1, read on the forward strand.
TACTCCTTAAGTTTATGAAAATTGGCCACGAAGTTTATGAAAAAACAACAACTTAGTCATTACAAATTTTACCGATTTAACTTTGAAAGTAATAAATAAATTGAAAAACAGAGTATAGGATGACACCGGAATGTAAGAGGCGTTACATATTTTTCTGTTCTTGACATTACTTAACATTAAGCAACTTAAACGCATTACAATGCATTTCTGGCAATGTTTTTGTTTTGTTTTGTATTTCCGTTAGTAAAACACGTGAAATCATGTGAAAAGCAAAAACAAACTACAAACCATGGCACCCAACAACACACCGAACCAATTAAAAACAATGAACAACATTGTGAAAGGCGCGAATAATTATAACTAGGGAACGGATTTCCATGTAAGTACATGTTTTTACAGGAAATAGATACCCGCATTCAATTAAATTTTCTAGAGTTTATAAGGCAATCTGAATGTATTAGGACTATTTTTATTTTACATGTTTTTACATATTTTGGTATAATTACATATTTTACCTATTACGACACATTTCTTACTTATTTCGCTACATTTCAGTGTATTTATACGCAAAAAGGAACATTTCATATCCTCGTTTGCAATGTTTGTTACGGAATCCTCTTTCTTACAAATTAAATGTAATGCTGTTGCGCTTCTATTACCACCTACGCCATGAATTGTCAAACTTACCCCTCCCTCCTCCGCTTACTGCGTACTTGCGAGTCAAGGATAAGCTGATTTTTATGCACAAAAGTAATTTCAACCACGTGCTTGCTCATGTTTAAACAGCAAATTCGTTACTCGATCGAAAAACTTAACACATATTTTTTACAGAAAATTGTCTTACCGCATTGTTCAATTGGGAGGGTGAGATACATACCATTTAACCACCTCCCCTGGGATCCATCACTCGCTACACGGTACTACTCTTCACTTGTACACCGGCTCCTCGTAAACATTGTAATATATTCTATGAACGTATTTTATATTTCGAATAAAATTCTAATACGTGGTAAGGTCTAGTGACAATTACTTCAGTAGAGGTATAACCTACTTTCAGAGACTCTGAATCGTTAAGAACTGATCGGCGACATTCTATGGTAGGAAAAGGCTTGTAGAGAACAATTTTAAACACAATAATAATTGTATTTAAATGGATATTACTTTTTCTATAACATTTTTAGGTTTTTTGTTTGTAAGAGGCAACATTTTGAATCATAAAAAATATGTATCCCTACACATTCATCAAATTTTCAAAAATAATTCGTTTGGGATCCTATTAGTCATAAGAACAAAAAATCCAACATAGATTCCCTTATATTTGAATACTTTAAATTTGGCATTTTACTACAATAGGCAAGATATTCATGAAATGCGTTGCGTTAGAACGCAAACCATGATTTATCTTTGGTATAATCGGATCTTTCTCATTACCCTCGTGAGCCTCTGCGGCTGCCGCAGGGCCTAACACGCTTGCCCGGGGAACAGCATGGGCAAGGGGCGTGGAGATACAGTCCCGGCTCCGGAACGTACCGCCTCCCCTAGCAAGCAAGTGGGGTGGACGCGACCCTGCCTGCGCACCGCAGTCCCCCCACCCCACCCCACCTCACCCTTCGACCACTCCTCCCTGCACCATCGGTTGCAGCCGGGACTCGATCCCATGACCTCGGACCCGGCCTTCGGGTACTAGTAGGATCGACCCGCGACTCTGTGCGCCCGACGGGCAGGGGAGGGGGGCAGGCGGGGCTCTCGTCCTCCTGCCCCATATGTGGAGGCTGTTTCTTGCGGAGAGAGATAGCTTTACGTCGCGCCACGAGAAACAACCACGTCGAGATGTTTTAAATCTGCGCTAATTCACAGAGCGCCTGAAAATGCTTCAATCAAACGCCGTTAACTAGCAGAAGCAGACACGTGTGCAAAAGGACGTAATATTCTAATTAAATACATCGGTAGGTATTCATGGTCAGTTTTCGACCATACGAAGTGTGCACCTCCCAAGTTATGGACCATTTAGTACTGACGGTTTTTCGATCGACATTTACTCAAACGATTGTTTGATTTTAATTGAAATGTGTTCCAAAGTGCAAGGTTTTATCATACGTTTTGTCTGCTTTACTCAGCTGGACATATTTTCTCCGATCAATACGTTTCAAACGTTGCCTTTTGTCATTCGTAAAACGAACTGCTTTGTTTTTAAAAGGTTTTTAATTTCCAATTTTGCCAAACGTGGTTGCTGAAACTGTTTCAAGCTCTTTCTGCTTCTGAATCAACTGAAGAATAGCTTCTCTTGTACAGATTACATTAGAGACATACTTCTGGATGTGCCACCACGGGTATGCATTTGATTTTTCTAAGTGTGTAAATAGTATATAGTAATTAGAAGATTCTGATATTTTCTTCTTTGAGAAATTTTGCAGATACTCGTTCATCACTTGCGAATGTGAACTTATTTACAACTTGTTGAACAAATTGACAACTAATGATCAAGGTGTCCGACAAATTCTGAACATTAATACTGACTGCATTGCGAAGATTATGATGTATCATGACAAAATTATACGAGTGAAATTTTGTTATGATTTCTATACATATTGATGTTCTTCTCACAGAGAGACTTTTCTGAGTTTTTATTAGAACGACTGATTTTCACGAATCCTGCAAGCAATATAATTTCCTCGTCCATATTCATGAAATTCAGGGTTGCGTGTAAAAGAGAACAATGTACAAGTGGTTCGTATCATGCAGCCGGTCGTAATGACGATGCATTTGTAGTTGCGAAACGGAGCATGGGAAATTGTTCTTGACTTCCACCGGGCCGCGTTTATTATCTAGTTATTCTCTCGCACCTTGAACGCGAATTTGTGGCAGAAAGTTGGTTTTTGGAGGAGATATTTGCATAGTCTCATAATGCAGTGAGATGGAAGGAGTCCTCAGAGAAAATGAATTGGAAATGATATCACTGTGATAGTGTACAGAGAGATAGTGCTCCTCATTGATGCGTCTAGTTAAATGAATGAGATATTTAAAGAGGATCCTGCCTGGAATATAACAATAATCCCCTCTTAAGTGTAATACGTTTAAGAAAGGTTACCTTTTCGTACCATTTATAAGGCACATCGTCACAAAACGCCGTACATGTTCATTACTGAATATGGATTTACTCCCTCCCAGAGGTGCATCAAATGTAGACTAGACCAAAAATAGAATTATGCAGTTTATGATATAAGAAAAGTATAACCTGAAATCGGCAACACACATTACTCTTCTATACTCGTTATCAATATGGACAACCCCAAAACTATGCATCCAAGTTTCTGAAAAACACAGTTGGTTTTACGAACGGTACACGAGTTATGTTTGTTATTCCGTAATACACATAATGAGATCTGTTTGGACGGTCTATGATAATTTTTGGAGGTAAACTCATTCTGTAACACGAGTTGTGAAAAATTTTCGAAATTGGGTTTCAGGTGAAGTTGTTTTCACGTTAGACACTGTTTACATTGTGTGATCTTAACGGCTATTGCGAATTATTATTATTATTATTATTATTATTAATAATAATAATAATAATAATAATAATAATAATAATAATAATAATAATATTTTTGACCCTTCTATGTAATGTAGAGGTTCGGCTCCTCTGTTCAGAATTTCCAGTTTCATCAGCCTAGGGAGCCACTATACTGACCACTGCTGCAAGGAAAGAATGCACTGAACAAAATACTACTTAACATATATCTGACTTTCCAGTTTAATTTACAGCTAAAAGTGTAGTGGAACAGGCGATGAGCACGTGGAGAAAATGCGAGGCATATGTGGAGTACCAGGGGTGGGGGATATGCGACAAACATGTGAGAAACATGCTACTAATGTGCGAGGCCCATAGACAGAAGGGAGAGACGGGTTAAGTAGATTTATTTTAACTTAATCAGTACTACAAATCAGACCTTTTAAACAACTTATTACGTTCTTGAACGTTCAGTTTCTCTGGGTACCCACACACTCGTATGCGTGGTCAAAAACATCGAAATACTGTATTGACATTTTATTTTCTCGTATACGTAGAAAACGTTATGTAATGCTGTACGGAAAAAACGGATTTTCGGCAGAAAAAAAATTGTTGCCGGGTCGTGCTAACAAAAAGTGGATAAATTCATTTGCTAAATTAAGAGAGAAAAAATCCTCTAACACGTGGTGTAACCACAGTCTCAGTTTTGTGGGTCCTTAATACCGAAAAGTCAATTTACACCAAAACGACCGTCCGTCCGTTGCGATTTTGAAAAACTCTCTTTGAAAATTGGGGGTACTTTACATGAAGCCCCCGGACATTTTCTCAAAAACGGCTCCACATTTTTTCTTTAAATTTATTGTCAGAATAGAGTAAAATACACTTATAAAGGTGGCATAGGTCAGATTCTCACGGTTAACTCTGAATTTTCGAAAATAGCTAAAGTTTTTTTTTATGTATTTGGAGCGGAGATAGATTACTATTTTATGCGCCTTTCTGTAGCACCACTAGTTGATATTCTGTTCATCCATTTTAATCTCGCGATCTTTATGTTAATAAACGCTTAGTAATGTTAAAATATTTACCCGCGCTCGGTGCTGGACCTATAATAATTATAATACTTTATAATTTCTTTCCCAAACTCACTTTCATTTTTTTACCCAAAAATTTCAGTAATGATTTCAGTATAGAGTTTAAAAACAAATTTGTACCTTCTGCACGCACATAGAACTTCGTCTTTCTAACTACGAATCTCGAACTGGATTTCGTAAAATCACGTATTTGCTACAAGTGGGGTGTGACTTTTTGGATTCTGTTCAGACAACTTAAATTCGTGAAGGTAATATTAACGATAAGGATTGTTTGCTCTTAAAATTTTGTAAATCCTAGCATTGAATAGTGTCACTGTTTTTCTCGATCTTCGAGATCGACAACGTGCCGCTGGCTTGCATCATGCAGGTACATGCACAACTTAAAGTGAAAGTGTAATTGTAAATAAAGCTCTTAGTACCATTTGTAAATGTTTCAAAGGATTTTTCACACAATCTTTGATACAAGCTAATTGCTCAGAGTAATTACAACCAATGATAGAAATATGTTGTGTGGATTTTTGTAAATAAAAAATCATAGGTAATACACTTACTTTAGATTTAGATAATTCTTAAATTGTTGGTGTGGAGGAGATTTGTCCTAGTTAGTTTCTCAGAAGTTTGCTGGCATCTTCTTTAAATAACTTCGATGAAAACACACAAAACTAAAGGTGATAACTTGATGTCGATGATCCTAAAGCTTTGACAGTCTTATGTTACTTTTGTTACTTTGCGAAAGCTATATTGATAGTCGGGTAGCGAAAGGAAATAGAATACAACCTTGACATTCTCACCAGATATGCATTTGTGAAAATGCAAATGGAACTCTTTTATTTTGTGAATGGAAGGCTTTCTACAAGTCTAATGGGAAAACCTTTTAATATGTAAATCTGACAATTGTGTCAAAAAATCATTTTCCCCAAAAATGTCAAAACCTTGACATTCTGATACCATTCTGATACTGATAGTTTTGACCTTCAATTACTTTGCTCATACTTCCGCTCTGAGAATGGATGAAAATGCACTTACCAGGACATTTTATGGACTGTCTAAAATTCTTATTACGGAGTACAATATAGGGGTTGTACTGAGTTGTTCGAAATATCATGAAGAGTGACTTTCTCTTGTTCTGAAAGTCAGAAAATCTATAAAAAAAAGTTGGAGAAATAGTGTATCTTTCATTGAAAGCCTTATCGAAAGAGGTTTAATCGTTTTCGAGATTTTCCCAGACTGATACACACTTCAAATTAATTATCAGAGTGTAGATTATTATTTATTATTATTATTATTATTATTATTATTATTGTTATTATTATTATTTATTATATTACTTTATTACATAAGTTACAATATCATTTATTTTCAATCGAAATACTGATGCGCTGGATATTCACTTAATCGAGTGACTTTTGCGCCGTAATGATGTCTTTTCACTTGGGCATGGGATATTTCAGAATAGTTCGGATTTTGACAGAAAAAAGATGCGAGCAGTTATGCATGTGAAGAAAGTAAAGTAGGTTTAAAAGGCTGAGGCATGAAGGCTGCAATAATAGCATTGAAAACAGCAAAATACATTGAAGTCGCGACCAAAATTCCTCTTGCATTGCGTGGATTTATCGAATCTGATGACTTCTGGGGAATTTGTTTCATCGAAGTTACTATAATCGTGAATTCCGTTCAATAAAATACATAGATGATACTTCTTGAACGTGTAAAGCTCTGAGGTCGGTATTTACGCTTTTTACTTTTTCGTATTCGTACATATACGGAATAATATGCGTACGTATATACTGATAATAAACGTAGTATAAAGAAACTTATGTAATGCTGCGGCAAAAAAACGGCGATTTTTCGACAGAAAAACTCGAATTGTACGGCTCTGATACAGAAAATGTAGATAAATCCTGGTCTGATATCTAGTAAATAATTCCCTCAAACTCAGAATGTAGAGTTAAGAAACTATGGGACCTTGATACAGAAAAAGAGTGTTTTTCAAAACAGTCCTTCTGTCTGTCCGTGAACGACCCTAGTACCTAAATTATTCATAGGATGTTTTCGAAAAAGGACATTTCCCGGTCGATCTGGCTCGACTGAAAGCACTGCGATTTTGAAAAATATTCTTTACTTTTTGGGTGTACTTTACATGAAGCCTCTAGAACATTTTCAAAAGTTTCTCAAAAATGGCTCCACATTATATCTTTATTTTTTATTTTTTGAACGGAATGTGCTAAATGGATTGAATAACTTTACTAAATGCCACTTTCACGTATACTTTTGTTTTTTGAAAAATTATACAAATGTATTTTTTTAAATACTTCACATGCCGTTTATATTTACATTACCAGCAATTTGTATGTATTATTAAATTTGTCAGCACAATCACTTCAAATTTTCTTTTGAAGTTTGTCGAAAACTCAAAAGTTGAGGGAGAAAATGAGCTGGCGCATTTTCAGATACGTCTCAAAATTTGTAACAAATATTTCCAGATGTTACGAGGTTTTACTTTCCTATAAAAGTCTTTTAAGTCACATTTCAGTTTAATTAGGGGATCGAAAAATTGAAAAAAGTTAAAAAAAATAGTTTGCGATAGATGACAGCTGGGAAGAGGATTGAAAACGAAAATCTAAGTCATTCATTGAACCTCTAGTTTATAGTATTTGTGCCGGTTTTCTCGTGTGGTGTGTGAGAGAATTATGAAAATTCCAAATATGAAAAGTATTTGCTTAGAAACTTTCGGTAGCTTCTAGTACCTTTATTATTCATACAAAATGTAATTAAAACATCCGTTCAATGTCAAACATTAGGATGGTAAATGAAATATGATTCCTTAAATGTTGACTTTGCATAAATTGTTGCTGGTTGCAGCTTCATATTTCTGCAAGATCATTGGTGACTACATTACTTTACTTTGGAGATCTTCACAGTAAGTGATAACAGCTGTATTTACACCAATAGCAAATTCTCACTTTTGTTTTTCTCTTTTAAGTGCGGTATGTAATTAACGTATGTTTTCGTACGTTTTCCGTTGATATGAAAAGTTGACCATTGGTTTTTGGCGTTTCATTTGCGTGCTAGATGCTCGTAGGTGCTGAATAGTGCTTACCTGAACGCAAGCAGAACACTCCATCTCAAGAGCATTATTTGTGCTTACTCTTTGTCATCACTGATCCATTTCACTCCCCCTTCTCTTTCCACCTCGTCGTCCCACTCTTTTCCGCTGTCACGCCACATCTGCAGCAGTTGTCGCCTCCCACCCCAGCGCCAGTGTGTGGCGCCGCCTCGGAACAAGGCGCAGCGCTCTCTTGCAGCTGACGGCGTCGCGTCGCCGCGCGTGGCAGAGGGGGGGTGATGCGGGAGGGGGAGGGAGGGTGGTGCTGGTGAGGAACATGACAGCACGCGGCGGGACGGAGCGGTACGGAGTGTCGAGTCGAAGGCCCCCGCCACAGCGCCCGGTGCTCTCCGCTCTGGACCGCCCGGTGAGCGGAGCGGAGTAGAGCGGCGCTGCGTCGATCAATAAACCGATGCCCTCGTCGCCGTCCCCGTGCCCTCCTCCCGCCGTGAAGCCCTCCCCCTGTGCGGCGACCGGCCCCCCCCTCCCCCCCGTCCCTTGTGTTTGCCTTCGCTGTTTCTCCTGTCACGTTGCCCCACTTCGTAGAGCCTTGCTATGAGCACTGACAGTCCCCATTTATCCCAGTAGAGCACCCACACCAAATCCACTCCCTCCGCGCCTCTGTCGTGCTGCTCGCGTCTTCATAATTCTTTTCTACTTTTGTTAACTTTTTCTGCCATCCTCACCCTCGCCCATTTGTGCTAGGTTTCGCTGATGCCATGGCTCCGTGTCGCACATCTTACGTTGATCTTTTGTACGTTTGAAGTCACCGACTGTGTATCAGTCCTGTCTCTTCTTTGTGTATGTTACTTTTGATCGTGCCGCCTTACAATCTCTGTATTTTTTTCGCCTTTTTCGTTACTTAGAGTACTTCCCTATCCTCATTTGTCTTTGTCAGTGTCGTTCCTCTGCTTCTTGGATTCCCGTATTCCTGTTGTCTTGTAAATTACTCAGCAGCTCTTACTTTAATGATGTCAAGTAATCTTCATAATTCTTCGTTTCCTATCATTTTTGCTTATTCAACGGATATTAATTGGAATAATTCAAGGGAATAATTAATAATTAATATTTAATAATTAAATGGAATACATTCTATTCTACATCTATATCTACATATTCTACATAGGGTCATCGTAATCCGTACCGTTAAGATTAGGTTTTTCAAGTTAAGTAGACCTTGAATTAAGGCAGCTGTAATTACATTTCTTGCCTCTCCTTATAGCTCATGCTCAATGATATTGCTTTCGTCTTAAATCTGACCTGAAGAGTCGTTTGCAGAACGAGGGACATTCTGAAATTAAGTTTGCTCATGCTTTTTTTTTAACAGCGAAGCTTTTCTTACTAACGGAAACAGTGTAATGATAAAATTTTAATATAGTCAAACAGAATAATGCCACAACATATAAAGAGTAATTTCTTTGACTTTTTACCCCCATAGTCGCTACCACACAACGATGTAAGGAGGTTGTGCGCAGCCAGTGTCACTTCATTACCTCGAAAGTAACATCCAATAGTGACCAACAAAGGTAAAAGTGGGAGGTCTGATAGGGATAAATCGGGGTTGAAGGCCGTATGATTGAATTTCTCCCGTGTTAGACGATGAATGTGCATTCTCCCTTGTTCTGTAGAGTATTTCATTGTCGTCCAAGATTGAAACTCCTCGACCCAAATAGCCCTAGTCTCTTGCGTCGAATGGCGGACTTAACTTTGCTTAGCGTGTAGTTAAGGGTGTCGCATTGGTAGACCCTGCAGTGAAGAAATCAAGGAAAAGGACATCATCAGCTACCCTGAAGCCTGTCACAGTAATCTTGCCTGCGACTGATGTTTTCGGCAGATGGGTGAGCTGTGATACTTTCATGTCATTAAGAACATCGACTTGGTTTCTGGGGTCAGGTGGTGCACCCAATTCTCATCGGCTGTGAAGATCCCGGATAGAGGAAGTAAATGCCTTCGCGCTCGTCCTGCATCAAGTGTTCAAGGCTTATTGCCAGTTCTTGCAGTCTTGTGATTGGATGCAAGGTCTCTCTGCACCCATCTGGTCGACACCATCCGATATCTCAAATGCACTCGACTCCACTCAGTTACTCGGGTTGCTGCTTGTTTCTATTGTTCGGCATTCTGAGCACGTGCTGTCGTCCCCCCCCCCTGAATTCAGAAATGTTATAGCACCGCGCTTCCCACTTTGTAATTCGGTTGCACGTCAAATAATATGAAACTTATTTTCGAAATGCTTATTATGAGCTTGTACTTTCGAATTTTCCCAGCCTTCTGCAGAAAATCTAACGCTCGTTTTTATTAAAAACCAATGCTAATGGACAATCAGGGAACCTTAACAATGACCTATGAACATTCCAGTTCGTGTGTGGCGATTGGATTTGGCAGGTGAGTTTGATTCGTTGTTTTTCGTTTTCTAGGGAGAAGAATGATTCAGATTTCTGTACAAAATCCATTGGGTTAGTATATAATGATCGGGTGCAGTCAATAACGTGATGTAAGGTTTGATACTAAATACCATTATTCTAATGGACAGAACCTTTTGGTATCAATGATATACAGTTAGTGTAAAAAGTGAGTGGACATTTAGGATTTGGGTGTCCTTTATGGATTTGCATTGATTGTGCAACTGGATTGTTAGCCGTCGTTCTCGGACAGTGAATTCCCTCCTTCTGGGCCTCTTTCATAGTCTTTATGCTGTCGCTGCAATTGTTACTGAGATCAAGAAGAAATGGAGTGACTGTTGGAACGGTATAAAGAACGGTTGAAAGCTGCGTAGTACCACATTTAGGAAAATGACACGTACTTTTACTAACAGTTTCTTTCACTCTCCAAAGGCTTTTTACGCCTACCACCAATGAAATTCTCATTAATTTCTCATTAACTATTGCTCTACACACATCCCTATTTTGAGATTTTAATTTTTTGGTAAATGATGAGAGGAATCAAGTTAAAATAATTTTTTTTTCTCTTAATTTTCTGTCGCCTGAAACTCGAATCAGTTATTATTGTGTGAAGAGGACAGGTGCCATTCACTTTTTACACTAACTGTATATCGTACATACGATGTCAGAGAATCTACATAATCGCACGATGAAATATCGCAGTGATGTTGCTTTTGTTCCAGGCGCTGATTCGCATTATTTCATCGATATATTTTTCCTGAAAGCATTGACGTTTCAACCAATTGCAGCGAAAATATACTTAATTTATTTCTAGCAAGATCATTGTATTCTATTGCGTTATTATGCAGATACGACCCATGTACTGGTTTTTAATATTGATTCCTAAAGTAAAAAAAATAAAGCAAGAAATGTTGATATGTAGTATAATTAGTACCGAATTTGATTCAACAACGCATTTATGCCTTATTCAACCCCATTACCTGTAATTCGCTTTAACTCTAGAACCATGAAACTGTGAAAACCGTGTTCCTCCTCAAGAAGTTGTGTGTGAACGTGTAAGCTTGTGTAACGACTGACAGTAAGACAATTAATGCCACTCCCAAATGATGGCAAGGTCATTGCCAGAGCAAACACATTTTAGATTACATCATGTATTGAAAAACTGGTAGAAAGGTAACATGATAAAATGCAGCTTTGCAAAGTGCTCTGAACTGCTAGCTACGCAGAATACTCGGGAGCTCAACTAATGAGAAAATTCTGTAATTTGAAAAAAAATAATTGCATGTTTTTCATAAATCCCACCTGAGATATACTATTAGATGCTCTAAAAATGGAGGGATGATTGTAAGAATTGATTGATCATAGGTCTGTAATCTAATTTTTTTCTATATCCTTCTACTGTTTAAGTTATAAAATGCGATATCGATTCACTATTGTTGAGTCTTATAATTTCGATGACAAACGTATCGATACCTGAAGTACAGAAAGAATCCCCAAAGCCCCTGTATACATGCAAACTGTTGGGAAAGGAAGAAGACGATCCTCGCCAGCCATGTTTCTGTGGGTTGACGAAGCACGCAAACGATTGTGAGTGGCGTCGGCGTTCCGCCACGTGCGTGAACGACCTCACCTGAGCCCAGTGCGTCCCTGCCCACGTCGCTCCCCTTCCCCCGCCCGAAAAATCGTTACTCGACCCGCGCGGTCCCCTACTCCCACCCACGCCGCTTAGCACTTTCTAGTCCCTCCTCCATCCCTGCCCCTTTCATCTCCAGAGATCTGTTTATTGGAAGAATACAAATGGGCATCCTTGTGCTCTGATCGGAGGCGAACAGACCAATTCAACATTAAGACCATTAGACGAAACAATCAAAATGGAATTGTTGGCAATAAATATTATGTTTTATTACGAATTGTGGTTTGGGAGTTAAAAACTACAAAATCGTTTGTGTTCCCTACAAGCAAAAATACATTTTGTTGTCGTTTCCCTTCGATTCGGTACTGTTGTGACTATATACTTGTATTGAGTGTCCATTTCGAATGTATTGAATTTAGGTTTTCGTCATAAATCGTCCTTCATTATTTTCAATTGCGGGATCATTCTGCGACATGCAAAACAAACACTTCTGGTACATATTTTTTAATCTTTATTCATAGTTTTCTTCTGTATTTTTCTGTGATTCTGAGGCAAGAGCATTTTGCAATATTATTGCCCTTAGCTTTTCTCAATTTTTTTTTTACACATAACCAATTTTTACGCTCATTGACTCAATCACATTTTTGTTGTATCCCATAGCATTTATCTCGTCGCTGTTAAGTCAAACAGAACCCAATTGTGTCGACCCAAAGCTGAATTTTATCAGTTTCGGCTCTTTAGTTACAGTAAATACATTTTTTTCGAGCTATGGAAAACGAATTCGACGATTTCACAACGGAATAGTTAGATGAGTCAGGTGAAACAAATGTATACAAATGACGTTCCCCTATTGGATATTACCGAACTGTTGAACTTCGCCATTTCGTAAGTTTTGTAGCTTTCCGTGTGCATCATGAAGATCCGGAAATATTCTGGCTTCCATGACAGATTTGTCTGAAGTATTACTTATTCGCAAAGTATTTCGTGTCTTTATGAAAAGAAGCATTCACTTCTGCATCAAAATACTAACTTTAATATAATTTAACTAACCAACGGTTGGTTTGCAAGAAAAAAATAATGATTAGGCGCAACGTTCCCTGGTTGCTACTTCTGATTTGTGTAATGAATGATAAATCCTTAAATCTGTTATTCTCATTTAGAATGTCTGTAGGAAAGGAGAATCTAGTACAAATAACTGTTTTGCGTCATCCTTTTTCTAGAGTCAAAAACACGCCAGAAGAGTTAATAATTGGAAAATAGCCGTGAATGCTATATAGTTTTCTTGCAATTACATGATTCTAAAATGTGTAGGTAGATGTCATGCCACCCAGAGCAATACATTTGTCTTGCTCATGAATTCACCTGATGTGGTAGACCGCCTATTGAAATGATACTACAAGAGTAAAAGAAAAGAAAACAAAGCATTTTTTGTCGTTTTCGCAGACTGTTTCTTGTTTGGTCTTTGTTGCATGTGTATGAAGACTCTGGCTTTCTAGCCATCACGTGAGTTATGGTGTACTTCATGTTGCTAATGTTGAGAAGCATTTCTTGCGTATCTAGGAAGTAATCATAGAAAGGAAGGTATAAGCAGAAAGTGAATTCCACGAGAAATAACGGAAACGTGTGAACGGCTGCATGTGTCGGAACGTGGCTGACGTTCATGTGGCTCTGAGCTAAGCACGAACCCGGAGTGCTCCGTCACAGCGGCTGTGACGTCACGACAGCGAGCGCAGTTGCCTACTTGGAGGGTGGCGAGCACTGGGCCCAAAGGGCTCCAAAACCGCACCAAACAACCTTTCTGAAGTGTTCAAGAATTTCAACTGTAAAAATAGAAGGAAAAAGTTAAAAGGGACGAAATACAGTTGTACCTTATCGTATACGTTCATGAATATACGTAGAATAGAGAAAGTTATTTAATGCTGCGGAAAATCGATTTCGATATTTTAATGAAATCGCACTTTTTGAGTTCCCCTGATACCGACAAAATGTTGTTTTTTTCCCAAAACGTCAGTCTCTTTTTGACTTCTGTGTAAAAAACCAATTTGGTTTATTGTACGCTACCGAATATCAAATCGTGATATATGAATGAATCGTGTTTGCTAAGTGTTCTCATTGACGGTTGTTTTTATTTGTACGCTTACTTATAAAATACTGAATGGTAAACCCCCGCGTACTTGAGTGTTGAATTCGTATTTCGCATTGATAACTTGGATAAACACTGGAGAGTTACATCAAATCACCTGCAATATTGTTGGCAAGAATGGATTATTACACGAAATTTCAGCCATTGTGATGTGCAACAAACGTCCTCATATGTTGACTAGTTTGACGTCTCTGATAACTTTTAAATGTTTACTTGCTCAATCGTCTTGGTTCTTCCGGTTTTAATGAATGTATTTCAGGTAACCTCATGAATTTCTTATAAAATTGATGTATGCTTCCTGTAAATACGACATTCATAAAACTGTAAAATTAGCCTGATAATGTAACGTAAATAGAATTTGATATAACAAATACTATTTAATATAATATTTACATTTTTAAAATAAGAGGAGCGTTTTCCACGAAGATAACTAATCAATTTAATGTTCAATTTAATTTTCACAGAGCCGAAGTCCTGGAGTAAAAAAAGATCTATCAATTAGTAAGTTTTTCTTTCTCTCTACAATTTTCTATCCCGTACTGATTGTTGTCGAAATAAACGAAGAGCAACCTGAAATTAAGACATTTTGAGAATGAAAATCGGAAATAATGTCGAAAACCTGAAAGTCTTGGCTTTCGGAAATTTTACGATCACCTGATTGTAACATGTTCCAAGATGATTTTAGATACAGAAGATCAAGAGGTATCACCATAAAATTTTGATCATATAATTGGAGTTTGAGAAGATCCCTTACCATCTTGTGGAATTGAAACTCTGGTCTTTATGCTTTCGGTAGCTATTCCGTAAGAGAGACCTGATAAAATAAATCAAAAAGACATAGGGTCTTATATTACCTGTCTGGATATATAGTAAGACTGGGACACCAAAGTTCAAGAAACTCACAAGATGGGAACAAATGACTTCAAGAAAACTAGCAACACCGAGGAAGAGAAGATCTCAAGTTGATGGAAGTGAGAAATTGAGGGAGTCGTTAAATGACGAGAAAACACGTAAATGAGCAAGCTAGGGTTCACCTCCAGTAGTGGAATCATAAAAAAAGGGATGGTTTCTTAACATATCTAATCGTTGAAAGAATTTCGTTATACTTTCACTTTGCTTTTAAACTTGCTTAACAGACATTACGGTCTTATCAACCGGGCTTGCTGTGTTCTTTGCTTCCATGGAATGATGTGTTATGTTACATTTATTGTAAAGTGTTCCCACTTTCCAATATTTCCGCATTCTGCTTACCAACACCGATGACGACGAGTTGTAAGGCAACGCCTTGGGCGTACTGGAGATGAGGTTGCGGCTGCAATTCTCCCCATGTCAGAAATGTACTTGATGCGTTTAGCATCACTGAATTTGCGGCGTCTGTCGGAACAGAATTCGTAACTCGGCCGACTACTGGCAAATACTTCTATTCTGGAAAACAATGTTCGTCTTGTGTCGGAGATAGGCCAAGTCAAAACTGTAAGGTGCTGTTGAGCCCTTTTAAATCGTTCTCCGGTTTTAGAATATTGTACAGGAAATGTCTTTCCGAGAATTGTCCGTAAAATATCAGCATTATCGTTTTATTTTAATATCACTGTTAAAGTTTTCCGCGTGCTGCTAAAATTTCGCCCTTTAGTGGCTTTCGGCCCAGTGCGTGCGGGAGCGGCGAGTAGCTCTGTACCGCGTGCAAGCACGTGCACGGCCAACAGCGTTTCGGAGCGGTCACGCGCACGCCGCCAACGGCGCGACGGAGGGCTGTTTGCGACGCGGTCGCGTGCGACCCCCCCCCCTCTTCCACCTCGGTCCCCGGGCCACGGTTCTCTCTCTCGGCCCGGGCGGGGCGGGGCGGGGGCGGCGCGGCGCAAACACGGCGCGGGCGGAGGAGGAGGGCAGGCGCCCAGATTTATTCAGGGCGTTGCGCCACGCATGCGGAATGCTGAGCAAATGTTTATGGTCGTTGAGCGGAAGATGTCAAATGAAAAGTGATGCTCTTATTCACTCCAGAAGGCACTCCCGCTGATGAAATATACTCGCTCGGGAAGTTGAGGGTTGATATTGAATGCGGCTTATTTTGTGGTAGTTGTTTTCGAAATTATGTTTGCATTATTTAAGGAAGTAATTTTTATGTTTAAAGAGAGGCGTAATTGAAAGACTAAATAATGAAACATACGAGATTTTTTTTCTTTTTCTGAGCACGTACATATTCTGTTCTAGATGAACAACACAATTTAATTCATTATCTTCAAATGAATATCGTTTTGGAGTTCGTCTGTGCATTAGAAAAGCTGACGAAATTTAACTTCTTGGGAATTTGTAATATTTGAGTTACAATCTGTTGCAGTGGTTTTGATGGAAAGGTTAGGGGTGCAAAGATCGCGTGTTAAAGCAAGTTGCCTTTTGTAGAAATTAACCTGTCTTTCTCCTGAAAAGTCTGCTAAATCACGGAAACAATCTGTAACCACCTAGTATTAGAACAGAAACACTGTAATGAGTACGTGGTAGATGTTGCCAACCTGCTGCAACCAAGAATTGCTGCTATTTTAGCAGTTCTCAGTGCATCCATATGTCAATAAAAATGCGTGTGAATTCAGGAATCTATTCAATGTACGTAGATATTTTCTTTTAACATGAAATAATAATGTTGTAAACAATTTGGGTTGTGAGTTGCAATAGCAATTTTCCATCCGTCCCCCAATGGTGTTCCAGGCTTCCATAACACGTAGATAAAGCGTTTCTCCATCCGTCTAGCCTGAACTGTAGCATGAGGATTACGACTTGCCCATACGTGTTGGTTGTAGAAATTTGTAATTCCATCTCTTCCCTTTGCCTAGACTGTAAACGAAACTGACGAGGCAAACAATGGAGTGACTGTTTGTGGTAGAAACCATCGGCAAACGTTCTCCTGTGGTGGGTGATGGACAGGCGAAGGGCTCTGCGCACGATGACAGGTAGGGATATAGGTGCCGTTCGTCAAGTATCGTCAATACTGTACTTTGAGATGTACCATACGCCACGGTCCCTTGTCGGGCGCTAATATTTGTATCGTCTTCGACAAATTGTTGAATTTTTTCTTCGTGGTCAGGCGTATGGGCAACTTTTGGTCTTCCTCGATCAATAGTCTGTGGGACGGCGGTTCCTGTCTCAGCAACGCGACGATAAACCGAACCAATGTTGGTTGCCTCGGCTGTCTTTGGTCTGGAAACGCCAAACCGAACAACCTCGAGTCCATTACCATTTCCGCGACCATACATAAAAATAATATCTGTCTGCTCGCGAAAAGAACATCCTGCCAAGGTTGAACGAAATACTTGCAGCTAACTCTCTCTGCATAAACACAATTGAAACGTTGAAGACAGACTAATGACAAATGTACTGGTCTCCATGGCAACATATCACCATCTATATAGAATGCAGTGAGTCAAAACCTTCTATGAATAAATACATAGATGGATGGAGTTGGGGAGGGGGGACCTGGAAGGGCGTTGAGCGTTAACATTTATTAACAAATGAATAAAGAGAAAACGAAGGTTTGTGAGATACATGCTCAGAAGAACTTTTTGTCTTCATTTGGAGTAAGGAACTATGCCCGAAGTTTGTAAAAGTATTTTTGAATGACCCTGTATATTGTAGGTCTTCATAATATTTGTTTAAAATGCATATCAATGACTCGAAATCATTCTCTATGATTTTTGTTATATTTTTGGTTTCATTTTTTGAAAATTGTTCTTTGTGTGAATATTTTAACTTTTGTGTGGAGCTAACAAAGCCAAAAATGTCTAAAGCTTGCTCTGGACACTTATGTAGACTTGCGGACGCGCATAGGCATTGGTGGGCATTGATGCGTGTTAGATGTTCACAGAGAAATCGCAGCGATCGCGTGTGAATGCACTGTTCGCTGTCCGCTACCTGTCGCAAGCAACGCCGCCACCAGGCCAGGCGCTTCCGTCCGTGCGTCCGCGCGGTTAGCGCATCGAGCGATTCGCGTGCTTTTCCCCCGGGAAACCCCCCTCCCACTGGCCGCATCGCCTCGCTGCCTCGCGCGGGGTGGAAGGCGCGTTAACGTTTCATGCTGTGTGAACGTCGGCTGCCGAGCCGAGGTGAGGCGGAGGCGGGGCGAGGTTGGACGCTGCGTGCGGCACGGGAAGCGGAACGCCGCGCCGCGCCGGGACGGCCCCTCCCCTCCCCCCTTCCCCACGACCGCCCGCCTCCCACGACGCCCCATCCTGTCAATCGATGGGGCGTGTTTACCCGGGAGGAGCCGCCCAACTCCCTCGGCGGAGCAGCCGCCGATGCCGCTTGGCCTTTAGGACGGTGCTAATGTCCCCGCGTTCCTCCTCTGGGTTTTGTATCGACCAGCGAGGACGTCGTGAATGAAGATAATTAACCAGCTGAGAAGCCGGGTTCTGTTTATAGAACGAGTTCTTGAGTGCAGTAATTCGTAATTATTGCCTCGCGAATTCCTGAATACACCCTTGCCAATGTTAAATACATCTTTTATTATTCTTAAGCCTATGTCCTGTTTTGACCAGACTTTTTTTTTCATATCTTTTACCTCCCGAGGCTTCGTTTCCCGCCCATGTGGTTTCTCGCATTTTTCACAACTCACGTTTCAACGGGCATGGATATTATTATCATATTCATAATTTATCTTCGCGTAGATACATAATTTGGAAGCCGCATCCAGCCCTTAGTCATTGGTTCGAACTTCACCCCAACAGATTTATTTTAATATTTTAAAAAATATAGGGCGTATGGAAAAATAGTTTTTGGTCTGCACAAACGTTTTCTTTTCATGTCCTTGTAATAGACATACGGAGGCATTACCTTCGACTCATTTCTTAGTACGTTGTGATGTTTACGTGCATAAGTACTATTTTAAAGAACTTTTTCCCTTCGTGAAAAGTGATATTGTGCAACAGATGGCATTGAAATATTGCAATAAGTTAGGTTGGGAATTTTTGAATGCGATTATTTTACGGAAAACTGGGCAGGTCGAATAATTTTCTTTTTCCAGGTACTTGTTTTATAGTTGTAAACAGTATTTAGAAATGTGTAGTTTCTGACAGACAGGCATGCCCACTAAACCTAGAAATTGTTTTCCCGAGTGAAATGTGCTCCAACTAAATTGAGCGGTATCGCACAGTGAAAAGTAGTACACAATCTGTTACATTGAAATTACGTCTGTTATAATTGAAATAAAACGTTAATCGTTTCGTCCGCTCCTCTTCCGAACAAAATAATAGCAAAACTTTTCTATTGTGTGGGGAAATGCAAATTAAGTCGATTTTATATATACTACATATATAAAGTTGAGCGTAGATGAAAGGTAAATATTGAATAAAATTACAATTTTATTCAATATTTATTGTCACAAAAACATTTTGACTTTTTACTGGAAATGGTATGGCCTTCTACTTTGAAGAAATAGACTTTTGAAAAGTTGTGAACAAATATCGTGAGTGATTTATCAAATCATCATTTATTATTTTAGTCTGTAATGGTAGAACACAAACCCCCATGTATCGGATATAAATGTCGTGAATGTGCTGTTAAGTGGAAAGTAACGTTGCTCTAAATCGTTTCTCAGAACAAATGCTCAAAGATTCAGTTAATATTTATTCATGTAATACTGTGTGAACGTTCCACATCTCGTAAATCATTTTTGGGATATCGGAAAATGGCTCCACATTGGAATCCGACGTCGAATAGCCAATCCCTGAACTGTTCGTAACAGGATCGATATTGTGCATGTGTACACATTCTATTATTTATAAGTTACTATTAACTTACACATGGGTCTGTGAGATTAAATCGCTTAGAATATCAAATAATATTTTGAGATTATGCTTTGTTATCCCTATGACCAAAACTCAACTCTGGGAACCAGGATTTGTGTGGGGTTAACTAGCCTTGAGAGATTGATTTCACACCTTTCAGAGCTCTCGCCTGCCAGTCATTCCCTTCCCTTCCTAAAGTGGAAAAGGAAAGCAGAATATAGAAGAAACTGGACCACTATACAATAGGAGCAAAGGTAAATCTGGGCGTACAGAAATGAAGAGAGAAGAGGAAAAATATTTAAAAAATCAAAGTATTGTTGCCTAGAATTCGAGGTTCTTCTGCCTACCTGCGCTACGGTGTGGGGTATCCAGAAGAGTAAACTCTCAAAATGAAGTAGAAGGCCCAGAGAGTTCTGTGGTGATTGCGGTCTAAGGAACATAACTCTAGTCCCCCTTCGGAGATTTAATGGCCTGGGTCGCCCTGTTTCGAAGTTAAGCACGATCATTAAGCAGAACATAATTATTAAATGATGTTTCATCTACACTCAGAATTGTGGAAAAGTCCTCTAGATTCTAGCGGAAGTTTTTCCCAAGAAATGCATTTTTTGTGATAGCACACGGTTAGGCTGTAAGTACGAAATACAAAATTTTGACCTCCCGGAATCAGATTGCTCGAGCTTGAAGTTCACTTTGGGCGACCCGCAAAGTACGCGCGTCAGGCGGGCAGCGTCTTCCGAGGAGACCAGGCGCGGATTGGCAGTGGAGGTTGTCCGTCAACTGAAACGTGAAAGGACAGTCGTACACTTTGAATTCTCCCAAGAACACATTCACTTAACTTCATAAACGATATAAATTTATAGGATCAATGATGTGAATTTGATACAATTACATACAATTCGTTCAATTATTGAGGGAAATGATTCAGTTCTTATTTTGTTATTTTTGAT
Organism: Teleogryllus oceanicus; assembly: GCA_964035755.1. Taxonomy (NCBI): domain Eukaryota; kingdom Metazoa; phylum Arthropoda; class Insecta; order Orthoptera; family Gryllidae; genus Teleogryllus; species Teleogryllus oceanicus. The sequence continues at coordinate 13,645,200 of CAXIVR010000003.1, forward strand.
ATGTTAATGTTTTTTCTACTCCTTCGTTCGTGTATGTAGTAGTTAATATTTTTTATTCTGGTAAGTCAAATAGAAATGAAAATCAGTGTTGTGAAGAAATTTCTCCTATACCATTCGATCTATTAGAAATGCGACATCGATTTTCGATTGAACATGGCATTCAGTAACTAGTATGCGTGGTGTATTTCTGCTTCATAATAGTTGGTGAGTTTTGCTATTTTACTTCCAACCATTTAATTAACATTTTAACCTTTAAGTATGGTTATTAATACTCTTCGGAAACGTCAAAATAAATCACTTTTGGCATTTACCATCCCATCCCCGATTGTTCATGAAGCAGTAGCCATTGCAAAACTTTGACACACAATGCACACCCTTCAATCCATCCTGCTTGGCTGCCTCCCCTAACCCCGCCGAACCCAGAAGCTTCATGTCCACGGAAACAACGCGCCCGCCCTTGTTAGCGGGTAGCACAAAGGATAGTCCCCCACCCCCCGTTTTCCTTCGAGGTAACCTCGGGAAACGCTTGTTATGGCCTCGGCGGCTGGGGGCCGATGACGACAGTCTGAGGGGCGAGTAGGTTGATGGGGGAATTGGATTGGGGTTACATCAACGTCTGCACGGGTGTCTCCGATTTCCTCAGTGAATGTCACCCGCCGCTCCCCCCTCCCCCTCTCCGTCCTCAGCCCTCTCTACCTGCCGCCGCTCGATTTAGAAAACACTTGTTAAACATTGAGGGTAGCGCCGCTATCGTGGTATTACGGTCAAGGCACCAGTGAAATATGCGGCTGTGCGAGCGGACGACAGAAGGTGGGCAGGATTTTAGGATCCAATATTTTATTACTTTAAGTGCTAGTAGATTGCCTTTTCTAACCTTAGCGGTTTGGGATATACTAACTACTGTGATATGTTCGTTCTAAAACAAAGATATCGAAATATGAAGACTTTATTCTATGAGGATCAACGTCAGCTTCATGGTCGAAGACATTACATTGATAGGTCGAAAATATCCCGAATTGGCTTTGGCGACATTCATTGGATAAATCAGTACGCAAATACGAGTGTAATATTCGAAAGTAATCATGACCATCCCTTTGTGGACAAACAAAAAAATCATTATTTTGGCCTTTTGTTATCCGTTGCTTTGTACTGTGGTAATTCTTCCTTGTTATTTTCGTATACAAGCTATTCAGACGAATAACGTGATACACATGTGAATAAACTTGACACATTTTCGATATATTTTAAAGCTGTTGTCATTTAAATTCTTTGTTAACCTTTTTATAATACATTTCTTGTATCCACATTGTTTTGCATTCAAGATTTTATGTATGGTGTGGAATTTATAAATGTTTTGTTCTCAAGGCAACCTAATGGATCTTTGGGCAGATCTCCAAAAGTATCTTAGATTAGTGCATCAGATTCAATAAGATCATCCTCATAACTCTTCATCTAGACATTGTGTATTAATTTATTCTCCTTCAGGTGGTTCATTAACGATCACTTGAGTATTAAATAATTTGAGGAAAAAATATTCGGATATTTATTGGTATAATGTGGTAAAGAATATATTAATGAATGAATCGTGTATTTCTAACCTCTTTGAAAAGACCGTTATTTCACTGGCCTTTTTTAATTACACATGTAAGTTGCACAGAAAAAATTTCATTGCTTTGACATAGTCTGTTGTTTTGTGCAGGTATAAAATGCCCCGTGTGTTCCAAGTTCGTCCTACCGGACGACATAGAATGCCACCTTGTGATGTGCCTCACCAAACCACGTCTTAGTTATAATGGTAAGTTTAATGCTAAATCGCCTGATATATGGCATAATGTTCTGGGGAAATACATCTTATAGCTCCCAGACTTTTAGATTACAAAAACGAATTGTACAAATAATAACCAAATCCCACCCACGTGATTTTTATGAGCATCTCTTCATTAATCTAGGAATTTTACCATTACCTTGTCTGTTGATTTACGAATCAGTGGTTCTTGTCAAAAATGACTTGCTTAAGGGCAAGAATATATTTTCAGAAAATGTCTAAGTCTATTAGTATAACACTCGACGTAGAAATCATATTCATCAGGTGACAGTATCAACAGCTCAATACAAAAAATTCACATACAATACATGTACATTATTTTACAACACTTTGCCATATGACATACGATTAAATTCGATAGAAAAGTTTAAATCCCAAGTGAAATCGTTTCTGCTGCATAACTGTTTCTATACAATTAGAGACTATACTGAGCATCACAAGGAAAGTAACATTAATTTTAACAGTGATACTTAATGCATTATTTACCATTTGGACTGTATAAATGTGTATAAACAACCTGTAACAAGTATTGTACTACAGCCTCCGTGTCAATGACCCCATCTCGATCAGGTTTATCGTCCAGTTTCGAAGTTGAATCCAGTTCCGAAGTTCATCCATTGAGCAAATGCTGAGATGGCCCCTTGTTTTGCTTCTGGACATAAATGTAACTTCATTATCTGTGCACGTCTTCTAGAATTCAGTGGGAAATATAGTTATTCAAATTATCGTTTCCATGTTGTTATGGCAGGGAGTATTATTCCTTGACGAAGGACATCATGGATAAGAACCCAAAATTTATTGCTTATTTATCCTTGAAAATAGATTTTATTACATGAGAGCTTTTTTTAAATTCAAAATTCATGTAGTATATGAATTAGGTAGGGATCACAGAATTTTTAAAATGTGCACAGAATTCACTTCTTCCCATAGCACGTCATACGCAGTTTTAACTGTTTTTTGACGTAAAATAAATATAAATAAATTGTATGACGAATAATGCAGTGTGGGAGTAAACAGTGCTCAAGACTAATTTATAAAACCACCTATTACAGGAGTAATGTGAAACAAAAAATATGTTCGAAGTTCTTGATGATGATGATGATGATAATAATAATAATATAATAATAATAATAATAACAACAACAACAATAACAATAACAACTCCATCTAGGGAGTCCTTGTAGTTGGTGCTGAAGCTTGAGTACTCTTGTGAGCCTGAGAGCTGTGACGCCGGTAGCCTAGCTAGTGGTAGGTCCTCCCTTGCTGAATAGGTTGAAGGTGAGAAGTGGGACGAAGTACTCCATAGGAGAGCCTCAACGATATCTTCGAAGAAGAAGAAGAAGAAATGAGGATTAATGAAGATTGCGGAAGAGGCACATAGAACACTTAACCGGATCGGCTGCAAACAAGCGTGTCTCCGTGTTAGGGGCGACTGGATCCATGGCGGGAAGTAGTTATGTCGCCCGGCGATGGGAGGGTCCCTTGCGGGGCTCTGCGGGGGATGTCCCGAGCCCTCTATGGGTCGCAGTAACGGATGACAGGAAATAACCCATGGGTCAAGTGTGATCTGTGTATTTGAGCTGGCTTGCTGCAAAACTTCCCTTAAAACCAATGAGCAAAATGGATAGAACAAGAAATGCAGTGAATCTTAACGGGCTATTTTCTACCAATGACCCATACCTGCTCATAAACCGAGCTAATCTTACATTGTCGATGTCTGGCCATCCCACGGATGTCCCACCATTAGTCCCAGAGAAACAGTGCCATTGGCAGAGATGCACACGGAATGAATTGAAGTAAGTGGTGCGGTGCTTTTATTAAACAATGTGGTTCAGAAATAGAAGTTTTGAAGGTATAGAGAGAACGGGACCCATGTACGATACCATAGATTCAAAGAAGCTTGCCAATCAACGACGATACTTACTCAGCAGTGGATACTTACATTCACGGAAGAACAACTTTCTGACATCCACGGAAATTGGGAGTATGTTCTTCGATCGAACTATCTACATGCCGAACATTTAGAACAACCGCTATCTGTGAAAACGATGGTCCTGTTGAAGGTTCATCTCTTCCCAAAAATAAACTTCCGTCAGTGATGAACATTCGCCTCGCTACGAATCATACGATATAGATATGATGCGAAATCTCCTTCGAGCTGAACGAGTTTGTCTACTTCCACTCGAATCTCGTGCATGGTTGAGGACAACATGCGAAAATTCTAAAGCTAAGAGTGTGATAGAGACAGCGAATTCTATTTTAAATGATGTGGTTCAGACACCGGGTAGAGATTTAGATATTACTGAAATCAATCACATCGTGTTTGCCACTGTATTTCTGGTAACTCATAATTTTAGGGCCAGCCAAGAACACCGACGGCCGGCAGCCAAACAGAATAAACAGCTCCCATGGACGAAAATAATTATGAAACTGATCACCTTAGCCATGGCATTTTCTAAATCAACGCACACCTCAAATGTTTAACGAAAACTTCTCCGTGTTGAACAAAAATACCAAATTCAAAATGACACAAGGCTAATGTAGCTGAGAACCTAAGAGAAAATCCAAGCGTGGGCTCAACGCAGTACACATTACAAATCCGAATCTTGGGTAAAAAACAACAACAAAAAACCAACAACAAAAACAAAACAGAAAACTGCTTACAATGCATCATGTCGCTCACTCTCAAGCTGATGTATAAGGAGCATTAAAAAAGAAATGTGCTGGAAACCTAGGAACAAAAACCAGAACCTATATGTTCAAAAGTATTAGCCGTGGCTGTTGAAGCGTTTGTACACACTTCTAACTTGAATCTGCCAGAATACCAGATTGTGTCGGCTCTGTGAGGCCTTGCAATGTCATGGAGAAGAATGATCCTATAGGTGAGCTTGCGTGGTAGTTTCTTGCAGAAATTCAACTGGGAAGTTCTCAGTCACCCTCAATACAGTCCAGACCTCTCTTCCTGCAATTACGCCCTTTCTGGGCCTTAAAAAAGACTCTGAGGGGCAAATAGTTCACCTCGGATGACGTCAAGCAGTATCTGTGGAACTGGTTCATAATGCAGCCCTGGGAAGTTTATGAGACAACCATTCACCACCTTGTGTCACAATGGGACAAGTGCCTTAATAGTCATGGCTAATACTTCTAACATACAGGTACTGGTTTTTGTTCTTATGTCTCCGGCTCGTTTCTTTTTGAATGCTCCGTATACATAGACTTTGCGTCACGTAATGAAGAAAGAAGAGGTCTCAGACAAATTGAAGCCTCCTGCCACAATGCCATAGTCAGGATGTGAAAGTACCTATGTAGTCATCAAGATGACCCACTAATAAGGCTAGTCAACAAATCTGACCGAAGAATTGGCAACAGAAGCATTGTAAGTATAGCAAGAAGCATTGTGAAGAAAACTATGCAAGACACGCAGAATAAAATGAACACTGACATTTTGATTCTACATAACATGAAATGTGAGACTTACGAGCAGGTCAAAAAGATCAATCATTTCTGTGAGTGAAAAGGGGAAGCATGTAGCCAGAATCATAAGCAGTTGTAACAGCAATCGAAGATCAAGCGTTAAGAATCTGATGTGATGGGAAAGTGGTATTCAAAATTTCTCAACATCGTAAATGCCACATTTGCCAGGATCAAGTAGAAACCATTGATCATGTAGTCACAGCTTGTCCAATTCTAGCAATGACCAAATACTTGAAAAGACATGATAGGGTATGTAGTTTCCTCCACTGGCAGATCTGTAACGCCCTTGAAATTCCAAACACGTTCCAAGTGCTACGAGCATTTACCAAAACCGATGATGTGTGTTGGACTGTGTACAATATTGTATGGCCGACAAATTCAAACTGATCATATGATAGCGGCAAATAAAACCAGACATTGCGATCAGGTATTTGGGAAAAAACTTGTGTATATGTAAATATTGCTGTGGCGTGCGATCAAAACATCATAAACAAGGACGCAAAGAAAAGTCTTAAGTACAAGAGTTACGAAATCGAGATCAGCTAAATGCGGAACATAAAAGCACATGTTCTCTCAGAAGTTCCCGGACCTCTCGGATTTGTTCCGCCAAATTTGTGTAGGAATTTGTCTAAACTCGCAGGTCATTCAAAAGACTGGGAAGTGCGAGACATTGCTTTACTGGGAACAGCCGACATTTTGTACAAAGTATTGCAGAAGCCCCAACAGTCCCTAAATCTGCTCCTTAGGAAGCTGGTTGCAACCTGGAGTAGATTTGGTATTCAACCAACTAATAACACCTTTACTCAGGAATTAGAGGAAAAATAAATAAATAAATATTAAATAATAATAATAAATAAAACCGGCGAGGGTGGCGTCGAAGCCATGGTGAAGGTTACCCCCTAAGGGAGAAAACCCCTACAGAAAAACCTTCTTGATCTTAACAATCAAGTCGTATTACTCGTGGTCTTTTCTCAGAAAGACCACCACCAAACCTATTTTTCAACTTGAATACCAAACATGATGGGAACACAAGGAACGAATCCACTACCCCGGGCACCAGTCGCAAGGCTGGATCTACCTGTTCATTGGATTCCGGGGGACCAGGAGTATCATGTAAAGTCTATTGTTGAGAATCAGAACTCTTCGAACGTATTACGTACAAAACACACACACTTCATCGGCACGCTTAATGCAAACACACTCTTCAAACTGGGCAAGATAAAACAACTTACAGACATGCTGGAAAAATTCCACATCAAAATTCTTGCAATCCAGGAAACGCGATTTGCGGACGAAAACCATTTTGACACGGAAGACTACAGAATCTACAAAGGAAAACCAGCAGTTAAAATTAACAAGAAAGGTCTCAAACAGTTAGGTACAGGATTCGCAGTCCACAAATCCATCAAAGATTCGGTTATCGACTTCAATTCCACTTCAGAACGCTTATCAACGCTCTCTGTCAAATAGGCTAACAAAGCATATACCCTGATCAACGCACACGCACCCACAAATGACTATAACAAGAAAAAACCCCAGAAAGTAGACGACTTCTGAAATAAGCTCGAAGAGATGACCACAAAATTCCCAAGCACCATGTAATAATACTATTAGGCGATTTTAACTCAGAAAAATCACAGGAATCCATACAGCTCATAAGAGAACTAACAAGAATGGGGAAATATTGATAAGCTTTTGCGAAAATTTCTCGAAAATGTCAACGCAATTCGAGAAACCCAAGAAAAAACTATTCAGTTGGATGTCGCCCAACACAATGCTGGGAGAATTCCAGATTGACCATGTGGCCATCTCTAAGAGCAACATAACAGAAATTCTGAATGTGAAAACCAGAAGAGGCTTTTTTGAATCAGACCACCACCTTCTACAGATAAAGACCAGGTTACAACCCAATAGGAGAAAACCAAAATTAAACAAAGTGTTCAGGCCAGCCCCTGAATATTTAAAACTCAACAAGGAAATCACTAAAACAAACACCACAAATTGGACTGAACTAGCGGACGTCCTCAAATCCACAATGAAATTAGGACAACCTCCGAAAAGGAGAAAAAACAAGTGGTGGAATGTAATATGTGACCAAGCAATAGGCGAAAGAATCAAAGCCTGGAAAAACTTCAATAGTAACAAAACATCGGACAAATGGCAACAATTTCTGGAGATCCGAAAACAAACATCAAAAACAATTCGGAGGGAAAAACGTAATTTTGATAAAAGGCGACTAATGAAATAGAATAAGATTTTAAAAGAATAACACCAGAAATTTCTATAAAACTTTTAAAGAACATCTCAGAGGATACCAACCGCCTAATCTTTGCTTCAAGAAACCAGATGGCTCACTAGAAACCAACACGAAGAATAACTGCCAAATCCTCGCTAACTATTTCAACCAACTCTCAACTCGAAGGTCCCACAGACTATATCTCCTTTAAAACGTCCACACCAATTTCCGACGCTGAACCACCAACCATCAAGGAAATAGTAGAGACTATCAAAGTTCTGAAAAGCAATAGAGCCCCAGGAGAAGATGGAATTATTGCAGAACTCTGGAAACTAAATGATGAAAGATTAACGGGGAAAATTCATAGGATCATATTAGACATTTGGGAAACTGAACAGATCCTTCTGAATGGAAATGCGCAATTATCCATCCACTCCATAAGAAAGGGGACAAAACCGATCCGAATAATTACAGGGGAATCTCACTCTTGCCGGTCACGTATAAAATTCTCTCAAAAGTCCTCTTGAATAGGTTAGAAGAACAAGCTGATAGACAGATAGGAGAATACCAGGCTGGTTTCCGCAAGGGATACTCCTGCATAGAACAGATCTGGAATCTGAAAATGATTCTCCAGATGAGAAATACCAGAAACACAGTGGTCACGTTTGTAGACTTTAAGAAGGCCTACGATTCCATAGACAGGGAAACACTCTACAACACACTAGAAGAATTCGGTATCGACAGAAAGACAAGAGCACTCATCCGGCAAACTTTAACTAACACAATTTCCAAAGTTAAATTCATGGGGGAAGTTTCCAAACCATTTGAGATCCAAACTGGACTGCGACAGTGTGACGGACTTTCGCCGTTGCTTTTTAATATCCTTCTCGAGAAAATTATCAGGACTTGGGAAAAAGAAGTTAAAGGTATCCAAATTGGTATAAAAAAAAGAGAATAGGTTCCATGTGAAATGCTTAGCCTTTGCGAATGACCTCGCAATTCTCACAAATAATAGAAAAGAGGCCACAGACGCCATAGAGAAACTACACGAAATTGCACATAAAACTGGTCTTCAAATTTGAAAACACAATACATAGAAAGAGTGCCACAAGACAAACTGCCTATTGAAACAACCTACGGGACCATCATACAAGTGCCGCATTTGAAATATCTAGGAAAATCATCCAACCATCAGGGATCAACCTAAGGGCCAATGAGGAGAGAATAAGAAAATTGAAGAGAGCATACAAACTCACATGGAACTATTACAACAAAAAGTCCATATCCATTAACGCAAAATTAAGACATTATAACACTGCCGTACTTCCTGAGGCACTATATGCTGCTGAAATGACACAAATCGGTGGTCAATCAAAAATAAAAGAAATAGAGAAACAAGAAAGGAAAATTCTCAGAAAAAGTTTTGGACCGGTACAAGAGCAAGGGATTTGGATGAAGAGGCCCACATTAGAAATTTACAAGCACACTGATAAGATTACGGACACATTCAGAAAAAGAAGAAAGCAGTTCTACGGACATATTCATAGGATGAATGAAAACAGAATTTCAAAACGGATTCTCATAGTCATCAACTCAGGCAGGGGAAAAACAAAATGGATTAAAGAAGTCGAGGAGGATCTCAGACAAGCACACGTTACAATATATGATGCAGAAAATAGAAAAGAATTCAGGAACACCATCAAAAAACATACATTTGAAACCGAAAGCAAGAAGAGGCCAGGATGTAAATGGACAGCAGAGCGGAAGAAACAACACAGTGAACACATGAAGAAAATATGGACCCAGAGAAAACACAATCATCATAAAGGAATTCAAGTTCAAACGCTCTCTTTAAATGGGAATAATTGTGAATAATAATAATAATAATAATAATAATAATAATAATAATAATAATAAAATAAATAAAAAATAAAAATAAAAATAAATAAAAAAAATAAAAAATAAGAAAAATAAAGTGTTAATGTTAGCAAAACATTGATGTGTTCTCACAAATGAAATCTAATTAAGTAATAGGATTTGTGGATATTGTGAATAAGTAGCTGTACCTTTTTTTGCTGATCAAAAAGTAAGTGAAATTTGTGTTAAAAGCAGATTTGACTATTATATTAAAATCTAATTTTTAGTATTAAGTAGCTACAATATTAAGTATTGTATTGCTTATTACTATAGTTCTTTTATGGATTTTATATAGATAATTTTTTTATGGATTTTATTACGTTACAATACTTTTTTTATAACATTTCTATTGAAATATTCTCATCAATATGTGATTTATTTATTAATTTTTGTTTAATTGATTATATATTCTTGAACAATTAATAGAACTCTCTGGTCAGTTCTTGAATACCATATGGTTGGAAAGAACAAGATTCAATTTTATTTTCATTTTCTTACCTATGTCAAATGTTTTGTGCTTTGAGAAAGTTGTTGCCAAATTTATTAGGTTAAATTACATATTCATTGACTGGATAGAATTATCTCTGACAGTGACTTTCCTAAATCTAAAACTTGAACGTTGTGTTTCAGAGGATGTCCTGACAGATGACAAAGGCGAATGTGTTATCTGCCTGGAGGAACTGCAGCAGGGAGACACTATAGCCAGGTTGCCATGTTTATGCATCTACCACAAAAGGTCAGTACTCCTTGAATGAAGTAGTTGAAGTAAAGTATTTGTTAATTATTCTTTAATGATTCAAAGTATCCATATATGTTACATTCCTATCACAAGAGAATTTGAAAATAATATGCTGGATCGAACAGTGTCATACAAGCGAATACGTTTTCATCTACTGCTAATATTTTACAATATTTTTGTATTCGTGCAAAATTTCAACCACTTGTCAAAACTTCATGAGTAATGAATTACTGTTTTTAAGAAATAATGCACAGATGCTTCCGATTGTCTCATTTTATTCATAAAACATACAACTTCAATTTAAACGCAATATCTACCTAATTAGCCAGGTTTTGATTGTGACATGTCATAACATCCTCTAACTGATGCTTCAAAGTCATTGGTCACTTAAAAACAAACCGTGATTATAATATATCATTTCATAGTTACATTTTTGCCAAATTTCATTTTAACCATTAAAACATTTGGCTCAAAATTTTGTCATTTTTCTTTATTAATTTTTATTTTTATTGGTATTTTTGTTTATTAAAACTTATTACTAATTGTCGTTCATATGAACTTGATATGACATACATCTACAACAAAGAAAAACATTGTATTATAAAATGTTGGCATCAGGGTGTGTTTGGGATTACATATTCCATATAAAACATAAGTCATTTGAGATCAAGAACCCTATTTTTGTTTTGTTTTGTTTTGTTTTCTCTTTCATTCTTATGATTAGAGCTAATGGTGAAATCAATGAATTGTTTCAGCTCTGTCTGATGGTTACATAGAAACGCATTTGAAAACAGTAATAAAATAAACTTTTTCTTGAAGGTGTTACAAAAGATTATATTTTTTAGTTTGACAAAATTATTATTTCAAATTTGATTATTCTTATTTGAAATAAATAATTTTCTCATAGAACATGTCAAATTGGCTTAGCAATCAAATAATTTGGCAAATTATTAGTTAATTAATGGGCCCAGTTTGTTTTATAGATCTCACTAAATAAAATTTGAACATCTTTCAGAACTTATGTGCTGCTTTGGGATGAACAAAGAGGCTAATTGGTTTTAGAATTCTGCCATGTACAAAATATATTTTATGTTCTTGGTGTAGGCTATTGTAGTGTGTTAGTTTGCAAGTTCTTAAAATAATTACAAATGTGTATATTTTATAAGTAATTTCATCATTGATTTTTCACATTTTCGTGTTTTGTAAAAATTTCAAAAATTTTCAATTTTATTCTAGAAGATGTGTTAACCATTGTAATTTCGAAAACAAACTGTTGTAACAAATTACCAAATGTCATTATTTTTAATAATCAGAAACATGAATAATGACATAATTTATTATGTGCCTCATGACCAAGAACAAAGAGACAAATGTCTTAAACACTGCAAATATTAATCATCATATTTTAATTTTAAATATCTTTTTAAAAGGAAAAATTTTCCTTAAAATTTAAACTGACTGTAATATAATTCAATATTAAATTCAAGAATGTTATTGATATTAAATTTTTTTAATATTTTTTGTTTATTGTTTGTTTGTAAAAATATACAAACTTATTAAATCGAAAATCAAACAAATATCTTTTTCACATTGCCTTCTTTGGCAGTTTAGATCTTATTATATAATGCTTTAAAAGTATCTCTCTCAGTGACTTGTGAGAATCAAGTTACCAAATCATCACATATTTTAAAAATTATTTGCTTTTAAACTTCAAATGTGTACAATTATTCTCTTGAAAATTGAAATAATGTACATTCTTGACAAATTTTTGTTTCTATAAGTATTTGAATAAATTGGAGTAAACTTTACAAGGTTGATGAAAACTGAATTTTTCATGAACCAAAAATATGTATCATTTACTTGTAAAATTATTTCTAATCATGAATCATTAGTCACCTAATCCTCTAGCAGGCCCCTTGCAGCTCTGCATGCTGATCAGTTTTACTATTACTGTTAGGGTTGGATTGCGGTTAGGGTGCTGCAATTTGAGCTATTCACAGTTGATGGTATTGCCTAGCAAATTGCATTATCCAGTGTTGTATTCTATTTGTGATTAGTTGTGAAAGGATACTTGTTTTAGTGAACATCATTTTCATTTCTCTTTGCTTTGAACACCTGTTCAAGGAAATAAAATTTTCTTCTTGTAATTGTCAAATTTTCCAATTATTTTCTTTTTTTATGAACTTCACATATTCAACAATACAACTGCTTAGTTTCAATTTTTTACCTTTAAAACAAAAAAATTCTCTTATTACATAAACCAGTGTTTCAAGACTTACTAGTCGTTGTTTCAGATTTTTTTTTCTCCCTCAATGGAAATGTAATAATTTAAATTTCAATAAAAAATACTCATTTAAGTGTTTTAGAATTATTATCCCACATATCATACAATTTCATGATTTTTAAAACCAAAAATATTTATTTCACAAATGCAGCACTGCTTGTGTTAGTGCCAATGACACACCTGCTGGAGGGTTATATATAAATAAAATAGAGTTTTAGCATTTAAGATTTTGTAATTGAAGGTGATGTGCTAATAATTCTTGCTTTCTGTGCAGCTGCATTGACAGATGGTTTGAAGTTAATCGTTCCTGTCCAGAGCATCCTGGTGACTAGCTAATGCAACTTCACAAGCTCCAAGGACAAAAGGCAATGTGGCCTGTTGTTCTGAACTCATCATGTTCTGAAAAATATCATTGCTGCCTCCCACACCAGAGTGAGCATAGTTGTTTTATTTGTCATCCATCTTTTAATTGGATAGCATTGTCAATTCCTGGGTGACACAGGGATGCAAAACTTGTCACATCCCTGTACATTTGTCATGTGTGGTAAGAGATAAAAGCGTAATGGCTTTCACCAACAAGTGAAGAGAATTTCAGGCAACTCCCACTCCTCCAGAACATGAAGCTTTGCTTAAGACAGAGGAAATGTCAACAATTTGAAGATTCATTCTCAAGTCGCTTCCCTGATAATGAAAATTATTACGCTTTGCTGAGGATTCATGGAACAAAAATATAATGCAAGGAGTGAGAAAACGTCCCTGTTTTGTTTATGTCTATTCCTCCCTTTCCCATTATACACACACATACACACAGTTGCTGTCTTAAACTATCCTGGCCTTGACTGTTTCAAGTTAGAAATCTGAGGTACTGAGTTTTGAAAGAGAAGCAAGTGGTCCATTTTTTATTATGGTATTTTAAATAGAAAAATGTGCAAATGTAATGATGGGAAAACGTAATGCATGGCTATATATCTTGAAGCTGTGTTAGTGGGAAATATGATGTATATGTATAAAATTTATTACTATTATGATCATAATTTGTTTATTGTGTATACTATATAAGTTGAGTAGATTTCCATATATTTAATGAGTCTTTGTATCAGAAAATATTTAAAAGAAAAGTCAGATGTATTTTTAATATATTCTTTTTTCTTTTCTTTATTACTGTTATATTGCACCTAACATCTTTGCTTGAAATAATTAAAAATGTGTCACTCGAAAGTTAAATAGGAGTTCTCTGAGCAGGAGACAAATGCATTAAAAATTATATATTTAGGATAACTATATGGGCACATACCAGCATTGCATTGATTGGGATTTAAAGTGTCTCAGCCTCTGCATATTAGGCTTTAATATTTTTGATACTTTCATAAAGAAATCTCATTAAACCATGGAAAACATGCAGTGGTAATACTCAGGAGAGTTTCTGAGTGTAGGAACTAAATTATTTTAATTGTTGTGGATAGAGAGTGCAAGAGCGAGAGAGAGAGAATGTATATATTTGCAAGAAGTAACCAAAGATGTTTGTTATTATTAGGCATGATAATGGAGAAGTTAGTTTACACTTATATAAGTAAATGTTGAGAGTACATTTGAAGTGTCATAATCTATGTGGTTTTAAAATTATAACATATTTATTCCAGTAAATATATATGAATTGCCCTTATGGTGCCGTTACTCCCTGTTAGTTTTATAAATCAAAATTATCGTATTTTAGTGGAAATTGATGAAAAACAATGTAATGCTAGAGAGCTGATACAAACGAATCTTGTCCCAAAAGGCATAAACTGTCTGGAAAGGGCAGCTTTTTGTTTTGCAGGATGATTACAATAAAGAGAGAATGATAATGGCCAGCAATTTACATTTCATTTAATTGTGAGACAACAATGTACCAGCTTACTATTAGTGGCCTGGAAATGTACCACACTCTTTGATATTTGATGTAGGTTGTGCCTTTTTGTTATTTGTTTTGTATGCCGCTGTACTATTTTCTTCAGTGGAAACATATCCTATGATCTTGAACATATGAAATATTCTATGTAAAAAGAAGAGGACAGATTTCTAAATGTGTACAAAAATAGGTGGTTTCATTGAAGTGATATCCAGAAAAATTCATGTTGAACTATTCTCGCCATCTTGACCTTCAGCCTTCTGACTTCCAATTGTCCTTAATACACATTCTCACTTAAATACTTTTCTGACAGTAAAACTATGTAGTTACATGGACTTTTTGTTTTTATGGCTTTTTTGAAGTGAAAACATTATCTGATGCAGTGTTTTAAGTTCAAAACAATTTGTCATGTCAAATAGAACTTGCTATGTTATGGAAGAGAGACAGTGCATATGTTGTCAGATTGAAATTGACGAACTGATCCATATGTTGTTGTTGTTAGAAGTGCAGTGACACAATCCTTTCCCACCATCGAAGAAATTTGTGACATTCTGACACTGAACAATCTAAAGTAGTGGTGAAAATACTAACGATTGAAACTGTGATTCCGTTTGCGGCCATTGGAGCAGCAACAGAAGTCTTTTATCTCTGTAGTCTGGTGCTACAGTCAAATAAATCTGCATTATCTGTGGAGATTTATGATTTGTGATGCAAATATGAAAAATATAAACTAATGAAACATTGTGACTTGTTTACTTTGTTGTTAGCATCTTCATGAGAGAAAAAGAGAATGATTGTAAAATAAAAATTAGTCCAATTACCTTCAAATGTCATCTAAAGCAAGAATTTGTTACATATGGAACATCAAATTTTGATACATCAATATTGGAAGATAATTTTGTAAAATATGTTTGTATTGTTTCTTTTTTTATATGATTAGAAATTCCAATCAATATTCGAGAACACTTGTGCATGTTGCTACCTATGTCTAAAAAATACCATGCCAAGTACAAATTTTTGATTTTGTGGAAACTCATATGTTAGAGAGTTCATGCCAATAAGATTAAAGGCTAAACAATGAATATTTTATTGATGGGAAGTAAAAAACTTGTTATAAATACATTGTGACAAAAATTTGAGAAATCGACTAACCAATTTTCAACATGTAATAATTAATCCTCTCACACTGTAGGTTCTAAACAAACATGTTTATTCCTACAAGTGCCAACAAAATGGCATTTTAAATGTTTAGAAAATTCTGAGAAAATAAGTGTCTTGTAAAAACCTCTAAAGTGTAATTTGTGTGGTACTGCATTATCTGGCAATGCTCCCATCTTTATTCTGTGTTTAAACATGATTTTACAGTGAATATAATGTTGTATCATAAGTTTGGGTGGATATGGGGAGCTTCAGAATTTGTGCCAATGATAATCTTGGATGTTATTGTGTGAGTGGAGACAGTCTTAGTTGATGTGATGTCTTTTGTTCTACTAACTTAAGTTCTCTATACTGATGAGTTTCAATAAAATCAGTGTTGTAGATGGCATAGCTAACCTGAAGAGTAAATTTCAGATTCAAGATGTAAACAAAAAAGTAAATATACCATAGAAATGGATGAAATGTTTTGTTTTATTTGCTGTGTTTGTTGATTTTATTGCTTATGTTAGTCTCAGTCCCATATTGGTTGAACATCTGGTGTGGTCTGGTGGGCTACATTCCCTTAGTGCAACATGCCTTTCTTTCCTTGAAGTTTCATACATTCCAAAATTTTATATCATATTTCATTTCAGTTATAAATGTACTGCTGTGTCCTGGTGTCATTTGCTTTCTTCAAGAATAATTGATTTAAATTATATCCAAATTAATTATTTTGATTGAAAATTAAAAAAATTAAACCTTAAAATTTAATTAAAAATGAGAAGGAGAATATAAATTACTGAAGATATTAGCCAAATAATTGTTATTAATTAATTTTGAGTTGCTGACAGCTATTGAGAGATATTATTTGCATGAAATGTCAAGAACTTCCCCAATTAAGAAATTTTTCTCCAGGGGGGATTAGAAAGTGAAAATTGCAAAGTAAATAAAATTTTTTGTCTATTTGATATGAATGCTACTGAGATTCCACTGAAATGGCATCGGTTTTTGTATTTTCCCCTTCTAGTGAGGAATTGGACTTAATAAATTGTAATAAACTGCAACTCAGTTTCACTGCTTTCTTTCATTAAATAATTACTGTGTTGCTTTGTTTCTTTGGCATTCTTTTCTAAAACATTTTTTGGCACATATTCATGAAAGATGCTAATTCATATTTCCTTTACCATGATTACCTGTTTAAAATTATCTAAAACGTAATATAATGAATCTAAATTATATTTTATGTGGTGTCTACCATTCAAAAGAAATTAATTGATTCTTCAAATTTTCTCGTAAGTACTCCATATTTTCAGAAGGTAACCTGAGTATTGTTACTAAATTTTTTCTATTTCTAAATGGTGGTTCCAGAGGATAAAAAAGCTAGATGTGACTGACAAAACAATCAAATAGAAATGATTTAAGCACAATGGAAGAAAGAAGAATGAACACAAATGTGGAATAACATGAAGATATCTGAACACTTATTAATTAATGATTCTTTATTCTTCTCGTTTCTTTCTTATCCAAAGACTTCATGAAAACTGAAGTAAATTCTCAATCATTTTTCTGATTATAATCAAGAATTACTAGAAAATCATAATATGTAAGGTTTAACAAAGAAAAATAAATGCAATAAAATATACTAATAAGTAAAAAAGAGAAATGAAAAGATGCTCAAAATTGTTAATGGAAACTTTTTAATGTTAGTATTGGTAATTATTCATTTTTCAAATAATGGTTTATTGCTCACTAGTGAGTTAAAAAAGAGGAGGGGTAAAAGAAGGAAAATCCATGAGAAAATTGCAGAGCATTTTCTTCAATCTATTTTTTAAATTTCTTTGTGCTCTTTGCATACGCTGATCATTCATAAAACTATCAGGAACAAATTCAGTGAAACAAGTGTAGCTTTACTACGCGCACATTTTATTGAGCTCTTTTTTTGTTGTGGTGGCAATAGAACTGGGGTTTGCTAGTTTCTTAGCAATAATATGAAATCAAATCTGTAGTTGATTTATCCATGCTAATAAGTTTTCTATTACTTGGTAGCAAACATTTCTAGCTTCAAAATTTGAAAACTAGAAAATAAAATAGGACAAATTATCACTAAATGTAGGCGGCTATTTGTAGACCTTGGTTAGCAAGATTCATTTCCTTCAAAGCCTTATAATTTAATTTATTTTCATTGTGGGCAACATTATGTATTGCTAATCACGACTTATTGGCACTTTTATTCATCATTCAGCTATATTTAATAAAAGGAGGGAAGGCATTCCAGAGCTTAAGAAAACATATTGAGATTATGCCACATGTCACATACAGTTTTACTGTTTTTTTATGAAAATAAATTAAATCAGATGGTCTAGAAGGCAATGAACGCTTGCTGAGCCAAGTCTGCACACAGCCTTCACATTTACAGCCATAACTCTGTCCTATTTTATTTTCTGAGTAATCTGACTATCCTGTTGCATGGAAAGGGATGAAATGGTGCTTTGGTTATTTTTACTTCTTGTAGGGTGGATGTTGCAAGCATTATGTAATTATTTGAGATTTGGGATCAAGTTCGCATTATTGTTTCATTAAAGGGGAAGAGGGGGTATTCAAAGTACTCCCAATGTGCTTTATGTAATAATTTAATATGGCTTCTTAAGAAGTGGTTTGAATGAAAAACATTTACTTTCTATTTATGTCTTCAACAAATGTGTCTTAATTTTTCCAGCATGTGAGTGAACTCCATTTCCATTTCATTATCAATGATTTTTTTCTACCTTTTCTTCAACACGTTGTTAGTTATGATTAAAAGGAGTGTAAAAATTTGCGGAGAAGACTCATTAATAAATTATGATTATTCAAAGATGCTATTCTAAATATGAAATTATTCTGAAAATGGATTTACATAGTTTTTTCTGATGCTGTTCCTAAGAAAATACTCAGTAATTTATGAAATATTGCCATCCTTGGTGATGATTCTGAAACAAGAAAGGGTTCCTTAGTCCTAAACAAGTCATGGAACCTTTTTTTTTTTTTAAAAATAATATTAATAGTGCAAAATAGTTTGTAATATTATCAATATTAGACTAAATTTCATTAGGAATTCAAGTTAATTTGCCAATTGTATATAGAAAATAATTTCTTAAGTACCTGAAACTTCACTAAAGGTTGACTGTTTTCCTTCAGCCTTCTTCCAGTATTTCAATACACTTTTTAATTCTCTATAGCATTGTCAGTCGCCTCTTTTACTTCTTTTCATCTATAATTTTTTAAATGCGTTTGTCTATTCTCTGTCTGCAACATTGCGAAAGGCCAATTCATTTAGTATATAAATACCCAAGATGTGTTCTACTGTTCTGTTTTTGTTTCTATTGTTAATTATCAACATGACAAGATTTTTTCTTTAAAAAAAAATTACAAAACAACAACAACAACCAACTTTCCGAATTGTGCTGATGATGAACTAGTGAAACCAAAACCTCTGTTTATGGAGTAAGAATATGTATGAATAAGTCAATTTTTCTCAGCTATTATTTCTAGGAAGCTATTTAAACTTTATATTTAATGGAAACTAAGTAGCATCTTGTGTTCGTGCTTAGGAACGTAACCTAGACTTTTCACTTTTGTTCTTTGGAGTTCCAGTTGTGAGTGACAGGTTAGTAACGTCAGTTCTTCAAACTATCGAATCATGTTTTTTCTGTTAAATTTTATCAGCACTTTCCATGATACCCCCACATTGATATAATTCAAATTTCTGCAACAGTTGCAAATTTAACAATTTATATTAATTCAATCATATTTCAAAACAAAAATAATCTTGTTGTAAATGGGTTTTAACTATTTGTATATTTCAAAGTGCTTTGATAATTGGGGGGTAATCTCAGTATTTACAGAATGTATTTTCAATACAGAATTGTGTATATATGTTGAGAATCTTCATACTGAGGACCAATAAGCTTCCGTGTATACGATTTTAAGTGGTCAAAGTGAAATTATGTTGGGCCGAATTTAAATTGTGGATATAAGTATGTAGCAGTGTGATTTGCAAATAAAGGAGTGGATGGAATAGATGTTTCTGGTAGCAAATTCAAATGAAGCACCCAAACAAGATGTAGATGTACCTCAAACAAAAACAAAACATTCTTTGGGAGGTAATAATTGTGATGTTTTTTAATAGAACAAGATAGAAAATTGTTCTTGTAGATCTGAAAACATTTCAAAGAAGAAATATATGTAGAAAGAATATTATAAACACATCTGTTCCTGCTGTTTTATTTAAATATATTTTCTTATCAGATGGCTTTTGTAATAGAATTTTATCAAATAACTAAGGTAAGTAAATAATCATTGTTTCAAAATACAACTTTTTTGTTGTTAGTTTCTTTTGTCATGTTCCTTTCTAAAATTCTTGAAAGATGTTAGAAGAGTAGTCATCAACTATATTCTGTTTGATACATTTCCATTCCAAAGATTTTGAATTCTAAATATAATTTTTTGTCTAAAATTAAATACGTGAGACTACAGCACGACAGTCGTATGCAATTATTCGAGTTTCCCATGATCGCACGATTTTCGTTCGTTCTGCGCTACACCAGTTTGCGTCACGAACCGTGTGACTACAGCACGGACACTTCTTTTGAAAAGCCAGACCAGACACTGGCCGCTATGTTATACCTGGGGAGCGTGAAATGTTGAAAAACATTTCGAAAATGGTATAGAGTGACAATTTTCAACAGCAGCTAACCAAAAATAACACGATGAAGGTGTACAAGATTCAATATTTAAAAGAAATTCTTCGTAAATCTGTTTCAATGTCTTGTAACGTGATAATTTTGGTCTCTGGCTGCATTTAAAATTCCCGCTAATATTGTGACGGAAACTGGTGTCTGAAGTTCATTGGCTGAAGTCGAACCAATGCACAAGAGTCGCCCCCCCCCCCGCCACGCTATGCTACGCCAAACGCGAACAGCGCCCGTAGCGGCGGTGAACACAACTTTCTGTAGAAATGCCATTGCCTTCGGGAGGGCGCTAAAAGCGCGTTCTTGAGGGTGGGGACCCAATGTCCAACAAATCATTTACGAAGTGCTAGTATTCCGTCCTAGGATCTTCGGGTGACGATGATTGGTAGTCTATTAAGCTAACAAGAAAAGTTTATTGATGTTTTACACAGTTCACGGTCCTTTGGTTTCGTCTGAGTCATTTCACTAGGTAATGTCACATCTTCCGGGGAAGATTTGCTTGTAGGCATCAAATGCAATTGAAAGCGTAATTTTAATTGAAAAACAACATTTTTTAAAAATATATCAAAATTAAATACGTTAGTCTTAAATGAAGTGCTCTGAAACATGGGATAAACAATAAAAGGATAGTCACTCTGGAAAAGGGAAAAAAAAGAAGAAAAAAAAAACGATGTTCATTGATAGGAAAATTCCGATAATTTGTAGCAGACTTTTCTTCCCAGGGGAATGTGAGACAGTTATAAAAATAGTTCTTTAAAAAATGATTACGCAATTATTTTTGGCACATTTTTTATTTCTTAAGCAAAAATAGAACACAAAGTCCGCTGGGTTCGATTCTATATTTTGTTATTGATTATAATACAATAAATAAAGTTTCTTTCAATTACCTTTTTCTGCACGCTTTTTACAGTTGTAATTTTTTTTAGTGGAGGCCCCAATTTAGTTTTTGAACCGGAGTCCCGGAAGGCCTTGTGTTGGGGTTTTGTCAGAAATGAGCTTCAGAAGGAAAAAGCTTTATGAAGTTTGGACAAAAGCATTCATATGTACGTTGTACTTACCAAATATATATATATATATATATATATATATATATATATATATATATATATATATATATATATTTTGTAACACACCCACCTACTACCTTCCACACGTGGTGTGGGCGTAATTGTATGAATGCTCGTGAAGCGAGCTTAAAGTTCTCAGGAAGCAGGATCTTTTGGGTATGAGAAAGGTCTGAACACTTGACACAATGAATCAGATAAAATACAAATAAAATGAGCATATATTCATGAAAAATACAGTGGCACAATTATATAACAGGATAAGGTAGTTGGTCACTGGAAAAAACAGAAAACAAGCCAAAAAAAAAAAAAAATTGCGTCACCTCGACTGCCTGAACACACTTTCACCATTACAATTCACAATTTGCTCATTCCTCTTTCTGAATTTTCATCTACCAAATTATTTTACTCTTTCTACTCTCTAGTTTTTCGTGCACGGTTTTTAAAATGAATTTTACACTTGTTTTAAGGTATCCCGTTCACAGGTGCTAGCTTTGGGCTTCACATTCACTATAACTCTGTGAACTTTATAGAGAAAAAAGACAACAAAAAAACAAAACGTAACATACACGTTACTTAAATCTGACCCTTTAACATATCACAGAAAACCATTACTTTTAACACAAGACAATAAAACTATGACTCTTCCAGATAACATCAACTGTACATGTGAAAATCATAAATTATTTAAGTAAAATTGTACAAGGATGGCCTCTTTGAATGAATTCAATAACACGCGCAGGAAACTAACTTGAAACTGCCGTTCGGAATACTTCTCACACCTATTCTGGAATTTTCACCCACTTTTAACACGAATTGTCGTTTATTTACTGCTATTCTCTTTCCCCAACTGATCGCATAAAAGTTGCCAGTTCTTTTACAACAGCTTCGCATCGCTCGCCTGTAGGTAACCTTGGGGATTTTCTGCCGCTCGCAGTTGCAACCCGTCTTCGCTCGCTGTCCCACGATGTTACCAGTTTCCTCCCCTCGAGCTCTGCACTCCGCCAGGCCTCCAATTTCCACACCCTTCTCCCGTTCTCCGGACTCGTACGATTCTCGTTCCAGTCCAAATCTTTCTCACCTACGCTTCTCTCTTCCTGGGCTCGTCCGTCCTCTGCTGCGCCTCGTACAAGTTTGTTCGCGCATCCAGCCTCGAATAATTAATGTTGCTGAAGTTATGTTTAAATGCTGACCTACCTACCCTTTCGGCGTGTGTGGTCTCGGTGCAATAGAGATGCTGATTTGGTTAATGTCCTTTTGCGCGAATTTTACAAATTTGAAATTATTTCGAAGTCAAACAGTCACTTCACTTGATCTCTCAAACATTGTGAATGTTAATGCGAATAATGTTCGTGCACTCCACTTCTTAATTACATCACTTTCGAAGATACGCTTCTCAAGCTAACTTTTAACTACCAAGTTAAAATAAACTCCTATGCTATCAAGTTACAATCGCCTTCAGAATTCAAGTCTAGTCGCCATCGCTGCTGCAATCAAAAAGAGCTCCTCCGAGGCGCGCCGATATACTTATGGTACTCGAGCCTGGGGAAATTCTTGGAGGGGTGAATATTCTCCTCTTTTCGTGATCTCCCAGAAAAACATTTTTCGCTAGTTCGGGCGTCAGAGTTCGAAAAGCTGTGGGTAGATGGCGCGTTTACAAGCCATCGCTCCGCCGCGTACCCTACTCCTCTCTGTTCGTGGGCTTCTTCTCGTAGCTGATGGTGGCGTTATGGGGTTGTCTAATCCCATGACGTCACTATATAGCGGTTAACTCCGACACCATGTGACCGATCTCCATGAAAGTTGGCACATTTACTTGTTTTTCACCCAGAAGGTTTATGTGTTGTTAATTTTGTTGTAACTCCACTAGATGAATCTGTAGAACACAACTAAATCTTCATGTTAAATGTAACCCATAACACACTGCTACATTTTTAATCTATATTGTTAAATAACTCCTAAACTAAGCGTTCTAGGGCATTAAAAATTACGTTTACTTACACCGTAATCTATAGGATGAGATCTTTTTGATCACTCTATTACATTTTAGCCGGTTCGGCGCTTCTCCATATTACCCCACCTGCTCAGAGACGTGCAGAATTTGCAACTAAATATGAATTACAGAGACAGAGTCAGACTGAGACAGGGACAGAGAGAGAGAGGGAGGGAGAGACGGGGAGAGATAGAGAAAGGTAGAGGGAAAGAGAAAGAGAAAAAGGGAGATGGACAGAACGTGTGTCGGGTTCCGCTAGTCTTCTCCATAACTTATATCCAATGCGCGTAGAAATTGTAAACTATACAGCCTCCAGCAGTGTAAGAAACATGTTTCTTTAGATACTCGAGGAACTCGGGAAAAATCCAAAAACAACGAAATAGTTTCGATGATTGGAAGATGCAAATCCTTGTTTTATTACGCGTGTTCTTATACTTTTGATGTAAACAGGCTTCAATCAAATTATAAGACAACGAAACGAAATTAAACAACGAAACAAAACGAAAGACAACGAAATGAAACATCGAAATTATAGACAACGAAATTCATACATGAATTTATTATAAATTCATGTCTGAATTGTATCTCAAGTATTTGTATTGGATAATATTTACTGTGTGTGCCTGAAGACGAAATCAATGTGATTTCGAAACGTTGTGCAATATGAAATAAATTGTCCTTGTATTATTCGTTGTCTATAATTTGATGAAGCCTGTTTACATAAATGTGACTCATTAAGACAATATATTTTCTTTATTAAAAAATTGTTCTTATACTTATACTTTACTTGCATGTTGATCAGATGTAATTTATCTTTAGTAACAATTTTAAAAAATACCCAAAACGCGTCAGGTGCCAGGATTTTCGACACTAGCTTCCACACAAACCGGGAGCGGTAGCTCAGTGCATCAACTGATGTCACTGCAGCGCCTCTGACCGGGAGGTCCTGACGGTGGCAGGATTTTCGACACTAGCTTTTCAGCTAGGTCGAATTCAGTCGCTGCCTGGAGGAGAATTATAGCGGCCGGCTGCTCTGATCGGTAGTTTTCCGCAGTTTCTCCGATCAATACCAGGCGAATGCCGGAGCAGTACCCTAGCAAACGGGCCACGGACCGTGCACGAAAAGGACAAGAATAAAGGAATTTCGGAGGAATTAAGGACTGAATAAGGCTTACAATTTTGCAAAATTCTCCCATTTGAAACGATAAATGTCCTTCAAATTGCGCATATTGATTCTTCGAAATGCTAGCTACCTAAGGAACAATTTTTAAACACAATTTCAACAGTTAAGTTTTCTCACAATTTTAAAATTTCAGGTCGGATCTGTCACGTCGCCACAGGAGCCCATGTTAAAACGAACGGTTTCATTACGCAAAAACTATACGGTGTAAACCATTTAAACTCTACCAGAACATACAAGAACCTCTCATCTTTTGATTAAAACAATACAAATGTCATTTTAAATAAAACATATCTCACTCTAACCACCTTAAGTGTAAAATTATTTAATTTTGAGTTTACGAAAGTGGGTCGAACAAAAATTCGATGTTGCCTAGTGTTTGCTCTCCGTTTCTTCTTTGTATTTTTCCTATTTTGTTTCCGAGGTACCGAATCAGGGTTGCCAGAGGTTCCGCATTTTCGACCCAGGATTGTCAGATTGGGCGGAACTCCGCTTTTTGGGCTGGAAAACGGCTCTCTCTTGCGGGACAAACATTGACTTCGCGGAATATCACCCAATGTGCGGAAATGCATCAAAATTTGTGCGATTTTGGGCGGGTTTTCAGATGACTACAAAATTTTCAAAAAACAACCACAACGACGTTGACAGAGTTTAAATTTTTAGTCTTTTTTCTATACATGATTTCATTAATCATTTGTTAATTCGTTCTAATTTACTCTGAGAAGTGAATAATGCTAGTTTTGAGACTTCTAAGATAGGATGTGTT
The DNA here is from genome assembly GCA_964035755.1 of Teleogryllus oceanicus. NCBI lineage: Eukaryota > Metazoa > Arthropoda > Insecta > Orthoptera > Gryllidae > Teleogryllus > Teleogryllus oceanicus. Next base: position 13,670,430 of record CAXIVR010000003.1, read on the forward strand.
CTAAAAGTCATTGCGTCTTTGAGGATTTTAAAGGTAAGGAGATGGATCCTACCAATGCATCTTGCATTCACGTTTAACAAAAAACGTTTCAATGTGATCAATAAAATGATCTCATTTAAAAATAATTATTTTATCCCTTAAATTAATTCTCCCATCTGCTGTACTCATAAGAATAGTTATAATCATATATATTAAAGCTGTAAAGATGAGGATTTTGATGTCTCTCCTAATCGACACTCAGTGAACAGTTTTAAACAAATGAGGTATTAATACCAAAAATATTTTAATAACAAAAAAGAGAAAAAACTTACACAAAGTTAAGTAATAAATCGGTGTTTTTCGCTCTATTACACACACTACATTTCCATTTACATTCTAATTAATTATTGAAAATATTCATAGGGAGGGTATTGTTCAAATTGCTGATATTCACTCATCGCTTGTGCTTATCTTGACTATATTTACTTAATATCACCCATGGTGGAATTATTTCCACCATGGTATTACCCACATTCTATTGGCAGATATTAACGTTCACTTCACATTAGCAGACGGAGGCTGCGATCGTTTACAGAGGTCACCGCGACTAATGAGAATCGCACGTCTACAGTAGATATTGATCGATTAGATATGATATAGAGGTCGGTGAGCGGGATACAGGCCCCCTCATTGCAGGAAATGGCAGAGCAGAAGCGAGCAAGAACATAACGAATGTGTAATACATGTGTGCAAAGGATAAATAAAAATATTTTGAATAGATAATAACATGTATTGTGACATGTTGGCTTGTTACTGATTTGATAATAATTTGATGATACATGTATGAAGTTATATTATTTGGAGTAATAAAAGTATATATTAGTGGATGTAATAGAATGGCAAAAAAGAGCCATGACAATGCGATGGGATCCAAGATGCAGCAAAGCATCGAGAAGGATACGCGCTGATGATGTAAAATATGTGAATTACCCCGCGTCCATGTTGCCTCAATTATTTTTTGGCACGCTCTGCACGAAAGATATTTGCATTCGCAATGCAATGTTTCGCACTCTAGATTTAGAATGAAACTAGAGGTGCTACAGACCGGACGGACGGAGACACAGACTGATGGACGGTTTGCTTTCAATTGGTGTTTCGGCATCAACGAGCCATAAAACAGGCATTCTGGCTAGTACACGTGTTAGGGGATTTTTTTTCTTAATTTAACGACTGGATTTATTCACTTTTTCCTTGACAGAGCCCCGCAATTAATTTTTTTGTGCCAAAAATCCGTTTTTTTTTTCGCTCAGTCTAACGTAACTTTCTTTATACTACATATACGAGATACGTATACGAGAAAGCAAAAATAATTCATGGTCTTCTCTAATGTACAATAGTATTTTTGAATTCTCAAGGCCGTTATAAATAATTAAAGATGCTACAGAATGGCACAGACTTTCTCGTACCAAATTTTTCTAATTTCCTTGGTGTGACTTGAGAAAATGGCAATTAAGCTTTCCTGTAAATGCGAAATTTGAAGCACTTTTTCTCGAAAAAATTTTTTAAGTTTCGGCAAGTTTATCGAAAAAGTTAATTTGAAGTCATTTTAAGCACTTCTACTCACAAATGTAATAATGCATTTTTTACAAAAAAATAATTTGTGTAATTTTTGAAAAAAAAGAATACCCAATATAAATTAAAAAATTTGAAGAAAAAAATTGGAGCCATTTTTGAGAAAATGGAGTTTATGTGTTCTGAAAATGCAGAATTTAACTGATTTTTATAGAAAACTATTGTGGTTTGAGAAACTGTATTTGTCTTATTTAAAGCGATTGTACTCATAAACACAATAACGTAAAGAAATCGCCTCTAATGTAAATATTATCGACGTGTGAGCAGGTAAAAAAATAAATTTTTGTAATTTTGAAAAGAAAAATGAATAGAGCAATATGGCGTTTATACCATCGGATATGGTGCATTTGGTACTAACTCTTCCAAAAATTTACAGAAAAAATTTGGAGCTGTTTTTGAGAAAATCGTATTTTTCTGTTTTTCTAAATGCAAATCTTTATGCTCTATTGCAAGAAACTACTAATACTTTTTTTTAAAAAAGCATGATCTTTATGATACAACTATTTACAGACAACAAATTTCGTTTGAAGGAAATATCTCTAACTTCAATTTTATAGTTGTAGGAAGGTGCCGAAAAAAATTCAAACTTTTGCAATCTTCGAAACTTCAGAGTTAATCGTGAAAATCGGACCTATGCCACTTTTCCAAGCGTATTTTACCCTATTCTTACAAGAAATTTAAATCTCAAAGCTTTAACTAGAGCCAGATCGACAGGGCTTTATTCAATTTAGAAAATATTTAACACATAGTTTAGGTGTAGTAGTTTTCATAGACGGACGGATGTTTTGAAAAAAAAAAAAAAATCGGTATCAGGGAACTCCAAACTGTGTACTTCCGTTAAAATCTCGAAATCGACTTTACGCAGCATTACATAACTTTCTCAATACTACTATTTCTCTATACGAGAAAGTAAAAATAACTACTTCGCACTCGAAAAACAAGCACGAGAAAGTGTTTCGTGCACGACGTGTTAAACACTTTTCATCTTTACTCAATTTCTGAGAAACTTTATTATAATTACACATGTGTGAATTTCCGTTTTCATAAAATTAAATTTTAATTATTGACTGCAGCAGGAAAAATAGTGCTGAACAAAACCACATAAAATGGTTTTCCAAAAAGTGTCATTCTCTCTGCTCGAGTAGCAGCAAATAAAATACTCGTGTAATACTGTAATAAATTAAAGATGTTAACAAAAGCAGTCTTCTCGAATACTGCAATAATATTGTGTAGTATCCACACAAGCACATCGGTATTTTACCGACCAGGGACTATAAAATATTGCTTTTCCATAAAGCTTCATATGAATAGCAAATTCTTAATGGCGGGCGTGCTGGCTCTTCGGAACTTTGCTGTCGTCATGAGCTGTGACGCTCTGAGTATGATAATTCAGTCGGCTCGCGCAGTACGACGATATCTGGAATAAAACAATGAAATATTTGCATTTTTCAATCAAATCCAAAATAGTTTGACTGTTTTTACGTTACTGAATTTCTAGGTATCCAACGGATCTATAAACAGATCTCAAGGCTGGAGGTTTCATAGTTTTTTATTCTGCAATTAACAATATAGAAGTATCGTTGAAACATGTTGAGTAGTTAGTTTACTAGGAACATTATTGAAAACAAAGGGTGTTGGTTGGTTGGTTTTTTCGTGTTTCCGGGCGCCAACTGCTTCGGTCATTAGTCCCGTTAGTGTAGTGCATGGTTGTTCTCGGGAGATGGCGGTGATCTTGCCCCGCTGGATGGCGAGATCCGGCGCCGACCTACCGTCGGCTACTGGGGTTTCCCCCTAACCAGGACTCTCCCACCAGCGGGGCACCGCCCCAGCCGGGACAAGCTCTAAGCTTCCGACCGGTCTCCCGGAATATGTGGTAGTGTAGTGCATGTTAGTGTAAGTGTGTGTGTGTTGGAGGCGAGGATAGGATAAGGAAGAGGAAGGAATGATCGGGCGCGGTCCGTGGCCCGTTTGGTAGGGTACTGCTCCGGCATTCGCCTGGTGTTGATCGGAGAAACCACAGAAAACTACCGATCAGAGCAGCCGGCCGTTAAAATTCTTGTCCAGACAGCGACTGAATTCGACCTAGCTGAAAAGCTAGTGTCGAAAATTCTGCCGCCGTCAGGACTCGAACCTAGGACCTAGGAAAATGAGCTAAAAATTTCGCATTTTCAGAAACGCTCAAACGCTGTTTTCTCAAAAGAGGATCTAAACTTTTTCTTCAAACTTTTACAACGGATAGTGGTAATGGTACTGTTTTTATGACGTAAAGTTCATTTTGGTGTCTCATTTTGTTTTTTAAAAAATTACACAAATGTATTTTTTTTAAAACTTGTCACACGGTTAGTATACACATTTCTATCAATTTGTATACATTATTGCATTTGTGAATGAAAGTGTTTCCAATAACTTCAAGTCTGTCTCAGTTTTTAAAACTCAGTAGATTCCTCTGAAAAAGTGCTTAAATTTCGCATTTACAGTAATGCTTAATTGCTATTTTCTTAAAAACGGCTTGATCTTTTTCAATGAAAATGTATATTTTGGACGAGGTTTTACTCTTCTTTAATATTATTTAAGGTATATTTCGGTTGTACAATTTGGAAACCTAAAAGGTGAAAAAAAACGTCAAAAAAGTGTACTTAGGACGATGCTAGATGGTAGCTAGCAAGAGAATGGGGCAACACCGTAAAGCCAGTCCGCACCAAGGAAATTAGATAACTTTACCACGAGAAAGTCTGTGCCATTCTGTATCACCTCTGGTTAAGTCCTGATAGCTGATTTATATATTTTTGAATAATGTCTGAACTCTGCTCGTTTCCATCGCCCACAGTTCAGTCGAAATTTGATCTTGTAAGATATGGGAAAACATGCGAAACATACAATAAAAATGAAAAGTAAATGGCTTTTCCAATGCTTTACTTTATTTAAACATATAAGAAGCCTTTATATTCTTAACATTACATTCTACAAAGGTTTGACGTGTCTATTGACGGATTTTTTCTTCGTCTCTTTTCTTTGCAGCTCCTGATATAGCTTTTTCTCCTATGCGCCGTTTGGTGACTCTCTCAGTGGAGTACCCAACAGCCCCATCATGTTGGTCACTGATATCGTTTTCCCATCACTTTTATATCTTGATGAAAAGGCTCACTTTGTTTTTCACTTTCCTAAATTGTCCGGAAAGAATTATAAATGTCTGTTTAAAAAGTGTACCTTTACGCTTATTACATCCCAATTTTTTGAAAGCAACCAACATATTGACAATAAGTGATTGATACTTGTGTTTATAAGCCATGACTGAACATTAACTGCTATTCTATTGTCTTATCTAAATAGCAACATTGCAAACACTTGCGCCTCGAACAAAAACAAACACGGTACTGCTTGTCACACGCAATTCTGACTGAAACCGCCTTGCCATCGATGCACGGTAGTGGAAGGGATCACAATGTAGACATATGTTCCCAAAGCGTATTACCCTCTTTGTCGTCCTAATACTTTATTTTTTAACTTCCTGCATCTCATACGTTTCAGAGTTGCATTTTCTTACATACATGGAAAAAAATGTTAAAATGTGAACAAATGGGGGCATTTACGGCCTATACGGCATTTTTAAAGTTATTTTTGGAATCAGCACACTTAAAACGATAAAAATTAGGTGAAAACACTCAATAAGGTTTTTGGTCGTTGGCCTGTGTAATAGACAGCAAATTATGTGCGAGCGAAGCCATGTCTATTTCATAAGTTATTTGTATAATGCCTATCAGAAAACGCGCCTACTGTTGTTTCAGAGAAAAGCAATACTTTACAGTATTTTCTAATCAAGGATATTGTTTTATTTCAAAATTTACCATTTTAGAATCACTTTTTCGTAAAGGGCGTTTTTTTAACTTTAGTGAACAATGCAAGTGCGGACTATCGGTGAATCTGAATGATGGTTTCCAGCGTTTTGTTGCTGCTGCGGTGAAAATCGTAATGTGCTCGGAAATTTTTAATTGGCTTCGGGAGTCACTCGTCTCATTTACTAGGCAGGATAAAGAGACACAATAACCGCAGTGTGGTATGTGCAGAGTCATTTTGAAATTTCATTGTGATGAGTATTGGCTCGCTGCGCTGCCATTTGTCCCTTACCAAAGCCATTCTGCGGTCGCTCCAACTGCGCTATTTATTGTCCGCCCTTGGAATGGGCACGTCGCTGAATGAACCAACTCTCGTAAGGGAATTGAGCGTGGATCGCATTGAAGAGAGAACATTCACGTCCAGGTGGGGTGACCAGATCTGAGGTCCCAATTTATTACCGAGAGAGAGAAACTCTGGACCCATGGCAAAATCAGGGGAGTTTACGGGGGTCATAGACCCATCCCAGTAAGTTTGTTTATCAAAGTCATTTAACAAGAAGAGCAAAATATTCACGCAAATTAGAGTTAAGTGTCTACACAAGAATAATTAGTGCATTAATTAAACGTGTTCTATTTCACTGGTCTATTGTTGAAATTATCATTACATAGCCTACATGTAAATCATTCAATGTTAGTACATGGAACCACAATGCCGAGCTCTGCCCTGAACGTAGGAAAATGTGAGCCACTTTCCTTTGCTAAATTTCTGTAACGTTTATAAACGAGAATGGTAAGTTATAAGGTTATTTTACAGAACAGAACATGGATTGACTTTGTTTATATGAACGAAAAAGTGGAGAAGCGTGCAGTCCATGCAGGAGTCATTCCACGTCAAATTGCACTCACAAAAAATCTATTTTCTTTTAGTGACTTGAATCTTTTTATGACGTTATGACATGTATTTATTGTTTTCCTTTAATCCTACTCCTTACAAAAATATTGCCAATAATTTTTTCGGAAGAATCCTGTACGCGCTAATGTTTAAACGATTTTCACGCAATTACCATTTCCTTCTGAAAAATACTACACCTAAATTTAACTTAGAAAAGAGTACTTTCATGAGATGTAAATATAAATTTTGTAAGCATATTATTTAAGTATTTAAAATTGATTTTAATTTTTAAAATAAAAGTTTTCACATTAGGCCTACACTTCAATTAAGTTAAATCTAATGTGCTAAACCATCACGTATTTTCTCGCTATTAGTAATGGAATTTAATTTCAACCGAAAGTTAAATAGTTTCACGCAATAGATTTTTTTAAATAAAACTTGAAATAAAAATATATTGCTGGCATTCAATTCATTTTATAAGGTATGCAGTGTATTCACGAAATATGGGATGAGTGTTTAGCCTATCAATTTTAAAGATGCAGAAAGTAAAATAATTAAAAGTTAATAAATAATCCGATATTAATAGCGTTGGTAAACAAATGCAAATAGATAGAACAATATATAAAGTAATTATTAAACACATGTATTGTAATATTCTACAAACATATAAAATATTAGTTTTATTACCGCAACGAAAGGCAGCTCATTATTGCCTTCTGTTATCAGTGCGGCGTTGGAACAATGGGTTACAAGAACAACAATCCATCTGTTCGTTTTCACACTTAACACAAATGACGAATTTAAAATGAAATAATATAAATATAATAAATAATATTAATAATAATAAAATGAAATATGAAATAATAAACAAATTCTAACTTACGCAGCATTTGCGTAGCAACTGTGTAAATTGCGGGCGGGCGACTGAAGGCTAGCAATCTTTATTTCATATTTATTTCAAATAAGTTTTAAATAATTTCTAAAAGATTAATTTATAAACGTATAACCAAATCTCCAATGTAAGAAAGGAACAAAGAAATATGAAATAATATACACATTTTAACTTACGTAGCATCCAACTGCCTCAAAACACTTCTAAAATTACGATTACGAAGCCCAGGATTTTCAGAGCGGGCCATTAAGTTTGACGCCCAGTTACTCTAAAAATATTCATATTTTCGATGATTTCAACTTGATCTTATTTGAAGATCTGTTTTTGATGAACACATTTCATTAAGAAAAAAACATATAATCTTCTTAAAGTTGTAGGAAGACCCCGGAAAAAATTAAATTTTTGCAATTTTTGAAAAATCAGAGTTTTTAACCAACATGAGACTTGCACCATTCTCTCAGACTATCCAAAAACAAAATTTAATCAAAATTGATGGCGCCAATTTTTTGGAAAATTTTGAAAATGTCCGAGGAGCTTCATATAAAGTACCCAAAATTAAAATATTGGGTCAAATTCAAGGAGTACACAGACGTTGTTCTTTTGTGTTCACGCATTTTTAATACTCTCATAAACATTAGAGTAATGCGATTCAAACCCCTAGACTCTGATTTACGTCAGAAATAAAATAAATTTTATGGTTTCATAATCACTGTCAAAGTAGTAACTTGTAACAGCTAACTCGCGTTTACGAGCAGATGCCTTTAAAAACTTCAATATCAGGCCACTGAGCATTAACCTATTGTTCTGGTACCCACAATGACGGATAGAGCGATCTACTATAAACACCAACATGGCTAATCGTATGCTTCACCGGCTTAGCCATTCAGGAATTTCTCGACCTAAAGTCATGAAATAATGAGAGAAAATTCAAGTTTGCGTCGATTTTGCTTAGATACTCCGAGGAAGGTACTCCGAAAGAAGTACAAAATGACTCGACTAGTTTCCTATATAAATTTATTTTGGAAAATAAATGAAGATATGCCAGCAAGTGAAATACGTATCCGAACAAATAAAAACAGTAATCCATGAAGCACCGTTTGAAGCATTAGGTGAAAAGACCAAAAATAAAGGAAAGAAAAACATACGGGTGGAATAAAGATTTAAAGCAAAAGACTGAAGAGAAGAAAGTGAAATATAAAAAATTGCTAAGCTCAGGAGAACCCTGAAGATAGAGCAGCTTGTAGTTATATCAATAGAAAAAAACAAAAGCTAAGACACAAGCTTAGGAAACAAAATGCTCTGAAGTAAATAGGTTAATGGGAAGCAGAAGGTCTAGAGAATCATGGAAAACAATAAAAGAACTAAAAACAAATGTGTCTTGTAAATTCAGAATGTCACCAATCAATATTTAGCAGTAGGAGGTACATTTTCAAGAACCTCTAAGAGAGGATAGAGCGGAATACAAGTACATCAGTTATAATGCAGATAATGAACAATACAAGAAGACATCCCAAAAATAACTCTAAAAGAATTAAATAGCGCTCTGAGAGGGATAAAAAGATAATATATTCCCAGACCCAGGAGGGATACCGGTTGAACTGTTGAAACACTGTCACACTATTGTAAAACTATTTAATAAATGTCTCGTAGATCAAGAAGAAATTCTTCAAGAATGGAAAAAAGCAGCAATTATACCGATTTATAAAAAAGGCAATAAGGAAAAATGCGAAAAGTATAGAGGAATTAGTGTCACGAGTTCAATTAGTAGACTGTACGGGCGAATAATTAAAGGAAGTATTGAGTCAGAGATATAAAATCTGGACGAACAAAGCGATTTTACCGCTGGCCGTTCAAGTGTAGATAACATTTTCTGCATTCAACAAATTTTAGAAAAAAGAAAAGTCTGTGCAGACTCGGATCTATTGTTTGTTGACCTCCAAAGAGCATATGATAGCATTCCCATTGGCAGACTTTTAAAAATTTTAGAACAAATATGTAATTTTAAATTAGGTAACACCATTAAGGGAAAAACAAAGACAGTAAAGGTCTTGTGAAAGTAAACGAACATATATAAGATTTTATAATAATTTCTAAAGGATTAAGGCGGAAGTGCTGTATATCCCCAACTCTTTATAAATGTTCATTTTCAAAGCTGAAAGAAAGGAGGAGGAAATGCAATGTAATGGGAATACAAATTGGAGAATCAACTCTGGATTTTCTACTTTTCGCGGATGATCCAGTCATCATGGCTGAGGATGAGCAGGATATTAACTATATGTTTAGAAAATTAAAACAATAATTTGGGGACAGGAATGGACGGCGACCTACGAGTGGATAGATAAGGCTGGAACCGCAAAAGAAGAGGCAACCGCTGACCCGCCGATAAAATAAAAGTAAGTACCTTCACTGCCGATTGAATGCAAATTGGAAAGCACGAAACGGATTCAATTCAGTTTTAAACGGACGAAATAATTATACGAATAAGAAAATGTATAATGTATGTATGTATGCAGGTAGTAACTTTAGCACCTTATGCTGTTTTTGAACGATGATAAACTAAAAAAATATATAGTTCCATTTCAAAACAACAAAGTTATCTCAGTATCTCCTCAAATACGAGTAATACAATCGAAACAAATAAATGTATCAATTAGCCCCATTCCCTCATGCACTTTCGTGAAAACTGCATTGCATAACTTCAACCATTCAAAAATTACAGGAGGTGCTAATGTTACGTGACTCAACTGTGTGTGTGTGTGTGTACTACACTACCACATATTCCGGGAGACCGGTCGGGAACTTAGAGCTTGTCCCGGCTGGGGCGGTGCCCTGCTGGTGGGAGTTCTGTTTAGGGGGAACCCCGCTAGCCGACGGTAGGTCGGCGCCGGATCTCGCCATCCAGCGGGGGAAGATCACCGCCATCTCCCGAGAAAAAAACATGCAGTACACTCACGGGACTAATGACCAAAGCAGTTGACGCGCCCGGAAACACGAAAAAATCAAATCACATTCTAAATTTGCAGTTTAAAATGCAAAGTTAAAAGAGTTATTCACGAATTGAAAATATACCATTTTAAATTTTTGGGTCATGATAGCTTTTCTGAGTTGCAATGTTGTTTTTTTTAATATTTTTATTAATAAAATTATGTAAAGGTAGGTACTTCGTTAATTTAGAAGGTCACACTCGAACTCGAATTGGAAGGTTGCTAACATTTACAGTTGGGTGGAAGAATGACTAAACTATCTGACAATTATAGTATATTGTTCTATCGACACAAAATTTAAATATACAAAAAAACAGAAAACACGATATGCAAATTCATAAACTATTTTTTTAAAATACTTAAGGATTTAATTCTGAAGAAATACAATACAATCGTAACTTCCGTTATTACGATCTTTCCAAGAACGTGCAAACCTTCCGGCATTGTATTTCTGAATCATGAGAAATTGTTGTTCATTAGAGGATTCCTCATACGAATGTAAGCGGACATGTAAGGTATAAGGCTGAATTTTAAAAAAGGATAACATCTCAACATATGATAACTCCCGTTTCTCATGCTAATCAAAATTAACGAAATCAATAAAATAACAAGTTATATTTTTGAATTTCAAGCCCCTTGCATTTTTTAGGATTTAAAGCCTACAGATTTTAGGTATGGTAAATATGAAATATCGGTCTCAGCCTATGAATTGAATAAATTCAGAAGTGTTTGCTTTGGAATCAGGAACAAAAGACATAAAAACCTAAAAATCGTAGCGCTACTCATATTACATTTTTATCTTATCATTCTGCGAACGTATTTACCGTACATCTGAATTTTCTCGACCGCTATGCTTTAACTTCAAGTCGAGCATTTCTCCCCTTGGATAGGGGATTAATAACAGGCAAGAAAGGTGAGCAGCTTGTGGTTGCGGATGAGTGGCAACTCGTAATTGAAGAGACTCTCATCATGGATCCGCTCCGCTGAGGAAATATGAATGCTGACTCCTTCACGTTGCGAAAGAGATCTAGACAGCCCTTGTGGAGCAAATCAATTATCAAATGTAAATTACGAAAAGATAATACAATTTGTGTAACTTTTTTCTTTACAATTGGCTGTACAAATCTGATTGTAACAAAATAAATAACATCTGAAGTGATCAGTGTATAATTTTGTTTCATTCTTAGTTTTTTGTAGTTTTATATTTATTATATAAATTTAACTCATATGAATTATTGTCATAAAAATATGCGGATTTTTAATGAAGTACCATACTTTTTGACGGTTACTGAAATTTAAAAAATAGTAAAATAAATCCGACAATGTCTGTTTGTTCGTCCGTTTGTTCGCTTGTAAACTACACGCTACAACACTAGCTCCTAAGCAGTACAAAGTTTTTTTCAAAAAAACTTACCGATTGTTTTCCTGGACTAGATACCTAGTTACTGGACTATTTGGATTTATAAAATATTGCTAGTTGGAGTAATAATTTAGATGATATCGTATCGTTAAATTGTTTGATTTTTCTTTCCTTGGCGGAAGTAATGGCAGTAGCTAAAACTGCAAGTCTCGGGTATCGTTGTTTACAACTTGTCTGCTGTTCTAGATTTTTCACAACTGTTCTAGATTTTTCTCGATAATAGTAAATGAAGTTTAAAATAAACGATACTGGATATCTCTGATAAAATGTGAGTTTATTGCTATAAAACTGCATTATCCGCATCGTTGTAACTTATTTAAAAGTCAACTTTTTTCATGCGAATGCAACAAAATTTACCGACAAGAAAACCGTCTTAAATTAATTTTTAATTATAGCATTAATAACTCTACAAACCTTCTACAAAACTAAACTTTTTTCTTTCACAACAACCAAAATAACAGATTCTAGAAGTATTTTCCATACTGAATTCAAATATCATTTCAGTTTTTCTCTATCTGGCAGAAGGTTTGTGTGATATTCGTTCGAACTTTTTATATTTTTTAATAAAATCAGTTACTAGCTACAGAGACATTTTAACACTATTGGAGACTCTTGGGCCTAGGTTAATTTGGGAGCCCCTATTCTTAATGTCATCGATTCCCCCAATTCTGATGCTGAATTATAAAGAAAATCCTATCAATTCACATTCTATTTTGTACTTTTTAAACATATTTTGAAAGTATTTTTTGAATAATTTAGAAATAAATAATTTTTTAAGAACTATCGGGGCCCCTGGGCATGGGCCCTTCGGGCCCGTGCGTTAAGACCGGCACTGACTAGCTCTCCAACTGTAAATGATATACTGCTCGTCCTGTCTTACATTCTGACTACTCATTATGAACCTAGAACGTGGTAATGATTTTTGGGCATATTCTGTATTTGAAACAGTCTATCAGCATAGGAAGTGAATTTTGAAAGAGTTATTACATCCCATAGCTTTATATGAATGCAGAAGATCAGTCACTATGTCCGATTCTTTTCTGCTTTATGGTTTCCAGAGAAGTTGCAATATAAAGTTTAGAAAAAACTGCCAGGTTGCTTTTTCCAGGGTATTTAACAGTTCTTCAGAATGTTCATCAACCATTAACCACCGCATTTGTGGCCTTCTATCAGTTTAGCATTACTTACTTTGGGAAATTTCGATTTCAACTACAAGAAACCATCAGAAAGTTTCCCAAAGCTTTTAGAACAGTTCTCATTCCTTCTAGTTTAATATGCAACGGAAGTAAATATATTTTTCGGGATTTTCTTAATGGACATGTGGCATATTTTTTTGGTTAGGGATACGAGATTCCTTTAATATTTGTAAAATAGAAATAATCACTTTGGTGTCTCCAGAATCATAAGAAAGCAAATGGCATATGATGTGTACCATTTTTTCTATCAAGACAACAATATTAACAAACAAATCATATATTTGGGACCCAGCTCTTTACAAAATCACGAAAATGTCTGTCACTTTTTCGCAAGTGGCGTTAAATTTCGCCTCTAAACCTTTTAAGTCAGCTCACCAGAAATACAGCAGAAATTCTGCATAATTTACACACCTTGGCATGATGAAAATACAAAACCCAGCTTATAGAGTACACTTCGAAACCCAAAGGAAGGAAATATATCACTAGTGATATTCTGAATACATATCTCAATACTGATACACCACAATGTCAGAGTAACTGGTCTGAACATACCAAATCATGAAGGAACCTGCCATGCAGGCATTGCCCGTTGGCGTTTTAGCATGATATTACATATAATTTCCTTAAACACAGCTTAAATAAAATTGCTACATAAAAGGAAAAGGTTCCTATGACAGGCCAAAAGAAATGTTAAAATCCGATTTTAAAAAGTAGCTGTCACAAAAATCTGTGCCGGATGGACAAATTCTGAATACATATCTGAATTCAGTATGAAAAAACGCTCTAGATTCACTAACCAGATTTCGTGTAAAGTAAACCTTGTCGATCAGAGTAATTCAATTATGTTAATATTTAATTTACATATTATGATCTCAGAATAGAAAGTCCTTTTAAAATAGAATTAGTAAAAAATGTAACAACAAGACCGTAAAATGTAAACTACAAGACTGTATAAACTGCATTCAAGGAAAAGGACTTCAGCTCTTTGACGTAATGTTCGCAACGTCCGCGGTGCACATCTCATTGGTCGCTGACTGCCCGCCCGCGCCGCTGGCTCTCGCGCGCTCTGCCGGCCAGTGAGGCGCCGTCGAAGCCGCCGGGCGTCCTCGGCGCAGGCGGCGGTGGTGGGGGCGAGGGAGCGGGGGCGGTTCAAGGGCGAGAGGAGCGGTGGAGGTTCCGGTACCAACGTGTACCAGGCGCCGCGCATGATGCAGACCGTGCGTGGATACTTGGTGGCGCCATCCTCTGTTTCAAAATGGACGACTTATTTGTAAGGAAGTGCATCTGATTTGCTCGTGAACACCGAGTGCGTCTTTCTTCTCGGAATTCCAGGAAATGAGCTTCTTCTTAGAAATGTTAAAAGGATACGATTTAAGATACCTAGGTTGCAGCTGTGCCGACGATGAGGCCGCAATTTCCGTTTGGAACCTGTTTCAGTACAATATTTTTTCTTGACACGATTTGATTAAATTGTTTGTCGATCCTCGGTTCTTCGAGGAAATATGATTCATAGCGAAGGTTGGTTGACCACGACGAATTCATACAGAACATTTCAGTTCAAAACAAACAACTTTTGATTCCTACTTTTCGTTTTTTACTTATATTTAGATCCCAGATCACTGGATTTAGAGCTTCTAAAATTGTTCTTCCTTTAATGAGTTTCACATACCTTTCCATAAAAACCCTGTATCCCCATTGTTGTTCCCATGTACTTTATGTCTTCTGCTGTTCTTATTATTTCTCCGGTTTCCATAGACAATCCATCATGTGTATTGCCTAGTGACCAGTACACTGTTTTTTTCTAGGTTGAGGCTTAGTTCCCAATTCTCATAATCTCTTTTCATCTTCCTAGTCATATATTCAACATCTTCCTGTTCTTGCGCCATCAGTACCTGATCATCAGCGAATTTTAGGGTATAGTGTTGTGTTATCAAGTTGTATTCCCATCCCAGAATATTTTCTTTTCCATAGCTGTAACACCGCATTAACATATATTTTAAAGAGGGTAGGTGACAAACAGCATCCTTGTCCTTTTGATATAGGAAATGTTTGGGTCATCTGTTTTCCAACTTTCACTTTTCCCTTTTGATCTATATGCAGTTCCTTCGCCGCATTTATTAAGATTTTATTTACATTACTATTATTCATAACTTCCCATAACTTTATGACTTGCACACTATCATAGGCCTTTGATATATCAAGGAAGACCATATGATGTTCTCTACTTGTTTGCCATTTCTTTTGCATCACCTGGAACAGACAAAAGCATGTTATTCCTCTTCTATTAATTAACATTCTTCTATGCATCTTACTGATCGTGTTTGTCACTGCTATCTCTTCTATAATTTTCACACAAGTCTTTCCTTCCTTTCTTATACATTGTTGTTATATAAGCGAGTTTCCAGTCTTCTGGCACATCGTCTTTATTTATACACCTATTAATTAGCTTCGTCATCATCCGCACTTTGGTGTTCTATTCTTGATCAATTTGCTTGGGATTTCTCCCGGACTCGCAGCCTTACCGCCTTTCACTTCTTTGATACATCTCTTAACCCTCTTTTTGGTTACTGTGATTTTTCTGGTCGGATATATTTTTCCATTTCTGTAGTTCCAAGAATATCAGATCTTCCTTCATTTAATAATTTTCTAAAGTACTCTTCCTATTACTTACAGGTATACTCTGTATGCAGTTTTTTTCCATTTTCTGTGATTTGACTTGTTTTATGAACTTCCAAATTTCGCTTGTTTTAGTTCCACCTATATACATTTCTACTTCTTGACATTTTTCTCCGATAATTGTTTTTCTTTTCTTATCATGTTTCTAACTCAATTTCGTTGGATTTTATATTCCTCCATTCCTCCATAATTTTATATTTCTTTCCGCTTTCTTGGTACTCAACCATTTTTCATTCTTCATCTTCTTCTCCTCTATTTCCCGCTCCAGATCTTGAGTAATCCGACAGATCTTCCCTCTCTTTTTCTTATTTACAGGTATTTCTCCAAGTGCTTCGTTACCGCTTGATGTGACTATCTTTGAGGAGTTCATATATCTCTTTATTTTATCCAACTATGTCTTCATTCAGTAAATTATCCAATTTGTCTTCAAATAAATATCTTATACATGGTATTGATAGACCCTTTATATTATATTTCCTACTTTCACTATTTACATTTTTGCTTCCTTATGTTCTCTGATCTCCATTTCCTTTTGTCTTATAGGTGGAAACATAATTTTAGCATTTACCAGATAATGGTTGGATCTACATTCTGGGCCTCAGTGTGCCCTGACGTCCATTACTTTATCAGTTAAATAATGTCTAATGAATATGTAATCGATCACAGACCTCTTTTCTCTTCCTCAGCTTCCCAAGTGATCGTATGCTTACCTTTATGTTGGAAGTGACCGTTTCTAATTGTAAGTTCATGCTGTTCACATAGTTGAATCAATCTTCTTCCATTCGAATTTTTCACTCTTCTCCATGTTGTCCAACGACTTTTGAGCTCTCAGATTTTCTCAGCCTAGCATTAAAATAGCCCAATAAAATAAGTTCTCTATTTACCCCACATTCACTGATTACCCCATCTATTTTTAAATAAAAATCCTCTAAAACACTAGTATCTTCATTTTCATTCAGCGCGTACACTCCAAGAATCGTAATTTTGTATCTAAACCTTTCTAAATTTACTTAAATCAGCATCTCGTCTACAGCTTTCCCAACTTTTAATATGGTTTCTGAATTTATTTTTTATGACTATGGAAATTCCTTTACTACACCTCTCATCTTTTGGTACTCCACTCCGTGTATGAACATACGGTCCAATCTCAGTACCCAAGCTCTTTTTCCTTGTCTCACTTAAACTTGCAAAAACCATATTTAAAGCTTCCCTTGTTCCAATATTATTAACCATTTCCTTTGCCTGGTCGTCTTCGCTTGCCGTCTTTTGATTAGGCCTTTCAACATTTATAGTTTTTTTTTACATGGAGGATGAGGAGCTGGCCAATCGTCCCAGCCTCCTACTAAGAGGACCAGGATTTTTTTAGGGTTTACTCCCCTTGGAGGCTGGCTTCATCGTGCGTCCTGCCCAGATCTCTTTCGGAATCTCCTAGTTCCGTTGGCAAGATAGCCAGTGTCCTTCATCCCTAGGTGGAAATGTAGGCTAGGATTTCTGCCTAAATCTTCGAGGTATCTTCGTCGTTCCAAGATCCTCTTCAGCGCCCTGTACCAGATGCTCTCTTCTTGTGCCCTAGTTCTCTTCTGGAGTACTTCTTCGTGTCTGACCCCTCCCCATTGACCTGTCCGGCAAGGGAGGCCCAAACAGTAGCGAGGCTACCGCCAGCATAGCTTTCAGGATCATGGGGGTACTCAAGGTCCACCACCAACGTCAAGGTCATGTACTCCCTAGGTATAGAATATATTTTATTTAGGATAGAATCTCTATATTCAATATTATAGTTGTAGGAAGACGCCAAAAATATTTTGAATTTTTCTAATTTTCGAAGAAGCAGCTATTTCGACGAAAATGAAACCTGCGCCATTCTATTAAGCGACTATTACCCTATCCGAGGACAAAGTTTAATCAAAAAATTGGAGCCATGTTTTTGAAAACTTTGAAAACGTTCGAATGGCTTCTTGCAAAGTACCTCCGAAAATTAAAATACCGCTTTCATATTCCAGAGACCGCGACATCAACCAGAACGATTGGGGAATATCAATTTTGGAGAAAATCGGCTAAACGATTTATACTCTAGTGTTGGGCACAAACGGACAGACGTTTTGCCGTCAATTGATTTTTCGGTATCAAGGTCTCACAAAACATGAATTCTGGCTGCACCACGTGTTAGAGAATGTTTTGCTATATTTAGCAACTGGATTTATCCACTTTTTCATTACAAGGGCCCGGCAATAAGTGTGTTTGAGTCGAAAATTCGCCGGTTGCCGGCGCACGATTACAATATTTTCTTTTCTTACGTTAATGAAGACGCGAAAGTAAAAATATTTATTGCAAAATATCTGTTACTGAAGAAGTTGCAATTCAGTTGGATACGCCCTTGCCCAGGAATACCGTGGTTTTCGCAGTGAAGCATGGAACCATTCAATTCATGCACCAAGGGCGTTATAAGATTGTTAGTGATTCCGGGCGCGTCAACTACTTTGGTCATTAGTACCGTAAGTGTAGTGCGTGTTTTTGCTCGGGAGATGGCTGTGGTCTTCCTCCGCTGGATGGCGAGATCCAAAGCCGACCTACCGTCGGCTAGCGGGGTATTCCCTAACCAGGTATCTCCCATCAGCGGGGCACTGCCCCAGCCAGGATAAGCTCGAAGTCCTCGACCGTTCTCCCCGCATGTGTGGTAGTGTAGTGCGTGGTAGTGTGTATGTGTGTAAGGGTGATGTATGTGTGTAAGGGAGATGTATGTGTGTAAGGGAGATAGGACAAGGAAGAGGTAGTAAAGATCGCGCACGGTCCGAGGCCCGTTTGTTAGGATACTGCTCCGCCATTCGCCTGGTGTTGATCGTAGAAACCACGGAAAACTACCGATCAGAGCAGCCGGCCGCTAGAATTCTCGTCCAGACAGTGACTGAATTCGATTTAACTGACAAGCTAGTGTCGAAAATCCTGTCACTGTCGGGACGCGAACCTAGGACCTCCCGGTCAGAGGGACTGCAGTGACATCAGTTATGCTCTGAGCCGTCTCTCCAGGTGGCTTTATGGGGTTCTAATGATCGAGCAGTGACAAAATGACAAGCATCAATAGATGCTTGTCAGTAAATTTTTACTTTGTAGAAGGTGATCCAAATGCGAGCCGGTAGAAAGAGTTTGTAATTGGACGCGAAATAAAACCTTACAATCAGAATAAAAATGTTTTTTTTTTTTTTTTGCAAAATACTACTATAACCAATACTATTTGTGCTCTCTCGAATACATAGCTTGTACTGCAAAACATCGGGCTCAAGACTTCGGAGGTCTCTGATACGAAAAAAGTGTATTGTTACAAAACATCTGTGCGTCCATTTGTCACAACTAAGTATTAAATATAATGAAGTTCGATATTCCTACTGTAGTGCCATTGAAGCTAGAGCATCCTCAGAAAATATTTTATAGGGTTTGAAAGTTAAAGACAAACCTTGTATTTTTTTAATTTAAATATTACTTACAATTCGTGGGGCATCTTCTTAAATTATAATATTGAAGATTGAAATTTTCATAATGAAATCTGTTCCTTCGGATCTTTAAACAAGTTCTTGTTCAATTTTTCGAAAATAAGTCGTTTTCGTGTAGTTTAGCGCGAAATATGGCAATTCAAAAAAAATTAACATTTTTTTCTCAAAAACCACTCCATATGTTTTCCTTAATTTTTTACACGGGTAGAAACGATGCTTAAAAGAATGGCAGGGGGCCAAATTTTCCTTGAACATATGGAATTTTTCAAGACTGAAAAAAGCGAGAAAGTATGTGCTGTTGTAGAACCAGTCGTTTAGTACGGTTGTGGGAACTCATGGCCCTTCCAGGCTTTGATTACGATTACAGGTCGAAAATCGCTCCAGAGGCGAGCAGTCGGTTCGGAAGGGTAGGTTCGGCCGGGCCAGCTCTGCCGCGCCGTATGCCGGACGAGGGGAAGTTATGAAGCCATATTCCAGCAGGCGTTGTGAGGTCGGCAGCCAAGACAGTTACGGCACAGTAAAGGCAGTTGCTCGCTCTCCTGTACAACCGGCGTGGCAGTAACATCATCCGGAGAGCGTGATATGTACAAATTCCGGCTGTTCTTTCTCCTCATATCTTGTCTCTTGTTTCCATACACCAAAGAATAATGGACGTTTACTGAAGACGTAGAGAGTCATGATACGCGAAGCGCAATTAAATCACAAAAGTTCGCCTTTATTTGTTCATTTGCTTTTAGAAATCGAATGATAACTTATCAATTACCTTTTCTCAAGTTTCAGACGCTCTCGTTTATGAGATCCAAGTTAATTTTAAGGCCCGAAATTTGAGAAAGAAATGTATTGAATAAAACTAAGGAACATAATTTTTATTTGTTATAAAATTCATACAACTTATGAGAACTATCCAATTTCCAATCCATTAGCTTATCGTCGTCTATGTCTGATGAATCACAAAATGTGTCTTCCGACATTGAATGACATAATTAATAACCTTCTATTCATAACTTTCATGTGTCTTTTCGAAAGTGTGGGGTGTGAATGCATGCTCATGCTAGTTTATTCCGTTTCATGAACATGAAACACCAATTCGCTTTCCTTCAAAATAAGTAACTCACACGTGAATGAGTAACTGTTTGTGGATACAGGAATTCAACTTGCCATTGTTTCTTCAACCCTTTTCTACAATTTCCTCTCTAAATCAGATCATTTTGACAACTGGCCTTTCTTGGTCTTTTTTTGCCGAAGCCTAGCGTTTACAGTGAGGGTTGTTTTCCTGTGCCCATCTCGTTTAAAAAAATTCTTTATTTATAATTTCAGTAATTCCTTTCACTTTTCCAAAATAGATCATTTTTCAGTTTCAATTGAAGACCTTTCTAATCCATATCGTGGTAGAACGTGTTCATCGAAACTTAATATACCAGTAAGAAGAATGAAACACTGAGCGGAAAGGCAAGAGGGAAATGTATGTAAAATAATACAAAATTGCCCACAAAAAACATCTAGAGGGCGGACAGATGAGATAAAGTATATTACCACATACTGAAGAACAGTGATTAGTGCAAGCAAGTAAAGTAGAATTTAAAACTGGTAGAGCAACAGAATGGCACAGACTTTCTCTATTTGTTTTCTATTTTCTTTGGTCTAGGCAAGCTATTCGAACTTATCATTTACTGTTGCCAGGTGCGATCTATCGCGCCCCGAGTACACGTTTTTGAAATTTTCTCAATTTTTCGGCTTCCTAATACTAGAACTGAATGAAGTATTAAAAAGATTAAAAAAGAATAAAACGTAAAAAAATCGCCGCTAATGTAAATATTAACGACGTGAGAGTCAAGCAAAATAAATTACATTTTTGTAGGTTTTGAAAAAACAAAAATTTAGAGCAGAATGTCATTTATGTCATCTCATAGAGTTCATTTAGCACGGACGGTAGATAGACGGACGTTTTGAAAAAATCAAAAAAAAAAAACAAACTATTTCGATATCAGGGGATCCCAAAACGTGTATTTCCTTTGAAATATCGAAATCGATTTTCCGCAGCATTTCACAAGTTTCTCTATACTACGTATATTAAGAATATATCCGTCCGTATACGTACGTATACGAGAACGTAACTAGTGGTGCTATATTGTAGCACAGACTTTCTCGTACTAGTTAGTTTCCTAATTTCTTTGGCCGGGGCTAGCTTTCCGGTCGTGCCCAATTCTCTTGCCAGCTGCCATCTATCGCCGCCCAAACAATTTTTTTCACATTTGCTCTTTTTTTCGGATTCCAAAAGGCCGAAAAGAAAAACTACTTTAGGAATATTATAGAAGAGTAAAAATTTCTCCTATATGGAAATTTTTGTTAACAGATTTGGAGCGTTTTTACGAAAATAGCGTTTAAGGGTTATTGAAAATGCGAAATTTGAAGCTCCCTTTCATAGAACACTAATGTGTTATCGAAAGTCATTTGAAGCTCGTCCTCTCGCAAATGCAGAATTACAAAATGCTCAATATGGGCAATGGCGTGAGTGATATTTAAAAACATTACATTTTTGTAATTTTTGAAAACAACAACACACAAAAAAAAAAAGAATACAGCGTAATGAATTTTTATGTAATCTTAAACAGTGCAATTAGCACTATCGTACGAAAATTTGATAAAAAAGTGGAGTCAATTTGGGCGTTTGAGTGTTTCTGAAAATGCAGAATTTTGAGCTGTTTCCCCGAAACTTTTGAGCTTTTGAGATACTTTATGTGGCATTACTTAAAGCTCTGTACTCAAAATTCAATATGTGTACAAATTGCCGTTAATGTAAATATTAACAAGGTGAAAGGATAGTCAAAAAATTACAGTTTTATAATTTTTGAAAAAAGAAAAGAATAGCAATATGTTTATGTCATCTAATAGATATATCTACCAAAAGTTTAGAGAAAAATGTAGCAATTTTTGAGTAAATTTTGTTTTTTTAATTGTACATATTGCGCCCAAAATTGGATTTGATTAAAGGATGGAATTCTGGTGGAAAGGTATGAGGGGGAAGCCAAGTCAAGGAGTTTAAGTTTATCTTTCGGGAATCTTAATATAATTCGCGGTCTGCAATTGTTTCTTTCTAGGTTGAATATTGCTGGCAAGATTTTTTAATGTCATCTTGAATCCTGGTATGTCTAATTCCCGTCGGATTTGATAGTTGGGGATGAACATGGCGCGTTTAGAGTTATCCTCAGCTACTTATTTTGGAGAACACTAAGTCTGTTAATGGTTCTTAAGCAGCACCACCCATACTGAGCATGTGTAAGTCATTGTTGGTAATATAACTGACTTAAATATTAATAGTCTGTATTCTAACCTCAAAGGTGAACGGAGACTTATAATAGGGGATAAATTGGATATTTTGATTTGGGTTATGTCAATGACTGATTAAATGGGATTTCCAGGTGAGTTTTTATCGAAGAATATTTAATAGGGGAGGTTGACTATGGGATTTTATTTCTTCGATTATGATTTCAGGAGGATTTTTGGGACGGCGGAGTGTAAAGAGTTTGCAGATACTCTTATGTGGATTAATTATAACTCTCCAGTTCTGAGTCAATTCTACATAGTTATTTACGCTTTCTTGTAGGTGATCTTTAGCC
This sequence comes from Teleogryllus oceanicus, assembly GCA_964035755.1. Lineage (NCBI taxonomy): Eukaryota > Metazoa > Arthropoda > Insecta > Orthoptera > Gryllidae > Teleogryllus > Teleogryllus oceanicus. Next base: position 13,693,036 of record CAXIVR010000003.1, read on the forward strand.
ACTAATATATCGGAGTTATGTAGCGTAAATTGCTACATCATCAGCGTATAATGCTATGTTAGCGTCTCCTTCACATGGAATGCCGTGGCAGTAAATATTGAATAAAGTAAGTGAAAGCGCTGATCCTTGAGGAATGCCTGCGTTGATTTGGAATATTCTTGATGTTACATTGTTGATTCGAACTATAAATTCTCTGTTGTAGATGAAACTTGTTAACACTTTGATTAAATGATATGATAAAGAATTAATTCGATCTAAGGCCATCCGATCATGTAACTACTCTCTCAGCCTGAATCAGTGAAAAACTACCGATTGACTATTCACTGATTGTGTCAGTTATAACTCTGCCACTGGAAATCAGTTAATTGAACTGAACAAATCAGTGAAAAACGGGTCCACGTTTTGAATCAGTAAAATCTGCGCCAACTAATTGAACCAGTGGAATAAATATTGTGACATACCCATTTGTCACATTAAAATAAGTTAACATTTATTTGTAGACAATATGGTGGAACATGCATTACGAAATATCACGAGAGCTAGAGCTTAGCAACGACCGTGAATAAACAATGTAGTTTTTGTTTTTTGTAAATGCATTAACGGTTCTGGATGCCGAAAGTAGAAAATTTAGGATTGGGCGAAGAAGTTTAGACGGTCAGCTACACCAAAATATAACAAACGTATGGATTGGCTGGGTGAGAGAAGGACGGTCAAATGTTATGAAAAAAATGAAGGTAGTTTAATACGAAGTCTTCGAGGGATGAATCATGCAGGAAGACTTCAGTCTGCTCGGAAACGCGCTTCTGAACTGATCGTAGATATTTTCATGTGGAAGCAATATTGAAGTATAAATTGGAACTTTGTCGGGAGTGGTAATCGAGTTCGGGACTATGTCATAGGACGTAATCGGGACTGATAATTTTGATAGTTGGAGACCAGCTTGGATAGGGGCAGGAGAGAATTTCTTGGAACTTTGGACTACGGCAAGATCGCAAGATATTTCGACTGAGAAGTCTACGAGGGACATCAACGAAGAAAAGATAAGTTAACCGCGGTATAAATTGTAAATTGAAAGAGATCTTGATCAAAGGCCTAAAAAAATTGTAAATTCTCTAAATTGTTGCTAAAAAGGCAAAAATAAACTTTGTTGAATTTTGTTCTTTAGAAAAGAAAGTGATTTTTCATTTAGTCAATCCAAACAGAAATGAACTAGGAATAGAAACATTATATTTCAGATTCCCAGCTGCGCTGTATAGTCGGCGGATCCTATAATCCATTATAGAGGTAATAAGGATTATATTATATCGTGACCCATTGACCCAGCAAGCCGGACGCTAAGATCTTTAGCAGATATAAATGTAGAGAGAGGAAAATTTTGTAATATCTCAATATAGCTGTTGCAATCACTGAAAGTAAGGCTTCACTTTTTTGAATCAGTGAAGTATCACATTGCTTCTCGTGTACTGTAATGCACAAACCCAAAAATCCTACTACTGAGATATCACTATCCTTAAAAAAATGCTTGAAAAACATAAAAATTTAATAAATACAATTCAATAAATTTATATCTGTATTTGAAATATTTTTCCCTTGATTTCTCAATAGTAGGATGTTTGGGTTTGTGCAGTATAGTATAGGGGTAGCGACATATTGTATAAAGAAAGTCAAAGTTAATTAGGCACAAATATATTGAAAGATTTTATGGTAAAAATTATCTACTTGAACAGTAATGCAACTAACTACAAAACATATTAATAGACCTATACATATTATGGCAATAGCGGAATCTATAAACATTTATTGTCTTCAACACCACCACCAGTGTGGCAGTCGTCGGAAAGAATGCTCTTTCGAGCTTTGAATATCTCAGGGGGCAGGATCTTTAGGGTATGAGAAAGACACACCCAGACACAATGAGGTAAAACAGTGTCCTTAAAATGTGTGTAAAATGTGTAATGCGTGAATGTGAATGTGTAAAACAATATTCTTAAAATATTGCACAAATCAACCGTTTTACACTGTCACAAAATAACAGAACAAAAAAATACCCAATTGCTGGCTGTGCGTTTGAACGCATGCAAACCACTAATGGTGAGACCTCTTAGAGAAATTCCCAAAAGAAATATTTCTTTACGGTCCCACTCCCGTGCACGGAGTTCTTGCTTGACCAATACTAGTGAATGAAATTTAATTATTTTTTTTTACACTTCGTGAATTAATTTACCAGCACACATTATTACAGGTCTTACTGTTATTCACAATACGAAATTTCGAACATTCAAATTTTAGTATTCTGGTTTCTGGTGCCAACACTACCTTTCTAGTTCCTGTCTCCCATCTCAGTTTTATGCAAATTTGGAAATTCAGCCGTGCCGCCACTCGCGTTCCTGCAACGTAGCCCGCTTCGATGCTGCTCTGAAGGTCACGCAGTCTCCTTCGCGCCTGCCACCAGATCCAGGAACCAGCCTTCTTAACGCCCAGCACCAGCTCCACGGTCCAGCCTTCTTAACGCCCACCACCAGATCCACGGTCCAGTCTTCTTAACGCCCACCACAAGATCCACGTCTCGTCTATCTTCGCCCGCCTTATTGCCCAGTTCCGCAAGCACAGCCACTATTCTGATTCGTTCTAAATTTCACAGTTCTTACTGCAATCTCCTAGAATGTTCTCCTTACACCACGTAGCCTCGCTACTCTATCATTTCCCACTTCCTAACACCTACAGAACTACGGCTTCTCTCCCTCAACTATTCCGCTACCTTACTCGACTTCTCACCTCGGCGTCTCACACAAGAAGGGACCTTTTCCTCGCTGCTCCGCCGTTTAAATGTTGCTGTGACGTCACGGTACAACCCTACTGCGCTGCCCATATTGCGGAAGTGCACCGCCGCCGCTCTTCAGGCCGCAACTAACAGGTAGCGACCTTTTCGATCAGTAACCGCCGTTCTGTTTTACCTTCGCTCTCCACGTCTCCGCCGACGCTGCGTGGGCATTGTGGGGTTTGTGGAGACGCCTCAAACACCACAGTACGTATGTACACATGTATACATACACACACTATATATACACACACACACACATGTGTGTGTGTGTGTGTGTGTGAAGAAAACAAAGTGTCGTTTCCTAAAAATTCGGATCTGCCATGCTACCGAAATAATGTCTGTTACATGAAACCGTAGTGAAGGAAAAATTTGCAATTTCGCAACTACTACATAGAAGACATTAGAGGGAAAAGTTGAAATTCTACACCGAGTACCTCAGATGAAAATCGAGAAACTTTAAAGAAAGTTGTAGAAGATAAGCAACAATTATCGGAAGTAAACAACGAGAAAAATTGCAGATAATTTTGCATCATCGATATATTTATGGAAGAAACAGAAACACATACCAATGGACAAACAAGTTTCAAAAAGAGTGAACGCTGTTTTGTGGACGAGAAATTCTAAACTTTTTCCTTGACAATGCAAGCACAGATTGGTACCCAAGTATTATTTTAAAAAATATAGTAGAATGAGAATGGAACAATTGAAAAGACGCAAGCATAAAAGAAATCTGAGCTGTACTAGAACAAGGACAAAAATGGGGATAAGCCAGTGGCATATTTTTCGAAAAAACAAAAAAGAGGGAAGCTCAAAGGAAAAAAAAGCAATTCACCTCGAGTGCTCAGCAATAAAAGAGGCTGTAACATATTGGCTATTGGAAGAGAATTTTGTTACACTCCAATCAAACTTTAAAAAAATTGAAATATAAAAGCAAGAATAGATGAAGAACTGAGTGAATTGATATACTATCTGTTCCAATACAATTTTAAAGTTAAATATAATCCTGGAAAATTAAACCAAGTGGCAGACTATTTAAGCAGGCATCCAGTTTTAGAGCCTGATGAAAATTCAGACGACATTAAAAATTGTAAACCGAGGGAACTTAGAATATAAAAAAGGATCAAAGAAGATGTACAGAACTACAAAACGATAAAAAACTAATATTAAAAAATGACAAAAATTAAAAAGAGAAAAAATCTCCGAAGAATTTAGTAAAATATTACTGAAATGTGTACACAATAGTTATTGTCAGCTGGGAAGAGCGCAGATAAAGTAACAGCATTCTCTGTAGAGAATGTAGCTGTAGCTAAAAATATAGTCATAAACATAGAGAAAGTTTGTGAAACTTGTGACATCTGCTTAAAGAATAAATTATGAAGAAAACCAAAATTTGATTAATGACACACGTAGGTGCAGCAACGTACCCATTCTAACCGGAGGTTACAGAGGATCCCGGTCAACAAAAAAAGATACCTACACCTACTGATACTGTTTTCACAAGATATCTTGTATATTAACATCAAAAAATCAAAACTGATGATTTCGTAAAACTGAGGAAGTAACAAAAAACCATGATGTCCAGATGGTACTAACGGATCAATATTCAGGAATAAATTCAAAAGAATTTAAACAATTCCTAGTAAAGAAAAAAACAAAATTGTTTTTTACTGCCATGATGCCCCAAGGAAAATTTTTTAAAAAAGGTCCAGGTCCAAAATCAGCCAAGTCGTCGAATATCCTCAAGAGTGTTCCACCTCAGTAGCACAGGTCGTCGTCGTTGCTGCTGCTCTCCACACCTCTCGCCAATTCACTCGCCAGGATACAATCGCTAACACTGCCGCTCGCTATCTGCCCTGGCGTCAGGTCGGATCCCTCTTATAGCCCTATAGGGCTATGGTCCCGCCGACTAGCTGCGGAGTAGGGCCGGTGGCGAGTCCCTACCCGCTTGCTCGGGCGTGACGGCCGCGCGCGAACAGGCCAGGCCAGCTCACACCGGTTGCCTTCTTCTCTCGCCAGGGGCGGTAACGCCCCGCTGACGTCACTCGGCGGCGGCTCCTTTAAATGTGTGCGGCCGGTCACGACAGTCTCAATGAAAGATTAAACCTGACTTTAGTTAATAAAATAAGATGTATTATGAATGAAACTGACAAAAAGGTTGCATGCACAACTGTTGTGAAAAAAGCTGTGGAGAAATACGAGACAGAGCATACAGTGACCAAATTCTCACCAAAATACTTGCTAGAGGATAAAACCATAAATATCCTACCACATGAATTAAAAATAAAACAGCTGAAGATTTAGAAAGAGAGAGGAAAATAGCTCTCAAGAATACAATAAAAGAATACAGAAAAAGAGCTTCTGCTCTCACTGATTGAATCAGCGACAATTTCACTGATTCAGAGAGTATGAAATGAATTTCGTACCTTATCTTCATTGAACTGATTAGTATTTAATGTTTTTTTCGATTTACCGAATACTACACTGAATATAATGTACGTGCCCAACATTATTGGTATATACTTCTGAAGGATGTGCTACGTTAGATACCTGGTGAAATAGTAGCGGCGTCTATTGTGAAATGATGAACTTACAATTTGGCTGGAGATAAAATTTTCTGCTAAAAGAATGTGATCGTCTTTCATTCAGGTTTTATTGGTTAAGAATCTTTTTATCGGATGAATGTTGGGAGGTTCTTACACTTAATCACAACTTCAGCACACCTGCTGACTTCATTGTTTTGAATTGTGATATGATAATATGGTTATAAAAACAATAGTACTACGAAACGATCATGTAATGCATTATACACGAGTGTGATATTACGATACGAGCGAGGAACGAGCGAGTATTACGGGTTTAATACGTTTCGAGTTTAATACGGTACTTTTTCTACGATTTACAGTAACTTTTATACGTTAAAGTTTTACATTGAATCGTTTCGTGGCAGTTGACGTGCAGGATTCAGCCAAGGCCACCTAGTGGGCAGCTCCCTACCCTACCCTGCCGCTGGTGACTTTGGTTGACCAGTTCGCCTGTGAGGGAGAATGAAAGTTACGTTTTAAGTTACTAAAGGAACATATTTTCATTAACCAAAAGATAACTAATTGAAGTTTGTTGTCTATGAATAATAAAAATAAAAAAATTAAACTTTGTAGATAACATTTATTTAATCTTATTTCCAATTTTTTCTCTTGTGTCTGGAGATGTCAACTCCACCTCTGATTTACTAATCATTTTGAACTAAAGAATTGGCCAGTTTTTTAAGAACAACCAAATGGCAGCAACAAATAACACAAAATGACTTGCATTCTGATCTTAACGTCTGGCAAATGTTACCTCCAATAACTATCACTGCGCTAGTCATCAAAGTGAAATTACGTTCCAAAATTGTATTTTAAATAATATTCTAGGTAAAAATCACCAATAAAAAAGAAATTAAAACTGACAAGCATGATGTACTATTAAATGCATTGTAATGTACCCAACCGAACGAAACATGTACGAGAAATATTCTGAATGATTAATTGTCAATACTTGGTTTGTAAACTTCTCTGTGATTGGTCAAGAACCTGTATCAAAATGAAATCTGTATCGTAATGAGTATCATTGTGCAACGGGTTGTAGCCATCAAATGAAAAAAATATACAATGGGAGTATAAAAAAATCATTTAAGAGTTTGATTATAGAATTTCTTTATTTGAGATACTCAATCCAAAATATCTGGATATTCAGTTATTTTACTGAACCCGCTACGTTGGACGTTCTGTTTAGTTTACTGCAGATTATGGTAAAAATTTATCTTTATATACTAGTATTTGAGTAGCTGCAAGTGTCCGTCCGTGCATCTGTCCGTCACTTAGGGTTAGACCTCTTCCGCTCACCAATTGAGATAAATGAAGTGTTACTGATTGCAGATCCAACCAGAAGATTCTAAGAAATTTGGAAAAAAACGTGATTTTGTTTCTTGGCGCTGCGATGGATCGGTGACTGCAGCAAACTGCAGCCGGAAATATGTACCAACCGTGAAAGACAAAAAGGGACTTTCTTCCGGAGCGGTCAACTTCACACAAAGGACTCAATAAATGTACATTTTGAATCACCACTCATATCAAATAAAAGTAAATTCTACAAACATAAAAAAATAATTCATTCAGTATCACCAGTTATTGCCTGAATTCGCATTCTTTCAATAACACGCAAAATTCATACAATTAAGTTATTGCTAGTGTCAGACGAAGACAGAAAATTGGTATTCCCCTCAAATGCCGGGCCGCGCACGGTGACCATTCCACCCACCCATGGAAGAAAACTGGTTGCTGCATCGAAGGCGCTATATTGCAGTGTAGGGCTACAGAATAAACCAGTAAACTCAGTAGAAGCAGTAATGAGTCACGATTATTGCTCGTTCAAGATCGTTGAGCGCTCTTTAGTTTAAAAATGATTTCTTATCCATCGACAATGTGGCAGTATCTTGATTATTGAATGTCATTAAAAGGAACATGTGTATTCCTAGCATATTATAAGATTTTAGACTCTCTGAAGATTGTGCAACATAAGCACGAGCCGCCATTAATATGTAGCATATACGAGAGTGCTAATGGGATAATCCCCTTTTGTTGGATAATTTCAGCTACAAAATTAAATTGTAATATAAATATTTATAAGTATGAAACGGTATGTCCTAGAATAGATGCTTGCAAATGTAAAAATTTCCCATACTATACCGTCTGGCAATACACTGAAAGAAAGTACTACTCTCTCGTAGTGGCCGCAGCCTGAAAGAACATTCGAGGAGAAAAGCTGCGACCACACTGTTTTATATTTTATTTTAATTCTTAATGTATTATTTTTCACGTACTACGTCCGAGGATGGAAATTAAACAACTGTGTTTGTAGTTTCTCTTATTTAGAACTTGTATAGTAGACATTTTTAACTCTTGAAAATATTTTTAACATAGTTAAATGCATCAGCGACGCCACTGTCATCTAATAATTAGTAAAATGTAATTAGTTGTTCAAGTATGTAATGTTAATCCTTTGTGTATGATGTTTGCAGTCAATAGGGTTAATGACGCAAAACATTGTCTTTAAAGACGGACATTTTAATCAAATAAAATTGTCTCGCACTAAAATTCATAAAACGGAAGCAGTTTTCTGGTTGTGTTGATTTTCCTGGTGCTCTCTTTTCTTCATTATAGGTCTTCTATTTGCTTTCATTGTCTTAATGTTACATGGAGGGAACCCTCGTTTCCAAGCTGAAAAGCAAACAGAGCAACGTCCTAAGAAAAACATTCACTGTGGCCGCTGCTGGAGGAAAACCCAACGCTGGCAGAAATCTCAGCTTCTCAGTATAAGAACAGCGTAGGATTGCGGCGTTGTGAAAGTTACAGTGAATTATGGATTAAATACGCATTAGGTTTCGCAGTTTCCCACCGTTCAATATCTATTGGTATTCACATTAAGCGAGTTACGAAATCGCAATCTTTGTGTTTCAGTAAGAGTATGAACTCTGACTGTCCGCTATTAACGTCTGGGTAGGAAATAATTAAGGGTTGACTACAATTGAATGTTTACAACATTCAACACAACCTCCATCAAAGAAATAATTCACATTATTTTCGGTTCTTCTCCCTTATCGTAGTAAGCAGGAATAGGCTCACGTCCACTCGAGTCCCCACAGCGAACGACAACACTGATCGGCGATTGACGAACACTTTTAAATCACACTTGAGGCCACGCCACTACGTCTGTTTTCGTAACAGACATTGAACTACACGATTAACACAAAACATCCTTAAGACTATCCAACGTATAATTTTCTAAGCATTTTACGCCAAAATCTTTTTTACTTTCTCGTATACGTACGATAAACGGAGTAATATACGTATGTAGTAGAGAGAAAGTTATATAATGCTGCACGAAAAAACGGCGGAATTTTTGGCAGAAAAAATTCATTGCTGGGCCCTGATAACGCAAAATTTGATAAATCCAGTTGCTAAATTAAGAAAAAATCCTCTAATACGTGGTGTAGCCAGAATCCCTGTTTCGTGGATCCTTGCTACCAGAAAACCAATTCACGGCGAAGTGTCTGTTTGTCTGTCTATCCCTCCGTCCGCCTGTCCGTCCGACCGTCCGACCGTCCGACCGTCCGACCGTCCGACCGTCCGACCGTCCGACCGTCCGACCGTCCGTCTGTGAACACTACTAACACCTAAACCATACAAAGGTTTTCTTTAAAATGGAAGAAACTGCTGTTCATCTGGCTCGAGTCGAAGCTTTGAGAATTTGAAAACATTCTTTAAAGTTTGGGGGTACTTTACATGAAACCTCCAAGACAATTTTCAAAATTTTCTCAAAAACCGCTCCAAATTTTTTTCTTTAATTTCTTGCAAGAATAGAGTAAAATACACTTATGCAGGTCGCATAGGTCCAATTTTCAGGGTTAGCTCTGAATTTTCGAAAAGTTTGAATTTATCCAGTATCTGCCTACAACTCCAAAACTAAAGAGAGAGATTTCTCCTTCAAGTAAGTGTTTTTCTCCATATTCAGTTCTTTCATTAAGGTCAAGTAATTTTTTTGAATATTTTAGTAGTTTTTGCGCCATGTAGCGTGCAGTAAGTGCAATATTAAAAAATTTCAAAAACAAGATTTTTTCAAAAACGGCTATAATTTTTTCTTTAAACTTTCGGTAAGGATAGTGCTTAATGTACCCTATGAGATGACATAAACGTCATAATACTCTATTCTTTTGATTTAAAAAAAATACAAAAATGTATTTTTTTAAAATACGTCTCACGAAATTAATATTTAAATTAACGACAATTTGTTCACATAATATATTGATGAGTACATGTGCATTAAATAATGTCATATAAAGTTTCTCAAAAACTCAACAGTTTCTGTGAAAATTTCCACATTTTCAGAAACGCTCAAATGACACATTCTCAAAAATGGCTCCAAGTTTTTTCTTCAAACTTTTCCAACTGATAGTGCTAATTGCCATATTTAATATGACGTAATTTTGATGCATCCTTTTGTTTTTCCAAAAATTACACAAATGTTATTCCTTTGAACTATCATGCCGTTAATATATGCCCATTTCCAGCAATTGTAATCATTTTTGTATTTGTGAGTGGATGTGCTTCAATGAAGTTTTTGGAAAAGTCAAAAGGCATTGGCCTTACCAATGAATCGTAGTAGCTATACTGTATCACTCCCGTTCAAAATTCCCATCTCTAATAGCCTTGTATGTTACCACATACAGGATATGAACTCGTAATATTGCAATTTGTAATTGCCGTAAAAAAAGACTTGCAGGTATGGATGATGCGAGTACTTAGAATTTAGTACAGCTCCATTTCCTACCATATTTTGCTAATACGTTCAAAACTGCATATAAAAGACAACCTAGAAGCTGTTCTTCAGCGTCATTCCCTAATAAGGTCATTCTCAATTAGTTCCATAACTTCTGTCGCAAAATCTACAACCTCATTTGATTCTTGCCCGCGTTTCTCCCATTACACTTCCCTATTTTTGTCCCCTAATTTTTTTCGAAAATTTTGAAAATTAAGATCAGCTCGAAAAATAATATTTGGGAAAAATGAAAAACACGTGTTTCATATTTTTGCTTATACTCTTCACAAAAAAAAATTAAAATCTGGGACATTAAGGTCAAAGTTTCCTTAAATTTGTGCGATTTGACGCAGAATGACCCAAATGTGAGAAGTCAAACGTAATAACGTCAATATCCTTTCATTATCTAATATTACTAACATTTTGGTTTTCTCCATATTCACTTGAAATTCGTAAAATTTAATACGTTCCACAGCAGTACTGTTCGTTGGTTTCTGAAATTTATTTTTAAAAATTCAGTTGCATTTTTGAAAATTTCTTAGATTCTCCTGATGGGATCCGAAATAAATTATGATTTCCCCACCAGGAGACCGAGAAGCGTCGAATGACATTTCATGTCTCGATTGGTGCACGTGAAGTGGTCTAACCGAGAGTGACGGATCCGTACAGGGACACATTCACAGTTACACAAATATTATACAGGGATATCAAGGGCTATACAGGGATATCATGTACATTTTGAAAATTTTATGTTCTTGTAGTGCCGACCTGGATGGCCGAGATGGTTAAGAGCATGTACCGACTCAGCGCTCCGGTTCAAAGGCTAGCGGGTATGAGTCCCGCCTTGGGCATGGTTGTTGTTCGTTGTCTCTGTGTATGTGTTCGCAGAGGCCTCGCGTTCTGCTGACGGCAGATCAGAGAAGCCCGTAGGTGTGTGTCTAATGTATGGTAGAATATGCGTCCCATCGGGACGTAAAGTCCAACCGGGAGTCGTCTGGATAATAGCTCTAAAAGTTCTTGTGGTCCTTTCTTCAGGGACACAGATGGCCAAGAAATATTTTTGAAGAACATTCAGTATTGAAACGTATTACTAATAAATGTAAATCCCGCTAGCTCGGTCGACGGGTTCTTATGAAATAATTGTTGCTACTTACTCCGCAACCAATTACTCAATCTGCCATCCATACGAGTGGCGAGGAATCTGAAAATAATTCTGAAATGTCTACTCAAGGATTGCATGTAATGGCAAATGAGAATCACTTTCTTGCAAACTATGCATTATATTTATTATGCATGCCAAATTTATCAACTGTCATTGATTATTAAAATTTATCGTTAGGTCATGACCATTTTTCTCGTTATTGCAATAACAGCGTTAAAGAACAAAAGGTATCCTTTCTTGCCTCTTCGCGCGCACGTCGCTCGATGTCGCCACGTAGAGTAGACCAATCTTCCTTCTTGTCGAAGTCCACAATGATCAGCGACCAAGTCAAAGCTTCCCCAACCACTTCGCAAGCTCTGCCTATACTCTTTTTCTTGCGCCTCAGGTGGGCACCTATTTCAAACTGATTACTTTTCCCAGATCGGAATAATATTCCTCTAATATTATTTTCTATCATCTAACCTGGCAATTCACATTTCACAGGAAAATTTCTAAGTCAAGTCTTGTGACTCCACCGCAAATATTCAAGTTCACTTTCCATTCACATATATTTATATCTTAAATCAATTCGATTACAACAACAATTTTCTAATTCCACAAATATCACTCGAACTTAATAAAACGCGCAAGCGATCCGCTCACCACCACGACTCGAGACGGAATGCCCTAATTCCCAATCTGGTCCACCCTTCAAAGCTCGCTGTGTTTTCTCTCTATTGTTTTTTTCGCGTTGCTACGGTGCACCCTGCACCTGCCTCCAAACGAACTCGTTGTTTCGCGTTGCTACGGTGCCTCCTGTGTGTTTACAGCTCTCCCGGTCCCTAAGATGACCCCCGGACCTGTCTCAGGACGAACTCGCGTTGTTACGGTGTCATCTGCGTATCTGCACCATAGAAACCACGTCTTTTGCAATATGTACTTTTCGACCTTTATTTGCCTGAATAAAATGTCCGTCATTTTTGGTATGTCACAGTATATTGTTTGTACAGCAGAATTTTCTCTACATGGACAGATAAATGTTTTAACGTGATCATTGGCCGGTTTGGCTGCAAGAGAACGCTGGAGTTTGCACGAAGCGATTACGCATGGCGACGGTTTCGATTGTTTTGTAATCATCCAATATGCGTTGAAAGAAGAAAAAACACATCACTATGGGTACAGAAATAGTGCAACAAAATTCCTAAACGATTAAACAGTAACGCCTCACCTGAACAGAGAGGGAAAAGCGACGTTGAGGTTCGTCGTTGATCCCCTTAGTAGGCGAGTGTCAATTGTTTCCTTGGAGCGTTTGATATTTATCGTCACACCATGTCAATAAGACCACCGATTTATAGCAGGATATTTGTTTTCGCACAGATACTTCCATAGTGGAACCCAAAATTATAATACGTTTCTTTCTTTTCCATTATTATTATTATTATTATTATTATTATTATTATTATTATTACTATTATTATTACTTAGAAACCTCTATAACATTTAGAAGATTTACCGCCTCTTTTCTCCTTCTTTCAACTCGCAATTTGTTCCATATTCTCCATGTCCTCTTTCGCAATCTCTCTCTTCTCCGGAAGCGTAACCGCATCCATTTCTGCCGCCACCACCTCCTCCGTCGGCGCCGTCAGTGCCGGTGCGCAACGCCGCAGTTGTAAACCTCGGGATAGTTACAACCGCGCGTATACTACCCAGCCGCCGATAAGAGTTAATACAGCCCCGGTCTCGAGAGAGGGCGCGGAGCAGGTCACCGCACCGATGTCCCTGACCGCCCCACTGCCGTGCAGCCTGGGTGCGCGATAAGGAACGCGGGCACTAGCACTGCGTCGCTACTTCGTCTCGTGCCAGACTTCGTGGCGAGAGGCGGAGGGCGCGGGTGCAGGAAAGGAACGCCCCCTTTCGTGCGCGTTGGTCTGTGGGGAGCTCTGCGAGATTTCGGGGACAGTGATGCCCGGAACCCAATGGCAGAAGATAGGGAAATGTGAAAGAACGACGGCACACTCTGTAGTGAAAATTATAGCGCTTTTAAACTTAAAGGAAATAATTTTTAATAATTTATGGAACAAAGATACAGGTGAGTCATTTTAGGCGGTAAAAAAATAGTAGAGATCCTGTGTTCCTCGAACATTGCTTTGCTGTTTGGGCTTCGGAAGCATAGATTTCCATGATTTTTTTTCATTTTTCGATTGCGTCGTAATTTGTATATCACCACAAATGTATACACATTTCCAAGGCTCGAAACGCTCTTGTGAACTCGGAAGGAAATTAGCATTTTTGCGAAGAGTGAATCCCCTCTAATTTTGGCAGCTAGCGGGTGGGCTGAGATTCTGGTAACCTACAATCGAGCGCGATCGCAGGGCCGTCGTAATTTGTATCCCAATTCCATCATTTCACAAGTTTGCGTTTTTCTTAGTTTGTCTTCGAGAATAATTGAAAACTATTCTCAAATCTTTCACTAACTGTAAACATAATCTTCTCGTAGTTATAGAAGACAAGTTAAAGAAACTGCTATTCAGAAACGAAGCGGTCCTCTGCAAAATGACATTAAAGGCATCAGTTCATCTAATTGAGGAGAAGGCAGTGGTAATTTTTGCCACTGTCAATCATCCTATTATATTCATTTCTTTCGTACTGATCATCATCTCCATTTGACATGAGCCTTCATTACATTTATTCATTTTGAGATTTTCATTTTGCGGAAAAATTACAGAACGCGTTTTACATTCTAGCTTTGGTATTAATTCTACTTCGATCATTAGTAGTTCAATCTTTCAATTCACTCCACTCCTGTGTATTTCACACAAAAATCAATTGAAATTGGATACTATTGTGATTCCACATTGTGTGAGTAAATAAAAATGCAGGAACTCGCTTACATTGGGAGACGCACAACGGCCGATTTCGTTCACGACAGCTCTGGCGTATTGTGGATGGCGGTGCTTGTTTGTCTTCCCACGGACGTCGCCGAGATGGAAGCTGCGATGGCTGTCGCCCCAGCGTACAGATAAGTCAAATCTAGGGACATTTCTTCACACAAAGGCCTTAAATCAATGAACACAAAGTCTAGACTGCAGGGTGGGAGAAAGTGAAAGATAAAAATAATGTTATGCTTGTAACCATACTTGATGCTTCTTCAATGATACGATTTTTTCTTATCATTTATCTTCTTTGTTTGGGAAATTTTACCCAATAATTTCATCCAGTATTTCAGTCTATTTTTGTAGCAGTGTAATTATTCCATGTTTATTAGTAATGTATTTTTTCGAGTATATGTTGATTTTATTGTGAATGTATATTTTTTGTATGTTTTATTTCCTTGTATGTTTAAGCAAACCACAGGTACCACTCCCAGTACTTAGGATAGAGAAGGTGAGAGAGAGGAAGGGTGGAGATTTGTTTAGAGAAATTGGGTAGTGATTATATCCCCGGTGGTAGCTTCAGAGATTGGAGGTCTCAGCGCGACCCACGAATACCCGTACGAGCGTGACTCGACGCCCTGGTTTTGGTGAATAAAAAAATAACTGCGCAAATACTCGTTTTTAAGCAAAAACCCAATTGATTCCTGTGAGTACTGTCACACTATCATGAATTTGATATTACCAACTTTTCTCTTCGTTACTCAGGTTCATTTGTTCCCCAACTTATAACAAAACTTTATGTTACTTACTCATCTCGAAATATTCTCGATAGGTCTAAAAGCCCATTTCCATACCACGGGACGCTACGCTCCCTGGATGCGTAAGTGAATGAAGATCTTGGAAAATAGCTTCATGTGAAGCGGAAAGCTCGAGTTGTTTCATATTCCCCCTTTCAAAGCCTTTTGGAAAGTTCATCGAATATAATGATCATATTTTAATTTCTAATATTAAAAAAACCTGTGAATTTTTCCTCAAAAATTAATGACACTATCACGTCTTTTGTACTGCAGCTGCTGCTGATGATAATGGTCCACACTACTCAATTACAAATCATAGGCAATTTACAGAGGGCATCTAATTTCTTCTAGGTAGTGGTTGCATTCACCTTCCACTGCATAGGTGATGTTAGGGTGACAATGAAGAATGACGATGAAATGAATGATATGAATGGGAGGATGTTCATATGCGATATGTGAATAACATGAGAAGACAACAGAGCTACGACATGACGAAAATACCTCTCACGAGGTTGAAAGTAGACCCCACAGCCTGCGGCTCCCTGTACGAAGTAGAGACTGCTACAAGTCCTTGTGCCGTCATAGCAGTGTCTATATATCAGAAAACATCGAGCAACAAGTATTTTATTTAGCAATAAAAAATTATAAGCGCAAAATGTTTATCAATGTCTTTTAATAGTGACCCAGTTACCAATATTTTTTTGTTATTTAAGGTCGCATCAACATCTAGGTCATTAGTGAGCATTATTGGAGTTCACGTTCACAATGGCAACTATGAGATGAAACGATGTGATGATGATTAGGGGGGGAAAGGAAGAACACAAATACAACCAAGTCCGAGGTGGGACTCGAATCCGCAACCCTTTGGTCCGAGATCACTACGACACTACTGCCTTAGTGATCTCGGCCACCGGATTGGCAATAAATTATTGATACAATTATTACACATCAGTCATCTAAACAAATCATGAACTCTATAAAAAACTTTTAAATAAAGAAAGCGCATCAAATGTTTATTTAACTTCTGTTTTTGGAAAGGATTCCAATATGTAGGAACTTGCTGACTGGAAGAGAAATGAGTAAATTCATTGTATCTAGTTATAGAGTTTTTTTTTCTTTTTTCAATCATTTTATTATTTTGAATGGTATACATGGTTCAGTTTTACAATACAAACTTTTTCACGTGTTTTTCATGCTTATGATCTATTTTAAAAAACTAAGCTATTATTACTTTACAGCTATTACTTAAGGAGAGGAAACCCACTGGGCACCTCACAAAGGATCATCTAAATCTGCAAATTGAATGTAAAAACGTGTTTGGGAAATCTATTTTTTATTCTGGTGGGGTTTATGGGTGCTTTGCCTAGATTGTATTGGGATATTTGTGTAATTGTTGGACATTATTGTAAAAATTATGGGATAACTTAGTGATGTGGTGTATGATAGGTTTTATTTGAATTTCTTTATGAAGCTGTTTGTTTGAAATGAACCAGGGTGCTTTGTTTTAATGTTGATATGTTCTTTCCAGTTACTTTTAGTGTCTAGATGCAGACCTAGATATTTCACTGTTTTGTTTTGGGGAGTCCAAGAAATGATGTTATTGTTCAGTGTAAGAGGTGGTGGTGTTGAAATTGTTTTTAATGAAAAAAAATTTGCTGTTGACTTAGATGAGTTTAATTTAATTTCCCATTTGTTTGACTAAGACTACTTGATTTAGATGTTGCTGTAATGTGTTTCTTATTGTGTCTAGTGATATGTTTGCGCAATACAATGCTGTATCATCTGCAAATTGTGCTGTTTTGACTGTGTTGGATGTAAGGATATCAGCTGTGTAAAGATTAAACAATACAGGTGATAATGGGGAGCCCTGAGGAAGTCCAGCATATATTGGTTTGGGGTTTGAGAGATGATTGTCTACTGACACTGAAAAGGTTCTATTGCTTATGGAGCTATTGATGATGTTGGTTAGGTATTTGGGTGTGCCATTGATTCTTAGTTTGTACATGAGACCTTGATGCCATACTCAGTCGTATGCTTGGGAAATATCTCGAAAGGTTGGTATAGTATGTAGTTTTCTTTGGATTGCTGTATGGATTTAATTTTCTTGAATACAAATTGGTGTCTGGGAATGATGTCATTTTTATTGAGGTAATTACTAAGTCTTTTCTGAATAAGTTTCTCACGAATTTTTGATAAGGAGGGTAACAGGCTGATTGGTCGATAATTTTCTACATTCGATGAATGTTTGTTAGGTTTTGGAATGGGTATTACTATTGAGTGTTTCCATAATAGTGGGAAGTAACCCGTTCTTAATGAAGAGTTATAAATATTATTTAAGAATGCTATGGCTTGATGTGGCAGATTTTTTAGGATGTTGTTGTTTATTCTGTCATGTCCTGGAGCCTTCTTTTTAGGGAGTGTTTTTATTATGTTAATTATTTCCTGGGGAGATATGAATCTAATTCTGGAGAGTACATTAGGAGCTGTTGCTGTGTGATTGTTTGGTGTTGAAGGTGTGGGAGTGAGTCGTTTGATTTGAATGTATCTGCAAAATGATTTGCTTGTTTTTCAGCATTTTCAAAGGGTGAGAATTTTTTCCCTGTGTTGGTATTAAGTGGAGGAATGGTCTTTTTTCTTTAGTATTTTATTTTTAAATTTCCACTGTGTATTGTTACTTGAGCTTAATGTTTGAATCATGGTGTTGTTTTGTTGCTGTTTGTGTGTGAAAAGTGTTTTTTTGGTAATATACGATAATAGATTAAGTTCCTTTTTAATTTCAGGGCGTCTATTCCATAATCTTATTGTTTTATTCTTTATGTGAATTAAATTTTATTATGCTTTTGGGTAGTTCATTGTTTTTATTCTGTGTATTTGTAGGTGATTTATTTGATTTACTATTCTCTAGATCTCTTAATATTATGTTATTGAGTATTGTGATTTTTTTTTATTTTTTTAAAATTTGCCAATTAATTTTGTGAGTATTGAGTTGTGGAGTGGGTGAGTGTGTGGGGAGTGACTTGTGTAGAGATTATTACTGGTAGATGGTTAGTTGTACAGAGTAGAACAACTAAGTGATAACATCCCTCGTATCTCCTTAACCGTGCAAAATAGGAAAGCGCCGTTTGCATAAACAAGGGCTACTTAAGTACAGCATTCTTCCAAGATATTACTTTGTACTATTTTTTACTTCGAAGGTATAAAGTAAACTTTGGTTTTTAAATGGAATCCTATGCTATATTTTAGCTTATCGTAATGGGCATAAAAAGACATTTCAAATATGTGTATATCTTCGTATTTAAGCGAATCATGTTTTAGAAATTCATGTGTATTTGTAACGAATTTTTCATTGAAGCGGCTATTTTCGATTCGCCCTTTCCTACTGACTAAACTTCGCAAGTCCGACCTTCAGACAAACGCGATCATTTTCCTTGAGCACAGTAAGAACTACTTCTTTGATTCTAATTTTGCCGAATGATGATTTCGTCTGAGGTAAACTTAAATGCTGCATTCAGGATTCCAGAAAGTTTTTGTTTTGTTATGCAAATACTATTGTTATTTTGACAACTGTGACAATACATTACATAATACATTTTAAGTAACTAATACAAAAATAAATGAACAATATCATATTAATCATAAGAATCAGAAGAAATGAATGCTCTAAGAAACTGACTGAGTGCGCTATCATTGTCCCAGCATTTTTCTACTTTTTATACTCCAGGCTTTCGCCCTGTTATCTACTCGTAGTACGTGACATTTGAGCGTTTTCGGAAAGCAGAAAAAACATTCACGAGACCGTTTCGTTTAGGTTCTGAGCGGAGAACAGACAATGTCGAATGGAAAACTCATCATTTCAGTAGTAAAATACGTTGCAAAAACACATGAATTTATAAAAAACGATTCACTTAAATATGAAGATATACAAATATTTAAAATCGTCTTTTTAATTTCATTACGATACTCTGAAATTTGCACATGATTCCATTAAAAAAAACAGTTGAGAGAGATTATATCTTCGTAGTGAAAAATAGTACAAAGATGAAGTATGCTGTACTGAAGTAGTCCCCGTTTATGCAATTGACTGTCCTAATGGCATCTTCCTTGCAAGGTTGCCCCAAGGTTCCTTGCAAGGTTGAGGAGGTACAAGGGTGTTATCACTTAGTTGTTCCACCTGCATAAAACACACAAACATAATATAAAATTATATTTGCGGGTATTATAAAATATTAACATATACTCATAAGTAGGGGAGGATTTTGATGACCTAAACATCACCAAAAAGAAAATGATTAAAAATTGATCAAATTTTTTACCAAAAAAAATTACTTAAAAATTTGATCAAAACCAGTTCAGATGAATAACTCGAGCTGGTGGATATGTTACTGATGTAATTAAGATTTCTTCGCTTCGTTCAAGTGAACTCAGCCTGGAAACCTACGATTAAGACCAGACCAGGAAATCTGTCTTTAGTTATCGCGGAATCCGACGAATCGACAATAGTGCTAATAGACGTTTCAGGAACCTTAGATTGCATACTAACAACAGCTCACGTTAGAATTTCTGAGCAAAGAAATCAAATAGGCTACTCAGGAATTTTGCGGAGATCATTTTTTACATCTCGTAAAATATTATTTGAAGCAAGTACCATTAAAATTATATTGAAATCGATTAAATCAGTGAAAAATGATTTAAAAATTACGGAAAGCGGTAAAAAGTTACTTATTAGTCTAAATCGAAGAAAAATGGAAACAAATCATACAAAAATGGGTTATTTTCTTTGTCATGACGTAAAATTAATGACTATACTAAAACGCATTGTTCTGAAATGAAAGGGGAAAACTGACATTTCACTAAAATCCGCCCCCTACTCATAAGTAACACTTTTAATAAAGGTATTAGAAATAAGTCATTTTAGTAAACGAATGAACAGCTATTTTGCATAACAGAATAGTATGATCAAATGTCATTACAAATGGACAATGTGCTTCTGGCTGAGGGACACGTTGCAAAATTTATAGCACTTCGATTAAGTCGAACTTAAAATGGAAAGCACATTTGTCTGATCTGAATGTTAAATCAAGTTCGCTTGAAATGCATACAGAATTGTCAAAAATTCTGTGGGACATCCGTACACTTGCTGTGCGTATGTTGTGGTACATTCTCGCCAAAAAAGTTGTTATATCCGAGGGAAACATTAATTAGACTTTAGGGTTGCAGAAAATGAATTAGAGTTTAAAGTTGTGAATGAATGAAACTCATTTACATATTTTTTAACCACTTTTAAGCAACTTGAAATTTACTTTGCCTTTTTATGGATAAATAGATGTTTTCGTCAAACTGATTTATTTAAAAGATTCCAAATACTTTAATGCAATGTTCAGTAATTAATTCCAGGAAAAGTAATGGAATTAATTATGAATCAGAATCTACACAGTACATCTACGTTTTCGTTCCGTTTCGTATGGCTGACAGTGTTGATATATTAATAACCCACGGCGGGTTTTTCTAATTTTTATAGAACATTTTAAATTTATTTTCACTTTTTTTGTTTCACCACGCTCTAGTTCGGTTTGATATTACTCATGTTAGTTTGTCCGTTAATGAACAGTCCTCGAGTTATAAAAACTCCCGTATTACGTAATTATAACACAATAAATAAATTGGCGCATTTGGCGACGCTAACCACCATAATGTTCTGAGCAAAATTTGTTGAGAATTAGTATCACCAACACAAGAATTTACAAGCAACTCGTCGGAAGTTTCTTGCCTAATACAGAGTTTTTTAGTCCTCGTGGCTCCTACAGGACCCGGTGATAGAGAACACTAAATTATTCATGAGTGCAAAAGGAAATGATCAACTAATCGAAAAGCATACTGTCCACTGGTGAAAAACTTGAGTTTGAAGTGAAATCGTGTAGTTTTAATACACTGTACACTCTCCTGCTTTCAGATTTCTTTAAAACGCATTTAATGCGTCAAATTAAAACTACAGTATTTCATATCAAACTCAATATTTTCCACCGTGGACTATATGAGTTTTGATTAGTTGCTCCTCAAATAGTGTAAACCCTATTTAATTTTTTGAAAATAAAAGTTTTTTTCATTGATCTTATTTTGCACAAAGCATAGCCCAAATATTACATTAAATATTGTTCTCTATTACTATTATAACTACCTATCTAACTAATATGAAGGAGAGAGACAATTATTACTTAAGTGTTATTTAGAATAGTTAATCATATTTGCTATAAACCAAAATTTCGCATTCTCTCTCTGACAGGGACTTTACAAGTGTTCAAAATGGCATCCTCTTGCGTGAAGGCAAGATAGGAATCTGCGCCGCACGGCCTCTGTGACAGGTTGTACTTTTATTTCTGCCGCCACGCTTTCCTTGCCCCAAAGAAGGTTATAAAGATCCTCGACTTCGCTAGCATAAACGCGGTCTTTCATTAACCCCCAGGTCCAAAACTTTTAGAGTACCTGCGTCATAATATTCAGATACTGAACGCCTCTTCAACGCTCGGATAATAAATGAGAACTGAGGATAAATTCATCCACAATGCCACCCGACACATTTACAGAAAAACGCTCTTGATGAACACACTGCGTGCAACATGCGGATTTTCCACGGCCCTCACTTCGTATGTGCACATTTATTGTGCCAATTTTTGTAAAACCCGCTTCATCTGACCAAAGAATGAAATTCCTGGTTTTCTTTGCATTTGCGCAAGAAATGCCTAGAGAATTGAAAACGACGGTAAGTAACGACGTTGTCAATGTCTATTGCGCAAATGCTGCACCCTGTGAAAATGGAAAAGTCGCAATATCTCCGTACGAATTGTTCGCCATACGAGGAAGTAACTGAGACTGTGAAGCCTTGACCTCGCCTTGGGCTGGCTTCCGGGGCTTCTCGAATAGTATTGGTAGTTGAGTTTTCCAGAGAAGTGACGAGCCCTAACGCGAGGTGAAGCCGTTCGCTCACTTCCCGAAGCCTGTGTTACACGAGCACAAGCGCATAGTCGGAAGTTAATTATTTACAAAACTAAAAGACGAAGAGTATCCATTTTTTACAAATTGAGTCTAAACATTACTTATAGGATAAGGTCCCAGAGTATTAGCAACGAGAACTGAATCACTCTGTACACTGCATAACGTACCTGGAGCGAAAGGATCGTGGTTTCGAAGGAAATATGTCAACAGTTGAATGATGCCACGTGTTCTCTTATGCAGAGAATTATGGGAGGGGAATATGAAAAGACAGACCGAGTCAAGTTAACATCTAATTAATTAGTAAATAAGTAAATCTGAATCCATAAAATTAAATAAAAAACAAAACTTTGTATGTACCATGGGCGTAAACTGGTTCTAATGATTTCGGGCGACAAAAAGCCCTTGCGCCAAAGACCCTGGGTCATTTCGTCGCCGCTATATCATTAGAACCCTTATAACGCCTTGGTGCGTAAATAACTATTAAGAATATGATGTGCAATTTTCCTTCTTTTTCCCTTCATTCACCTTGTGCTGAGTGCTTCGGCGAAAGGTCCTTGCACGAAGAAGAATCGAATCTCACGGCTGATGACGGGGCAGTTTCTGGCGCAGCCGCGACGCCGAGCCCGCTAATGACCTTACACACCCACCCACACCCACATACACCCACAACCACACACACACACTCATCCACACCCACACTTTCCAAGTCCTAGAGAATATTTCGGGAGTTCACCCAGGTCATGACACGAGGCGAAGGAAAAAGCAAATATCAAAGAATAAATGGACGTCCGTGGAAACAAGTGCATGGCAACTGCTGCAAATTGAAAGAAAAATTGTAGCTAGGAAGAGAGTTTGAAAACGTACCACATAATAAGCACTATTTAAATGAGTTCAAAATGTGAAAGTGATGTGTTCATATGAAAAATCCAGAGATTACAAAAAGTTAATTCAACATAACATTTAAAAGTTAATTAATAATTTTGCATTAATTTCGTGAATTTAAAGAGCTTTACTTCCAAAGCTTAGGACAAGACGTGTGAAAATACTGCATATGAAGAAACAAATGTTCATTTTCTTTCAAACTTTTACTGACAAAACCATTTCTGTTAATCTTTTCTGCTTAACATACGGATTGTTGGTCAGGAAATTTAAGAGTAACAATGAATTAAAGAAGGGTTTGTAAATGTGAACAATTCTGTAAAAACGTAATGGAAGAATTCAAGAAATTCATTACATAATAGTATTACGTCAAATTACTGGATCCATTCGTTGTTGCGAAGGTGTGCTGTTCCAGTGAGAATCTAACTTTCCTCTTCAGAACATCCCCTGTAAACACCGGAGGAACAAGGAAGCTCAAGGATGACATGGTAAACTGCGATCAGACCAGGAAAAGTCATTCTGTTTGTGGAAATATTCTGTGCTTAATATGTTACACGTGCGAGGTCCGATGAAATCATTCCCACAGTGCGTGAAAGTTTCGAAATTATTTATCTTCTGAAAAAAAAAAAGAGCTTGCATTTTTAAAGTGCAAATCTAACCATTAAAATTAATTAATTAACTTGTTAAAGGATTAAAATTAACTGAAAGGAAAATGTATTTGTTTTTCTTAATTTGGTTTCATTCAACCATAAATGCGAGTAATGACGCAGAGTTTAATTTTCTAATTCCACTCTGTTTTACTTCAGATGTATTTATTATTTCTCAAAGATGTACATAAAGACCTTTCTAAATTTTGAAATCACTTTGAATTTAATATAAGTCACTTCTAGTATAAGCTCAAAACTGTGTATTGTGGTGGCTTTCAAAAATTTGCAGTATGTACTTGTAGAATAAATTATTCCATTGTTGCGAGTAGATGTGTGAAAAATTCTAATCCATTAATTTCTTTCCTCATTTGTTCCATACACGTCCATCACCTGAAGAACATTTAATTGAATCTTAACGTTAACTGAATATAAATATACAAATAAGAAATTACGAGATGTAAAAGGAAAAATGTATATTTGTTCATAACTATGCATGAGATGAATACTTTTTAAAAGGATCAGGTGTTGTAAATACATGCCAGTACTAGATAATATAAAGGTCAATCTTCTAACATGAAAGCTTGATCAGGTCTAAATGGGTAGTTAAATATGGACGTTTCATTGTTCCTCGAATGTGAACCCATTGCACAGTAAAATATAGTTACTTTTGAACAAACGATAAGTGGAACTTATCGTTTATTATCGTTATTATCGGGTTCATTTCCGGTTTATTTCAAGGGTTCATTTATCGTTAACTTATCTTTAGGTCTACGAGCATAATGGAATGTTTAAACAAATGATCAATGGTATGAGCATAAATTTTATTATCAATTAAAAGACGAAAATGTGTCACGATAGTTACGACTCCTTGCAATTTTGCAAATGTTTTCGTTTTATAAGCGTATTAGCCCTAACAGAAAAGACGCTCAAACAGAAAGAAAAAATTGTATTCAATTAAAAAAAAAGAATACGTCCTTCTAAGGCGTCAAGTAAAGTACATAAAAATAAAAGATCCATTTAAAATTCCTAGACCTGGACTAGGCCTGGACCTACGCCAGATAGTGGAATTTTGGTAAAACTCATTTATTCGTGTTACACGTAGTGTTGTTCACAAGCAGATTGCCAGACTTTTGAGAAAAAACGTTTTCGGAACCAAGGATCTAAAAACATAAATGTTTACATTACTACATAAACAAGCAATAATATTGCACATGAGAAGAAAAGTTCACTTTTTCGGAGTTAGAGGTCCACAAAACTTGTTTTCCTGACAAAAAATCGGCACGAATTTTTCTCTATTCCACGTAAACAAGAAATTGAAATGAAAGCATTCAAAAGGTGTCTTTTAAGAAAAATAACATAATTTATTATATGACAGATCTCAGGATACATTGACAAAACATTTGGTTGAAATTAGAGCTCAGAAAAATTGATATTTTTTAAAAATTACCCAAATTAATTTTTGGATTTGATGAGCAGCAATATGGATTGGATATGAAAGTCAAGACATGAAATGTGTTTATCCATTATGTTATTTTATTACTTTTGTGAGTTTAATATACTTCATGTATTTTGTGTACAATGCCAACAATTAGCTGGAAAGCAAATTAGTTCAAAATTGTAGAGGTCTGAAAATACGATGTGTAAAAGTTGGCATATTATTTTGAATAATCTTTGATTTCTACAACTCTTTCCTGATGCAACTGGCGGGGCGGTGCTAGTCTCAAATGCAGTTCTCACAGACGCTCTTAAATCTCGTAACGCATCTTCAGACATCGAGAGAAGGAAAGTGCAGCTCATTAGGTATCAGGAAGCTACAGCAGTTTCTTCTCTCCATTCACTTTCGATACACTCTCCGCTCTCCTCTCCTCTCGTCTCTTACCGCCACTGCCCCCGCTGAGTGGGCCGGCGGAGAGAGCAAAACTTTCGGTTTCGACTCCATCGCATTCTTTTATTTTACACTCAATGGCATGGCGTTTAACATCGTTTAATAAATCGTTTAATATTTTTGTAAAAATACTTGATCTCAGCTTCAAAAGAAACGGTAATAATTACCATTACCAATACTGACTTCAGTAGTATCAGCATCCAAGAGTTCAGCATCCAAGATGTTTTGCAATGTAGGTATATGATTTGCAGCACTGAGAAGTCTATAAAAATGTCTTCCGAAGCCTGCATGCAACCTTAAAACAAATCGTCTGGAATTACGACGCCCGCTGGCCTAGTCGACGGCCTCTACATGTGAAGGTAACACTCAGGAAAACGGACGGCGCAACAGGCTGCAGCTAACGTGATTCGCCCCCAGGTGCGGGATTCCCATTTGGCGCCGTGACGCCGCAGGAAGAGTGAGGAGTCGCCTTCTAACGCCAACAAGATTGCAAGAGTAAACGTCTTAGGCGCATTGTTTTTCAACAATACATCTATTTCTCTTTCTGGTGACTAATAATTTTTCTGAAAGTTA
Organism: Teleogryllus oceanicus; assembly: GCA_964035755.1. Taxonomy (NCBI): domain Eukaryota; kingdom Metazoa; phylum Arthropoda; class Insecta; order Orthoptera; family Gryllidae; genus Teleogryllus; species Teleogryllus oceanicus. The sequence continues at coordinate 13,718,995 of CAXIVR010000003.1, forward strand.
TTCTTTCAAGATTTATAAGAACCTCCTCACGTTTTACAGGTTCACGCGTTCTTGAGATAAATGTTTCCTTCTATTTTCTGGGAAGGGCAACGAATTAATAATTGGAAGTTACTACGGAAAGGTATTGCAGTATTCACGTTTTGACTGACGATTGATTGATTGGTATTTACGGGATCGTCAACTGCTAGAACATCTGGTCACGTAAATGTAGTGTATGTTTTTATTGTGGGAGGTGGCCCCGGCACTCGTCTGCTGTCAATCGGAGAAACCACGGAAAACTACCTATCAAAGCGACGAGCCGCTAGGAATCTCCTCCAGACAGCAACTGAACTCGACCTAGCTATATAACCACTGTCGAAAATCCAGCCGTCGATACTCGAAATCTAGGACATCCCGGTTAGAAGCATTGCAATGACATCAATTGATGCCCTAAACCACCAGTATTCACGTTTTCGTATCGCCTGACATAAAATAAGGTTTTGGTACGCATATAAAATATGAATTTATTTGCGTTTCTAGAAATAATAAGACTGTAATGACAGTGTGAATATGCAAATTGACGAGGCTCTAAGTTTTGCATTTGGAAATTCTATAATGGAGTATAATGGAGTCTGTGTTATTTGCGAAAATGTGTCAACACTTCCAAAAATAATACCAATTACGTTAACTATTTCCTGACTAGCAATACTACCGAGGATGTGTTATTCCATTTTATAAAAAAATGTAATTGTGAAGAATATTGAAACGCTCTCCGTTAAATTATTTATGCAACCGGTTTCCGAATTTATATCATTTTTGGGCGCCAGAAAGGGTTGCGATTTTAAATTTCCCGCAAACACATCTAAAGGAAAATAATTATCCTTCTAGCTCTGCCGGTTGGGTTCTTACGAAAATAATCGTCACCGGTACTTACTTTCTTCCTAGCAAACGATCATTCGATCCGCTCTCCATACGGAAGAAGCGAAGAATCTGAAATTTGTTTCTGGAAAGAAATTATTAAACTATGGATTGCACAAGATGCTAAAGAAATGATAATCAGCTTTTCTTTTTCAAAATGAGAACGTTGTGAGTTTATTCATCGATTAATTCTTTGTAACAGGAAATGTCACCTTGGTCATGACCAGTAGTAAAAATTGTAAATAGCGCTATTATTCTATTTATATATCCATGCGCTCTTGGACGATGAGGCCAGGAAGAATCCACCGATCCGACCAAACTTCTCTCTTGCATATTGTTCTTGGTCCGCTGCCGGGTCAATGTCCTCCTCAACTTATTTTTTCACTTACTACTCCCGGTGCCAGAATTATTCAAAGTTCCAAATAGAATTACGCACACAAAATATAATTCCTCACTGCTCAATTATTTCCCGCAAACTTCCACCAAGTCCGCATCTATCATTTACAATGACCTTTACGATGTGCACGGTACGCGGTCTAAAGCTCATCTCCTCAAATTTTACAAAGTTAAACCCTCCATAACTTTCATACCTTCTTGTCTCTTGTTTTACAAAACATCTACAATTCCCTTCTACGTCATACCCCATTACTAGTTTACCACCAATCCTACATGCCCTTATATAACAATCTTCTGTCCGTTACATGCCGCGCTATGTTTTTTTACTTCCGCTTCCCTGGTTGCTAACGAACGCTCTGCCTGCATGCCTATGCCCTCAACATTTACACTTTTTACGAAGAATTTAATAAATGTTTGTCCCCAATTCCCATCAAAATATTGTGTGACAGTCTGGTATGTTACAATATATTTAGCCTCTCTTTACACAATTCAGTGTCTACACATTAAGGATCAGAAGAGGTAATAACAAACGTATATATTACATCAGCATTTGTAAATCCGTTTTCCGATATTACCTTTTCTATTTAAATTAAAAAATATTGCAGAAGATTCCATAGAAAGTTCCACATGTCTACACAATAACATGAATCTGAAACTGAAGAAAAACTTTGATCTGATAATTTGGTTCTTTATTGAAGCAGGTCACGCTATTCCCAAATAATTTCCCTGCAAATAGTTGGCAATGTAGCAAAATGCTTTGAAATACATTTTACCGGCAATTTATTGAATCCATATAATGCCCAAATTAATGAAGCATAATTTAGAAATTCTGAGATGTAGTATATGTTCTTTCCTCACGTGTTAATTAATTTAGACAGTTATCTCACATTAAATGAATGAAGGTGGGCCTAATGCTCTTAGAAGGTGGGTCGCTAATAACTCCAAACTAAGCAGCAATATTTGAAAAAAATCACTGAAATACACATGTGGAAAGCCGAGCATTTTCCAAGCTAATGGCAGCGACCCAAATTACTTTCAAGCTAATGTTGATACTGTGCTTAACTTCCTGAGCGAGAATCCTACTAGTCGCAATGGCTCCTTCCCAGGGGCAATCCCCGGCGTAGCGCAACTTTCCGCCTCTGGGCACCGCGTTCAAATCCCGTGAGCACGTGAGGGGAGTTTGCAATAAAGGGGATCGTGACAGGTTTCCTTACGATTATTCGGTTCTCGCTTTCTTTCAGCTATGTTCTATCATCATCATGATTTATCTATCAAATCCTCTATACATTCCATATACAGCCAAAGTCTTTGGAATTGGATTTAAGATAAAGAAGTAGATCATCAAAAACCGACGTTTTTCCGTAATGGAAGTGAATGCCGCTGAAGTGATCACATAATTATTGGTTAATATGATAGCGAAGGGTAAAGGGTATCCCCGGATAGATGGTACGAAGTTCCCCTAAACCAAATGACGTATGAAAGGTTAACATTATAACTGTAACATAAAAAGAATATTTGAAAGGTTTTTTAGCCTCCGTCCCACCACCCACCATCCTCTATAGCCAAAAACGTGTTTTTTAATTTTTTTCATCAACTTAACACTATTTTATGTGACTAAAAAACATATGTAAATCAAAAGCAATTTATACTATCAGAAAAAATGATATTTTCTCAGACCCAAATTCAAACACAAAAAATATTTCTGAAGAATATTACAAAAAATATTTTTTATTGTGTCTTAGAACCATGGAACAGACTCGAAATAAATGTTCAACGTCCTTCTTAAAACATAAATTGTTGTTTTTTTTCGGATTTTTTTCGACAGCTGGGCTACAGTTAAAAAAATAAAAACTCTTATTCCGCCTTTAAATCAACTTGGTTTTAAATATACTGTGAAAATGACTGCAATAGTTCTGTGCATTTATTTTAGTGTTTATTATACATTTGTATACATTGTAGCACCCAGTAATATTTCGATTTTCGAATTTAGTTACACATTATTATTTTTTAAAGCTTTCTAATCCTTTGCATAAGTATATTATACGCTAAGGAAAGACGAAAGACAATAAGACAGTTTATAAGAAACCATCGACACAAAACCTTGAAAGTATGATACTGGTATATATGATTAGGACACCCCATCCTACATCGAAAATATTTCAGAAAAAATATAAAAGTTTGCAGATTATGACATACAAAAACAGAAAGAGTATTGTAACCATATTGTAATCTCGAATAACTCAGAAGCGCCTAGGCCTCGTAGGTCTTTTACACCAGGTTGTGTGTCTCATGGAGTCACAACTTTTTTTGATAACAATTTAAAAGATAACGTTTTTTGGGGGGACGGGTAGATGACAAATGGGGAAATGATGAGGGGCTGTTCGGATGCAGGTGAAGGATAAATGGGTGACAGTGGGGAAATCAAGAGGGAAAGGCTGGATCCGGATTATGTTCTTGGGCAGTATTCTACAAAATATGACATTTATGATAGTCTTTTTTTCAATTTTGTATATTTAGTTCTTTTGAGAGCGTCCTCTCCGTAGCGAGGGTAGACAGAAAAGAGAAGACTAAATCGCGTAAAATTAAATTGAAAGAAAATTCCGAAGAGATCTTTAATGTTAAAATTAAAAGGAACTATTTTCTTTTTTGTGAATTATTATTTCCATGCGCAGCAATATTGGAATGGGTTCTCTCGCACAGTACCGCACGGAGAAAAAAGAACAGTTGCAGTTTACCTGATCCATTATACAGTATGAAGGGAACGCATGATAATATAGGCCCAACCAGGTTCACTGTTGCTGTTTTCTGACGGAGATAGTTGGAACGAAAAGTTGCATTGTAAAGAGTCCCTTGTTGCAGTCCTCTGAATTCACCTTGTCAGAAGTGCACGGGTAGAAGCTGCCGAGCCCAAGCAACCTTGTTGGAAGAGTTAGCTATCTGCTCGGCGTAAGCGAGCAACACACGTTGGAGGATCCAGCCTACCGTCATGACGCATCCGGACGAAACTGATAGAAGGAGCCGGCCTTCCGTATCGGCTTGCACAGCTATACTGTTTGAAGGGCCAGCCGTACATGTTACCTTATGTAAGCATTTCTTATTGGTGTTACAAGTACTGATTGTTAACGGGTATGTTGATGGGTTATGCGTAGTACTTGCTATTAATAGAATATTCATTATTTATTTTTGATCCAACAACAGATCTGTATATTAACCTGTATATTAATAAAATTACGCATTTAGTGATAATTAAATTTCACAATAGCCTCAAAAGACTTTAAATTCTGCAGTCTGACTGTTATTACGGTGATATACATACATCAATAATGCCATTGTTGAAATGTACCTAGAAATAAAATATTAGAATTTAACATTAAAATATTTATTTAGTAAAGTAAAATGTGTAAGATATAACATAATTCACAATAGAATTAAATATATAAACTTAATAGCTAACAAATGATAATGAAACATTGATGTACCACTTAATCATTTATGTGATCAGGTGGATTAAACACACAAAGAGACTAAGAACATGTTTACAGTCATCAGTAATTATTTCAAAACTATTTTATAACTGTTTCAAAATTATTTTAAAAACGTTTCATGACTGTTTCAAAACTATTTTAAAGCTGTTTCACAAGTTCATTTAAATAGCAACTTTTATTACTAATCCCCAAAAAACAAATTTAATTCACATTTATTTTTATAAAAACGCCAAGATTTATTTAAATTATGGCTAAATATGTAGCTGAAAATTATTTTCGTATGTATTTGTTGTTTATTTCTTTTAACCTTTCATTTTAAAAATTTAATATTCTTGTTTTATGTTTATATTAATTTTGGTTACAAAAGTTTCAATTCTATTAGTCCCTTCATTATACTTAGGGTATTCACTAGCACAAAATTCATCTACATAAAATTAACACTTAGTTTACAATTAAAATGAATTCATAAATAGTTTACATACTGTTAAAATCAAAAAAGTATATGGAAGAAACCAACATAAATCATATTTATATTTTTTACGTCTGTTATTTCAATTTCTGTAATCTAAATGTACAAACATACTATAAAAATCAAATCAAATTAGTTAAATTAATTTAAAAACTAGAATTGAAATATTGCTCAGCATTGATTTACTGCTGGTCTGCAATTTAAATCAATCTCATTGCTTAGAAACCTCTTTGCCCATTTGACAATGAATAATCTCATTGGCCTGTATTAACAAATCCTACACTCCCAACAAGTTAATGTCATAACTATTGTTATTATCACCTGAATGCAACAATAAAAAATTGTAGAAAAGAATGTGCACTCAATAACAGCGACTCAATAACAGCGAATAAATATAGTGAGAGGTCGGGATAAACCATAATTTTAGTATTGTGTAAGGTTGGAGAAGACTTATCACTTTAGCGTGGGACGAAATGATTGGCCTTCATTGTATTGGATGAGTTAAATAATAAGTTTTCTTAGCAAATTAATTACCAGTTCTGAAGTGACTTTTACATTTGGCAAGTTATTTTGTTAAATGCATACTTCTCTGGATTGCTTCAAAATTTAGGATTATATTCTTCGAATACTATTGATTAATTTCACACACATTGATCACTACTCAGTACTACTGGTAACTGACAGTGACACAAGGGAGGGGAAAATAATTAGATGCAGACTCTTAGTCTGCTTGCATGCAAAAAATAAAATAAAATAAGTTATAAAACCATGTATATAAAAAAATAAAATAAAAATGCATATTTAATTAATTTTTGTAAAATTGCCTATACCAATTCAGAAATTGAAAACAGCAGGATTACCTCTAAGTCATTAAATATTGTTGAAGATATTACAATGTCTTTGAAATTAGTGTTTGGGCATGCAAGTGTGACTGCCACGGAAAAATTATATAAACCAATAAATTCAAATTCGATTTAAAACTTCTCTGAAATTTAAAGAAAAAAAATTGTATTCAAGAGCAGAAAATGCAGAATTTGACCTCACTTTGGCTCAGATTTCATCTTACAAATATGCTCCAATTACATCTGGTGATATAGTAGAATGTTCAAAAAGATTCATTTCTCACAAAAGGATGACTTTGAATAGTAAAATTTTGAAAAATTGTTTAGTGTTCCTGTTTCAAAGACAATGAAAAAATACCAAGCTAAAATTTGATTGTGCATGTTTTGTCAAATTATATCTGGCATATGTATGCAAGTTTTAGCATTTTAAAGGGCACGAGAATCATGTCTACTAATATTGAATTGTTTTATTTCAAGAGGAAAGTATTTTGTTCACTTGGCTAGGGAAATGTTTCAGAAAATTATCAAGGTCAACACTATTACAATAATGACATTTCTTTGCCCAAGAATCATTAACACAATCTGAGATATTTCTCTCTGGTAATTTTGAAGATGAATAATAGCCAAAATCATTGCATGTTTGAAAATGCAGTGTTATCCATATTATATGCCACAAACAGCACACTTTGGGAAACCCTAAATTATGAAAAACTTAAAAGCTTTTTTCCTTGGAAACCAAAGTAAAAATTAATAATCTTTCAAAAGAAAATTACAAATTGTCACACTCCATGAACTTGATTCAAAACTCTAGTTGTAAAACAATGTCCTGAAAAACAGGCATTTTGAAGTTAATGACACTGTTCTAGTGGGAATGTAAATTTTTTATATTACTAATAATCATTTGTAGTCATTCTGAGAGCACTAATTCATAGTACACATTGAAACTATAACAGAATTATATTACCGTAAGTTATAATACCTTATAACGTAAGTTATATTACCTAATAAAAAAAAAATTAACCTTAAGGATTTTTGATAAAAATGAGATCACAAAAGACCATGATGCTTGCAAAATTAGCAAAATGTATATCACCTTGAAATACATGTTCATGATCTTGACATAGAATTCAATGCCATTTAGAATTAACAATATCCATGAATATCTGCATCAATGAATCATCACCTGTTTCAATGACCAATTTCCATCACCTGTGCCAAAAACTACCTGAAAAATAAAATTAATACAATAATATTTGAAAATATAATTAAAGTGATAATTATTGAAAAATAAAAAATAGAAAGTGTTTTACAGCAGTTTTTTTGAGGAATGCATTATTATTTTGTTCAATTATTTACAGAATATGATAGGCTTTAGTATCAATTTCAATACAGTAATCAAATTTCTGTACACTTATAACATATGGAAATACTACACAACAATTAATTCTACAATTTTTAATTGCCATTAATGACACTTCAAGACTATATTAAAGTTATTTCAATGAATTGGCAACATAATAAATATTATTTTTTTAAAATTTTAATACGAATTTGCAATGCTTAATTAAGTATTAAAAAATGATCAAATAAAACTTTTTTCATAGGTACTTTTTTGACTATTAAAAAAAGCACAAATGAATGCAAATAAATGAGTTTGGAAGCCAAGCCCACTATATCCACTTAACAACATTAGAATTTGAATTCAAAGGATTCAAACCGATGATGTAAAACGAAATAATTGTTATCTTGTTCGGCATAAGCTTTTAGAGGAATTTTACAATTTAGATTAAAATAACTTTGAGCTGGATTAATGACCAAGTTTTGTACGTTATGGCCAATAGAAATGCACATAAACTAATATATGCCTTTCCATTATTACAACTCATGATAGAAATATATAGGACCTAAAAGTTGCAATTCCATTCCACCATTCTCTTTTAATCTTGGTTGACAATTCTTGTTTGATTTCAAATAGGCGGTGTAAATGGTTCGCGCGGCGTAAAACGGCGTATGGCGGTGTCGACAATTCTTGTTTGATTTCAAATAGGCGGTGTAAATGGTTCGCGCGGCGTAAAACGGCGTATGGCGGTGTAAATCATTTTCTTTCGAACTTCATTCGCCCGTTTACTCCCAATGAAATAAGATTTTCACTTCAAAGAGGTAATTTAGACTCTGTAGTCTGGCACCTATTAAAAGATATCCACCAATATCCTTTAGATTATAATTCACACTGATGCAGCACGATAAGTTTCAATACGGTACCTACCAGTGAACTCATAGTACGTTCAACGATTTACTTTGCCAACGACGTATTTTTCTACGGTAACAAATTGAAAACTTTCACGACGATGCGCTTTTCGCCACTTCGAAGAAATTTTCCTGAAGGTTCGCCGTTCCAAAATGAACTGAATAGTATGTCCTCGCAGGCCGATCGGCGGCGCGACGCTGCGGTCCAACGAGCCGCGTCACGCGCTTCCTCCTGACCCTCTCCCACGCTCGCTTCTGACCGTCGTCAATCCTCGGCTGATAAGGTCCTTATCGCCCCGCCCAGCAGCATGCGTTCTTTTGGCTGTAGAGGGTTGCGGGTGGTGTGACGGGCATAAGAACCCTTTCAAAAATATTGTTTTATGTTAGAAAAATAATGTAACCACTCATACGTCATTTGGTTTAGAGGAACTTTTTGCCATCTTATCCGAGGGTACCTTTTAGATAGTGCAGCCAATGAACGAGAAAGGTAATGCTATTATTTTAGTTTCAGGGGACGATCGTTATGGTAGACAGACGTGTGACTGTAACTGACGCGCTTGGGACTTATAGGGACCCAGGAAAATACTGTATTACTTAATAGACAACTTAGACGAGAGTAATAAAATAAAAACGCTTCCTGCGGAGCTCCTAGCGGACATCATTGGGAAATATTCTGTGCAATGTTCGCTAACTATGAGTTCTTAGAATCCAGGTGTGACATTACCCATTGCAGTTATCAAAAAGTGATTAGTGACTTCCAGACCTCGAGAAAAATCTACAGGCGTATTTGGTAAAAGAATGAAGGGATCTCTGACGAAACATTTCCAACAATAAACATTTTAGCCCTCTTTCTATCTTTCTTTCTCTTAGTTTCTCTTTCCTGAAACAACGTCCTGGGGATGCTAATTACATCTGCTTGCAGTGATTAATGTTTCAACTGATGTTTTTATCAATTGGGTTACGACAGATGAAATTATAAGATAGTCGTACACAAGGTTAGTTGTCCTCAGGGTGGAGACAAAATCTCTTAATGCCAGAAGTGCGAACGAAGTATCTCTTTCTTTAAATCAACCAATAAACGCAACTCGTCGTTCTTCGGTGACCGAATAGGGATCTATGATGTTGAGAATACACAAAAGAATTGTTTAGAAACCTTTTTTGTCACATAAATTTGAAAAATGTACCAGTACTTACTATTTTGCTCATTGAAGATTGCATCACATTACTTTCATAAAATATTAATGGCATACTAAACGACAGATGCAATAGACGTATCTCAATGAAATTATACATGTGTTTGCAGGGTTGTAAATTAATATATTACCTGTAAAAAATACAGACATTTGGGCGGAGAAGAAAGCTATGAATGAAAATGTTCAAGGAACATATCCTACTTCTTTTCCTTTCCTTTTCACAATACAGATGTTTGCTAGTATATTTCAACCTTATAAAGATGTGATATTTAGCTTATCGATTTTTGTAATTAATTCGAAGTTAGATTGCGGTGTGGACCAAATCGTGACAAAAGGAAAGGATGCTGATTTGAATCCGCTCTGAGGCATAAATGTTTTCATTTTGAAAGAAATGCCTATGCGTTACTTAACAATTATATTAATATTGTACACTTGCATGTTAGTAAGCCTAGTGTATTTTAATTACTTCTAGTTTTGAAGTTTTTCTTATGGTTCCTAGAACAGTGTTTATTCTTTAATACTTCTCATAAATATTTTGTATGCCTTCACGACTGAATTTGTATCTTACGTACTCTTTAATGTATGGGAAATGTAACTGTTTTCTACAGAGACAACAAACAAAATTTGTTGATCGAGGTACGAAAAGATACTAATACCAATTTCAGAGAAGAAAACTTAGTATGTGGAGATTTTCCTTTTTTAAAATTTTTATTCTATTAATAAGTCTCAATGAGACTTATATTTTAATATTAGAAATTAAACAATTTAATTTTTTTCAAATAAGGTAATTAAACTTTATGCCAATCTTGCAATATTCACGAAATTTTTGCTAGATTTAAAGTGATAAACAGATTGTTAACTCGATTTACTTAAAAATTGGCAGTAATAATACTCAGTTTGAACATTGCATTCAGTAGAATGTAATTTCTAAGATAATAAAATTTCGATTTTTTTAATAATAAAATATTGGAATGCTAGATAGAGAGGGTTAGGCCGCTAAAATTTTTCATGTTATTTTTATCAGCGTACGCTACGATTCATAAACATCTTATGGAAAATAGTATTTACTTTTCAAACTTGATGTGCAAATGATTCCTAATGATTACTCACGCAATACTTCGAATTTTGTTTTACCGCGTCTTCAGTTTTCGAACGTCCGGACGTGATAATTTACGTCCGCCCCCTTTACAACAATCTCATTGAATCAATGAAGATTCGTATGCATGTAATGGTCAGATATTTCATTTTAACTTTTCACCTTTCTTATTCATATTAAAAAAAGTAGTTTCAATATGTATTTTCACTCTTGAAAATTAGCTTCCGTCTTTCTCTTTCTCACTGTAAACAAAATTTTATTTTACTTCTTGTACAATAGATTTTTATAATTTACGTCACTCACTAAAATAATAAAAGTTGTGCTAATAGAGGCGAACTTGCTCCAAGGCAGCCTGCTCTGCTGTTTGTTTCCCGGCGGCCGCGCTGGTCCCGCACGTCTCTGGGCTGGGCGAACTCGAGCGTTGCAGGTCGCACGAGCGGCGGCGAACAATAGCAACCTGTGGTGATAGAACGACTGGAAGCGCGCCGAGATAGCGAACATTCCAGATAACAGCTTTGCAGCAGCTGCGACCGGGCACAACCGACGCGACGCGACGCGACGCGCCGTGCTAGTGGAGGATGAAAGGATGTAACAATCGGCCTCTGAATAGGCAACCTGACTGGCATCTGACCCTCGTGGTAGTCACAATGCATCGCGAATCGTTGCGAAGGTAGCCTCTTTTGTAAATTTATTTGCTTTTCACGATTTTGATGGGCGCATCGTTGGGTTTTGCTAAATGCATTTTTCAATGTTTCTGCCTCATTGACCTCAGCCACTGGAAGTATACAGGTCAACTCTTCTCCGTGGTCTGCAGTTCAGCTCAATTACGTCACATTCATCATAATTACATGTTGCTGTTTTCCTTGTCATGGGGAACCCTGTCCTTCCTCACTGCAATAGTGGTCCTTTTACTTGCATTTTCTTCTTTTTTTGCTATTTAATTTCTCGTTCATTTTAATTTTTTCCTAATGACACGGGCGTCGCCGCTCGGAAGAAGGGAGACACGCGTCCATATTTTTGATGTATGGGATGCATTGGAGGGGTAGTGTTTTTCTTATTGCCCCCTCCCAGAAAATTGGTACTGGTGACCCCATAGCTAATAAGCACCGATTTTCCTTTCGTATTTTTAGGTACAATTTTAAACCCCAGTACTTAAGCCCTTTAAGTATCATTTCTTAGAAGGAGCTTCAAAACTGGAAAATGGGGAGGATGGAGAAGAAAATTGCATAATACGATTTATTGAATTATTAATACTAAATGTAGTTTACAAACTATTTTGCGTAATACTGATATGCAGAGAAATATGTATTAACTAGCAGAACCCAGTAGACGTCGTCCAGAACTTTCTCCCTCTTTCTCTTTCCCTTTGATTCTCTCTTTCCTCTCTTTCACTTCCTTTATCCTTTTCTCTTTCTCTCTCTACCTCTATTTTTATCTTATTCTCTTTTTTCTCTTTCTTTCTCCTTCTCTCTCACTCTTTCTTCTTCTCTCTCCCCCCTTTTTTATCTCTTCCGGTGGAAAAGTCCGAATAAAAAATAAATCACATTTGGTGACTGCTATTTTTTCCTCATACTTATTAAAATGCCTATCTCTCCTGTTATTGAAGATTTGAAATATATTAGGTTGCCAGAAAATGTTGGCTTAATATGACATATTTTCAGGCAGTTTTAGTGTGTTTTAGTTAGTGATTTGAATGTTTACGGAGAATATTATCTATTTCAATCCAAATTAAAGGAAATAGTTATAACTAGAAACAATAAGTATTTCAGTTTGAAACAAAATATTTATAATTGTGATACTTTTTATATTATATTTCGTATAAATACTCTTTAACGTTTGAATCTAAGAGAGGACTAAATACTGAAGATTTCTGATAAGGGTGTAGTGTTAGGATATTCATTTGCTTAGTGATAATTTGGCATGCTATTTGTCAGATGTGCACCATTTTACTCCATTTACGTGCCTCCTTTTGACGATTAACACAGAAGTGACACTGCGCAAGCGCACGTTTGCTGAACTTGGGAACTGTTCGTTGAAAGGAAGCCTGCAATTTGTGCCTAAGGAGTTTTTTCTCCGGCGCATCGCATCTCGAGCGTGTCAGGGTGGCAGGCAGGCTCCAGGTAAGCGTAAGGCGGATGCACAAGTGGTGCTGCGCTCTGGCGGGTGCCGGGCGCAACGCCGGAGCGGCAGCGGGGGACGACGGAAGGTCGCTGACACGCGGTCGCGGCGCCCGGCCGGGGGGGACGCGCGCGGAGGTCGCGGCGGGAGGGTGGGAGGGAGGGGAAGGGGCGGGGGAGGAGGAAGGCTCCCCGCTGCCTCCGCAGCTCCCGCGAACACGGGAGAGGTCCGACGGTGGTGGTGACGACGTTGGCTTACGTAAGGCCTCCGAGCCGGCCGGGCGCGCGGCGCCATCACCTGGCCGAGAGAGAGACTGCAGTCCTCCTGCTCTTGTCGGCATCATGTAATATCACTGTCCCACTCCTATTATCCGAATGAAGCGGCTTGCGGCCGATTCGCATAAGCGGACATTTGGAAGATAGGACAAGACACGGAAGTGAAGCAAGGCAAATGTCACACAGAAAATGTCTCATTTTAATTCATGGAATGCACTTTAACATTTTTTCAACGTTTTCTTCAAATCGTTCGACGTTTTTACAGCCTCTTATATTCCCAGATTGGGCAAAATTTATTATCTCAGTAATCTTTATGCTAATCAAAATTAAAAAAAATCTATAATATTAATTTAACCACTTTTTTTTAACTGACAATAAGCAGTCACTTCGAAAGATCCTTCGACGTGAAACGTTCGTCGATCTGCAATCTGGAGAGCGACAATACTGCAGCTGTACTTACAATGTACGGTTAACGGGCAACTATTTTATTAACTCTGGAGGTATGGTTTGTTAGTATTCTTGTATATAAAAACTGCACTCCCGAATTGTAGGGGCAAGGATATTATTGTACCTTACAGAATATTTCGGAACATTATTGTACCTATGAAATAGCTGCATAACATTACATTGTCATGTGATGCTAACGTAAAATTATCGTATAATACCATCATAACCAACGTTTTGCCTACGTTCTTAATTGTTTGAAAGAAAGCTTCTGTGTTGTGTGGTAGAATAATGTGACCACCGGAAGAAACCTAAAAAAATACAATAATGTTCGCTCAAATTATTGATTGCCAGTACCTTACCAAAACTTGATAAAATGCTTGTGTGTGGCCACTTGGTCGTTGTCTTATTGATGTTTTTAAACCATTAATTGATGTTCCCTGGCACGTCAACTGCTACGGCTATTAGTTTCGTTTGTGTAAAGAATATTCCACTCCGGGAGATGCCTGCGTTCCTCCCCACCTGACGTCGACCTACAGTCGACTTTCCTTCGCCAAGTATCTCCTCTAGCGGGACACCCCCAGCTAGGACAAACTCCAAGCTCCCGGCCGGTCTCTCTACACACGTAGCTCCCGGCCGGTCTCTTTACACACGTGGCAGTGAAGTGCACGTACGTGAGTGTTTCAAAGGAGAGAAGATAGGGCAAAGATCGCGCGCTGCCCGCGACCTGTTCGTTAGGACACTGCTCTGACATTTGCCTGGTATCGATCGGAGAAACCACGAATAACTGCCGACCAGAGCAGCCGGCCTCCAATCAGCGGCTGAATTCACCTTAGCTTTGAAGCTTGTGTCGAAAATCCGTCACCGTCGGGACTTGAACCCTAGAACCTCCTGGTGAGAGTCGCTGTAGATTCAGCGACAAATGCTGGCTCTAAACGCAGCCGATAAAATCATCTTACAATAACATCAATATTGTTCGGAATCAATGCATTTAAATATTTATCGATTTTCCAAATTAATATATCCAAATACATTATTTTTGTCCAAGAATGATATTAATTTAAATACAAAAATAATTACTTATTCCCAAATAACTTTACCGCTAGCACTACTTTTTGTAGTTCTTATTAGTATATTTTGCTAATTAAATGACGAATGATGAAAATGCTATGATGATACAGCGTAATTTTTAATAGAGTATATGGTTGATTAGTTCTTGGTTTAAGGCAAGTTTTTTTGTGATTAAACACGATTGACATTCATTTTAGTAGAACCATTATTTTAATCAATGATGAAGTGGAATACTACACGAAGTTGGATTTTATCTTAACATAACGTAATGGATTGATCACAACTAAGAAAAATTAACTTGTTTTCTGGTGATATAAATATTTCCTTACAACACACCACTTTACATCCTGATTCCTAAATAAAGTAGGATATTCTTTGATTACGAAATTGAACTTCAGCTATTTCTCTTTATCCAAAATTTATGTGAGAAAGTTTATCATAATTTGTTCTGAGAAGAAATTAAAACCCAATTAAGCAATGGTATGTAGTAATTAATTCTTAAACGAGCTAAAATTTAACAAATATTTGTAATTATCTATGTGTACCTATCTTTCGTAAATACTGCGTAATAATGTTATGGTAGCTATTGAACTGGGATTTTATTCAATCTAAATAAATAAATACATAAATAAATAAATGTGTAGATGAAGTAATGAAACCACATATGTAGGAACACATGAATTGCTGCTCTAAATTTGCTGTCTTAAGGGGTCCAAAAAGAAATAACATTTACTTAACGTACGTATATGTTTGTCCAGTAGAACAAACAATTTGTTATGTTTCGGTTTGAAAACTAAAAGTATAAGTAATGTAAAGCTTCTAATAATAATCTCCTGGTATTGAATTATCAGAGATAACATGTTATACAAATAGTAGAGGGCGACAAATGTTTGTGAGCGACAAATGTTTCAAATAGGACTAGCTATCTTGGACTGCTTTAAAAACCAATTTGACACCTTTCATTTTTCTGGACTTCAAAGTTCAGGACTAGTGTTTCTGATGCAATACAGGCAGTGGGTATAATGGAAATGTAGGTCGCTGAAAGTTCTCGTTGTTCTTATGCCTACAAGTAGGACAACCAGTAAGCAGGACGCGTCGTCTTCGAATCTTCAGTAGTTCGACACTTCTCAGAAATAATTTTGCTTTTTGTCAATTATGAGAATATCTTTGGTCGTAAAAATATTGTTCAGAAATGAAATCTTGACAAGAGTGAGAAATTTATCAGGCCTCAATTTAGTTTAGAAGTGGTCAGGAAGAAATAAATACATTTAACTTTTTAGAAATCTAATGTGAAAATTAAAAATTTACATTTTCAAGTTTAATTTCGTATTCACTGGAAAAAAAAAACGAACAGAGTTAATTAAAAATTCAAATGCTTTCAACATCTATTACGAAATTAGGATTTTACATCAAGTTTATGATGTTGAAAATGTTATTAATACGTGAACTATTGAAATACCTTGAAGTACTTTGTTAGAGAATGAAGTTTCATATTTCAGGAGTTTATTTGAAGTGATATAGGCCTCCTATGACTTGCTTCATTCTATTTGAATCGCTCATAAATTAGATAGTGTTTTTTCTCTTTATATGAACAATTTTACTGTACAATTTTTGTCAGTTTTGGAGGTAAATTATCTTCGGAAATGCAACAAGAAATATTCAAAATAACCTGAGGTGTGTTGACAAGCACAACAGCGTGTGCATATGTTCCATCGATTGAGCCAAATCTGGACTTTTTCTGAATGTTTCATCATTTGCCAGTTCGATGGTCAGATTTTATGGTGACTGTAAATAATGTGAGTGAAATATTGAAACTCGTGAATAATGAAGTTGCAGTAGATCAAAAGTAGTATGTCGATGATCATGCCGACCTGCTTGTTGTACGAGGAGCCAGGAGAGAATCCGTGCAACATTCAGGGAAAGTAGGGGCCGAAGAAGGCTGAGTCACTCCACAGACACAGTGGCGCGTGACGTGCAGTTGTTGCGTCAGGCGGGGCGTGGGGCGCGAGGGGCGGGCCGCGTGCTATGAAGAGCTGCTGCAGCGATCGCTCGCTGGAAAACAGCGATTGTCAATTAGCCCAAATTGCACTGACACTCCCACTTCAAGATTTGGACAAGAACTCGTTTATGCAAGAAATGCAGAATTATAACTAAAGGAACGTATGTTAAAGGATGGTACCGTACGTCGCTGTCAACATTTCGTTTTTGAGTTTCAATTGAGTTTTGATTGAGTTTCAATTTTGACTAGTTTCGATTGTCTCTGAAAAGGAGAGTTTATCTACAAAAATTGATCCTTTCCATTGATGAGTAAAATAATGTACGAATATTTTACTGAAATAATGTTGATAGATGTGCAAAATAATAATAATAATAATAATAATAATAATAATAATAATAATAATAATAATAATAATAATTTGCTCCAAAGGTAAAGTTCTTGCAAAATATGACTTAATCGTCCTTCCCAGAATCACAATGCAAAATTGAAAATTAAAAACAACAACAATATACAACAAAAGTATTATGTATAAAAATCCCCTGTATTCCGATGTTTCATTTCTCGCCGAATAGTGGAACGTTTTTGGTATTCTGAGAGTGTAGAAGCGGAGAGGTCGGCTTTTAAACATTCAGGCGGCATCACCGTTGCAGCTCTTCTGATGCTGTATGCGCAAGGCTTTCATCTGTTTGTAATGCTGCGGGCGTGATCGCGTACGGCAGTGGAGGCTGCGGTGGAGGCGAAGGTGGAAGCGTTTGGTGGCCCTGAGGAAGGTAGAGGCAATGGCGGCGGCTGCTGATGATTACATCAGTATCCTGGGGGCAAGGTACGGAATCGAAAGTGGAGAAGCATAGCAGACTGTTTTTCCGAGGACACTGAATATGATAATGGTTCTGACTCTGCCGTGCAGGATGTCGACAAGTTGAAACTGATATTGATGATAAGCAGTGTGATGCAGTTATAATAATGACAAGGATTTATTCAGTTTTCAATTTATTCAGTCATTCAGTGTTTTGACCTGCACCTTGTTACAAATCTTAAACCATGGAAATTCAGTTGATTAAGAATTTGCTGATATTATTTCATTCACGAGGTTCTAGTTTTCCATCCGTCCGACCATTCAGTGATGTTTATTCACGCAATTTTATTGCTTTCGTGTTATCGCCGCGACGTGCAGAAGCTTGTAGTATAATAGAGCTTCTTTGATAAGATTGGTTGGTTAGTGATTCCTGGAGCGTCAACAGCTTAGGTCATTAGTCGCGTAACTGTAGTGCATGTTTTTCCTCGGGAGATGGCGGTGATCTTCCCCCGCTGGATGGCGAGATTCAGCGCCGACCGGACTCTCCCACCTGCGGGGCACCGCCCCAGCCGGAACAAGCTCTATGCTCCCGACCGGTCTCCCGTAATATGTGGTAGATCAGTGCATGTTAATGTAAGTGTGTGTGTATGTGTGTGAGGGGTGTGTGAGAGGTGTGTGAGGGGTGTGTGAGGATAGGACAAGGAAGAGCAGAGAAAGATCGCGCGCGGCCCGTTTGTTAAGGTACTGGTTCCGGCATTCGCCGGTGTTGATCGGAGAAACCACGGAAAACTACCGATCAAAGCAGCTGGCCGCTAGAATTCTCCAGACAGCGACTGAATTCGACCTAACTGGAACGCTAGTGTCGAAAATCCTGCCGCCGTCAGGACTCGAACCTAGGACCTCTCGGTCAGAAGCGCTGCAGTGATATCAGTTGATGCACTGAGCTACCGCTCCCGATTTCTTTCATAAGACTGGCGTCGCCAACGTTGTAAACTGTTTTAAACGTATTTTCATGTGTTGAAAATTTCTTTAATACTCAAGTTCTTTCATGCGTTGTTTAAATATGTTTTTACGGTATCTGGCATTGGACTTACCAATGAATCGAAGAAAGAACAGATATCTCCCACCAAGAAAAAACAGATATCTCCCACCAGCGGGTCACCGCCCCAGCCGGGACAAACTCTAAACTCCCGACCGGTCCCCCGACATGTATGGTAGTGTAATACATATTAGTGTGTGTGTGTGTGTGTGTGTTAGGGGAGAGGATAGGACAAGGAAGAGGTAGGAAAGAACGCGCGCGGTTCGTGGCTTGTTTGTTAAGGTACTGTTCCGACATTCGTCTGGTGTTGATCGGAGAAACCACAGAAAACTACCGATCAGAGCAGCCGGCCTATAGAATTCTCCTCCAGAAAGTGACTGAATTCGACTTAGCTGACAAGCTAGTGTCTAAAATCCTGCCACCGTCAGGACTCGAACCTAGGACCTCCCGGTCGGAGGAATTGAATAATCGAGAGAAATTATGAACTGAATACTGTCTGCGAGAATTTGTCAGATGTGCTTTTAGAGTCTATAATTGTTCTTCCCTTGTGAATAGCAATGTATATAAGACGTTTGGTATGGTTATAGAGTGTCAATTGTACGATAAAATTGTTTTAAGGGCTATCTAGAAAATTGATAATACTCACCAGAAGAATTAATAATTTAAAAAAACTGAATTTTAAGTTGGTAAAAGAAGTGAGGAATCAAAAATGTATTTACTTTGGTTGTGGATTTCACAGGGTCATTGGGTTTGAGATAAATTGGAGGGCCTCCAAGTGTATTTTGTTTGTGTTTAATTTTCTTTTTTGAGTATTATATCTTTTACATTTTATTTTGTACTGTGTGTTGTTGTGTTCTATTGCAATGGCAGAGAGTTTTTCCAAGGTATTCCTGAGAGTGTTATTTGCTGTAAACCAGATAAGTGATCCCACGTCCCTGTTTAAAATGGGATATGACCTGTACGCTTATAAATTGCACTAGAAGGGAGGTTATATTCTTCTGTTATAAAAGAGCTTTAAAGGGTTGTGGGAATGATGTTTTCCAGGGAGGATAATTAGAATAATTATGTTATTGTTATTCAAGAAAATGTATATGACAAACTGATCTGCGTCATTATTACCGCCGTTTGCGAAAATGTTATCGAGTTTGCTCTAACACACACATATTTTCTAGAATTACGTAAAACGATACTTTTAAATTTTGCAGGCAACAGTATACTACCGAGGTACATATATTCCCCCATTGTAGATATTTTAAGATACATAAGGGAAATCGAAAATTTCTCAGTCACGAAAAGCTCGATATTTCTCGACATAGTAACATATATTCACAAAAGCATTTCGCTTTCGGTTGTGCAGGTTGGGTTCTGAGGTGGCTCAAGGCAACTCATGTCACTGCAGTGCTGCTGACCGGGAAATCCTCGGGTTCGAGTCCAACGATGGCAGGATTTTCTGCACTAAATTGGTTAAACATACAGCCGCTATTTGAAGGAGAATTCTAGCGGTCCACAGCTCTAGTAGTTTTCCACAGTTTTTCTGATCAACACCAGGCGAATGTCGGAGAACTTCTCTAAAAAACGAGCCATGAACCGTGAGCGATCTTTCCTTCCTCTACTTGTCTCATCCTCTTCCCTAAAAACACCTCCTTACCACTTGCATGCTCTACACTACCACACATCTGGAGGCTAGTCATCTTGGTCGGCGCGGTATCTCACCATTTAGTGGAGGAAGAACATCGCTAACTCTAGGGATAAAATAAATCACTACACTAACGGAGTTAATGACCATAGCAGTTCTAAAATTCAAAGAGTTCAACGAAAATGAGACCCATACGATTTTTTCCACGGATAAAAGCGTTCCGTCTTCTATCCGTAGAAAAATCTTGAAGAAAAAGTTTGGGACTTTTTAGAATTTTTTTTATAAATTGGATTTATTTCATTAAAAATTTACGCAAAAACTACTCGTTTCTTGAAAAAATTGTAGACCTTTTTTAAAAAGCTGTTTTTTTTAAAACAGACTTTGACGAAGACAAAAATCTCTATCTTTAATTTTGTAATTTTGAAATGTTAACTTTTTGCAATTTTCCAAAATAGAGAGTGTTTGCCGAAAATGGGATGAATCGGAATTCATTTTAAAAAATTTCAAATATACTAACCTACGAGTAATTTCTGGTGTTTTATTTAACAAATATATATTTATGTATTTAATTTCTCAAATTTCACATTAAATGAGATTGTAGGTTTAGTCACTACTTAAAAATAAATTCTGTGAAATACTTACGTGCTGCATAAAATCTATCTTTGCATTCGTAATCACGAGCAAAAATACATTAAAAACACCAATCTGAACTAGTGAAATACTCTAATATAACTATGTGACAAGTGAAAGGACCTGAACGTCGTGGAGCTGTCTACAGCAGTACGCAGTACGTGAGTGTGCAGTTACAGTTTCGGAGTATACTTGCTTTCTTCATTGTTGGTGTTAGCAGTTACATTGACATTTTCGTCCATTACATAATTTAATACCCATATTCTCAGTCTATAGTTGAGGTATCATAGATTTTTTCCTGTTTCGGATATTGTTGCGGTTTTATTTGTTTTTCATATTCAACATGATGACGCGTAGAAGTCTGGTTCCTCCCCGACATCCCCTCGTTCGACGAGAATTTGGTAAAGAAGATGTGAGTTCATGCAGCCTTTACCGATACCATCCGAGAAGAAATAAATCGTTCATTAGGACCCATGATCTCGAGTTTGAGGAAGAAGGAAAAGCCTTAAGGAGGAAGTCGAGCGAAGAACAACTAATACGCGAACTGCAACATTCAATTGACTCAAAACGGACGAACTCGAGCAATATCAACGCAGGAACTCGCTGAGAATTTTCATAAAGAAAGTGATCGCGAGAACACTGATGATATTGCCATTAGTTGCTCAAACTCTGAAAGTGGATTTAAGTTATGCAGATATAGATAGAGCTTATCGTGGTAGGAAAATTGATGGACGAGAAAGGCCAATAATTGTTAAGTTTACTAGTTATAGAAAACGTGCTGAGGTCTTCGTAAAGAGACTTTAATTAACACCAAAATTACTGTAAGGGAAGATTTAATTAAAAAGAGTAGAACTCTTAAGAAATGTATGATAAGTTCGGTATAAAAATGTTTGGACTCAAGATGGCACAGTAATTGTTAAGATTAACAATTTAAAATTGAGTAAATTGTGATGCTGATTTTTAAAACTTTGAAATTATCAACTGCACACTAAATTTATTTTCAAAAACCTTCGATTTGTTATAATGTTTTTAAAGCTATACTTCCAGTGTATTGAAAAAACTTTTTTAAATACGGTAAGAAAAGTACTGATAAGTTTTATTTCGTAACTTGCTAGAAAAGAGAATTGTCCAGCTTATTTCTCTATGTTTGACACTTCCTGGAAACCACAATCCGATGCAAGTGGCCTCACCTGCTAAGAACCGTTAAACCCCGTACACTGGTTGCGGAAATCCCACAACCCTTGAGGAGCTGAAAGGGACTTTGGCCGCTTTTCCTCGTCGTAAATACTGTGCACATAAATGCACAGTCATTGTGCAAACACCATGATGAAATTCTGCAATATTTTCGAAATAAACGTTCATGTAATAATGATTAGTGAATCGTGGTTGAAACCATCTATTTCATCCAATCACGTCGCGATACCAGGCTATACAATATTACGTCAAGATCGTAACATTCTTACAGAGAAAGGCACTAATAAATCGGTGGTGGTTTAGCCATGTATATACGAAATGATTTAAAATGCAAGTTGTACATTCATCCCCCTACGGAGTCAACTGGATTGAATTTTTATTTGTAGAAATTATGATGGTGTAAAACGTTGCATGGCTATAGTAGGTATTGGCCACCGAAAACTGATCATTACAAGTGTTAAAGGGCATCTTTCCGCGGTTGTAAGTCATTACGAAAGCATCATCAATTATGGGACTTAATTGCAACTTAGTAAATACAGACAACCATACTGTACGTAACTTCGTGAAAACTTTTGAACCTTGAACTTGCATATTCTCAAATTAAACTAACGCATTATTCCTCACATAGTGAAAGCTGATTGATCATATCATTGTTTCGAGCCCAATAAGGCATCAATTTGTCAGATCCGGTTCCAGGAATATCGAGGATGATTTGTTGTATTTGTCATTTCAATGAACTGTCCTAAGTACAACCCAAAAAATTATTTCGTACCGTGACTACAAATCTTTAAATGCAGTTAATTTTCTTCCGACAGCATCCGTGCGCCATGGCAATTAGTGTACCAACAAACTTCATTCACGACAAAGTTCATGTATTAAATAATATTGTAAGTGATTTATTCGCAAACATGCCCGCTAAAACATCCTGAGTTACGCGTCCCCAGCACCATGGTTAAATGATGAAATTCGGGCCTGCATGAAGCATCGTGACTTAGTTCAGAAAAGTTACTGACGAGAAAATGACCATTCTCAAACTTGAATACACAAAATTGCTAATACAGTTAACCAAAAATACGAAATGCTAAACTGCGATATACAACGCATTGTTTAAAGCACTAACTGATTCAAAACAAATCTGGAATAGTCTTAGAAATCTTGGAGTGGGCAAGGACAGATCAACAACTTAGTCATAGACATACCCTTGATAAAATTTAACATGCATTTTTAAATGCGGTCTTCATTTGACCAGTGCTTAAAACAAAAGGTTATCAGAGTACACGAACATCAATACAGATGAACTCAGAGACCAACTTTCACTTTAAATGTCGACAATACAGAGGTTCGTAAAGTTTTGAGGAGTTTAAAATCAAACGCAAACGGTTCGGGCGGAATTAATGCTAGACAGTGGAAAATTATCGCAGATGTAGCTCTTCCAGTTATTACTACATTATTAATTACTCACTAACAACGTCTTCTTTCCTACAGGCATGGAAATTACTAAAGTTCGTCCTCTTCCAAATCCAAAGTCTTTCCTTCCTAACGATTTCCGGCCATAAGTATTCTGCCGACACTATCAAAAACCCGAAAAAGTTGTTCATAAGCAAATCTACTCACACTTAACAGAGTATGGATTATTAAATCCGTACCAGTCAGGTTTCATGCCATGTAGAAGTACACAAACTGCATACTTGAAGTTACCGAAGATTTGAGAAAGCCCTGGGTGATGGGGAATTAAGTATTAACGCTACTAGATTTCAGAAGCCTTTTATTCTGTCGATCATGATCTCCTACTGCTAAATGCAGAAACTTAAAATTTTCATTAGCCACGACGCGGTGGATAGAAGATTACCTAAAGAACCGTCAGCAATTTGTTAGTGTCGGGAGGATCTCACTTACCGAAACAATGACAAGGTGTCCCCAGGATCCATCCTCGACCATTGTTTTTCCTAATATACGTTAATGACTCTGCCTAATTCCTTCAGTTTCTGTAAACATCATATGTACGCTGATGATTTACAAATTTATATCAGCGGAAGACCCTCTGAACTGAAACAATTAGTGGATAATACCAATAAGGACTTGAAACCTTGCGGCAGTGGACTAAACTAAACGGCCTTCCTTGAATCCTGCAAATCACAGACTATGGTAATTTGTTCGAAAACGTTCAATCACGAGCTTTATAATCTATGCACAGAAAGTGTTATTCTGGATCAAACCATCATACCTTATTGTTCCGAAGTCAAAACTTAGGAATAATTCTTAATAATAACTCCAGTGGATTCTCGCAAATAAAGTTACAAAGTTAGTCTATTCACGAATTAGTTCTTAGGATTGTTGGCAAGTTTTTACCAGTCAATATAAAAAAATTGCAATAGAATCCCTTTGTCTTTCCGCACTTCGACTATTGTGACGTTGTGTACAACGATTTAAGTTCAGCACTTGCCACACGGTTACAAAGAGCTCAAAACGCGTGTATTCGCTTTATTTACAGTTTAAAAATATGACCACATATCGAACATTTTGAATGTAATAAAAACTTGCGGTTAGCTGACAGGCGGATGCTGCATTGTCTTTCCTTCTATTCAAATTACTAAAACACAACATCTCTGCATTTAACAAATCGTTTCAGGCCTCTTGTATCGCTAGACTCGACAAATCATTATTATTACAAATACCTAAACATAATTTAATTATTATAACAAATCATTTACTGTAAAAGTAACGAGAGCTTGGAACAACCTCCCAAAGAACGTCAAATACAGTCTTTTCTGCCAATTCTTTTAGAGCAATTAAAGTTCTATTTTTATCCAAGGCGTATAAGTTCCACTAGTAGAATTTTTCCATTCTGTTTACAAAACTCAAACTTACTCTGTAAATGATTCTAATTGATATCATTTCAACTTTATTGATTAAAATTACTTTATATAGATGTATTAGTAATTAATTTTTCTTTACTGTCACTTTTAAAATTTTGTTGATTTCTTAGTAAAGGGTGCCTAAGTCTGCTTTTATTGGATAATGAGCTAAATTATATGACAATCAAAATAATATTAAATACTAACAATATTTGAACACATGTGAAGTAATTATTTATTTATATTTAATGATAAATATAATAATATTAAATTATAATTATTTATATTATACATGTGAAGTAATTATTTGGCATCTAAACAAACACCTATATTGATTTGAGAGAATCATTAACTTTGAAGGCCTTTACAAAAATATATTTTTAATTTAATTTCATTTAACGGTTTTGATTCGGCCACTTGAACTCTCACTACCAAGAAATTAACGGTTGTTTTTAATTATTATAAATTGTGTAATGTTTATCTGTTATTCACTTATTGTCGTGTTAATTGTATTTCTTTGTCTGTGATATCTGTAAATTTCAAATTTTATTTCCGCTTAACAATTTATATTAAAATTTTTATGAATTGAAACTGATATGGAAACTGAAAATATTGTAATTTTTGTTTTCAATCTGATTATGTTCTCGCACTGTTGCAGCCTCTGTGTCACTTCTTATCATTACGCAATTTTTATTCTTATTGTATAGGTTTGTTATTTAATTTCACTACCTTTGTATTACCATTGTTTTTTCTAATTAATGTATATACTCTTATATTTTTCAATTATTGTCAATTCCCTCGGCCTTCAGCCGCCATCCTGATTGAGGTTTTCTGGGTTTACTCAATCGCTTAAGGCGTATGCCGGGATGGTCCCTTTTGCCTCCCAGATATAAATGTAAAATATGCCCTCCTCCATCTTCTTCATAGTATAAGAAATAATGTAAATATTTCATGTGGTTAGGCGGAAGAGCAGGCCTAATGGCCTGAGTCTCGCCACTAATAAAGACAATTTTATTATTATTATTATTATTATCTCTACTACTTAATTGATAAAAAAATATTCTCACAATTTTTTATATTCCATATCTCGCACGCACCGAACTTGAAATTAAATAATTCATTTTTCCACCTTGTAGTTTTACTGAAAGTGGGTTACCGTTGAATGATAATTCAACGTCATTGAGACGTCACAGGAAAGTGAAAACAATGTGATTGTAAAAGATTAGTACAGTGGTGTTGAGCAACCATTCTACAACTATTCTACGCCTATTGATGTCTAGGTTTACGCAACGAGTCATATTCAAGGATGCAATAAGAAAGCAAACAGAACTATTAATGGCATTCTGAAATATTATCGATAATATCACGTAGTTGTTTAGTTGGTTGCGATATCTTAATTGCCTCTACGTCGTAGTTTTAAAGATCTCCCAGCGAATTTCTGCAATTCTTAAAAATGAAAACCTCTCTTCAAGACTAAAAATATTTTTTTAAAACCTAAATCGAATCTATGTATTTACTCAAACGAACGGCTCTGACCATAAATATACCCTTTTAACATCGAAGTATTGCATTTTATAAAAGGTGATAAAACGTTTGATAGAATTCCACTGAATTATTTTACCCTGCGGAACATCACTAGCCGTAGTGAAGACAGCGGTAGTTCCCTAAGGCCTAACCATGGTATTGAAGGGGCTGCTGCTGCTGCGGCGACGGCGGTGGCGGTGGCGGCGGCGGTCGTCCCGGTGCCGCTGACCTCGATTCGCAGGCCCCTGTGCCTCTCCCAACAAGCGCACCGTGCCTTCCCACTCTTTACTCTTTGACGCACAAGCGGTCTCTGGCCTGCGGACGGCCGGCGTAAACACAAAATAGGACCCGGTTTTCGAGGTTCCTTAATCAGTCTTTCCTAAATTTTGTGAGACGTTGATTTAAGGCGCTGTATTAGAGATTTGCACTAAAATATTTTAATGAAAGAATATTTGGAATTCATATTGAATGGTCAATCTTCCTTTGCATTATATTCGTTTTCTTGTGACCTCTGGTTTCTTTTAACAGGTTTATACTTAATGCCTTGTTTTTGGAGAATCCATAAGATCATAAATGATGTCATAAACAAGGATGATTCATGGATCTTGGTCAATGTAATAGAATACTAAAATATTGCCCTTGTTCGGGAAACTTTATTTCCTCAGGGGTGTACCTGAATTAAACTTAAAAAAAACTTGTTGATTAAACAACTAACAGTTTTTTTGTTTTTTAAATGTCGGAGAAAAATAATTATAATTATTACACTCCATTGACCAAGCTCCCAAAAACAGCTTTGACTATTGCCTTATTTTTATTTGTTTTTCATATAACTGATTTTCAATATTTTTTTGAACATTTTTGTACATTATTTTCTAAGTTTTATTGTATAGTTTGTTCATTATTATTATTATTATTATTATTATTATTATTATTATTATTATTATTAGGGGAAAGGGTTGCGCCTTGGGACAGTTTCACCCTGGGACAATTTCTAGAGAAAAATAGTGCTCTAGTGAAAGCTCTTAAAATTCTAAATAATGTTCATGCCACGGAATGTACTTTATACACAAATTTATTTAAACACTGATGATTCTGTCCAGCGTTGAGAGTGCCTGAAGTAATTTTTTGCTTTGGAAATAAAATTTAACCTGTTTTCTACGACAAGAAAATGAAGGAAGCATCGTTATTATATTTTCTTTAGTAGTATTGTAATTGACATTCTTTAAGTAATTTCTATAACAACATTTAAAAGAAATATATTAGGCTAGTCAGAAACTTGGTAACATCTGAGCTTACTTGACCTAGGGATACTTCTTTGCTTGTACTCTGGAACTTACCCACTCCAGGCAAACCCACTCTAGCTGCAGAAGTAGAATCACCATCACAAAACTGCACTCGAGAAATCACGAGAAGAAATTCCTTCAAGAAGTAGTGCATTGAAATTGTTGGTCACTACCCTATTCCCTATTGCCTCAAGCGTTACCATGGAAAAATTCTGGTAATGGAAGAAGGGCAAGCCGACGCATAATTGCCACTGACATTCTTGAGAAAAAGAGACTTGAAAGCGAGAGAAGGAAAAAAATAGCAAGTTATTCAGCAAAAACAACTTTTCTAAAAGAACTATTTAACTTTCATCTTCCTCCGATGAAAAATGTCTGATCTGGGAAATAGTTCTGGAATCACTACGATCTAATTAAGTTCCGAAGAAGAGAATGATTTCTTGTCTTTCTTTTCAAGTAAAGAAGGATGTCTTCCCTGTTCTGAAGGTAGTTGGATTTTAGTACAATTTGAAGTCTTTGGCAGAACCCCACGACTTTTTCATTATCCTCAAGTAGTAATGTAAAACCACAGATAATGTCATTGTAAAATTCCTAAGGAAGTAAAGGACCCACTTCGTATTTCCTACTGTTGGTGTCATGACTGTTAGTCGTTCTTCTGTTGTGAAAATATTAACAATACCAACAATACGTTGCGAATTTAAATCATGTAAATTTGCTTTATCATCATATCTAATTTTAAAATAAATAATCTGTCCATTGTCTAAAACAGGGCTGCTCAAGTAGAGCGAATCGAGAGCACGGAGCCGTGTTGGTTACTGAGAGCGCTACACCGGAGCCCGAGCGTTGCACGGCTTGCGATAACCTCTGTCACAGAGTCCCGATAACTCCAGTTGCAGAAACGTAAGTCCACGCGAGCACTACGCAAACAAAAGCGTCCTCACCGCCAATTTTCAAGGGAGCACTGGAAGAAAAGTATCTTTCCGCAGATGACGGCAGCTATGCCAAATGTTTAGTTTGCAAAAATGTGTTTAAGCACATGAAGTTTAATATGCAACGACATTATTCTTAATCTTGCTGCTGAATATGACAAGTACTCTAAAGAAAAGAAAAATATTGCTTGAATGTTACGTATATTTGGATCATCGTACAAATGTAAGCGGAAAAAAAAAATTCAATGTGAAATGCAAAAAAAAATACTTGATTTGAATTAGCTTGATTTTTAATTTTATCTAATTTTTTTTCCTTTATTTTTTAATTTTTGGTAACATTTGAATATTCTTCATAATCAGCAGACGATAAACTATAATGTCGCAGTAATTAAATTTCTCAATGTACTTGAACACTTTTTTACAACTAAAAATGTGACATCTGGCGCAATCTGCAAAAAGAAATTATTCTTTCCATGCTGCAATGAAAATGTTTTGTTTTTTTATTTTCATATCAGAAAAATATGTGTACAACTAGTAAATATTACAAAAATATTTCACTTTTTTCTGTCGAAATAACGTTTCCCAGAGCAGTGAGACATTTTCAATCCGAGTAATGGGAAATACACCCGAAAAAACAAGACACGGCCCACTGAGTCGCAAGCCGCCGAAAGATAACGTAAACTGCTCCATCTGCCGCTGGAGCTGCTAAAAAGAGGAGGGAGCAAGCAGCGGTTCCTCCTCGGACCAGATCGCTGGGCGACCCTATAAAAGAATAGGTATTATCACACAGTTCTATTTAATTTCATATCCCTGCAAATAAAATATTAAAATATATTAGTGTCCTAAGATACAACCAACACCGTCAAAAGTTCAAAATCACTGGTTGTAACTTGGTACATGCGCTTGCATCATGTGCTGAATGAGTGACTAACTCTGGAAGCTCTGGAGCTTGCATAAATTGCTGTGTGCGGAAAGCTTCCTAGAATAGCAATCTTTGAATGGTATAGTTATTGGTCCAATGTTTATCAACTAGAAATGAACTAATATTTAAAAACTGCCCCAATATACAACTTTTTCCCCTATTATTAGATAATAATAACAATATCATTTTTCATTGGTGTAATTGCCAGATTGCCAAATAAAATTTTCCATTACATTTTCATCATAATCATTCAAAAATTTCGTTTTCAAGATGCAAAAATGTGGAGAAACGAAGACAATAAGATGACGGAGTTTTAGTTCATGTTCTTTTCCTTTGAAATGCCAGTGTTGTTGAGAATGACTTCATGCATATTTATGCATTCATTTTGGCGCAAATCCCTGACTGAATGAATCTCCCTCGTGAATAGTCTACAGGCTCCTCCAGCTGCAGTAGGCGGGGTCGTTGGAGCTCTTCACCGGCGCCGAGGAGGAGAAGAGGAAAAGAAGGTGCTGCGCATTAGTGCAGGCTCCAGATGACGCGCAGCCGGCGCAGCCACCGGCGCCCAACTGCGCAGAACGCCCGCGACGCTGCATTCCGCGCTGCGATCCGCGCTCATTTGGCCTTTGGACCTTTCTTCGCCGCTGGAGAAGCCTCTTCATAAATTCGAGGAATATCAAGCTCTGCGAGTCCTAGGTGAAATGGAAAGAGGAACAAAAAGTGTCTGTGGTTGTGTTATTAGTAGGTTTTTTATAATAGCAGAACATAAAACTGAAATGAATGAAACTACTATAATTAAAATATCTGCGAATTGACGGAGACTTTGTTCCTTGTTTTTGGAGATATTGCAGTTCCTTTCTGATTTTCGCTTTGTGTGCACACACAAAAATATTAACACAGCACTATTCAGATGAAGTTGTAGCTGCCGTTGCATTTTGTAACAGTCAGTACTTGTATTTATCAGGTTGTCTCGTTTAGTTAAGTTATTTCAAGAGTTAGTCAAACTAGGAAAAGAAGACAGTAATACCTGTGTTTTGAATTTAATATTGTTAAGTTTGAGAGAAACTACAATACTGGAGTTACAACAAACTACTTAGGAAATTACAATAATAAATAAATAAATAAATAAAATAAATAAAATAAATAAAATAAATAAAATAAATAAAATAAATAAAATAAATAAAATAAATAAAATAAATAAAATAAATAAAATAAATAAAATAAATAAAATAAATAAAATAAATAAAATAAATAAAATAAATAAAATAAATAAATAAAAATAAAAGGAAATAAGAGTCTCATTAACTTATAAGAGTGAAAGATACACTTGGTAATGCAATTCGCAGACAAAACGTGTTCCCATTCTTGAAATTCGTAGGGGTTGTAGAATTTATTAATATACGAGAGAAGGCATGAATAAACGGAACGAAAAAAACCTAGTGCACTTGAAAACCTACTTTTCAAATGAAATTTACTACACGATAATCACAGGTAAGAGTTCAAGTCAGTATGATTGCTTGTAAGAAAAACAGTTTCAATTGCTCAGAACATCTTCTGAAAGGGTACAAAATAAGATGCGGGGTCATGAATATTGTATGAAGAGCGATTTCCACATCAG
Organism: Teleogryllus oceanicus; assembly: GCA_964035755.1. Taxonomy (NCBI): domain Eukaryota; kingdom Metazoa; phylum Arthropoda; class Insecta; order Orthoptera; family Gryllidae; genus Teleogryllus; species Teleogryllus oceanicus. The sequence goes on from CAXIVR010000003.1 coordinate 13,749,947, forward strand.
TTAAGAAACATTTTGTTCATTTTCTAATTTTTAAACGCTGGAAATTACAGTTTCTGTGCTTATTATATAATAATATTAAATTATTATACAAAAAATTCCTATCATTGTGTACAATTCTTTATCAAAGTGTGACGACATTTTGTTCTGATAGAAATATTAATGTATAGATATTAATGCTTTATATTTGGCAGAACTATGCCATACCATTTTCAATGCTTTATTTTCTGTAATGTGTAATAGTTTCTACTTGTTTTACAATTCATTTGTTAGTAATTCGCGAAGATTTTTTTGAATAGCTACGCGAAATCTATGAAGCAGCCCACTGTTGAGCGGCGGGCGGCGGCGTTCAGACTAATGGGGAAACCGGTCCGGAAACAGCGACCTTCGGAGAAAGGAGCCAACATCTTCGTAGAAAACCCCTCGAGACGGGAAATCCTCAGAATAGACAAGCGCGTAGGTACCAAATTAACTTGACCGCACGTGAAAAGTAATGTTTCCTTGATTCTGGGATGAATATTCAAAGTAACGTGAATGGACGGCGTCTTCTAAGTAGTATAATTCTCCTCTTTTTCTCTTGAGAGTTGGACGTTTTTACCTTTAAATGTATAAAAATATTTCTTAAAATATTTTAGTGTTGATACAAAAGTAGTTATAGAGTAATGAATTCAATATCAGTAGTTCCTTTTCGTATTCATTTTTGCTTTGTAAAATTTTAAATTTTTTAATTTTGATAAACTATTTTAATGGACTTAATTTATATCTGTTTCGCCAATGAAATGGTCACTAGAACATCATTGAAAATATTTTTTTGTTAATTTGTACAAATCGTACTTTTACTGAACAAAATATTACATTGGAACTACATTTTTCAACTTCACGGTAGGAGCGATTATCATCCATCATCAATCGACTCCTTCTAATGGAAAATGAATGTTTGCGCGCGTCGTCGTGTGGCGCAATCCACCGACGTAGGCCGTGACGGTCGGCAGCTCTCAGCGTTTTATCTCTCCTTTCGCACAGTGATCCGAAATGACGAAAATCTCGAAGAGTAGGGCATTGAAAAAATCTAGAAAAATCTATAAGAATTCTAAAAAAATATAATTTTGTGCTTTTTAATTGTCTGTCTCTAGAAACTTGTCATTTCCCCATCCACAAGGGCGCCCAATACTAACAATTATTTTGGACTCTCAGGTTCAATCGGTTGTATTTAATTAATTGTGAATTATTCTGTCATATAACTATCATTATCATATTTATCCATTATTTGGGCCGTTCCCTGGCTCAGTGAATGAAACATCTGATGAGAATTGGAATGTTTGGAAGATTTAATCTTCCCGGGCATTTAACCAGGAATCTTGCGTATGTCACGCAAGTGAGACAAGGAACATTGAGTATATTCTGCCTTAGAATATTAACTGCTCCCAGCCAGGTTTGACTCCGTAAACTTGTGCTAAAAAGTCAGAATGCTAACCTCACAGAACGGGAACTGCTGTAAAAGGAAGTGAGAAACATGAATAAAAACAAAACCAATGCGTCCGGTATAAATCAACATTGTTCATGATTTATTTTCATGGAGAGAGAAAATCAAATGTTGCAGATAGAATATTTCTCTTCCACGCAAACTATAAAAACGTTGCAGAAAGTTTTATACCCCTTGGAATGCCTTTTCAATCGTACTTCCAACAAAAAACTTAGCGACAGCGAACATCTGATGCTGATGACAGCAGTTGAAAATTACAGTTGTAATACATTTAAATCATTAACTTAGTTTCAATAATGAATCCAAGAATGTTGAGAAAATAGTTCAATTTTGTTCGTGGCTTCGGACTGGTTTGTTTGGATCCAGGGCAGCGGGCGCCTCTCCAGCAGAAGCCTGCCTTCGATGTCCCGGCGCGGCGCCCGAGCGGTGGACGCGTGGCGTGGCGGTGGCGGGGGGGAGGGGGGGCGGGGGAGGAGCGGGGCGGCCGGAAGGTCATCGAGGACGGCACGCCGCCGCGCGGCTCGTGACGTCAAGCGACGCGTTTCGCGGAAGCAGCTTTTTTCGTTTGCGCGGAGCTCGAGGCGGCGAGCGGCTGCGGTCTGCCCGCGGGCACCCAGGCGCCGACCCCCAGTGGGCCCGAACGGCCCTCACAGAGATTCTTTTTCTTTTCTTCTTTCCATCTGCTAGTTTTTCTCGACTCCTTTTCTACTTGTCTCATTTTTTCTCGTCTCGTCTCCTTTTTCTCATTATAATACTTTCTCTTAATTTTTTTCATTCTTTTCTACTTCTTCCTCTTCTTTTTCTATTTCATCTTTAATCTGATTGAACTTTCTCGAGTTTTAGACTTCAATTCTTCTAGGTCATTTTTTCTTTACAATATTTTTCTACGTTTCATTCGGAAATCATCTTGTTTCTTCTACCTACATGGTTCACTCATGCTTAACTATTTTATTTTATTTTTCTAATTAGATAAATGTTCTCAATACTTGAGTCGATTGAACTCGATATTGGCATATACACTTCAATTTGCAATCTGGGAATTTTCATATTAAGTATATTTGGTGCCTTTTGTTGACACAAGATGGTAGAGCTATTGTCTTACCAAGTTTTCCTATTTTGCTCTCTAAGGTTCTTTAATTGTTGAACATTTATAATTAAAATCCTCTTTTTTTATGTGTAAATACATATTACTCCCTAGAAATTTGGAGAATATTATAATTTAATAAATTTTCACGTGCACAGTATTTTCCCGAAAAATTGAACCAAACATTTTTTTATGTTACAACTTGAGCCATATATCTTGATTTTGAATGGTTTTTATATCATTAAAATTTTGATAATGAGATCTCTGTGAGTAAAATGGTTTGAATGTTTAATTTGTTTTATTGAGTTTCATTCCGTGTACGAGGAACTGAATTTTCTAACCAAAGTTATCAGATTAATGTTTGATCAAATTACGTACACCCCAAAAACTCAGCTGCACATAGTGTCCCGTACATAGTGTACATATCAAACCTTTAGTAGATCTAGATAGTCGTATAGTTTCTTCTTTTTGAACATACGACGACGATCAATCACGAACCATACTGAAACCTTGAAAAGTCCATAGGTTTGTGATTAATAACCCTCTTTAACATTTCGTAAATACGCTTTTCGCCCTAGTTTCTACACCGTAACTGAAAAGGACAGTGCTTTCAGCAGATCCAACCAATACGTCACGATCCTTTTAGATGTACGCACGTCTAAAAGTAATGGGCAGGGAATTAGGAGACGAATGAGATCAAAAGAATTCTTATTTAATTAAGTTAGTGCACACTAACCAAATATCCACGCGTCTGATACAACAATGGATGCGCCAAATATATGTACCTCTTGTTGCATTTTAACTCTCTATTCTCTTCCGTGCCATAACCTTAATCGGTTTCTCTCCATTCCAAGTCCGTGCGATAACCTTAGAACCGTTTCACGTGGTCAAATATTGTCATTAGGTCGCGTCAAATGTATGTAGGGTCTTTCAACACAAGTGGCCCGGGACGTTGATTCAAATCTCTTGGCTTCAGACTCCCCATCACTAACAACCGATATTGCAGTAGAAGAAAACGGAAGGTCATTTTGTGTAGACACCCAGCGTTCTGAATCTGACCGTGAAATCTACCGTTTCAACTCAGTCGCTTCGCCGTGCAGGTGATGAAGCTGGGCGTCAGGTGAGTGGCGGTCACGCGGCTGCAGGAGCGATCAGCTGGCGGTGGGCAGGCGGCAACGCCGCACAGCCGGTGTCCTCTGGCCGCTCCGCGTTGCATGTCGCCTGCTGTTCGCCGCCACGCCCCCTCTCCGCCATCCCTGTCCCCACCCCGAGTTGTCTTGTCCTGCTCCTCCTCATCACGACTCGCTTGGCCCCATCATATCTCACCCACCTGCTCCGCTGTGTACTTACACGCTATCCTATTCTGTTCTGGCGTGTCCGCTCTGCAACGACTACACCGCGCTGACACCCCTGCCCACCTCGCTGCCCCGCTCCGCTCACCCTCTCATTTTCAAATCATAAAGTTATCTTTCGAGGCTTCTTTTTTTCTTGAACACTCCCTTGAAAATATTTAAGGCAGCTTCGGGAGTTGCTACCAATAAATTAGTAAATACCCGGTGTAAAGGGAACGATATTATTGAAAAAAAAAGCAATAGTAGGAGAATTTATCAATTATTGAATAAAAATATGAAAAGAACAACCTAAAATGGAATAAATAAAAAAAATTGATATATGATTATTTTTATGTAGCGATAAAAGTTACTCTTGAATAGTTTCCAAAAGTCAAATCTTTTTCATGCAAACTTGCTTATTACTATGGTTTACGAGCTATCTTTTTTTTTTTTTTTGAGAAAAGTTGTCTTACAAGTCTGCATGAAAAACAAAAGCCTTACTACACATTTTAATATAACTTGACTTGTAGATTTATTGAAACAAAATTAATCAAAGAAAATGGAAGTAGAACATGCTATTATTGCAAGAAACAATGTGTAGTTGTCGTAAAATATTTAGAACTTAAACTAAAGAATTTAAACTATTCGACTTAGTCTTCACACTTTCCGTTCTTGACCTGACTCTTGGAGTGCTTACTGAATTTAAACATGATTAAGACGTGAAATGTATTTTGAAAACGCCTAATTGTTTATCTCATCTATGTCGCTGGCAATGTTGCTCGCTTTGCGTGTCCTGTATTCACCTTCGGCTGCCACCGGAAACAGTGTCAGGAAGATTTTCATGATAGTTTTATCTTTGGTCCTTCGCGTCACGTTTCGTAACACACGAACCGGACGCTCATCCGTGCTATTCACATGCGTGAAGCCAAATTTAATCATTTAATTCGTAATATAAAAGTGCAATGTTATTTTATGAATTTAGACAAGGAATAAAACTGCTCTATGACTTTTAAGGCACTTGGTTACATTACTTCTATTTTTATGTCTATTTTAAATCTACTGCCTTTTAAGTGGCATTTGTAAGGAAAATTTGGTGGTTTCATGCCATTAAAGTTCGTCGGTAAAACTAATAATTGTCGTTTACATAACGTCAACGACAATTATTAGCTTTACTGAGTGAAGATTACAGCTCATAACATTGTCATTGAAAAAGTAAATTCTATTTTTCAGTACTAAAGGAACGAACGAAAACTTTTACTGAAAAAATATTTATGCACTCATTTAAATGTTATTTTAGGTCAACAGCATAGCACGTCCCCAGCTCAGTGATTCATTTACAATTTTTCTTTTGTTTTTATTACGTTCTGCATTCTTTTTTACAAAGATCCCTCCACTTCTTGAAACTGTGTATTTACGAGTTCAGGAGCTCGCAATCACACTTTGCTTAGTTGAATCGCGAATTTGTGGGCGTGTAGCGCGAACAGGCTTTCCTTTTGTGAAACACTTGCCAGAAGTTGCATTTCACAGCTCGGAAACTCTATTGCAAACGTTTCCGTAGTTGAGGACTTCTCCCGTTATTGACTCACCTTCCAAACTGAAACCATTGTTTTCTCTTTCTAGAAGTAGTCTTATCCTTACAGTTCTACCACCTATTAGACAATGTATATTTTTATAATGTCACGCACGTGTTTGCACACATTAATGCTCATGAATGATCATAATTTTGAGAATGCAAATGTTTCAACTTGCCATTCTGTTGTCCTCTCTGTTGTTTAGGTAATTACGAAACCACTGTCCGGGGAGACAAATCTTTAATTAACGACTGCAACATGTGCAATGTTTACATCCATGGCTCGCCTTCACTCGAAGGGGCAATGGCCGAGTAGAGCGGACCTGCATCGGGGGGAGAACATGCGGCCTGTGAACCGGGAAAGTGCATTAACGTAGAGTGCCGTTTAACTTCCGGTGAGACTAGTCATGGCCGAGGTCGGCCGCATTTACTGTAGCTTCTGTGTAGCGTTAATGTTGACAAAGGAGGGAAGTAACTGAGCAATTGCGCCCCCTTGTAGAATGCGGAGACACCGAGCATGGTGACGAAAGCGATTGTGATATCGTTCAATATTAATATACTCATCGGGAATATGCTAGAAGCCGAGGTGATGGAAGCGAGGATGATGTAACATTTCCACTGACTTTCTTGAAGGTGAGTGGAAGTGGACTTTTTTTGTGAAAATGACAGACATTTTGGCGAGGTTTTCAATTTTAACAGCAACTGCAGAAATACAGCGAACGCAGAGATGTATTTCTTGCGAACAGTAGCATAATAAATATGAATTCTTTTCGACAGCGATGAAATTCTCGTTGGTGACAATATAGTCGAGCAAATCGCATAACGGTTATATATGTATATAACTGGTATACTATGTAAGTTTTCCCATCCGTAATTGTCTGTGTTCGTGTTCTACACGAGCATTGGAATCTCCAAAAATAAATGTGATTCTAAAGGAACTTCCTGTGACCTGCCGGTTTACTTATATATTATTGAACAACTAATTGTTGAATAAAGGCTGTTTAACGAAATATATCCGATCACGCAAATCTAAACTAGATTTTTAATTTTCAGTGATAGAAAGTAAAGGACAAAATTTGTCATTGTTATTGCGAAGATAAAAATGTATGAATATATTTTTGTCTTGTCACAGTAAAATAACTCTTGTGCTGTGATAATTAATTTTTTATACTAAAGGGACATAATATGTACATTTTATGGTGATAATAAGGGTGAGGGAATTAGTTCAAAACGTACTAGATATTTTGGAAAATTGAAGAACGTTAAACATTTTAGTTACTCGTTTATTACTAAATTATGAACACTGCAAGAATATCAGGGAAATTTTGCTCCATTAGATTTTTTCTGTGCTTTGAAAATTAAATTCCGCTCCTGAAGAATGTCAGATATTACAAGTGACAGTAAAATATTTACATTGTTGTAGATAACTCTCTTTCAAGCGTGAATAATCACAGATAAACCATGGTTATTGCCGATGAAAAATGTGTATACAAAACCTCATAGTTCAATCTCAAAGCGATGTTTGTTTTTGCAAAACTATCTTCAAATACTTCTTATGTTTGAACATTGACCCAAATCATTAAAATAAAGTCTCTATGTTAGTTTTTTACCCCTTAATATTTACAGCTTCCTCAGTGTGGAAAACTTTCTGTTCTGTTGAGAAGGTGAAACTATTTTGGGAGTATTATTTTCACCTTCAGAGATATCTTCAAAATAGCCTGTGCAATAGTAATAGTGTAATAGTAGTAATATAATAGTCGTACAAAGTATTGATGTTCAGAATCTCACAGGGACGTGCGGTGATTACATTGTATACCCCAGCTGCTAGCGACCAACCAGCTTCCCCCTCCCCTACCGTATACAAAGTAGTCGCGCAACAGGAACTTTACCACAACTGTGAAACAAAATGTTTTGAAAATAAACAATTCAAACATGCAATTTATATATCCTACACAAGATGTATGTTCATGAAAGAAAAAGTAAATAGTAACTTACAAAACAGGAAGATGAAATCTGCTTCCTGCAAATGCTGTGGTAATCAATAGAAACTAAACACCATTCTTCTCTAACGATAACCAAAATACTGCATAGATTTTTTTTCGAAAAACGAATGTGTGTGTCATATGTCATTAAGCAGTAATGATTCAATAGGCTAAAGTGGCTAATATTTATTCACCAATTCTGTTTCGACAGTAGTTTTTTTTCTTTTTACATCACCCATTGCTGCCGTGCACACTGACTTTCTTAAGGGTACGTTATGTTTTTCGAAAATTCGGAGAATCTAGTGTTCTAATCACGTGTGTGAGAACAACCTTGCTCGTAATAATTAATAAAATCTCTAGGGACCGTTCGGGTTCACTCTCATTACAGCGAGAGAGAAATATGTGCCCCATAATAATTATGTGTCATAAACTTCTCGACAAACGCGACGGTAATTTACACTGACAAAGCATGCCATTTAAAATAAAGATGAATTGTGGTAGCATTGGCTTACGAGTAAATATGAGCTGCCTTGTTTGTTCCCATCTGCTCTCTGGCGGGGAGTACTGCAATCACGAGACAGGCGAGGCCTCGCCTTGAAGCAAGGGAGGGGGAGTAACGTCATCTATCCCTAGCTAGCGGAGTTCAGTATATTATCTGGCACACCTTCCCTCCGATCGCAGTCTGTCCCTGGCCCAGTGAATAAGATGAGTGCGTAGCGGCGAGGTCTCAAAGCTGGGGTTGCGCAGTGAACCGGCGAAAAGATCGTGGTAGAATATACAGTGAGTGTAATATATTTGATCAAGTGACGTACGGTTCATCGTAATTTTAATTATTAATATTCATTAAATTCTCATTCTTACTTACTCAGCAGTGTTAGCATTACTGGGGTTGAATGCACGCTACTGGAATCTCAAACTAAATTCTTCTAAATCAATAATCTTCCTGGGGGCTAAAAGATGTCTGTCGATTTCGCTGATACAAGTAATGTAACAGCGGCATTCATGTGAAATTCACGTGTATTGTTGAAGTAGATAAGGTAACGACTTTTTCTCGGAATCTCTTAACAGAAAAATAATGATAATTAGTGGTTTCGAGGATCTGATGAAAGCATATCTCGCATTTAATTGACATTTTTGGTGTTTAACAATTAGATATCATTGATATATATATATATATATATATATATATATATATATATATATAATTGATATACATTAATATATGCAATATATTTATTCTCTGATATTTTTGTATTCTATTAAATCATTATACACATTTCTTCAAAATCGTGTCAGAATTGGCGTGCTAAGCAAATCAATACCGCCTCCCGTGTCAACTCGGTGTGAGAAGCTTGGCTCTCGAGGCATGGGTGGGAAGCAAGGGAAGACTCGTAACGAGCCTACATTCCTTCCCAATAAATGAAATGACCGAACTTCCTAAAATATATTCGAAACTTGTTTTTTTAATCAATGTCTCTCATTTTAGTGGAGTTGGAACTTCTGATATGTCGGACAGTTCAAGTGAACGTATGGATCATTTATCTCTGAAAAACAATATCTTTGCCAGCGAAGAAACAACTGTAAACAGGATCAATCCCCACCTCAGAGCAATGGAAGTGTAGGATACGGGGGAAGTGAAGACGAGTTCCTACCGGAATATTTCGGGAGTGAAGTAAGAAAGAGCAAACATATATTACCATTTTCCTTTATTCCTTGCAAAGAATACACCCTAAAACGAAATACTTGTAACACATATTTTAGTTGTACTATTAAAACACAACTTTATCTTAAGCTCGATACCTACAGCTGATGAATGAATGTCTATTCACTCTTTGAAGTAAATAAAAAAGTCATTAAAGAGTTTTGTAATATATTATTTGTATTGTATACAATGAATTTTTTAGAATATAAAAACTTTTGTATAATAAAGAAGAAAGAATTGAAAATGTAAATATGAATTTAAAAATTACACAATAGTATCTACTACTGATCCCTAGTGAAAACCCCGTACTTTCTAAATAATTGTTTTGAAAGGGAAATTTATTTCTTGGTAGACTCAACTTTTAATGGTCAGCCCCAGAATTTGCACGTAACAGCATTACAGGCTCGGTTATGTACAAGAGTAACCATTTTGCAATATTGCTGAACGCTGAGATTAAATTGCACAGAAAATCAATCAATCCCTTCCATTTTCAAAATGATAGAAATAATTAAATAATATTTCTATAATTTTCCTTCAATTTAACTTTATATAGATTTCTAGTTTCTGCACTTAACTGACCACACATTCTTTAAAGTGGTGACACCCCCCAAACGTCTAAATTTTCCAAAATGTAATAGAAAGTTCAACAAGGTCTCAAATTCTATACTACTTCTTAAGAAACATAATTCAAAAACCACCTGACACTTCTCTCCCCGCCTGACCTTTACATGTCGTTCTACCTGTTTCCCCAAAACACTTCTCCCCCACAGAACTTTCCTAACGTATTCACCCAAAAAACTTGTGTTTCTTTGGGATACAAAAACCTAATTTTAGGAATTTAAGGCGCAGTTTCCCAGCTAAGCGCGAGTATATTTGCATGTGGCAGGGAATTTTGCGAGGTGTTATAAACTGCAAGCTTCAATTTTTTATTTTGAAATTGTTGGATATATGTTTGGGAAGAAATTCCTTATCGGCAGTTTCACACTTACAGTTTTGAGTTAATGGTTTCTGATAAATGGTCTATAACCGTCATTTATCATTAGCGTATACAGAGAAGATACCATTGTATGTGTATCTTCAGCATTAGAATTATTGAATGCTATTAATTTTTCACAGTAATCTTCACTCACAAAATTGTGATATTTTGAGTAATGTATCTGCAATATTTGGTTTTCGTAGAAAACGAAGAGTAGAATACCATCCATCTTGACACTTATTTTGCTTATTGACATTTTACAATGTGAATGTGTTTTTACATTCTACCATGAGTTAATCTTTGCTGACTATTTATTGCTCGCAGATATATAAATACATACAAACATGTTTCAACTACACTTCAATGAATCATCAAACAAAATAAAAAAAATACTCCTTAAAAAAGCATTGTGAATACTTCGACCTCTAACACAACGGTCGCTAATTTCTGATTTCAAAAAGAAATTTGGAAAAATCTTTTCTCTCATATTCAATTTGAAAATGGATTGTGCAGGCGATTTATTCCGAAAATAACAATTTGAAAACGGTCATGGGCACTTTTTTGAATTTTGGAGAACTGACCTGTGCAGCCGAAAACAAACGGCCGCAACTAAATTTATGCGCTTCATTGTCCTTTGAACTTTTTATTTACATATAATATATTTTACGAGTAAATGTATAAAACATACATTAAATGTTTTGAAATTATAACGTTAATGATTCATTTAATACAATTGATTTTATGTTAAGCCATTTATTGGTTGCCAAATCGCTAAGAGAGCCTCTTCCTCAAGCCCCCCCCCCCCTAAAAAAATGTCAGGTGGAAAAGGGGGAAATCAGGAATTGAACATTTTCAAGGAAACAAAATTTTTATTACGTAAGCCTACGGGGTCCCCTTTGAAAACTTTCAAGGGAGCCGTGACCCCTGCCTCCCTTCTCTGCGCACACATGTCTTGGGGCGCGGAAATCATCAATTCCGTTCCCAGAAGTCCAACGATCGCACGGTTACCACAATGCAAACGAGGGTCAGTATAGCGATGAAGAAGTTAGATTTATGCCGTTACTATGTGGAAACAAATACAGGGATTTTGGGAAAAAACTGAGATTTGAGCTACTAGAACTGTTGTTGGAGCTTCATGGCTGCCATTTGCTGACTGTGATGTGAACAAAGTCAGCCGCTGTCCGTATTTATTAGCTCCGAAAGTTCGCGTGACATTGATAAAAGAACCATAGTCCAGAGTCTTTTTTGGTGAACGAACCATAGTCTTTTAAATGTAAGTTTTCTTCGTGATTATTTCTAAAGCATTACATATCTCATTCTGCAACGGGGTCATAATGTTTGTTTTGTGAATGTGGATATTCTGCATAACCAGTATTTTTGTTCTGGAAGTTTGGTGATAGTGAATAACTTATTCTTATGTTATATACTACATACTTTGTGTTGTGAATCTGAGCAAGCAAGGGAGAAAGTAACAGCTAAGAAATGGATTCTATACCAGATGTATAAAGAACAAAGAGGAAGAGACGTAAACCAAAAAAGAGAGGAAAGAGGATGAAGTAAGAAAAAAGGACATTAAAGGAGAAGCATTTTTATATCACAAAGGAATCTTCAGAAATTGTCGAAATATTTACAGTCACCTGCTCAGAGATTTGCATTTACATTTGTCTAAGTGGCAGATGCTAATGTGGAAAACGAAAAACAACAGTGGCGAAGAACGATTAGTTGGTCAATAATATTCCAAATTTATTAACTACATTAACTTCTTGCATTAATTCTTAAAATATTGTAATATTACTGCTCCAAATAAATTATTTTGATATGAAAATTTCTCAATTTAGAAAAACACCATAATCCATATACACCCCCCACTTTATCCAATATTTTCCACAATACAGTACAAGCTTGAACTACACTTAAGCGTTCATCAGTACTTAAATGAGCTTGAGAAAGGGCACAAAAGTTTTCAGGATTCAACAGTCTATCAATTTCCATATGGAAAGTTTTTTCACACTCCTAAAAAATTGTGTTTTTGGACTATGGTTGTTTAAAAAAATCCTTCAAATATATGCCGGGTTTGCCAGATATGTCACCATACCGTGCAGCCTGCCAGTAGGAGTGTCGCGAAAGAAGCATGTACTTGAGAAATGAATACCGACTAAGGGGGGAAATTTTAAAAATCACGATGTATCAATACCACTATCCATTCAAAAGTGCCGTTATCCATTCAAAAGTGCCGTATCAATACCACTATCCATTCAAAAAAGCCGTTATGAGGTGTATTTTGTATAAAATTTATCAATTTACCAGTCGGCATTTTGATGTGTTGGAAAGTGTGGCATAAAGGCAGTGTAAGGTACAGGCAAGAGCATGATTTTCATTATATTCAGATTTAAAAGGTGTGTGTGTGTGTGTGTGTGTGTGTGTGTGTGTGTGTGTGTAAGTGTGGTGAGAGGTTCTCGGCAATAAAATTAATGTACGCACTGACATTTTTCTCGAATCGTTTCCTAAGCTGGAAATGGATTTTATTTATAATTTACTGTAAAAAAATATGTACTACAAGTTGCAATGTACCGCCAAACATTTCAGTGAAATTACATGAAAATTGAAACAAAAATATAACTGTTTACAAATATATATTATTGCAATGTATATGATAGATATATTGGCATTTAATCATGAATACGAAGTCCATCTTGGACTAGTAATTGTCGGGTGCTGGAGTGGCCATAACATCGTTGTTGATGGCCTGAAACCTATAGTGCACGGATTATTAAATTGATTGACTTTGATAAAGCTTACAAGAAAACTACTAAAGACAAACATGAAAACATTGACGAGTTGCGTTTAGTATGATAGTTGAAATTGCGACTTGACTATATTTTCTTATCTTAATACTACAACAGCGAGTGCTGAAGATGATTAAAGAGAAACAGGAGTCAGTAACCTGGCAGTGGACTTTTCAATGCGATGAAAGCAAGGTAGTGATTATGGATTACATTTTATGCTTATGACAAGAGATCCAACAATTTTAGTGTGAGACACGCATCGAAATAGTACCATAGTTCTGACCTAAACTCTATACTTAATCGACGTCTGCTAATCACAGATCTACATGTACGCTTGCTGTTGTGAAGGAGTATTGATAGTGAATTGCATTAGCTAATGAGTGAGTATTTGTTTGTGGGTGCGTCATCCATAGAAGTATTTAATCGCGTAAGTGTAGTGCATTTGATATTCATGGAGGTGGCGGTGTCCTCTTGGAAGTATCTTAAGGTTTGTCTGAGAACAAAAGAGTGATTTTGTATTTTGGTTTCTATTATTTTTTTGTTTGTGGAAGAGATTTGACAATAGTGATAAAAATTTAAAAACGTCTAATGAACGAGTAATTACAAAATAGTTACCTCTCTGGTCCGGTTTTGCCACGTTTCTTGGTCAGTAGGAAAAAGGATAACACGACTATGGAAAAACGGAAATTTTAAATGTGAGGAAAACTGAATATAACAAACTGGAAAGAGAAAAATACACACAGGATATATAAAAGTTACAATACACATAGATAAGGAGAGAGAGAGAGAGAGAGAGAGAGAGAGAGAGAGAGAGAGAGAGAGAAGGAGAGAGATGGATAAAGGGAGAAAGAGGAAGAATTAATAAACGCAAAAGGGAAAAAATGGGGGCCTTTGTGACACCGTTTTATAGGAAAGATAAATAGAACGAAAACTTTCATAAAAGAGAAGAGAAAGAAAAAGAGAGAAAACCAAGAAATAAAAGTATGGATAAAGATTGAGACCAAATTTGCATGTAATGAGGGATGGCAATAGGACTACGGTAACTGAGATAAGGCGACGCTTTTGAAAATGAATGAGTTTGGGCTTACTGTAAGCACGTATTTGGCTCCCTGCGATTAGTTGGACTAACATCTAAGAATAACCATTGCTGCACTCTCGATTTTTTATTTAGTGAATATTTCACGACTGTCCAACTACATGATTTCCTCAATAATATAAATAACGTACACTGATTAGCGAACACAAAACACAAAATAATATAAATAACGTACACTGATTAGCGAACAAATGACTCACCCGAATTAACACTGCAAGACGAGTGCGAGTTGGGAAATGTTTGTCACTGATTGCATGTTGAACCAAATTACTCGAATGCAACCGTCACTGGGTCACCAAACAAATGACTGGACGAACATGACCTGATAATGCGATAACCCTGAGTGAAGCATGCATCATGTCACGGAGGCGCATTCGCGAGCGTTTTGAGCACTTGGAAGATTTTGAGGAAGACCACATCATCAGGTGTGAGGAGGCGATTGGTCATGTTGGCGAATTATCCACCTCCTTGGCCATTTCAAATATTCAGTAATGCGGCGTTGGGGCATGGTGTGATGGAAATCGGAAGCAATATAAGGCTGCAACAGATATCGACGGACAACCAAGCGACGTGATATTTTCATCGTCCGTCAAGCGCGTACGGATGCAAGGTTATCTGTTAGCCATCTGCAGACACTCGACACCATGGGCATCTGTTAGTACCATATGACAACGTCTTAGAGAACAGACTTTGTCTTTGCGCCTCCTTCTTACTTAACTACCCTTTCATTCACATTTCAACAGCGACTGGTTCGTCGACGTTTCTGCTGAAAACGCGAGACATGGACGCTTGTGGAATGGTGTTCGGCGATGTTCTGCTTCCCAGGAACGAATTCAGATTTTGTCTGGTATCGATTCATCGCCGAATACGAGAGTTGCGGTGTCCTCAGAGCGCGCACGCCAAAATTTATTATAGATCGTCAAACATCGAGAAGCTGTGAGTCGCAGCGAGACGAGAGATGTGATGGTATGGTTACAAATGCAAATGACAACCATTCTTCATTGGAGGTGATCCACTAAATACTGACTGCATAGAAATGTTCCAAGAAGGTCCTGAAACCATATGTTTCCTCCTTGTGAATGTCACAAGCCCAATTTTCCAGTTATATTACGCTCGTTCTCTCACTGAACGAATGTTGCTAATGATATCAATATGATTTCTTCATCGGTGGGATCCGAAACCTTTCCCAAATTGACATGTTAGAAAATAAATGGGGAAGACAAATACAATCAACATCAAACACATGGAATCTGGAGGTTCAATTGCAGCAGATGTCATACGATATTTCTCGTGAGAATATTAAACCTCTCTAGAATTTTGTTTGTTTGTATTGACGCATGTCTTCCTTCTGTGGCGGCGAGTTCCCTTTAATATTATAATTTTCGTAAGTTGTTTTTGTAATAAATGGATGTGTTTTGATTTTCTGTTCAACGCCTAACGATAGCATGCCATCAATATGCTTCATTTCATGCTAGTGAGATGGATACTTTACGGTGCGCAGTTTTCTTTTGCAAATCATTATATAATTCTGAAACTCATTATTATCAATTAATGTTTTATAGTTTTTTATCTCATTGGAAATATCTACAATCAAATGAATTGGCATCGATAATTTTAGAGAAACTTTATTCAGTTCACAAAAAAATACATAATATTTGGTTCAGATGTAAGATTCGTAATATTAAAAACAACAACGATAATTTGCATTCGGCGCTTGAGCCTGGAGCAGTGCGATTGTGTGCTGTGTGCTGTGAGTTCAAAGAGTGAAATGTGAATCAACGTTCCGAGTGTTGAACCATTAATTTGAGGAAGAGATTGCCTCCAAATTCAGGAGGCATCTCATTATTGTACCTTTTAGATATATATAATTTTATATGGACAAGACATATATTTCCAGATGCATGGAGAGAAGCTATTGTAATCCCTATTTTAAAGCCAGACAAAGAATCAAACTCACCATCCAACTACAGACCTATATCACTGACCTGCAATTTATGTAAAATTATGGAAAAAATTATCAGCAGAAGAATTAGATGGTATCTGGAGGCGAATAATATGCTATCATCGCTACAATTTGTATTTCGAGAATCACGTTAGACAATGGACTATCTAATAAATCTAGAGCAGCGATATGTGAACCTTTTATCAAAAACAGTAATGCTATTCAGTTCCGGCATAGAGTAATAAAAAAAGGGAAATTTTTTATCAGCAGAAGAATTAGATGGTATCTGGTTATTAAAATTAGAATAAATAATGCACTCTCTAAACAAGCTCAAATTGAAAATGATCTGCCCCAAGGGTCGGTGCTGAGTATGTTACTTTTCCTGGTCAGTATCAATGAAGTATTTCAAGCAATACCAAAACTTGAAAAAGGTTTCTTATTTGCAGACGACTTAACATTATATGCCCTGGAATAAATATCCAGCACACAGCTAAACTTATCCAAAACACCTTGAACAATCTTCAAAAG
This sequence comes from Teleogryllus oceanicus, assembly GCA_964035755.1. NCBI lineage: Eukaryota > Metazoa > Arthropoda > Insecta > Orthoptera > Gryllidae > Teleogryllus > Teleogryllus oceanicus. Next base: position 13,766,424 of record CAXIVR010000003.1, read on the forward strand.
TGGTCAGAAAAAAAACGGGTTTTAAATTTTCAAAAACCAAAACGGAATATATAGTATTCTCTAGGAAAAAGTTGAGAAAAATGTAATTTTAAAACTGGATGACAGAATTCTCAGAGGTCCCATCTGTAAAAATATTAGGAATGACGTTTGACAAGAAGATGAAGTGGAAGAATCATATTGAGCAATTAAGAACAATGTTATAGGAGAATAAATATCATAAAAGTTCTATCTCAATAAATTGGGTGCTGACAAAAAATGTCTAATACAAATTTATCAAGCCTTAATAAGATCTAAAGTAGAATATGGATGTATATTATATGATTCTGCAGGAAGAGACTTATTAAATAAATTAGAGAGTATACAAAATGCAGCGTTAAGATTATGCATAGGGGTCTTTAGAACTAGTCCTACTATTAGTATATTAGTTGAGGCCAACATGTTACCACTTCAGTTGAGAAGAAAGGAACTAGTAATTTTCTATGCAAACAAACTGATAGCGAATAATCAAGTCAATGGTACATACGAGTACTCTTGGAAAAAAACCACGAAAGAAGTAGAATACCTAAAACGACCAAGTTCACCTAAGCCTCTGTATATTAGAAATTATCTCTACACTGAAGAACTGATGGTGAAAGTCCCTCCTCTCTTACCTAAGAAGAGACCAGCAAACCCACCTTGGAGTAACATCGTAATAAGAGTAAATATGGAACTTGCAGAATACGAGAAGAGTACCACACCAAAAGAAATATTTAGAAGTTTGTTTTTAGAGATGAAAAACAATTACTCAGATTACAAGACATTTTATACAGATGGGTCAGCATTGAATAAAAGAAGAGGCTGTGCAATAATATCTAATGATGGGATATACAGATTCAGACTCTATGTCAGTTACTCTGTACTCTATATCTGTGAAGCAATAGCTACACTAAAAACACTCCAAATAATAAAATAATATAAACATGTAATATTTTCAGATTCCAAATCAGCTTATGGCAATAAGTAACACCAGCAACTCTAACATACTCATAAGGAGACCAAGAATTAATTATTTGGCTAACACAAAGAATTATAATATAGAACTAGATGGATCCCAAGTCATCAATCAGAAAAAAATAAGGAGGGAAAAAGAGCAATCAATGAAGCCTTAAATATCTCAATTTATTCACCTCCAAAATAAATTAAGAATTATATTAACACCAACATGAAAAAATTCAGGGACTCCAGCTGGAAAAAAATGACACAAATAAATTACGGGAGATCATTTTCGATAAGCCACTCGCATGGGCAACATCAAGAAAACAGCAAGTGACAATAGATAGACTAAGAATAGGTCATACAAATTTGACACACATACATTTAATTACAAAAGAAACGAGAAACAAGTGTGAAAAGTGTGGTTCAGCTTGGACAGTCAAACACCTTTTAGTAGAATACCAAGAATTCGAATCCGGAAAAATCTAATCCAAATTTTCCAAAAGCATTAAAGAATGTTTAAATACTGAAGCAAGATGCAAAAAAAAAATTAGATTACTTAAAGAGAACGAAAAATATAACCTTTCTAAGTTGTATACAAAATAAGGGTAATTGATTATATTATGTGATGTAAGTAAATAATAACTGTGAGGTATGTAAAAATAATGATATGTGTTGTATGTAAAAATGATTTGTGATGTAAGTAAACAATGATATGTGATGATGCAAATAACGATAGGTGATAAATGCAAAAAATGTTAGGTGATGTATGCAAAATCATGATATGTGAAGTATGTAAATAATATATGATATGAGAATAATGATATACGATACAAGTAAATAATAATGTAAACTGTGGATGTGGTTCAAGTATGAGAATTGCACTGTGTATCAAAATATGTAATATTAAAGAGGTTGCTGATGACCAATGTAGTTATAAAGTGACCCAAAATAAAGTTAATAAAAAAAAGATAATTTGCTCTGCATACGGTAACTCTGAATCTCATCTCCCTCCACTTTTCTTTATGGTCAAATTTTGTGTTTTTCTTCGCCGACATTTTCCATAAATCACACCAAGGAAACACTCTCCAACGAACGACGCAGTACCGACTGTTAGCCCCATGCTAAGAAGAAAAAATGCACACATGATGTGATGTAATTGTAGGGAATATGGTCGGCGTTTTCGTGGCCCCGGGACTATCCGTTCAAGTTGTAATTCTTTTCTGTTTAAATCTGTCAGTTGTGAAACCTTTAATAACAATCCAGTTTCTATGGTGCGTTGAAGGACTTGGTCGATGAGTGTTGTGTAGGGGAAATGTTTGCGAACGGCGAAACTTACTGGGGATGCAGTGACAATGCATTCATCCACTTTATATATTAGCGGATACCCATGGCAAGTAAAATTTTTGAAGTATATTAAAACTGGAGCAAGATCGTCATACAAAATCATTCCAATGTTCTTTTCTGAAATAACTCGCTTTAGTATGTATATACTTTCCAATAAATTTTCCAAGGGAATAAATTTCCTTGTAAATCTTGAAATTATTTCATCGCCGTCATCTGCTGAATGTTGTATGAACTCCTTACTTCCGTACAGCGAAATCATGTTCTTGTCTACATCGAGCAGAGTAGTTATTTCTGGTTCATGTAGAGGAACAGTCAAATAACAAACAGTCTTGCTCTGCATCGCACTAAGTATAATAATACTAAAATATGACGTCATAACACTCATTGCTATGACAATGTGGTGACCACGAATCCGTACTGACCCGTCATGAAAGTTTGGATCGTCTCAAAGGCAGAAGTAATACTGCTTCTGTCCCTACAGACTAATTTGACAAACCACACCGCCACTATTGTCCACAGAGTCATCCAACGTGTACCTTTTGAAAACGTCGAGAGTAGACTCTTAACAAAGGACCGAATCTCTGCTCGTCGAACGTAAACACATTGTTGAGACATTACGTGAGGGTACAAGAGGTCTATTTCTCGGGCCCATGACTCTGTTCTACTAACTCGGAAGATCAACACATCTGCAGTGCCAGAAGCCAGTTTCGCCGCGAGTCCCGTGTAGGTTCCGTTAGGTTCTCGTATGCCCGCCAGCGCAGCTTGCTGGGAGTAACACAATGCGCGGAGCCCCAGTCGTTCGTGTATTAATTTAACAATGCGGTCCATTGGCATTGTTTTCCATTTGGTCGTGCCATTTATACATTCCTGCGCTCTTTCCTCCAACCCGGTGTATATGGAAAACACTACGGGGTGATTGGTCGCATTTAGACGCTCTCGGGATGGCAATGGGGTGAGGAGTGGGAACTGAAGTGGAGTACGGAACGGTCGACGACCAGGATCGAATGACACAACTTGGGGCGATGCGTTGGAGGGAGACAAGGCTATTACAACGACGCGAATGGCGCCAGCACGAGCAAACGCTCGCTGGATTGCGAGACTATTCTTTTCCGTCAAAGTGTATCGCAGTGCTACCACAAATCTAGTATCAACATTCCACAGCGCTGTTCTTCGCAATGCCGTCAACAGCTGTCCAATGTCTCGTCTGGTGGAATTCGATCCAGGCAGAATCAACGCGTTGTTGTGTCTTGGCAATGCGACATCGGGGCTGATGAGCTGCCTCCAGCGTGGAGGCGATGCAGGGCCGGTCACAGCACGCGAGGCAGCAACGCGTCGACGTGCGGAAGCGCCCACCCGCCTTCTTCGGGGCGGAGAAGCACCACCGGCAGCAGGGAGGGCGTTGGTGCAGCTTTAGCTAATGCGAGGTTCAATACTCGTCCCATTAGACGCCACGTCGACGCCGTTTCTCCCACATCAGACAGCAACATTGGTCGATTTCCTGTCTGACCTGTCGTTACCGCGAACAGTAAAATGAACGCCAAGAAGATATAAGCGTTTTCCATCACAATGCGTTGCCACTATCTTATATAACGTTATTCTCTGAAGAACCACCTTCATTTGAAGTGATGTGTTGGAGTGAAAGAAGGAAAATGCGAGGGAACGTTTTTGTCTAAGGGTTCGTGAGTATTAGTCATTCGGGCGTTCGTGTTGCGCGCGAACGACATTTTTCCCTCGGGATATCCACAACGTGCTGTCATAATCAATACAAGACAGAGTAGAGGGAAGCGATCAATTGTGCACGGTTTTTATAAAGGAAAAAAGTAACGTAGTTATGAAACAGAATGACCTTTGTATCTTGTTACTTTCTCGCACACTATACATAATTAATGTATAAAGACTGGTATTGAAGATCTCTGATACCGAAAAAATTGAATTGTTTTTGTTCCTGTGTGTAGTAAATTACTTTCTCTTTCAAGTTTTGTCGCAAGAATCAACATTTTGTAGGAAGAATCCACGTTTTGTGAGTCTTTGATATTGAAAAAAATATATACGGTAAAAAGTCTGTTCGTCTGTAAACAGCGCTAGTGGCCCCTTGAATTTGAAACCAACTCTATCATTTTTGGGGGTACTTTACATCAAGTCACTGGAACATTTTCAACTTTTCTCAAAAAACACTCCAAATGTTTGGATTAAATTTTTTACCAAGTTAGGGTAAAGTGCCCTTAAAAATGGAGAATGTCTCACTTTCGTTGAATTATCTACATTTTCGAAAATAAATAAGTTTTTCGTCGGCTTTCTTCAACTATAATATTGCCGATGGAAAGTCACGAAATTTTCTTTAAAACTTGTGTACAGTTAGTGATAAATGCACCAAATTACATGATACCAACTGTAATGGGTTCCTCCCTTCTTTTTGGCGACGGCGTGCGTCCGTGTCGTCGTGTCCGTACACCGGCCTAGCCCGAGCCCACCGTTGTGCGGTCACTCGTAATGCTCTCTACAAGCCCGGCACGTTATACTGCTACTTTTAATAGATTGCCCTGCTCTAGCCCTTCTTATGAACAAACGAACAAACACTAGCCTCGCGTTGGGTTTGCCACATATAATAACCTTCCCATTCTCCTACTCACATTGCCCGTCTGCTAGCTTACCTGGCCTTTTGACTCACCTGGGCGTGGTCTGCGGTGCGTCTGTACAGACGCGAGCAAGGTACTGCGCTCACGTGCGTGGATCAGTTCTAGTGCTACGTGAATGATTACGAAAACATGTTGATTTTACAAATCATGACCCCAAAGATGGCCATGAAATTTATTCATATTGCCTCCTTTCTCATATTCCCTTTCAATTTACAATATTTAGTGCTGTAATAGCACTGGTGCCTCTGACTGCACACATCAACATAACCCAGCAACAAAGAACAACAACAAATAAATATTCCTTTTCCCACAATACACGATACATGGATATATACTCTCTCATTCACACAGATTATTTACAACAACAGAAACAAATGCCATTCACACATATAATTAAACCCCAGAATGCATTCTGTCGAGATTTACGTATTAAAATCTATTAATTACATGACTTGGTCTTCGACAGAGCGTTCTTCAATTCGCAAAAAAAAAAAATGTCAAAATACTTTTGCTCACGTATGATGCTGCTTCCGCGACGAATCCGCGTGTCTGGTGTGATTATCCACGCCCAACAGCGCCTCCCGTTGTCGCCACCAGTTCCGGAACACTCGCGTACGCATCACTGTTCACTCAACCTGTCGGAATTCACGCTGCCATCTTTTTTCATAAACCTTTAGAAAATCTCTGAATCCCGAATCGCATTCCGCGCCTCTAATTGTAAATGCAACGTCGCGCTCCCCACCGTTGCAAAATTTCTCATACTGCCACGCTCATTACCGTTTGCTCTCGCAAGTCCAACGGGCGTTGCCGAATTTCACAGTAATTCCGAAAATCCCCCCTTTTTTTTATAAAATTCCTTTTCACGAACTGTTAAACAATGTACATAAAGTATTCCCAGTTACTATTTCGAGTTATGTCCATTACTTCCGTACTTTACAAAATTTTCAAACATCGCCTACGCGAACATACGTCCTGCCTTCACCAAGTCCAGGCACGTTCTGGCAAATCTTTTCCAACTTAGCATTGTTATTCTTGCTTCAACACTTTTCCCGATCGCTCGATAACTGACGATCGCGTCACCTTGGTTCTCTCAAAATATTTAATTTCTAACGTTTTCCGAAACACTTTTTTCCGTTTTAGTTTTAATAAAATTCTCCCGGCAATTTCCTAAAATTTGAGTTTTCCTCTTGTTTTCCTTTGGTCAAAATCCTTTTATTTTCCCTATTTTCCGTTTTTGAATGTGAAATGGAACGCACTGCAATTGTTCGCTAATCGCTTCTTCTTGCTAAGCTTTGCTTGAATTAATTTATCTGTTTTATTAAAATGTTGATACTTCCCGTCAAGATATTTAAATGGGATAAATTTTGCATGATGCAGCTAATTTTCTTCTTTTGCCCCCCGAAAGTCTGAATTTGATATCTTATCGCGTTCTCTTGCAGTATTCGAAAAACCCTCTTCTTTATAAGCGTTTCATCGCTCCAACAATGGACTCCATTAATATTTTCCTTAACACAAATATACGAAATACGAAAATTTCAATAACTTCTTATTGCCTGACGCGATTCTACTGGGATAACTTTTAAAATGTTCCTAAATCAAAGCCGGATCTAATGCCTATGGTCCAAACTTGCACAAGTACCGGGTTCGCTTTATTTTCTTCCTCAATCGGTTTTATTTTTTTACTATGGCGTCTTTGCTGTAAATGTTTTCGAACTGTTCATCATCCAAACGCACACCATCGGGGATCGTGTAAATCATTACACAACGACAGTTTGATACATTCTTTTGATTTATCAAAAATAGCACAAATATATTATTTTATGCTATATTTCATGCTAGTGTTTATATTAGGAGTGATTTCTATATTGCATTTATGAGGTCAAGTGATTTCTTATAAAGTTTTTCGAAAATAATCGTTCGCAGGTTTGTTACAGAATTTACAGATACTCGTGTCGGACGGTTTGTGGAATCGTTCTTGTTGCATATCATATGGTGGAACCCATGGGTTGCAGGTCTTGTGGTTACATTCAGCATTTCGTAATTTGCGAACATCCAGTTTTGGTTTGTCATTACCTCTGTTGCATAAAATTCTACCCAAATTTCACTTCTCTTCATTTCTAGGATGTGTTTTAGCTTTGTCTCTGGGAGAAGGAACTGTGTCCTCAAGTCGTCAATTAGAAAGCTTTCCTTTGATAGGACGTCTTGATCGTGTTGCTGTGGCTACTCCTAGAGCTTTTTAAGGAAGGTTGTTTTTACTTTCTCTACTTTGGGCTGGTTATCTGGGGTTAGTTTTTCTCAAATGCTCTCAATTTCATATCTTAATAAAGGCAGGGCATTGAAATAGTTTAATGGCGGCATTCAGTTCGAATTTTCTTACTTGTTTGTTGTAATTCATTGCCAACACAGCTTGTGCTGTATTTTCCGTAGTGTGTTTTGTGAAGCATTTGCCCCCATGTAACTTCCAGGTACCAGCCTCCATGTAACTTCCAGGTAACGGTAGTGCGTCACTCCTTCAATTCTGATGTCTTCTGTTGCTATTTTTTCTTTTTGCGATATTTTTCCACATTTTATGAAGACCATGAGTTTTGTTTTTCCTTGTTAATTTGAAAGTTGTGGTTTTTGCATCAACTTACATTATTCGTGGTTTCCTGGAGGTTCTCTATATTGTCTGCCATATTACGTTGTCAGCGAATGAGAATGATTTTATTTCTTTTCTTCATGCAATTTCTGTTATTTCTGCATATGTTAATATGAACTTTTGCAGATAATCATACTAATATTATTGCATTTGTGAGCACAAATTTTGCATCCAAAACTGTTCAAAGTTTTCAATAAAATTTGTTATAGAACATATTTTACTCTTAATATTCTTAAAGTAATATTTAAAATCGATTATTACGGAACTGAGAAATTGGGAAAATGTTTTAAAAAATCTTTTAAGCCCCTATAGATAGCAGCTGTGAAGACTAAGGCAACACGGAAAACTAGCGTAGAATAAAAATATTAAACAACTCACAAGTGCTAGAAAATCTGGGTCATTATGTACACCTCTTTCTTCTTCTCGTATCACTGAAATACCTTTCTACAATGTTAACTGTTGGGTCAATAAATAAATACATATCTCGGCGTTTGCTTACTTTCTTTCTTCAGCTATCATTTATCTGGATGTCCTTGTGAATGGAAGAAAGTTTCTATAATTGAGGTCAGGTTGAATTTTCGAATCTTGGAGATTGCAGTAATAGAGTAAACTTATCATATTATAGAAATACAGTCGAAGTGATTTATAGAATATTTGCTTTAAAAATAGTTTGTGATATTCAACTATATCGTTACTCAACTTCGCTCACTGACATTTTCAGTATATATCGTTGGATTTATTTTTTATACGCCCGAAATAATGTGAAACACGTCACAGCTACCTCGCACCTAACAAAAATCTAACGTTGATTGAAAAATAGTATGTTTAGATTGAACCAGATCATTTATGGACGTTTATTATTTATTATACTTAAACTTCTCCGTATAATATTAATAGTTGTGTTACGTGCACATTGTAATATGGTGATATCACACATTCTTAATTGAAGGCTTTTAATTAATTAACTTATATCCACTAAGCATTGTTTCGTTTTTAGTCTTACAAGACCTACGAATTACCAATACAGAATATCAATCTAACAAGAAAACTTACGTAGGCTGTAATATCTATCTGTAAGTGCAATTGTATTTTGGTAATAATAAAACGGAGGCTTCCTAACGATGATCTTAACGTTCGTTATCTACACAGCACTGTATTTTTACTTGCAGTGCAGATGACATTCTTCAGGCTTCTTTTTCAAAAGACTTTCGTGTACGAGTAGAAGTAACAAAATAAGGAAAGGGAACAATATATTAATTTACATTGCATTTGAGGATGGAAGTCACATACTTCCCGTCATTTTGTTAAGATTGTTGCTTTCATAATTATGTTTAGAATTTTCTTTCCTCATTATTTCGCATTTTTTCTTTACTATTAATGTAATAAACAAAAGAAATGAAGAATATAATTATTTCATGCAATAGCAAGCAAAATAAGGTTGTTTCCTTTCCTTTTATACGTTCTCAGAACTCGACTCATTCTGGAATTAAAAGAATTCTTTAATATTTCGAAAATTGTTTTCATAGTCTTTTGGATAAATTAGCACTCTCAGTTGCACAAAATATTTGCATGCAACATTGCCGCCGAGTCTTGCAGAAACTTCCAGAGACAAAAGGTAACAAGTGTGAACATGAACAATGCTAATTGTTTGCGCTATTAGCGACATCTAAACGAAGAAGTTGCACTGAAGCGATGATCATTGTCACCACCACATCACTTATCAGTCTTGTGGTTGTTTAACCTACAATTTCTTTTAACGATAGTGAGTTCTAATGACAAAACATATACAATTGTGTACGTAATATATTTTTCTTCCTTTAATCGTTTATTTAATTTCTTCCGTCTCAATTTTCTTTGCCATTTGTATCTTCAATCATTTGGACAAAATATTATCATATTGTTGGAATACGAATGCCTTACGGTGAGTGATATAACAGTTCTGTCAAAATTCATAATTCCCTTATGAACTATGTCAATCGCTATCTGAAACGAAACAAGTTCGATGACCGAAAGCTGTTCTATAGTCCCAGTCAATCTTATTCAACACCATTCTATTTTTATGGCTTCCTATGTCGCCCTCGAGAAGCTGCCTTTCCATAAGATGATTCCAAATTGCCTTCGGGTTCGTCAAGGAGAGCTTCCGTTATTCTCAAAGATGTCATTTCTTCCAAAAGTAATTTTGAAATTTCCGGCATTTTGAAATTAACAAAAAACTAGTGAAGCTACAAGGTACTTACTTTCTTGCATTATTTGTAATTTTTGCAATATTGAAAATTCTGAGAGTTCAACGAAAATCGGTATAACGGTACTTTCCTATTATATCCAAGAAATCACATTACAGAAAAAAATTGAAGCCGTGTGTTAGAAATTCTTGTTTTTTAAAATTACCTTTATTTCACTTAAAGTACTGAAAACATATTCGTATTTTCAAAAAAAATGCTTGACCTTATTTAAAGATCAAAATTTGAAGAACAATTTCTATTAAGGAACAATATCTGAGTTCCTTTATTAGCTGTAGGAAGTCGCTGAAATGTACGCATTTGCAATTTTCCAAATTGCATATGAAATCAGTCATGGTCAATTTTTACAAGCGTGTTTACTGTCACTGAACAAAAAATGAAGAAAAAAATTTGGATCCGTTATCGAGAAATTTTTGAACATACGGCTACAAGTAAGTATCTCCGAAAATGAAAACATCCATTTCAAATTGAAGGTGCCACGAAACCAGCCAGATCGATCAGGAAATGACAATTTTCGTGAAAATCCTGTTTATGGCCGGTGCAGTTGTTCAGATGGACGGACAGAGAGTCGTTTTGCCGTAAACCAATTTTTCGATATCCAGGACACACAAAACCATGGATTTTGACAACACAACATGTAAGAGAAAGTAATTTACAACACATAGAAAAAGAATTACCCATTTTTTCGGCATCAGGAACTCACAAGACGATTTTTTCTGTAAAAAACTTGCTGTTTTTTGGCTGCAGCATTATAACACTTTCTCTGTGTAAATAGTATGCGAGAAAATGATTAACCTGACAAAACGGACAGGTTTACGAAACACCGTCTTACCATAGAATGCATTGTTTACGCTAACAGGCTAAAATGTTGACACAATAATGTATACGTAAGGTAAGTGTTAAAGTTTAGCCGCCACGTGTACGTTAATGCGCTTTGAATTATGAAACCGCTAGTGTCGCGGGTTCAATGAGTACCGCATCACTTTCGCCATTTCCCCATATCGTCGCTTTGGTGCGAGGAAATATTCTCCCCCGTAGCGCCGATTTGACGGCCTCCGCCAACACTTTCGAAAGTTTATGCATAATTTTCCTTCGCTACCGGGGGTATTCTTTCGATTTCGCAACACTTGTTTTACCGTGCCACAGATGAAGTTTAGATATCTGTAGGCAATTGTGAATTATCTTCTACTCCTAGAAGACGGAGAATCACGCCATCACCCGTCCCCAAGAATGATAGTGAAGAATGGGAGGAGCAGCACTTGACGGAAAGAATGGACGCGATAGGAAAACGGACCCCCGGAATTATTTTCTAGGCAGTGGCGTCTTCTGATCCCGATTTTTGGCTGGGGTCAATATCTGCAATTTTCGAGATTCGAACGTAAGACCTCCAGATCTACGAAAATTCAGTTGAGAACTGCCACTACTTACTAAGATGCACTTGGTGAGGTAATATGCAGATTTTGATCTCTATGCTTATTTTATTTCTTTAACTGCAAACGCAATATTTTCACTTTTGAGGTATTAGAATTAGGTATTATATGCGAATTCTGTAGTGTGTATAAATGTCCATTGGGTTAAATGGCTGTTTAGTAGAAATACGTGTACTTTTTGTTATTTTTACGTCTCTTCTCGACAACGTGGTCATATAGAGACTACTGTGCTTTTTTAACTGTAGGGAGAACACGTAAGGACAACACAAACACGCACAAACATCAAGGTCGGAGGCGTGATTCGAGCCCGTGACCCTTCGAACCGAGGCAGCGACGGCCCTTCAGTTTTAGCAACCTCAGATATCCAAGCCGGCTATACCTTTACTTTGTATTATATAACATTCTTAAATAAAGATAAGACTTTGTCGTTATTTAACAAAAATTGAATTAGTAAACCTAGCTTGTTTCCAATTTTATCCATGCAAAGAAGTGGCTAGTTAAACAAATATTGATAATCCTGAGTACCCGTGATTCAAGTAAATTGCATCAGCATGCAACGATTCGGCCCCCACATCTTCAACGTGTACATTTCACCCATAGAAGGTAGGAATTTTCTATTTCAAAAGTCTAAAATCATTGTAAGGTTAGAAGTGTTCTTTGTATCCATTTGGCGTGTTCAGAAGCGTTGTTTCGCGAGTTGAGATTTCTGAGATATGTGCGAGAGCGTGGGCATATTTAACCCCACTTTTATATTTTTGTAAGGACGAAAGAATTCCACTTTAGGAACATTCTTTCAAACACCAGATAAAAGACATCAGAAAGTTTTGGAGAATTTGAAGCAATATTCAGTTATTTCTTGCTAATCATACCAACGTCCTTGTGTTATTTTGCCCCCTTTGTGCAATTCTTATCTTAATATACTTTTATTTGAGAATAATAAATTGTTTGTATTAATTTTACTGCATATTTTTACTGTTTTTATGCTCAAAATCCACAGTTAGTTATCAGTATGATGTCATTTTTAAAATATGATTTTCAGAATTGGTATTTTCGCAGAGAATAATTTTATATAAGATACCAATATATAATAGTTCTGAAGATAATATATAATACAATCATCAAAACAACGAAAAGAAAGTGTCAAAGGGAAATTGACTGTTCTCAGTATTTTTATTTCTTTTTCTTAATATTTATTTTATTTTTTTATTTCGAATAAAGATTGTATTTCTTGTTTTTTGTAACGTGCCATACAAATAATTTCGGCCATTTTTTCTGCACTGTGATATTAAATTGATATTAACACAGCAAAAACTAATACTATATTTGTATATGTATAAATTATTTATTTTGTTCTCTCGTATTGTATCAAACGTGAAAAATGTATTCCATTATGGGCCTTCAAAACAAATTTAATGACATTTACAGTTGGAATCACTCATCTTGTCTTTAAAAGAGAGAATAAACAATTTAAGCGCAATAAGCGTCTTTTCCTCGTAAATACGAATCCATTATTCACACTTCGAGTTATTCAAGAGATTTTCATTCTAAGAGGAGAAATAAGCAATGGAATTAAGATGTATTGTTCAGATTTTCAGACAGTTTGAAGGATAACAATTTACTTTTTTGCTAATCTCTTGTGATCCATAAGCTCAAAGTTTCTATATCATACATTACTATATAAAGCTAAAGAAGCGGAACATTAAGTTTTCATAAGATGCAGTACTTTGGTAGCACCAAAAGGTCAATTTAAAAAATAATTTCACCGAAATTTAAGAGAAAAGGAACCATTTTTAGCCTACAAACGTGTTTTATTCACAAATGGGAGTGTATACAAGCTCTAATTAATTTACTTGGAGATAATACTCCATGAAATGGAATGCGTTCCCACATCCATTTCGTACTTTCGTACTTTCTCTTACCTTAACAGTATTGACCAACATGGAACGAGCGAAAATACGGCATGCTGCTTGCACAGGGGTATATTGTAACCCAGAAAACCACTTCCTCTCGTTGCCAAATTAACATATCTTAATGGTGAGAGAGATACTGGTACAGAGTGCTAATTATGGAAGTTATTCTCATACACACCTCATTGGATCTCGCGCATGAGTAGTTTCATTGGCTATGCCAATGAAAAAGGGAAATATTTTAATTTTTCCACAATATATTATTGTGTCAACGTAACTCAAAATCTGCTGTCGGGAATAAAGGCCGATGATTGGATCTATATAATTGTAACTCAGATCTGCCTTCTTTGAAATAAAATTGATGTGGAAGGCTTCCGGGCTAGAGGGCCACTGTGCCAAGAGCCGAAGCCAGTGTAATTGGCGCTTCAGCCCTGAGGAAGACGATAAGATGATGGTCGAAACGTTGATATCACAGTCTTCGACGCGGTGTCATCCGGGCAACCAAGATCATTATCATCTTAGAAATAATGTTTACTTTGAAGTAACTATAAGAAAAACTGCTAGGAGCCGCGATGATTATTAGAAAATATTTCAATTTGTATATGATAATTTGCAAGTTTGTTTAGAGAATAAACATTTTTAACTCAATGAATTGTATATTGAAGGCGACTTTCAATGTTAAAAAATGAATTCCAACAAAAACAAATTTCACACTCGAATTCAGATAATTTGTAAGATAGTGCAACCGATACTATCCGGTTACGTGTTGAATTCCTATTTCTGGAAATCGGGATTGATCTTTCCGGGCACATTAACTACTGTAGTCATTAGTCCCGTTGGTGTAGTGAATATTTTATCCCGAGAAATGGCGTAGTTTTCTCCCCCACTGGAGGTGAGATCCTCCTACTGGATGGTGAGCCGTCAGCTTGCGGGGGAAATCTCTCCTCCAGACATCTACCCCTTGGGACTGCCCTAACCGACAAAATCTCTAAGCTCCTGACATGTCTGGTAGTGTAGTAAGTGTAAGTGTGTCTAATGGGAGAAATAGAACGAGAATTTTCCCTTGGAACATTTGGCTTAACTCACTATGTCTTGTTCATATTCAGTAAGAGCATGGAGCACTTTTTTAGTGCGCACTTACTCCAAAATCGAGATATTAAACATTTGCGAATAGCAGGTAGCTTGTTGTGGCTAGTGTGGTTTAGCTTATTACTGTCCCAAGCACTTCAAATAAACTAGGGCAGTGGTTCCCCACAGGGTCGGTATAGACCCCTTGGGGGTCGATGAAAATTTGAAGGGGGTCAATGAAGAGCAAAGGGTCGACTAGGGGTCAGTAGTCGAATATGGACTGGCCTCTTACCTGTCTAATCAAGATCCCATTGATAAAGAAAATAACGAAATTATTTTCTGATATAAAGCAAAAATAATAAATTACAAAATCGCTCCTCTTCTTTCGTATCGTCTGTCGTCCACAGAAGTCAGGATGTTAATAAAACTCAAGAAAATGTAAGTCTGCTTTCTCAACGATACCCTTGTACAAGAAAGTAATCTCCCCAATACGCGGGGGAGAAATGTTAAGGCCAGTTCTTTACAAAAATATTAAAACCATTGCATTAAATAAAATATTAGAAACTCAGTTACCCAAGAGCAGAAGCGTATTTGATAATTGAAAATCGAGATATTTGTGAGAATATTGGTGTACGAAATTATCTTCAGAGCATTTTACGTGTAATTCTTTGTGCCATGATTATGGATGTTGAATATTAAAGAGAAAGCTTAAGAGGGTTGATGAAGCAAACAAGTCTCTTAAAAGGGATCGATGTAAGAAAAAGGTTGGGAATCCCTAGGGCGATAGGGCGATAAAAACATAAAATAGAATACATTCCTCTATTGCACACATACAATCGTTCATCAGGAATGGGGTGTTCTTATGCTGAGCTTGCGCTCGAGGGGGACAAGAACTCCGCAAGTGTCCTCTTTAAAGGACCCCGACCTTCTTCTGCCCCTCCCCCTCCCTCTTCCACCGAGCTTCCCTAATTACGGGTCCGCTTTGGCCTCCCCCGCCGCAACTTCGTCCTCGTTGCATTCCACACACGCCCGCGTTCAGAGGCCGTTTGCCCTCCCTCTGCCCCTCCCCCTCTCCGCGCTTCTCTCCGCATTTAGCTTCACATTTTTGTTTGCAAGTGCGTATTTTTAATTCCTTATCTCGTTGCTCTTATTTACTGACCGTTGGGACTTACCCACTGCACGAGCACTTTGCCGTTAGCGTCGCATTCGGTTGGCGGAAAGTTCCAGTTCTGCTCCAAAGCACATCGTATATGGGGTTGCACGGGTATTGCGCCTTCTGCTGTGAGACGTTTGTTGCCGCTTGCCGCATAATCTTCCCGCGGTTGCCTGCGCAATATGAGTATCATCGCTGGGTTCGTAAACAGGCATGCAGATGGAACGCGAATGGCATTCATTTTACAACCAACCTTCAAAAGACAAGACAGGCGACTCGTTATTTTGGTTTCAATTGGCCTTGAGATCCTCATTTCATTATCTGCTGCTAGACCTGTTTTCAGTGTACTGGATATTGTTGATTATGGCGGATCTAGAGGCAAATTGAGGGGGGTCGTTGAGTCAGTAAAAAATTACATTACAATCCATGCTTCAGAACAAATCATTTTCCCTCCATCTGGAAACATGCCATCATTCTTCCAGTTCCGAAACCTAAGAAAAATTCTGCAAACACCGACAGTTATCGTCCAATAAGCCTTTCACCATCGCTGTTCATAATATTGTAGTTTACTACTTACATAGTGATTGTATTTCAAGTGCATTAGATCGAATCGTTTTGTAAATGAAATGGGTTCATGAGGTGTTTTTGTCTGCAAAAGAATATGTTGCAATGAATCTCATACCTACGTTAGCAATTAAAGTGCCTTAAGAGAAACCACTGAAGGGTAAGTGGTTGAGTAATGTAAGTAAACAACAAAAGCTGCTCAGAATGAATGATGGAGCTATATTTTCTTCATCGTTTTAAATGGTTTGTAGTTAAACATTCGTGATTAGTAAATATATTTGGACATGGTTTAAGCGGTCGATGCATGTGCTTCATAAGATATCAAAATTCGTTAACTATGATTATCACATGATTTTTTCCCACTAGCTGAGTTATCTAGTAAAACACAATAATGTAAGAAAATATCCTGACTAACTCAATAGAAAATTTTAAAAGAGGCCAGGAAATTGAATAAAGTCGTTTAAGAACATTTAACCAATTTTGTATTTTGTGTCAAAATACTAAAAAATTGTAAAAATTTTGCTTTTTTTGCTAGTTATGAAATAAAAAAATGTTATTTCTATTAAAATATAAGATATTGGCTAAACTTCCATTAATATACATAAGTTTTACATGAAGAATACGCTAGATGAGTGTTGTAATAAGTTACATCTCATTTCAGAATCTATTACATGGATCTCTAAATCACAGACTAGCAGATAAAAGAAATGTAACATTTCAATATGAAGGAAATTGCTCAATTTGGTAAGCCACTTCGTTTTATTATTGTAAACTGTATTAAAAATATTTTCAATAAGACTTTTTTTAAAAAAGGAATTTATAATTTTTGTATTTTGTGACACACGATTTTTGAAAACAAAACGAACAGTTTTGTGTAATATATGCTTAAAGTAAAGGGCAATTTAAATTTTTGTTCTCAATACTTGCTCCAATTGTTTTCTTTAGATTTTTTTCCTCGTATGGAGCAAAGGTAACTTAAAAACTGTGCAGGTATCACTTTCGTTCAGCTATCGAAATTTTCTATAATTACAAAAGTTACAAAAAATGCGCAAAGTATGTGGTGTTGTAGCACCACAAGTTCTATTCTGCTACTAGGGAGTCGAAAAATTGGGTAAATGCGAACAAATGTTTTTGACGCACCACCTCTTAATACCTCCAGTCGTAATGTCTTTATTTTCAGTTTTTTTTCTCTCCATTTCATTAACCTTACCTATACATCTTACCTGGCTCCCATTTTTCTTGACTAACCGTGCCTTATCTGCCAGCAATACAAAAGACGCATATGTTCATTAATAGTGTGTAGGAGTCTGGGACGTGTTGTTTTTGGTATGAACGTACGTCATTCGCAGCATTGTTTGTAGCGAATTAAAGGCAATATTATATAAAGGAATGCTGCTTACGTATCTGACGTCAAACGTTTAAAGATCCAATAAAATATGGATAACCGAGACTAAAAGTCTCGCGCCATAACACTTTTTAATAACAAAAAACTGGCGATAAAGCAACCATTAAATTGCTGTTAGTTCAAGTGGCATAAATTGCTCTTTCTTCCCTCACTTTTTAGAGTGCTACTGAAGGGCAATTTCAGTGTATCGAAAAAAGGCAATTAACAGAGTCCCAATTATCTGATCTTGCGGTTACAGAGACTCATTGCCGTACATTAGTGCTGATCTAGTGATTAGTGCATTACTAATATGCTTTACCTCGCTGTTATTGTTCTAGGCGACGGAAATGAAGGAGAATTTCTAGGATATCGAACAATTGGGAAACATTAGTACCGAAACACGAATAAAGAAGTAGACTCTGTAACTCTAGTTGGATGTAAGGCAATACGAATGTGTACTTTAACTAATATCAAGTACACTGCAAATTCAATGATGGAAAAAGGGCATAGAGTAGAATATTAGCTAAACAATAATCAAGAAGTTTTAGATTAATTGTGAACGAATATTCGTATTTCCGGGTTATGTGTTATTCTCTACCAGTTCTAAAATTCATCCTTTTCCCATTTTTCTTGTATTTTTGAATTTACTTATTTATGGACAAATTTGTATTTCCTTATTTTCCTTATTTCTTGAGTTTTGATGAAATTTAAATAAACACTCGCTGGAGGATATTCATGATGCCTATCTTCCGATTCTTTATGAAGACTTCTTTGAGGTTGGAAATTGCAGTTTCACAAGATATTGTTATTTTTCGAGTTTGGTGTTACGATCCCATTGATTTATTTGTTTGTTGGTATTATTATAAAATGTAATCTTACCATTAGTTTAATACTATTTAAATAATAGAAACGTAAAACGTATTATTGATTATTCAATTAACATTTCCTATCTCTTCCTGATTAAAAAAACATGTTCAACTTTGCAAATATTGTGCGTCTGTTATTGTGCACATTACGAGACCAGACCAAGAAGCATTGTTGGGAATTGTGATGAAACCTGAAACCTCACATTACCACGAAGAAGAGAACAGGAGCATCGTCCTGGGGCCCACCACAACCCGTGTACGGCGCTGAGCGAGGTCGAGTTTTGTATTCTGACGCCCCGCTCCAATAACAAACGACCTTGGCGGAGATAAAAATATTGAATCTGTGTAAGCGCCGTCGGCGACACTGCTCCCAACCGCTCCACCCTCGCCCCCTCCCTCCCCCGCTCTCCCACGAGCTCCCGCGCTCTTCCCCAAAGGCGGCTCTCGTCTCTGCAAATCTCACGTCCCCAGCTTTGAAATAACTTCTGGCGTTTAACATGGCTAAAATGTTTAAATTTTCAACACGTTTTCCTATTGATGCATTCATTTTTACCTTTGATTACGCATCTTCATGTCAGTGATGAAAAATATAATGTTGATACAGAAATTGTATAAAATCCATCTCAGGCATTGATTGTGCTTTTTGATTAGATATTTTTATAGACGTTCTTTTTTTTCTAGGGCTTTTATCCACCAACAGCCGGTTACCCATTACGTCCCGATGGGACGCATATTCGACCATACACTAGACCAAACACACTTGCGGGCTCCTCTGATCTGGGGTCAGCAGAACGCGAGGCCCTCCGCGACAACACATGCATACAAAGACAAGGGACAAACAACCATGCCCAAGGCAGTACTCGAACCCGCGACCCTTCGGACCGAAGCGCTGAGTCGGTACTCGCTCTAAGCTACCTCGGCCATCCAGGTCGACCGTTCATTTTTTATTTTTTCATTTTTTTTTTATTTTTACTTTCGATGGAGTGTTGCAAAAACTCACGTAAGACACCAGAACATGAAAAAAGTCAGCCATTTGTTTCCATTTATTTTTAAAATTATATCCAATTGACCTGAAAAATCCTGATTCCCATGGGGAAGTCAGGTAAATCTTTGTATTGACAAGCACGTAAATTGCACACGAATATTCACTTCGGCACTATGTGAGAGAATTGGATTTTAGAGAACACGGTTTATCCACTTTCAATACTAGAGTCTAACAAGATAATTTTTCTGTCGAAAAATTTTGTATTGACTAAAACCTGGGTCCGCAAAATTAGAAGTCATCTCATCTCCCAGTTTAAAACAAAGTAATAAACTTGCGACTGTCAAGTGCGTGTTGGCAAATTCTTGCTCGCGCATGCAGAAGCGTCGGGCGTGAGCGGTGGCGATTCCAAGGGCGGGGCCGTAAATTCCGCTTTCTCCGCCTCCACACCGCACTCGACTCCGCCCTTCCAGGGGCAAGGCGCCACCGCGCATATCAAGCGAGCGGGCGATGGCGACCCGCCCCGCCCCGCTCCGCCCCGCTGCCCTCTTAGCACCGCCCTCGCATGAAAATACATTTTTGGAGGGAACTTTCTTTTCCCCCCAACGCCCCACAGCAGCCACTGCGTCGCTTAACAAAACACGAGAGTTCTCTTACAGCGCCGGTGCGCCGGCTTTCTCAGACCCTTTTCGTGAAATGCGTCTGCGAGAGGAGGCCGGCGCGAGGAAGGCGGTGCGCAGAATAAGAGAAGTACGCGGCGGAGGGGAAATGAGTCGAGGGTCCGTTCTATTCATTGATTAGTGATTCCGGGCGCGTCAACTGCTAAGATCAATTGTCCCATAAGGGTAGTGCATGCTTTTATAGCGAGAGGTGGCGATCTTCCCGACCTACGTTGGCTTGCGGGGATTTTCCCTAATCAGATATCTCCCACCAGCGGGTCACCGCCCCAGTCGAGACAAGCTCTATGCTCCCGACTGGGTCTCCCGACAAGTGTGGTAGTTTAATGCATAAGTAGAGTATGTAGGGTACCGGAAGTGCTGGTTCAGTGCATCAAGTGATGTCATTGCAGTGCCTCTGGCCGGGAGAACCTAGGTTTAGTCCCGAGCGGCAGGATTTTCGGCAGGTCGAATTCAGTCGCTGTCTGAGGAGAATTCTAGAACCCGGTTGCTCTGATCGTAGTTTTCCGTGGTTTCTCCGATCAACACCAGGCGAATGACGGAGCAGTGCCCTAACAAAAGTGCCACGGACCGCGCGCGATCTTTCCTTCCTCTTTTTTGCCCTATCCTCACCCTTACACACACACACACACTAACATACATTACACTACCACATATGCCGGGATACCGGTCGGGGACTTGGAACTTGTCTCGGCTGTGGAGGTGCCCCGCTGGTGGGAGATAGCTGGTTGGGGAAAACCGCGTTACCCGACGGAAGGTCGGCGCCGGATCTGGCCATCCACCGAGGAAGACCGCCGCCACATCCTGAGCAAAAGCACGCACTACTTACGGGACTAATGACCATAGTAATTGATGCACCCAGAATTACTAACAATCAATCAAGTAGAGGGGTGAGGATAGAGCAAAGAAGAGGAAGCAAAGATGGCGCGCGGTCCGTGCCCCATTTGTTAGGGTACTGCTCCGGCATTTGCCTGGTGCTGATCGTAGAAACCACGAAAATCACTGATTAGAGCAGCCGGCTTCTAGAATTCTCCTCCAGTAGTTGCTGAACTCGATCTAGCTATGTCAAAACTCCCCCACAGTCGGGACTCGAACGCTAGGACCTCCCGGTCAGTGACATCAGTTGATGCTCTAAGCCACCAACGCCGTAGGCGTCGATGCGAGTCGTAGGAGACCTAGCAAACCTATTTCAGACTAGCTCCATGTCTTTCGATGATTATTTGTACCCTTGGGTTTCGAAGAATGTATGAATGTCATAATTAAATACACTTTCTTACACTAATGTATTTCAGTCACTACTTCTTACACAAAAGTATTTCTGTAAAGTAATTCACCCAAGTTGAAAAATAATCTAGCCAATTTTCTAATACTTTTCAAATCTGTGGAATTTCATCACAAAATTGTATTGAACACTTTTTTATGCAGGAAATT
This sequence comes from Teleogryllus oceanicus, assembly GCA_964035755.1. NCBI lineage: Eukaryota > Metazoa > Arthropoda > Insecta > Orthoptera > Gryllidae > Teleogryllus > Teleogryllus oceanicus. The sequence continues at coordinate 13,787,719 of CAXIVR010000003.1, forward strand.
GTAACATCGACCTGAGTGCGTGTCTACGAAAAAATATAATGATTTCTTGGCGTATTAGAAGAGAAATTAAGATTCATTTCTTGGGCTGCAGTGAACTTATTCTTAATCTGTCTTCATTTTTGCTTGATTCCCACGTACATCACCCACTCACTTCACATGACATTGTCTACCTCTCGCTTTTGGCTGCCTTTTATTTTCTTGTGACTGGGAATTATCTCACTTCCTCCTCTCATCCCGGCTGGCGTCTTCCGTTTTGACTCTTTTCTTATCCCTGCATCTCTATTCTGTACTCATGTGCTCCCCAAATGATGAGCCTCTGAGGGCGAGAGGAAGACTGTGCGGAGAGAAGGCCGCTGAGGTAACGACTCTTTGAAGAGGCAAAGCGCGTTTTAAACGGGGCTGGTTCCTCCCGCCTTCCCTGGCTTTAGCGCCACCTGCTGCGCCGGCAGGGTTCGTCTTCGCTCGCGGCTGAAGCCATGGCTAAGCACCAAATTTTAACATCATTTAATCACCTAGTTCCTTACCATTAAAAATTAGTCACTCACTTAAAATACATCACTGAAAAGTAGTGTATAATAAACCTCAATAAATCCTGCGTTATTCTTACAACATCCATACCAATAAAATTTAGAGCCAATCATTTCTAATTTTTGATTTGCTTCTTAAACTAACCTCAAATTTAATTTTCAATCATTATTTCTCTAAGCTCTAGAATACTCAACCCACAATTTTAAAACATCGGGGAGGTTAGTAAAGAAAGAAATAAATTGACATAGGTGATATTAAAAGTGAATTGTGATGAACTGGTAGACAAAATTGGAAAATGTTGCTGGACTATTCCGATGTAATCTTTCAATGAAAAGGAAAAATAGACCAGCATGTGTTATATTGTATTTATCTAAGTTGGTGGAATTCGATTAGAACATAAAATTTTGGTTTCAGGAAACCTGTACTACAATAATTTTAGTAGTAGGTAATATGCAATAACAATAAAGTACGTAATAATATGTAGTATGTAATAAGTAAGTAGATAATATGTAGAATGTATTTTTAGAAAACAACTCAATAAATTACACTGTGCTGCATTTTGTAACTTTTGGAGCGATGTTTCATGACAGAAAGGTTATTCTAAAAGTACTTTTCATTCTAATTTTAAATCTTATTTTACTACTTCTGTAGCACGTAAGGTTTTTGCACAATTCACTTTTGAAATTTTAAGTAAAGTAGCATTGCGTTTAACAGCGAAAATTACTTTTTTCCGATAACAAATAAATTCGGTATTTAGTAACCTTGCCTAGAATTAAAATGCATTCCAAGAAAGCGGACAATCATATAAATTTATTTAAAAATGATAGTTATTATGAAAATAGTTTAAATATTACGAAAAGAAAAGGCATAGGTAAAGACAATTTAATTTCCATTTTTCATTTAATTCACTTCACGTTCTTTAAACCTCATGTGAAACTTTTCTTTTTTATTGCTTCCCTTCGCTAATGCCGTCTCTCTTTAACATGAAACTGTAATAAGCCATCATGTTTGTTTTCCACCTTCCCTGGAATCTCTTTTCTATGTCTTTTATGTCATCGTGGAAAAGTTCTCCTTGGCCTTCACTGACATCGCCGAGGTTCGCATGAAAAATAATTGATTATGAGAATGCAGAAAATGAAGTTTTACACTCATGTTGGATCCTAATTCACGAAACTCTGGAACAGTATAGTAACAATGGTTTTATAGTTTGATTCTTTGCTCTCGCTCAAAATCTTAGCTACAACACAACCCAAGCCCCTTTTCCCATTAGATTCACTGTACTTTCAAACAAATTGTCTTTCATTAAATTTCTAATCCTCAACCCACAAAGATCCTTTTTAAGTCTCTCATAAGATACTTTAGTAAATCTAAATACTGGAAGTAGTCATCATATTTTGAAAGTGTTTTAGTGATCTTTACAGCAAGCTTGATGTGAAGTGGAGGTGTGATGTGAAGCGAAGTTAATGTGAAGTGGAGGTATCTTGCTTGGTGGAACAATTGTTTCGTTGATTCTGTCCTTTGAATCGGGTTGAAGTGTTATTCTTTTGGGCCAGTCTTATTTTGCAGTACTTGTCCTTAGCTCGTCTGTCTCACCCATAATTGATACATGGCATTTTTGTGTAGCCGGATTGTTGACCTTGCAACATTCCAAATACTTTGAATTCCTTACAAATTGTCCACGAATACTTTTCATAGTTCACGAATTTCCGCAAAGCATTGAGATTTTCAAAAGACTCAGTAAGACGGACTGAATAGGTAACAGGCATTGAGGCAAACAAATTTCCATTACGTAAAAGTACACTTTGAGGTTACGTTTTGACGAAGCTATAGACAACCTCCCATGACTTGCACCGTAAATGACAATAAAGAAAGTCATTAAACCTCAATATAACAACAAAAATTCTTTCTCCCTTCCCCTTTAAAGTATTTTATTAATGTCTTTTCTCTATTTCTGGGCCAAGAGGACGTTACTCTAGGTAGTAGATATTTTGTTTGCTTGATACAAGAAAATCAGCGGCATCATTTGCGTTTTGACCTTGAACATTAACCATACAAAAATAACAATTGTGTACATAATTGTGTGACTCTCTACAAACCATTGGAATTGCAAATGTCTTTTTTTTCGTACCATTTTTCCTCAATCCTCCAATTCAATCAGACACTCAACACATATACGGCACACCTTGTGTGGCGCTCAGCTTTTGTCTTGATCATCAAACCTTATGCTGAAATATGCGCAATAGACATTCTTCACGACACGGTTAATAACCTGTCTTTGCTGAACGATGACGCAGCTGCCACAAATATAGCAATATACATTTGGTTTATTCAATCACTTACGTGAACTCTTTTCTAAATAAACTGCACGAACAGAATATTGCAAGATATAATCTCAAAGAACCAGAACAATGTATCACTGTTTCTTACCTAACAGCCTGATGAGTATAGGTGTACCCCGTCTCACCAAAGAAAAAAAATTCCTTTTCCTCGCAATAAAATGTTCCTTTTCGAAAACTCGCTTTTCAATGGATCTTATTCTATGTCTGAATATAATTTACAAAATATGTGGAATGGATATTTATTTTTGATGCGAATGGGATGAGTGGTTTGTTTCACAGAGGTGAACGAGGGTAAAGTTTGAATGCGGTGAAAATTAGAGAAGAAGTTATGGGATAGGTAAGTAGTGTGGTGAATGATGGGATTGAGGTTGAATTCATTATGTAATTGGTGATTAGTTATGAACCAGGATGCATTAGTGATGGTGCGAACCAGGTAACTATGGAATTCTTCTACACACGTGGACGGGAAATGTTTTGCCGGTGTCTGAGAGCGATAGCGAGAAGCGAACCGTCACGTGGTTATCTCCGGCAGCAGGTGGCCTTGGCGACTGGAATTCCCCGAGTGGCACAGCTTCTCCAATGCGTGACAATGGCAAGGAAGGAGGTCCGGCCACCTTTGCTTGTTTCGAACATCCGCATATAAAACTGCAAGCCGTAATTCAACCTAAGTTATCTATAATTATTGTGATGGGCGCGTCATTACTACTTGATTATATCTCCCGAGTTTAACTCCAAAGATTACCTAATGTCCTGTTTTGTTGCTTGATATTGTTGGTACACGAATAACAATGAAGTTCATGACATTTCAATAAATTAAAAATATGTAATCTCGGGATGATCGATAGTGTAATCAAAATTAAACGGCCAGTTGTTATGGATCGGCCAATTACAAAGCGACGCTGAAGTAAGTAACACCTTGTTTGAATTTCGTTATACTGTGTATGCTTTCTTTTCGTTTAAAATTTTAGCTTCTTAGTTTCTTTAAATAAGCTATGTTTTAAATTACGAAGTTTTCTGGAAATAGTAATATTTTGGAAACCACTTAGAATATGCAAAGAATTTGTAGAAATCGAATTTTTTAATTTGTTGTAATCGGATTTCAAAATAACAGTAAACATCTGCAAGAAATGCAGCGAGTACATGAATAAAACTGAAAGATAATAGTGAGTGGAATTACCGTCTAAGTGACAAAGATACGACATTATTTAAGTGCTAGAACATAGTACAAAGATGTAACGAAGATCAAATAAAGAAATTTTGTGTTCTTATAGATATTTTTCTTCTTGCAAATTAAAATATATTTCTTGTTAACATGTTGACCTGATTCTGTCTAAAAATAATAGAAAATTATTCGTGCATAATGAGTTACGAAAACTCATTAAGTTAAAAAAAAATCACATCTGTTTGAAGTGAAAACAGGTTTATTTGTAATCATATTTTATCACTCGACTGTAAATAATTCTTGGTATAACTTACTTCGAACCTTACCTGGAACAAATTGATTTTCAAAGCAAGAATCATTGAATTGCGTCCTTCGTCGACGTATTTGTCGTAATCTGCGTTGTGATTAACGGCGTGACATCTCTGCAAATTAAACTTTTAAATGTTATTCAATATCTTGTGACCCATTAAGAATATTGCATAACAACCTCAGTGTATTAAAATAAAGTTTCACTGATGTGCAATGAAAAAGAGTTGGCGGTGAAGGTGTGTTGCTGCTGCAGGCTTCGTCTGTCATCACGCATTGTTCTGGCCACAACAAGACTGTCTGTCCGTCATACACATGATTATACCTGCGCGCTCTCGTCTTCCCCTCAGGGTATTACCTGCTTAAATGGCTTACTGGCAATAAAAGTTGCCGTTGCAGCACCTCAGGTCAAGGGTTCAAGTCCGGTGGCCGGTGGCCGAAGCAGAACGATCTTATCAAACGGGCCACTAACCACGCGCGATCTTCACTTCCTCATACTTGTCCTTTCTTCTTCCCAATACACTCGCATTCACACCATTCACACCATTACACCATTCACACATTCACACACATTCACACACATCACACACATCACACACACTCACACACACTCACACACACTCACAAACACCACTACTATACTTAGATCTGAAGCAGATCTAAGCATTAGATCTTAGCAGGGAGCAACCGTCAGGGTAGGGATGCGTCGATGCCGATATTTTCAAAAAAAAAAAAAAAAATTTAATAAAATTATCGCTGGATTTAACATCAATTTTTTTTATCCGAGTTTTTTAACATTGATGTTTTGTTTCAATGTTTGTGCGTGTCAGGTATTTTATTTTTGAATGAAAAACGAAGCAACGTAATAAAAACCTATAATAATAATAATAATAATAATAATAATAATAATAATAATAATAATAATAATAATAATAATAATAATAATTTTCAGATGTCCGTAAATTGCACATTCTTCAGACCAAATTGTCCAAGAGTGAAATGTATTAAAATCTGCTTTTCGGCAATAAGTGAAGTCCACATAATTTTTTAATTATCCAGTCAGATATTAAAAGTTTTGTTAAATGTAGTGGTCATTTTTTGACAGTTTTGTCTTTTAAATCTCATTCAAACCAAAACAAAATTGTATTATTGAAAGGAGAGATGTTGTGAGAGACAGGGAGATGCTGGTATTTTAAGTTATGTAATATATTGAAATATTGCGGAATGGTACTGTTTAAGTGCGACCCATGTATTTTCAAAAAAAGGGGAACAATGAAGATTTCTTGATAAATTGCCTTTTACGGCGACGACTGCCTGATTTTTGGTCAGAATCTGAATCTAATCAATTAACTGATTAATCAGTTAAAACGTTATATCACCATTAAATAAATTGGTGATTAGGATAGTGGGGAGGACCAATCACGTGCTAGCATTTAAGTGCGTATTCACATATTTGTAAGGTACAAGGAATGTCAAACACAGGATTAATAAGGATCGCGGTGACTTGAAAATATTCACAGACGCAAGTTGGTATGTGACAAAGGATCTTTGTAGGCTACAATGTCAAAATCGGGAACAATTTAATAAGTTGGAAGAGCAAGAAAGAAAAATTGGTAGCACTCTCGTCAATGGAGTCAGAATTTAAGCATTATGCCATTCTATACGTGGAGGAAATGGTTAAAGGACTCAATTAGTGAAATTGGCTTTTACAAAATAATGAAAAAAGCCGACGATGCGTATGTACTGACAGCAAGTCAATTATAGATTGGAGTAGAAAAAGTTTTGAAAATAACAGCAAGAAATAAGTACATGATGCAAAAGATTAAGTTTGCAGGAGAAGATACAGAATTTAAAGAAACAGAGTTGATCTATTGTAAATCACAAAATCTGAAAGCAGATATGTTAACAAAAGATGTGGATAAAATGCACTAGTTAAACAAATGATGTCTATGGGAATAACGTGATTAGAAATTGTGTGTTAACGACGTACTGCAGTTTCACACAAAAGGGGAAATTGTTGCAGATTAATTTGTTGATTTTTTGTATACATCGTGAGATGGTAATAACATTTTGTAAAAGCAACTGTATTCATTCTGGAGTAACTGTGTACGAGGCTCTTCATTTGTTGTTGATTATTTTTTGGGGAGGGCTCCTAATTAGTTGATGACATAAATGCTCTACGTTGAATTGTAAACCTGCGTATTATTCGAACGTTATCCATAATTAGTACGAATGCTGCAGATAGCAAGTAAGAAATAATGTAGTTTTAAAAACATCGATGTTTTAAAAACTCCAAGTTTTGGAGGAGATGTTGTAACATTGATGCGATATTTGAACTTATATGTTTTGTGGGCGATGTCGCATCCATGCTCCAGGGATATAATGCGCCCTCCACTTACGGAACAAATGATCAAAACAGTCGACGCGCCCGGAAACAGAAATAAATGAATCAACGCAGACAGAGTGTGTGGGCGTGTGGCGTTGCAGTCAGTGATTGACAAGCGCCTGCAGTTCCGTTATTAAATGAATATAAAGCAATAAATATGAATGATGCTTGAATGAAAAAATATTGAACCAAGAAGAAAGAAGCGAATGAATGAACATTACCTCGTACTGAGAGAAAGTGTTCAAGCTAGTATGCCAAAGTGCTTACGTAATAAATGTTACATTAGATTGAAGATAAAATTCAGTTAGTTATTAAGAAAAGCCCCTCTCTCCTTCCCCCAGCTGCTTAAGCCATAAGACAGTAGCTCAATGCAGTCGAATGATGAAAATAAATTCCGCCGGAGGTGGCTGCGCCGGGAGGAATAACCGCAGGAAACGGGGCCGCGTGAGTCAGCGCGGCTGCGCGGCGGCGAGTCGCCGGTGCGTCACAGGCGCGGGGGCGGCCGCGGCCCCAGCGAGGCACGGCCGCCGCCAGGGAGGCATGGGGAAAACGCGAGCGCGTTGCGAGATTGCCGGGGCGGATGTGAACCGGCCGTGTGAGTCAAGGCAGCACTTCCACGTGTTGAAATCGGAAAATTTCTAGGGTCGTTGGGGGTAAACGAAATATAATATACGAATTTTTGGTATACCGTTTACAATAATCTTCTACTGGGTAAAAAGGAATAAATAACTGTGGTTCGGGTAAGTTAGTTCAAAACATTTAGAAAAAAGAAAAGAATTGCCCAAGGCTCACTCAAAGCCAGAAGTTGTGGTACACGATAGTACTATTAGCTCAGAATATACGCGCTTAGTGGCGAGAATGTCACGAGAAATCTTTTGTAATTGTTTGCTTTTTTAACTAAAAGTTATAGAGCAGTTCAATTCAGCGACCATTTTCTTACAAATATAGTTCTGTTAAAACGGCTTTAAAAGTTTCATTTAAAAACTGCTCAGTTTTGACTTATCTCACCAAATACTTACCATTCTTTGAAACCTCGATAATCAGGGTGTTGTTGAGAATCTAAATGAATAGTAATACAGAATATCTTATCTGTTTGTGCAGAAATGCTCCAAATATTCTTAAGACACAGCACGTTTCTTTAACTTCCCATAATTGCTTGTTGTTTGGACCAACGTATAGGAAGGCGCATTTGGGCAATGAAATCCATCGTAAAATGCAACCGGAAGCAAAAAGTAAGTAACAAGCTTGTAACCCTATCCCGGGATTATGGTGACGAAAAGTTTGGTATATGCAGCGGTAGGAACATTTGTGTCTACGGTTGTCTACGTGCAACCTGACTCCTGACAGTATAGGTGCAACCGGCTCAAGCACAGACTTTTGGAATATAGACTCATTTGATGGGCAATTCTAAAAACATTGAGATGAGAAGGAACGAAAATACAGAACGTATCCGTCCATTCATCTAAATTTCATATTTATAGTAATGGCCCGCATCACACCTAAAATGGAACCTTTTTCAATTTATCTTTTATATTATCGCCATACCTATTAACCTATAACTGTATATAACTGTATATACCTATATACAGTAGAAAACGACAATAGTAGCAACCACTCGGCATCTGAAAAATTGTGATCCGGGATAATTTGAAGTAACAATTTGAAGCTGTCGCATACGAATAGATAATTAAATAAATAATTTATATTTGTTAGCCTTGAAAATACTATTGGTACTAATTTCCCTGGTTATGGCTTTGTGGTAATTGCAAAGTAATTTTGACCGAATGATATGTACACCATTGTGATAATTACATTCTCTGATGGAGGGGTACATATACTTGTATATGTTTGAAATTAGTACAATAGAATTTTCCGAAAATTCCTATGAGCATAGTTGCGAACAATGTTACTTATATTCAATGATGAAAACGATCTCTCGTACTCTTGAGAAAAGGACAAAGGGATACACAGAAAAAGAGAAATTGTGGTGCCAAATATGTTTTTACCGGGTTATAAAAAAGATGCTGTTGAAAAATCGCATTTTATTTTGCAAAAAGTTTACCGTATTTGCCAGTAGACCTGAAATTATCTGAAAAATTGCCAGTTCCGAAAACTAAAGAAGAAAACAGTTATTGATGTTTTTAAATTACAATTAATTCAGTAAGATTGGAGACTGTTAATATGCATGGTCAGAGTAGCGGAAACATAAATTTTCTGTAAATTTTATTATTATGAAAATCGACGAGATACAAAAAAACTAAGTAGTATATAGAAATCAAAAGTATTTGAAATTAGTCGTAACTAGTGACCTGCAGTAGCAGAACTCCCAGTGAAATAAAAAACACAAAATGGTTTTCCAAAATGTAGCATCCACATTGCTGGAGAACACAAATAAAATACTCTCGGAAAACTCGTTAGTAAACAAGAACAGTATGCTGCAGTAATATAGTACAGAGTACATACTTCATTATATATCAAAACAAGTTTTCAGAAATGCTGTTCTACAGCAAAACACGTGAATAACAAATATTTAATCGCGAGTGATCTCCTCCTTGAAATCTTGTTGTCGCACAATGTCGGCAGTGTTCTAAGTTTTCGCGTACTTAGTATGAGAAATCAGTTCAGGTTGGCGCAGCGTGAGAATAGGCGGAATTACACAATAAAATATTTGCATCTTTCAGTCAAAATCGAAACTATTTCATTGTACCTGAATTTTCTCAGTGTTTCTTTCTAACTTAACCACAGTCACCTCACACACGATCGGAGGGTTTTCTTCCAATTTCTGTACTTATTGCAAATTATTAAAATAGATTAAGATCGTAAGAGAGTTCCGGTTAATAGCTTTGATATGAAATGTAAATCTAGGTCTTAACCATCGTTTTAAAAATCATTTTTGGATGCAATTCTAAAAAGATAATTTGTGATATTGTTTACAGTCTTCCGATAATTTTTTTCCCTTGGGCTTTTTCCAGCCGGTTACCCTTTACACCCCGATGGGACGCATATTCGACCATACACTTAGACACCAACACACTTCCCCTAATCTGCGGTCGGCTCGTATATTAGAGACAAGGAGCAAACAACCAGGTTCAAGACGGGACTCCAACACGCGACCCTTCGGACCCACGCTCTTGCCATCTCGGCCATCCAGGTCAGCTAATTTTATTTTAATGATTGCATATTTTCATTGAACGTCTCATCACTTCTTACTTATGCTGTGTTTCCCTAAAAAGTTTATCAAAATTTCCTGCAAAACAGTCTAATCACATTATATGACCATTTCTGTTATTGATAAACTCTCCTGAGATGCCAAAGAAATACATATTACTTCAATGGCTCCCAGATAGTTATCGTGTCACGTCATGGGATCATATTAACAAATCAGCTATTGACGATGCAGATGTTCATGGAATACTCAATTCTGGACAAGCACGTATCAGTTCTCGAGAAATATTTTACTTAAATATGTTTTGCACTTGCTAATGGATGGCAATTAGAAGTGAAGTAGTGCTCTCTTCCGCATGCATCGAGTGAGAACCGTTGCAGCTGCGTGTAAGCATCGTGAGAGTTCAACGAGCGCGCACGCAATGGAAAGTAGTATGTGGCCCAACTGTGGCTAATGAGCTCGCAAATATTTTGCACCCAACATTTTAAAGTATACCTACTTAAGTTACTCGTAGCATTTTGAGAAATCCTAACCTGCCAACTGTGTTAAAACAGTGAAACTCCAAGTAAAATTTCACACTAAAAAAAGATAAATAATAAGTTTAAACATTTTCAATGAATAAAAAGTACTAGTATTTACATGAATGACCTTAATGAATTTGAAACCGAAACGCCTTTTTTCCATCTTTATTGTAATTATATACTGCTCACTGTAATTATATACTGCTTTATTGTAATGATATACTGATGTATACACAACTAAGGTAGAAGCTGTTATAAACATTTATGCGCAAAATGCGCTTATTCACATCACACACGATTTTTATTAAGGTCTGATTTTTCAAAAAGTATATGTAGGGTCAGTCGGGATTAATATAACACAGCAAAATATTGGAGCTATGTCATTTGTTACAACACTTTAAGAATTCTTACTTTCAAAATTAACAAAATATATCAAATAATACGAAAAATATTCTATAATTAATCACCATATAGGAGTACTCAAAAAGTTCCAGTTTTGGGGCAAAAACAAATCAAAGCCACAAAGACTAATTTTTTCAAACACTTTTCCGCCAAGGTAGGAATATTTTGATGACATTTAGTCATTTTCTATGGCTGGATATTTTCGAAAATAGGTATTTAATCAGAAACAATTAATTTATTTTTCAGCTTTAAAATATTTCAAAAATATTAATCGTGCCCTGACATATACAACCTCATTTTTTAGGGGCTAATATGATACGAATGATTAAGCTAATGTGATACTTACCTTTGTGCTCAGAATTGTGATATTGACCATTCTGTACAATAATAGTTTTCTATTCAACAAAAACGGATAAACCTATCTTGAAACAATATTTCTTTATTTAAATTCATCTCAGAATACAGAAGATAGTAATGAAAACAATACGCTAAAAGGAAGACCCTAGCGAGTCTCCTTCATTCAGTTCATCGGCATTCAAGTGGCTTTAACCACACCGTCTGACTAATGTGCAGATTAACCGGCTATTCCCAACATTAGCCATATTTCTGCCTTTGACCGTAACATGTACCCTACTGGCAGATACGCAATATTACTCCTTGCATCGCGAACATGCTTGTGAGAATGCTTCCGTTGATGGCTACGCACATCGGCGCAGCAGCAGGGCGCGGGGGCGGAGCGGCGTGAGCGTGGCGCCGCCCTCCGGTGATTCACGCGGCGCCGGGCGGAGGCAGCTCCGCTCCGCTCGCCCGCTGGCGACGGCCCTCAACCCCGACCTTTCGGGCGCAGGTGCCTCTGACGGCGCGGCGCGGCGCAAAATGCTTCGCCCAGGGCGCACCGCGCTCCTCGCAAGCTCCATTCACTCTTGAAAAAGTGAATGGATTCATCAGCGACTTCTAGCAGAACAACGGCTGTAATGGTTTTGCCTTGGCGTTTTTTCTTAATGCAGTTTTATTTTTTTCTGTATTTTTTTTAATCCGAAGCTTTTTGTAGCATCTTGGATTTGATCGTTCCATCCCAGTCTTGCCCACTCACTTTTTCAGCTCCTTACCAGTAGCTTTCTGAGTACTCTTCTTCATATATTCATAAAATATCTTCGTATTCATTCTAGCCTTCGGGTCTAGACCAATGCAAAATATTAGGGATCATAAAGAGATTTTCTACGTCAGTGTTATTTCTGATTATCTGGATACCATTTACCTAACTGGCCATTAGTTCTTACTTTCCGTTGGTTGAGGATGGGTTTGAAACTTCTTAAGAATGCCACTAGTTTAATAATGGTATTGCACAGGGTCCTTTCGGCGTCTTGGGAGATTTTTCTTGCGCTACAACCTTGTAGATGCTGCTATAATACTGATATACTGCCGAAATGTTTTCCTTTTTTAATTTATTTTTTCAATACATTACTTCTTGTTGCAAATGAGTAGATATTGAATGGAATTAACTCATTCAAATCAGAAGGGGAAATAATAGTTTGTTTAAACTGTGCTTTTCGAGAAGTACCAGACATGTGGGAGATAAGAAATGTGCACTGGATGAAACTCTTTCCCCTATGATTAACGAAATAGTTTTACTCTTATTGAATTGACCATGAACTACTCAGATAAAATTAAAATATTGAAAAATCATTTAACAGGAAAAAATGTAGTTTTAGTAAAAATTAGGAGTTCTGACTGTGCTCCTTTTGCCGGATCATGTGAGCAAGTTATTATAATTTCTAAGTTAGAGTGAGATCACCTAAGCGTACGCAGACCCTAAGGACTCATGGTAGACCACTTGTAGGTGTTGATTCAATTCTCCAACAGTTGGTCCGGATTGTTTGTTAAAGACCTGTGCGCCTTCCATGATACACCATTTAATTTATATGTTTAGTAAATCCTTATGCACCGGAACTTTTCCACATATATTCAAAATGCCTAAGATTAAGCCGCTCTTCAAAAAAGGCAACAAAAATGAAATTCAAAATTATCCGCCGATTTCTCTTCTGTCAGTTTCTTCAAAAAGTATTAGAGAGACGTTTTTACGTACGAATCGAAATATTTCTCAGTAAACACGACGCGCTTTCAGATTGATTTAGAAAATCAAAATCTACGAAAACAGCTTTATTTTCTTTGCTTAAAGATGTCGCCTCATCATTGGATTGAAATGAAGCTTCTATTAGATTATTTTTAGATCTTTCAAAAGCTTTTGACGTCACTGATCATGATAGTTTACTTTCAAAATTACCTTCATATGGAATGAGTGGTTTTGCCCTAGATTGGTGATGTTCGTACCTTAAACAACGATCTCAAAGAGTAGAAATACTTTACTGGAATGATGGAACATTACACACCTCTCTGACTGTCAATTGCGCGTAGACCTCAGGGATCGATTATAAGTCCTATTCTTTTTCTGCTTTACGTAAACGATATGCCCTCGACGATTCGAAACGGAAGAACAGTTCTCTTTGTGGAAGACACAAACATTCTTTGCAATAAAGAAACCGTACATAGTATTTATTTATTTATTTATTTTACGTCAAAAAACAGTTAAAAACTGCGTATGACGTGCTATGGGGAAAAGTGAATTGTGTGCACATTTTCAAAATACAGTACAATATCAGATGTTACAAATTGATTTCGTTATAACAAATGAATAGTAAATGAAAACAAAACGGTTCAATTTCAAATAAATAATTCTGTGCTCCATTGAATTTGAACGGTGTACCACTGACTTATGTTATTTTTATTCTCCTCTTCCGGGACTTAAAGGAACTTGATATGCAATATTTTTATTTGCAAAAACTTAATAACAATCATTCGTGCATTTCATACATGCTTATTGAAACTTATTCACACATTTATTCGCATACCTTTATTACTTGCTTTCCTAAACTAAATCTTACATTTACCACTATCATAAACATTTAGTACTTCAGCTGTTCTCTCCATTCAGTTTTATTTAAAATCATTTACCTACTTTACTTTCAGCATTCATACTTTTTACCTTCTTTAAAAACATTTTACGATAACGCTTTTAGTTCACGTTATTCTTCCCTACCCTTTTCTTATTTCCTCAACTAGTTTCAAAACTTACTTCATTCTCTATATAATCGCTCTATATAATTTCGTTGTCTCTACTCTTAACTGCAACTCTGCCATACCCTTCTATTACACACTCCCTTGTTTCTTCCTCCTCTTTGCATATCCTAAAATTCTTTTCCTCCCAGCCCGCCCAGTACTCGCATCTAACCTCATTACCTCATCTAAATCTCTTTATCCTTAACCTACTATATTCCTTTCTTCCATTTAATTATCTTGCTATATTCCACTCTCTTATTTCTTTCCAAATATCATAATACGTAGAGTTAAGATTGAGCAATATTATAGAATAACATTGGAAAATATTATCCTTGTAACATGATGCACTTGCCATACACATGCACATCCTCAGCGAAGCAACATATCCTTGAAGCAGCAACGCTGTGAAGGAAAAGGCGGCGTTTAGTCGAATGTTACTACCGGCGCGGGATTTACCTGACGTGAGTTTCCAAGCTAAAAATTGTGATGAAGGCATTTCGCATTATAACACTCAATACTTAACACTCAATACAACAGATATTCCGACGTCGATTTTTGTTTCTGCCAGGAATATTTCCTCCGAAAAACGACAGCAAACCCGACTGGAGCTACTCATTTGAAAAGTGATAAAACAAAACAAAAATTACTACACCCATAAAACAATTTGACGTTTCAACCAAGCTAAAATTAATATCTTGTTGTTTTTTGCTCAATAAAGCAAAAACCACTCTCTTAGCCTGAATCAGTGAAAAACTACAGATTGACAGTGACTATTCACTGATTGTGTCAGTTATAACCCTCCCACTGGCAATCAGTGAATTCAACTGAACAAATCAGTGAAAAACGGGTCCACTTTTTGAATCAGTGCAACTTCACTGTTTGAATCAGTGAAATCTGTGATAACTAATTGAACCAGTGGAATAAATATAGTTGTTGCAATCACTGAAAGTAAGGCCTCACTTATTTGAATCAGGGAAGTATCACATCGCTTCTCCAGTACTGTAATGCACAAACCCAAAAATCCTACTACTGAGAAATCACTGTATTGCTTTAAACAAATGCTTCAATAACATACAAATTTAATAAATACAATACAATAATTTACATCTGTATTTGAAGTATTTTCCCCTTGATTTCTCAATAGTAGAATGTTTGGGTTTGTGCAGTATAGTACAGGGGTAGCAACATATTGTGTAAAGAAAGTCAAAGTTAATTAGGCACAAATTTATTGGAAGATTTTATGGGAAAATGATCTACTTGAACAGCAATGTAACTATTAACTACAAAATAAATACATATTATTGCAATAGGCATTTATGTCACTCAGAATCTTAACTCACAAAAAAATTGAAAATTGAGGTAATAATCGATCTGTATACTATTTCATATGAACAATCCATATATCTGTTCATTTATTGTCTTCAACATTATCACATAGACAAAAAACTGTCCGATCTTATGGTTTAGTTCCTTAAATCACATTATCTTAGGAGTAAGGAGTGTTTTGTTACATCATTTACTTACAAAAAATTGGCTTCTCAATGAAAGGAATACTGGTAAAGAGATACGTTGGAATTAAGGTAATTTGAAAGGGAGATACTGCTTTTTTAAGTGAGATAGGTGAATACAAGTCTTTATTTAAACCAATGAAACCGGTGTTCAGAAACTTTTCAAAACTCACTACGGAGAAACATTGGCCTGCAGTTAACACTATTTTATGTACATATTATTGACAATTCTGGTGGCAATACAACAATTTCTGAAAATAAAGTTAAAAATATAGTAGTGAAAGATAGGACTCTTATAATTTAAATGTATATAAATATATTTCAATGGATTTTTATGCGAATTTTACAATAAAAATAAATAAAGGACATTAAATCTGTCAAAGTTTATAAAGTAAAAATACAAATAAACATTTGATGTATTACAAGTATTTGGCAATTTTATGGCAACTTAATCAACTTCCTCTGCTAATTATAATTTTCATAATTAAAATCAGCATCATTGTCCAGCTTAAAATTGGAAATGTTAACAGCACTGCATGGCTTTGTTTCTATTTCGTATATACATATATACTGAGATATACAAAATTTCTCTACGTTAATATCTGGCAAAGATCTTAGCGTCAGGCTTGCTGGGTCAATGGGTCACGATATATTATAATCCTTATTACCTTCATAATGGATTATAGGATCCGCAGACAATACAGCGCAGCTGGGAATCTGAAATAGAATGATCCTATTCTTAGTTCATTACTGTTTGAATTGACTAAATGAAAGATCACTTTCTTTTCTAAAGAACAAAATTTAACAAAGTTTATTGTTACCTTTTTAGCAAACAATTTAGTGAATTTAATAAAATGATTTGATGTTATGCCTTTGATCCAGATATCTTTGAATTTACAATTTTATATCGCGGTTAACTTATCTATTCTTCGTTGATGTCCCTCGTAGACTTCTCAGTCGAAATATCTTGCGAGCTTGCCGTAGTCCAAAGTCCCAAGAAATCCTCTTTTGCCCCTATCCAAGCTGGTCTCAAACTATCAAAATTATCAGTCCCGATTACGTCCTATGACATAGTCCCGAAATATATTACTCGATTACCACTCCCGACAAAGTTCACATTTTTGCATCAATATTACTTCCACATGCAATATCTGCAATATCATTTACTGTCCTTAAAATTTCACGATCTGATAACCCGATTCTGACTATCTGTATTATACTCGTTCCCTCTCACAAACCTACGATCAGTTCAGAAACGCGATGCCGGTCAGAATGAAATCTTCCTGCATGATTCACCCTCGAAGACTTCGTATTAAACTACCTTCCTCTTTTTTATATCATTTGACCGTCCTTCTCTCACCCAGCCAATCCATACGTTCGTTATATTTTGGTGTAACTGACCTTTCGATCGTCTAAACTTCTTCGCCCAATCCCAAATTTTCTACTTTCGGCATCCAGCCACCTCTTAATGCATTTACAAAAAAACAAAAACTACATTGTTTATTCATGATCGTTGCTAAGCCCCTGCTCTCGTGATATTTCCTAATGCATGTTCCACCATATAGTCTACAAATAAATGTTAGTTTATTTTCATGTGACATATCGGTATGTCACAATACGTATATACATATATATGTATACACATGTATATATACACACATATATATATATATGTACAAAGAAAACAAAGACTATTGTGTGCCCTTTCCTAAAAATTCGAATCTGCCATGCTACCGAACAAATGACTGATACGTGACACCGCAATGGAGGCACCTGCCGACAATTTTTGAACGATGGCATGTGTCAAGAAGCGCAAGTTTTAAGCTATTATTTCACATCAAGTCAAAACTTTAAATGGCTTACCAGATGAACTTCAAAACACAAACCTTCACAAGGAGCTATTTACAACACAAATATTTGGTAAGGTAAGAAATACTCTAAAAAAAGAGACATTAATTTCGAAAAGTCTGGATTTCTTCATCAGAAAATCTATCAAACGTGTATTTGGATGAAGAGGAAAATTTGCAATTCCAAACTTCTACAAAAACAGAAACTTTTAAAGAAAGTTTTACAAGATAAGCAACAAATAACTGAAGTGAAAAATTGAAGAAAAATTGCCAATGATTTTATTATCGATATATTTAATAGAAGAAACTCAAACACATGCCAGTGGATAAACGAGTTTGAAAGAGAGTGTGATCGCTGATTTGTGGAAAATAAATTTTAAAATTTTCCCTTGACAATGCAAGCACAGATTGGTACTCAAGAAGGATTTTGAGAAATACAGTAGAATCAGAATGGAACAATTGGAAAAAGAACGCACGCATAAAAGAAATTGGAGCTGTACTACAACAAGGACAAAAATGGGGATAATAAGCCAGTGGCATATTTTTCGAAAAAATTGAGTGAAGCTCAAAAGGGAAAAAAAGCAATTTAGCTTGAGTTTTGGCAATAAAAGAGGTGATATATTGACAACATTGGATACTTGGAAGAGAATTTTTAGTATACTCGAATCATAAACCTTTAAAAAAATTAAATATAAAAGCAAGAACAGATGAAGAACTGGGCGATCTGTCCCAATACAATTTTAAAGTTAAATATAATCCTGGAAAGTTAAACCAAGACGCAGACTGTTTAAGCAGGCATCCAGTTCTAGAGCCTGATGAAAATTCAAATGACATATTAAAACTTGTAAACCTAGTGAACTTAGAAGACATAAAAAAGGATCAAAGAAGATACACAAAACTACAAACAATAAGAAAAAACTAATATTAAAAAATAAAAAGAAGAAAAAATATTATCAGAAGAATTTAGTAAATATTACTAAAAAAAATTTTGGGTTTTTAGAAAATATAATCATAAAAAAAAAGAAATGTGACATCTGCTTAAAGAATAAATCATGAAGAAAATCAAAATTTGGATTAATGTGACACCTTGGGCGAGCAACGTACCCATTCAAGATAGTTGCTATAGATACCATCGGAGGTTACGGAGGATCTCGGTCAACAAAAAAATACCTACACCTACTGGTCGACCATTTCACAAGATATGCTTATATTTTAACATCAAAAATCAAAACGCTGATGATTTCGTAAAACTAACTGAGGAAGTAACAAAAAACCATGATGTCGAGATGGTACTAACGGATCAATATCCAGGAATAAATTCAAAAGAATTGAAACAATTCCTAGTAAAGAAAAAAATAAAATTGATTTTTACTGCCATAGATTCACGTATCTCCAATGGTCTTAATGAAACATTAAACCAGACTTACGTGAATAAAATAAGATATATTATGAATGAAACTGACAAAAAGGTTGCATGGACTACTATTGTGAAAAAAGCTGTGGAGAAATACGAGGCAGAACAAACAGTGACAAAATTATCACCAAACTATTTGCTAGAGGGTAAAACCATAAATATACTACCACATGAATTAAAAATAAAACAGCGGAAGATTTAGAAAGAGAGAGGAAAATAGCTCTCATGAATACAATAAAACTTCATAATGACAACAAAACAATATTCGACCTACACAGGAGACAAATTGAATTTTAAAAGGGAGATCTTGTGTACATAAAAAAATGAAAATCGCCTAAATATGAAGAAATTAGATGAATTGAGAATTGGGCCATACTCGATATTGGGAAAATCCCAAAAAGAATCAAATTTCAATGAAATAACAACACTAACTCCAATGTTAGAAGTTTATGATAATTGAACAATTGCAGAAGCATTGTTCATTTCCGAGGAGGGGGTTTTTATTACAGAAACTCAACTGAGTTTTTATTTCAAATAAAGTACTTGAAGGATATAAACATTAGATACTGCTAAAAATGAAAAAAATTGCTAATGATGTTGGGTATGCCAAATATGTTGTAAATATTAATTTAAACAGTAAGTCGAATGTTGCAATGGGTGAAGGTATATTTTATTATTAAAAAAAGGAAGGGCATATGTTAAAACCAACCATTACCCTGAACAAAACAAGAATAGTTTTTCTATCCTTTCACCCATATCAAATATTGCTGGACATTTTTCTTGAAGGTTTTTCTCTTTTCCAATTCCTTCACATACAAATTAGAGCCCTCCTAAAACAGAAACATAGAAAGGCAAGAAGTTATGTAAGGACATAATGGTTACTTTATTTTCAGATTACAAACAAAATAATACTAACTGGCAGAATTATTATAAGGTCTGGATTGGGAACCTCAGGAGTGGCAAATGGCTTTGATGTACCATCTGCACTCCCCCTTCACTCTGCCAAACTATCCTCACCATGTAATCATTTACATGGCGAGGATAGTTTGGCAGAGTGGGGAGTAAAATATGATGTGTTTAGTGACTAAGAAAAGCAAGGAACATTGATCAAAATATTACAGCAGCCTTTGGCAAATTAAAACACCTTTCAAAATATTCACTGTGTTAGAATCTCCAGTTAGCTCCAGCACTTTCTCATACACTTCTTGAAAACTCCATTCCTGGACTGGTGTCATTAAACTAAATTGGAAAAACCGAAGAATGAGTTAAAGTTTGCTGGCATGCCCGGCTCTGCTGTGGTGTAATCGAGAGCATTTTGGACTTCTCACAACTTTCATAAACGAAATTATACATTGGACGTCAGATATTTCACACTGTATCACCAAACAGATACATAAAAACTCTTAAGTTACATAAGAAGTTTCCAAATTAATAAAAAAACAAATACGTGGTATTAACTACTTATTCATAACCTATTTCTTACTATGACTAAATTGTCACCATAAAATTATACATCTCACAATTATCAACAAGACGAGTCACAGAAAAGCGAAAACTACTTACCTAACACAATTAAAATAATCTTCAGACACAGGTCAGTTTTCTCACAGGAAACCTGTATTCCACTCGTTGTGCAGTGGTCTTTGCTTACATACACAACAGAGCACGTGAATGACTGAACGATCAGTCGGTATGGTGGCGCGGCACTTTTACCACTGACAATTAGCTAAATGCTGGTGGTCATTATGAATATGTTCACATATTCACTGATTGTCAGCGAAACTACACATTTCGACTGAAGATATCAGTGACTTCTGCTCTCACTGATTGAATCAGCGACAATTTCACTGATTCAGATTCAGAGAGCATTATTGAAATAATACTTGGTGATATTCTTTCCATTATGAATCGTCTAACCAATATATTATGATTGATTATAATTCACAAAACATTAGACAACCTAATATGCGTAAAATAAATCATATTCGCGTCTATTTCATAATCGCATTATGTGCATAGTTAAATAAGTAAGTATTGAAATTAGTAGAAAATTCTGGTTCTATTTGAAAGTTTGGATTTTCTCCTTGTCTTAAATTAAGAATTGGATAAATTTGAGAAAAAATAAAAACAACTTTTGTAGGTAAATTTATTCTAGCTCTTTTCAGTACCCTTTTCAAGACAATACACTTCTATTTAAAATGTTTATTATGATATATAAAGACTTCATAGCTAAATAAATAATGTGATTGAAAACTTGAGTTTGGTATTCAAAGAAAGTGTGTAAGAAATATAAATGTTCTCTGAAAACTGTTATTTTCTACTTAAACTTTGAATAACGTGTAAACAAGTCGTGGAGACATTTATTTATGACATCTGAAGACAATAGGTAAACGATGCTCGTAACGTGAAAAAACGTACTTGTGAAAAAACAGTCACATACTTGCACAGATAAATTAATTCTTCCTTGTTAATTGTGTTACTGATATTTGATTTTAATATATGCATTTTATATACTTGCTTTCAAAAGATTCTTCCTTTTATCATTGAAGCGGATCTTTGATGTCATTCGCAGTATCCACGCCCAGAGATGATGGTAAGAATTGCAGTGAACATTTGCAAATTGCAGGGTAACTTATCTAACGTTTCTGTTTTTTCAAGATATCCTCATTCACACCGGAGACATTATTTCTGAAACATTTCTTTGAAGAACAATGTTGTTTTCTAACGACACTTCAAAAGTTGTATCATTTTTTATTTCATGCAGATTATATTCTGAAATTTAGTATCCTTTCACTTCTGTCTTTCCTCCCCTCTCTTTCAGTTTGTCTCTTTCTATCTGTCTGTCTGTCTTCTTCTCTCTCCCTCTCTCTCTCCTCTTCACTTTCATTCATTTCTCCAAGGCGACATTTATGTAATGTCTCTATCAACCGCACACGACAATAATGATTGGCTTGTATCACAATTACTGATTCACTTCTTGCATCATGTTGATGACTGTATTACTGCTTTAAGAGAAAAAAATTATGCAATAATAGTTTTAACAATTGTAAGTTTTTTATTCGCAGATTAAGTGAAGTATTAAAAAGAATTCTGTGATATTTCGAAGATAAATTAAATGTATTTATATCCAGTAATTATGAAGAACATGTTGTTTAGGATATTTCAAAAAGCAATTTGTATTTGTTTTAATCGTTTCTAAAATGATCGATTTATTTTAGAGTTAGTGAGTCTGCTGACCACAGACCGAGGAGCCCCCAAACGTAGATGGTGAAAATGTCACAATGAGTGCACAATGGGTAAACAATGGACATAGTGGTTACCCGGCTCAGATAGCGGAAATCGACATCCCTTGAAGCTAGAAAAAATGCAGGAAGAAAAAAAACATAATATTATATATAGAAATACGAAATGTTCTTAAAAATACGTAGAAAAAATCATTGCAAATAAGTGCAATGCGAAAAATTCACTAAGTAATCTTCACAAAATATTCTTATTCAGCCAACACAATAACTTCTAATTCCTGTATCCACGGACATTTACCTCAAAGCTGTCTGTGACAAGCTTTTCTACCGATGAGCGGAGAGTTGCGCTGATATAAGTAAAAAATATATATTGTGCGTAAAGAAATACGTAAATTAGTTATCCAGGCTTAACACTATATGTATTAGATATATTTTGCATATGAATAAAATGCCTACCCACTCCGCTCATTGCACATCAAATTAAGGGCCCACCCGAGTTGGAATTTACTGTGCAGGCTTCTAGCGTCCCTCCAGGGCTGTAGACTGTGCAGCCCTGTGGAATCACTTGCTTCCATCCCCTGCTGCGGGCAGTCTGTGCCATACTGAGCGCAAGCGTGCTCCGGGGTGGTACGTGCCCTGTTTTACGGCCCTGGGCTACAAACAAGTTGTCGATTAGTTATTTTCTACTGACCATTTAGGGAATGCCGAGTTGTTCATTGTGGAATTTGTATTTTAAAAGTCTTTGTAAAGTTAAACGGAAATGAGTCTAACGAAACTCTGACAATTGTTTGGAACTTCAATGGCGTTGCACGGTATTTCATTACTCGACCAAGAAACCCAATTAATCTGTTGAAATATTTCAACACCGCTTTAACCGAAATAATTTGTTTTTGCCTAGTTTTTCATTGCTCTTCGTAGATGAAGAACATTGAATTATTTATGTTCCTTCTTCAGGAATAGGATTTTTCGACATCCCTATTTTTTATTTTCTGTAATTATATACGTTTGGTTGTTTAAATTTTATTTCTTTTTTTTAAATTTTTTTTTTAATACGAACGTATTTTTTAATTCGTTGTTTACGTTCTTTTCATCTTTTAATGCTATTGTTAATAACAATGATTAATTTCCAGAAGTATCCAATCAAATAGTGTGAATACTGTCGCAAAACAGAATGGTAATTCTTTTGTTTTAAGGGCAGCAATTACGAGGTTTTACTCTTCGAGATAGATAACAATATTTTGAATCATGTTTTCCTATTCCGCTCATCAATACTTCCAATTTACTGAGCTAACCAGTGAACCGGATGTCAGTAGTTCGCTTACAGCTCTCGGCGACATCAATCTCGGAGCAGCTCCCTCTCTCATTCATTGTTGCGCATTGTAACATAAATCATCTCCATTTCAACAGTCATAGCGGGAACGAAACAGACAAGCCCTCTGTTCACCTAATACTGCGTTAATCGACAAATTAATTTTCTCGTGAGTTCTTCCCCTGTCGAGGGAACCTTTCATTGGCGCTCAGAATGGGATCGCAACGAGTCTATTATGATTCAGTCCGGGCAGAAGGGCATTGCGAGGGACGGGGTGGGGGTGGTGCGGGTGGGGGCGGGGCGGACCTTTCAGAGCCGAAACAATGGGCGGTCGAGCGCGGAGCGGCCGACTGACAGCCGAACATCGACGTCGGCATATAAATTATCGCCATTCGAGGGGCGGTGGGCGGCGAGGGGAGGGTGCAGCGACAAACACGCAGCTCAATGAAGTGCTCGGCTCGTGGCCCGCTCGCGGCAGGCAGAGGGCGATGGAGGAGAGCCCAGCAGCATACTGATTGGAAGCGGGACAGAGGTTTACGATACAGGAGCAAACCGACAGAACGAGGTATCGTTCGAATATGGAGAAAAAGAAGTTTTCGTTTTTTATAGTTTTATATGTGGGAATACAGCTAGTAGAACAAAGAGTGCAGTAAAAATAATAGGACGGTCAAGAAGAGAGCTAGAAAAATACTCGTTCGAATTCCATTCGAATCTTCGTGTTTTCGTGTGCGTCGAGTGGCTACTTAGGTTGTTAGTTCCGAATCAGAAGAGCCGGCCGATAGAATTCTTCTCCAGACAAACTGCAAAACTGAATTACGCGTTGCAAAAACTACCAAATTGTAAAGTTAGATGTCGTGCTAGCGTCACATTTTATAGCTATCAGTTCGATTTTTAAGTTTTTATTGTTTATCGAGATGCGCTATCTGAGAATTTTTATGGAAGCGTATTCAAATAACCCGTCTAAATCCTAGGCCTAACAAATTAACCCGTCTTCTCATGTCCAAAACATCACCCATCCATTCACGCTTCCCATATGCCATTCTCTCCTATCACCAGTTCATCTAGGGGATGGAGAGATAAGAAAGATTTTTTTTCACCATGTTAAAATAACACACATGCTGAGGGGTACAATCTCTGTACAGGCAGCACGACTAAACACACATACGCAGGAAGCGTATTCTTAGACCATCAGTAACTACATTAAAACAGAAGTTTCTATGTTGATTCAGTGGCTCAAGCTCTACAATATAATCTCTGGGAAGCATAACATTATTATAGATTTATTATAACTGAAATTGCTTGTACACACTTCTTTTTAATTTACCGTTTAATTAATACATTTGAACCAAGAATTTTTTTCATTTAATGTTTTCTATTTTGCGTTACTTCCCCTCTCCATCATCACCCCCCAAAACTGGAGGTTCTACTCTGTACGAAGTACGTTGCATACAATAGTTTCCTGTTGAGAAATTGAAAATTCGACAAAATTTGTTCCATCTCCGCGACTAAGAGCAAACTAAGTAGTTTATTAATTATACAATAGAAACAAAATAATAAGTTGCTAATAAACGACATTTTGTATTTTATTTGGAAACAGTACAGCAAGGGTTATTACCATCTTCATAATGTTCTCGGACTACATTCTTCCAAGCTTTCTGCAGTATTCGCTTTATTTACGTTACTTAGGTATTAGTCTTGGCTCATTTTTCCCAACTGAACCTCCGCATCAACCTTCCGCCAGCAAGTGTCTGAGCCACTCGCACGTGAATTCGACGAGCAAGCCGGGGGAGCGGGCGTGTTGAACCCACGGGGGGGGGGAGGAGATCTCCAAATTTGGGTGCGTGGTAGCAGGGACGGCGGTGGGATGAGGAGACACGGGCGCCGGCCGTTTCATTAGAGACGCTCTATAAACATGGGCTCCCCAATTGGGCGTCGGGCGGCGAGGGGCGAGCGAAGTCCAGTGGGCGACGCACACTGGCCCGGAATGGGTCCAAAACGCGCCCACGGAAAGGGAAAATAGCGGAACATGAAACATGTCAATGCGCAATCTTTTGGAAATATTGAATGAGTAAATGAATCCTTTGCAAAATGGAGGTGTTAATTAATAAGTAATAAAGCATTGCAATGTTCAACTGCAGTCATTTTCAGCTCGTGAGAGAGTGATTTAACGCAACGATAAACCCGAGGTAGACTAATTACATTCATGTAATTTCTCATATATTCTACTAAGAAGCTATGAAAATAGTAAAGAAATGTTTTATTTAGATTTTTTATATGTGTTCATGTCGCTTTTTTAACTACTAGTAACTACTAGGTCATATAGTGACCACAGTGATTTTTTTAATGGGTTAACAGTAGGAAGAATACGTAAGGACTACACGGACTCACACAAACATTCATTCCCGAGGCGGGATTTGAACCCGGGATTCTTCGAGCCGATGTAACTACGGCCCTTCAAACTTCTTTCTCTGCACTCTTCGCAGAAATGGAATTATTGCATCGAAGAACTCAGAAACACTAGTGGACACGTACAATTCAACATTATTTTTTGAAAAAAATTATCTGTGCATTTCTGGATTTAAATAATCCGTAAATAACTTTCGCCTGCGCACAAGTAGCCCAGATGATTATGGCGATATTACGGCTCTGCGCGGAACAAAATGTCATGGGTAAGTGTAGTACCAGATATTTTTGTCTGATGATAGTGGCCTGGAAGTCAATGAACGTATCCCATTATTTATTAATGGTCATTGAGAGAAAAACTCACACCACCCATAAGATTGCATTCTATTTAAGATCTGTATTATAATATTCGGTTATCTGAATTAATCATATTTTTTAGATTTATTTTCTAAAGAATTTAAAGGAGAATACTTTTGGTTCTATTTAGTCAATTCAAATTAATGAGTGTTAGAGACAGATTTTTAAAACTGGGAATGCTTTAAGAATCTAGGCAATAAATATTCGGGACTTATTGAGTAGATTTCGTTTCTCCAAACGAAACTACTCCATACTCCCGCCGCGAGGCACAAAGCAGAGCGTCGTAAAATCGGTGAACAAAACATTTTGCCATAACTTGCATTGCAATTAAGTTTATTTCGTGTTTATCACAAAGCCTCTTCGTCGATTTGGACACCACAGCGAATCTATGCTCTGAAAGTTTTATCTGAGAAGATGCCACGTGGATGATGTTATGCAAATAGAGACCAACCCATGATTAATATATTTGTAATGAGAGAAAGTTGTAGTGCAACGTACTAAACATATTTAGTAAGAATTTATAAAGTAAATCAAATTATTGGTGTCGCAAGATTCACTAAACGTGATTATGTTTCTTTTAGAAAACCAAACAATTCAAAATAGTAGATGAATATACATAGTGAATTATCAGTAGTACTATTCTTGTTTCATAGAAGAAATCATTCGGTGACTTTTACTTCTCATGTCGTCACACTTACTAAACACTGGTTAGTAAGCGCGCGTTCTCAGAAATCTGACCAGTTCAAATGGTTATAGAGCCCAGGTGAAGGGTGAAAAATCTACGCTGTGGTATGGTACGTATGGTGGTATGGTACGTATGTGATATGGTACGCTTTGTTTAGTATTTTATTCATTACAAATAATTATTAGTTGTATTATAAACTAATGGAAGAAATACCGTGTGTAGCCAAATTTCGGAAATCAGCGTCCGCAGTTGTTCTACTTCGCTAGGGTCAGACAGATAACAGAGGTTACGGAAGTATGAGCCTGTGTGGTCCTTTTCATAGGTGGCCGTTCGGGAACCTCAGCTCCTAGGTAAAAGGATAGAGGGAAAATCTTCCCTTTCTCGTTTAATGATTTTCACTTCGAGTTAGGGAAATATTACTAAATGCATTAGTCATTGCAACTATTGGTCTAGAAATCTCAACTAAAAGCAGATTGGCTTGGGTTACAACCTAATAAATATGTATTAGTTGGTTTACCTAAACAGCAGTTTCGTGAACGCGACTAAGAATTTTGTTTTTCCTAAATGAACTATACCGCCTAGTCCAATTTTCTACTTCATTAACTGTATGGAATTAACTTTCCCTACAATGTGAAAAATATTTTTCATTTCCATTTATTATTTTCAAGCAATGTATATTGAAATTGTTTTCTTTCTTTGACATACACGGACACTGACGTTGACTTACACTGATTTCCAAATGAGGGTTGGATCTCTTTTACAGTGTGTTCTGAGAAACCAAATAACTTATCACCTCAATATTTAAAACTTTGAAGTTGGTCTTTGCCTACATAATACCGTTCATTTCGTTTTCTCAGTGTAGTGAGTATATTCCTGCGCTTTGGGCGCAGTGCAGAAGAACCAAAAGTGCTGTGCGCTTAGGGTTTTGTCTCACTGTGCGTGCCGGTCCATGGCATAGGGCGAGGCTCTGAGGCGTCGGCGCCGCCGCGGAAGCTGTCCCTGGTCGGAAACGGGCTCTATTTCCTCCGCGCCAGGCCTCGGCCGCTGTTCCTGGCTGCGTCTGCCGATCAACGGGCGGAGAAGTCAGCGGGAGCGATTGATTCACGAGCAGCAGCCAAATGAAGGAAGTAGAAGCGCCGCCAATCCTGCTGCTGCTGCTGGTAGGGGGCTTTGAAATTAGGAAACCTCTCTGGATGGTGCATTGTTGCGTGAGTGGATTTTCGAGATTAGAGAATGTGTAGTCGTAACAGACAACATATTATTAATGTTGGATTTAAAGTATTTTCTTTTTTCTTTTAAGGTCGCATCAACATCTAGGTCATTAGCGACCACTATTGGTGTTAACGTTATGGTACTATGACGATGAAACGATATGATGGTAATAAGGGGTGAAAGGACGAACAATACAACCATGTCCGAGGCGGGACTCGAACCCGCGACGCTCTGGTCCGAGATCTCTACGACACTACTGCCTTAGCGATCTCGGCCACCGGACCGACTAAAATATTTCGCTATCTTTTATGTAATTTTAATTGAATCAAGTGAAAAATAATGAAGTATTTTAACCGTTGGTCTTGCAGTAGATGTTACAGTGTTTTATCATTAACTGGGAAACAATTTCTGCATAGTCGAATGGTTTTAATGTGAAAGATTTAATAAGTTTTAAAATTAATTTCTTTAGGGTTTTTAATTTATACAGTTACTGTGCGTAACAATTCAGATTCGGAAATAAACACATTTATTTTGTAATAACTTCTCCGCATGTGTGTGTTGCAACCGGGTGCGCCTCCCGTAGGCAGTTAAAGGGTCAATTAGTTCCGCGCAGCTGCAAACGCGACTTATTGGCGTACCCTCGGACGAGCGAAGGGCAGAATGTTTGTTCGGGCAGAATGTTTGTTCCACGCGCCTTGCGATCTCCCCAGGGGACCATCGACCACGCTGCTCGGAAGAATTTCAGAAGACCGCCCAGGTTTGTTTATAGAAAGTGTGCGAGAAAGAGCGCTTTTGGCTGTCTCTGGAAAATTCTATCAAAATTACCTAAGAAACGCGTAATGTGATTGGTGTAAAATCATGTACGGCGTAGTAACTTTCGCCCAGTAACGTCACGCCTTCTGAAAATTCAGCAGAAAGTTCTAGAACATTCGTAGTCATTGGGGGGGGGGAGAAGTGTGTGGGTGCCGTGAAGCGCGGGGGAGAATCAGAAGCGCGGAGGCGCTAGGGTCGTGCAGATCAGAAGCGCGGAGGCGCTAGAGTCGTGCAGGGGAGAAGCGTTCAGGTCGCCGGACGGAAGGGCCGCACAGAGCCGTGTGAGGCCGAAGAGTGTGGGCGCTAGGGTAGCGCGAATTAGCGCGATAAAAGCGCAGAGGTGATATTAACACACCGAGTGTTAGGTAGATGAAAAGGAACTTTATTCAATTTTGTTATTTTTTTATCTCTGCTCGTTTATACCTGCGTCAAGTGTCGCAAGTTACGCGACTACGATAATTAGTGAAGTCGGTGATAATTCTCCCGACAAGTATCGTGTTTTAGTCTGACGTTCGAACTGTCGTCACTGATAACGCCATCACCGCTGCCGCAGATGTCACAGTTGGTGTCGTGACCAGGATTTTGCTCTCCTAAATGGGAAGCAGGCTACGAGAAGAAACCCTTCTCCGTCATCCAAGGGACGTACTGTCCAGAAGAAAAGGAGCCCAGCTGTTTTGCTTGTTTGGAGGCCGTTCATCCCAGCGAGTCCCTCTGCCGCACATGGTGATTTTAGTTATTCGTCGAGCTCCGGCAAACAAAACGAACATTTATCACGCCCTTCATACTTACCTGGACTATATTCAATATTCAGAAGATGCCGGCCGCGCATTGGCCCTTTTCTTGTAATTTTGTAAGCACATCTTTGTTTAATTTTTCCTTTATTTGTTCCAAGCAATAATCATAAGATTTAATTGTATTAGTTTTAAGACTGCATAAAAAAGCAAGGGTTTGAAACTGACCTCCGATAATTATAACAATTATTTCTACTAACTTTTCTATTTTTTAAATTTCTCATTAAATTTATTTTTTTAAAATTTTTATTTCAATTGACCCCTATCACGTAGCTACGTCCGTCCACCATCTCAATTTCAGGCTCTACTCGCCTCCTGAGCTACACGAGCCCAGGTAGGTGCGACCAACCGTCGGAGTTACAGTACAGTTATTTCTTTATGAATACAAACTTCACTATGAAGAGTTACTCAGTTATGAAAATACTCCATATTACAGAACTTACAAGAGAAGACCTTAAAATGTTAACCTGTGACTTTTGTATAATACATCCGTTTATCGAGAACTTTAGTACTCGAGCTCACTACAGGTTTGTTCTATTAGAAATAAATAAATATAATTATAACTGTGAAAGGTATCAGATGTGTAACTTTGTTTTAATAAACAATTGTTAATTATTACAGTGTTAAATAAGGTTTTGAAAGCTTATGGATTTAAGTAAGAAGTATGAATTTTTTTAACAAACGTATCTGAACAAAATTAAAAATTCACAAATTGATTCAAGCTAGTGAATTTCGTGATAATTAGGTAAAAATTATGTTTGGTAGAATTTCACTCGGAAAAGGACAAGCTTTTATTTATAATGCCTCATCTTGCACATGTTTGTCATCTTGCTAACTGTAAAGTCGATTGCGTAATGCATTTCAATAAATACTTTCATTTTTTGAATTGTTTTTATAATTGTTTCCAGGAATATTTTCGTTTTTCTTACATGTGAAAATAACTACAAGCGTTGGTAATTGATGACCCACAATAACAGGAATTAAACTTGGCTCTATTGATGAAAATAAAGATTAGAATGTTTACCCAATCCACTGTACTTTCTGAGACATTATTTGATGCAGACTCTCGTATACGTTGGCCAAATTTCTTTCTACATTTCACGCACAAATTACTCAAACAATGTTATAGGAAATGGTTAGTAGACTTACAGAGAGAAGAGAGACGAAGACAAGGAAAGAATCTCGGCCCCTTTCGTATTGTGAGAAGTTCTATCCTTTGGGGATGGATGGCTCGGATGAACTTCTGTGCGCAGTGCGTGAACTACGAAAAGAAAAATCAGTATATCTGGTGTCAATATAGTAACATTTTCACTTGAATAAGTTGCTTTGATAGAGGAAACCAATCATAACGGATAATTTATTTTCCACACCAAGAAATTTCTACAAATATCATTATATTTCTTAATATTAATCCTGCCAACCCTGAAAAATTTTGTCATTTGTCTTCTTTTTCCCGATTATTTGATGCATTACGTCGTATCGGCCTTCCTTTCAGCATCCCACCTTACATAAGGCAAAAGAAAGGGAAGCAACGACCGAACGGCGTTCGTGGATTCCAGTAAACATTGCTTACAAAAGCCGCCTCCCCCGATTCACCAGGTGCGAGCGGAGATATCCCACGGCGATACGCTGCGAGCGCGCGCGAACCGGAAGTGAAAGGCGAGCGGGAAGCCTCGAATGTTTATCGCCGAACGTGAACGTAATTCGCGCAGCCCAGCCGGCTGGCTCCTCTATAGGCCAAGGTCGCCCGCCTCGTCCTCCTCCGCCGCCGCCGCAACTCTTCCCCTTCCGCCGCTGCCCCGCCAGGCCGCGCCGCGGCGCAGTGGCCACGACCAGTCCTCGAGGACCACAGGTTGTCGGCTAAATGTACCGAAAAATACTTATAAGAAAAATCAATAGATCGCAGCACTATCACAGGGGATGTACTAGACCGATCTGTAAACGGCATTGGACGCCTTTTTAAAATTAAATTTACGCTACAAAAACGTTTTTACAAAAAAAGATTTCCAACATTTTTTAAAAATGTTCTCATAGTTTTGGGAAGAAATTAAAAAATGTGGGCTTATAGCGCGATGACGACGTGCTTCCTAAATCCAACGCCGTGTCAATCATGCAAATCGGATGAATAGGAGCGGCGTAAAGTGAAATTTGGATAACACCTCCCCCCCTTCACCGGTCCACACCGTTGCGTCACCCGACCCTTATGGTCCCTCCCTCCACGCAGCCGAACGGCCAAAGCCCGCGGCCTGCGGCGCGAAAGGAGACCGAACTTTTAGGCAGGCAAGTCAGGCAGTCGGTTTATGCTTTCGTCCATTTCAATCTCAATATATTTTTCTCCACATTTCAAACTAGTGATGCTGAAACACAATCAAACGGTCTCGTATCATCTGTAATAGTCGTATTTTGTAGGTATATATCTCGTTCACATATTTCCGTCTTCCTTCGAATACCATCAAAAATTATTTGAGGTATTACTCAAAATATCGATTCCGATTTAGAAACTGATTTCAAAAAGAAAATTGTACTAATTGTGTAGATATCACCAATATTCCATGTCCTAACATTTTGTTTTACATACATTTTACTTCTAAGATCTTCCGTTATCATTCCATTACCAGAAAGAATGAGCCGAGATTACGCACGAGCTCTTTTATTCTGCAACTCGATTTTTTGATCTCAAAACGGCGTTTGCCCCCTTGATAGATTTCACCAAGTAAAATCGCCGAAGCTGATTTTTAAACTGTTTTCGTACTTTCGGACAAATTTGAAAAAGTGGTAATATAGTACGCAGGCGAGATTCATCCTGAATCCAAGGCTGTAACAAACAGTAAAATCTAATATTAAGAATCGTTACATCTCTCAGCTTACTTGGTAAGTTATATTGATATAAAATGGATCTGTTATATTTATATAAACTTGAAGATGGGAATAAGTAATTCCTGGTGCGTAATTTTGGTACAAACTACGTAAATGATAAATTAAAAGGATGTAGTTAAATCATTGTATTGTGACACATTTATGTATTTTTAACATTAAATTGTCATGAAAGCAATAAACTTTAACCCTTAGAAACACCACACTAGAAGAGGAATAGGTTTATGAGGCGGATAAATTTGTTTTGTTATACAGTTATTAATTCGGCAACTTTTACATTTCTACATTGAGATACAATTTTTCTAAAATGTACACCTTTTCAGTAACATTTAATCGGGTAGCAATTCAATTTATTACATTTAACATACTATAGTAAAACGTGGTTAAAAGATAATATTTTTGTAACATCGTACAGCGCCTGATGTTGATATTTTCAAAACAGAGATTTTGTATATATACATGAACATATTTCGTAAAAAAATGAAATATTTATGAAACCCGCGAAATAGGCACGCAAAAAGACATCTACTCTGGCTAAAGTAGGGAGTAAAACACAGAAAACATCAAAAAATCAACATTTAAAATTAATTTGTGTAAAAACTATTAATTAAAATTATTGAAATTTTTATTTAAACTCTAAAATTTACATTAACACTCACGTGAAACGAAATTACCTTTTCTTTATAATCTTTACTGCACATGAACAATTCGGTATGACTACTACTAATTTATTTGACTCGTGACGCTCTCTATGAAATACTATTGTGGACTCCATTTTGAATCTTGAAATGGTATCAATGAAAACGGAATTGTAGATTTCGTTCTCCAGACTTGTGTAATCGCTAGAAGGGAAGAAACTGAGAAGGGTATATCGTGGTGAGACAGCTATAACCTAAAAATGGATCCGAAGCCATTCACAAGCACAGGATGAGATTTTTCGTGAGCAGCAATCCTGTAAACATCAATGAAACATATCAAAAATGATGTCTGGTATCGTCTTACTTTCCCTTTTAGATTTTTAACACAACCAGACACTGGAGCGCGTCCACAGTAAGACAATACACGACCATGCCATATTATTGTCCAGGTTTGAGATTTGCAGTATATTTCCAACTTGATAGATATTGAAGTCAGGAGGGATAAAAGGGAAAATAAAAGACGAAAAGGGCATGGCACAAATGATGTAGGAAAAGGCACAAAAAGGCGAAATGCCAAAAATCGTCATCCGAAGCTAAAAGAGATTAAAAAAAACAAAATGAAAATCTACTAAAACAACTCCTGAAGTACAATTAAGTGATTGTACTATTGTACCTATTGTTAAGTCATAAAATCGTTACAAAGGCATTTTGCCAAACTTCTCATTACTCATTACCAATCGTAGCACTTGAGGTAATTACCAATCATAGCACTTTAACTACTTCTTTTAAAGCTAACACATGTAACAAATACGAAAATCCCAAATTTCCAGAAACATTGCCAAAATAAGAAGGAAATTGGAATTTCAAACAGCTTGTCGGTGTTAACTGTATTACCTGATATCCCCGAAAGACTTCTAAAAGAAACATGGAAATTCGAATTGCATTTTCGAAGGTTTACAAAAAATACGCAAACTGCTCATATTTTTAAAAAAAAATTGGCAAATTTCGGAAGTACAGATAGTATACCGAAAATAAAACCTGTGTAGTTTTTATAACCATATTTTTCACTTTTCGAGAAAAAT
Source organism: Teleogryllus oceanicus (assembly GCA_964035755.1). Classification (NCBI taxonomy): domain Eukaryota; kingdom Metazoa; phylum Arthropoda; class Insecta; order Orthoptera; family Gryllidae; genus Teleogryllus; species Teleogryllus oceanicus. The sequence goes on from CAXIVR010000003.1 coordinate 13,821,821, forward strand.
AAAGAAAAAAATGGAGCCATTCATGAAGAAATAATATTTGAAAAATTGCTTATATTTCACACAAAATTATGCGATAATTATTGGTATTTTGAAACAATGCACATGACTTGTATTTAAAAGCTGTCTTTGATAAACATATTTCATTGAGATAGAGATTTATCTGAAATATTGTAACATTAGGAAGACACCGAAACGAAACGCGAACTTTGCAATTTTCAAAAACTTAGAGATTTCAGCGAAAATGTTACCTGCGCTGTTCTTAAGCGTCTTTGTTTTATCCAAGGTAAATATTTAATAAAAATAAAGTATTTTTGAGAAAAGATTGAAACTGTTTTAAGGCTTCAAAAACGCAGTGCAAATACGCAAGACCTGAAGTTCGGTCAGACCGATGGCGAAATATCAAATTTGGGGAAACTCGTCCGAACGGTTTAGAATCTAATGTTGCACAGGGACGGATGGAAGGACTGACTGATGGAAGTGTTGCCGCCAGCCATTTTTTCGGTATCAGGGACCCACAAAATGTGGATTCTGAATACATAACGTGTTACAGGAAGTAATTTACTGTATAGAGGAGACAAAATTATTAGACTATAGTTATTGAACGAAACAAAAATGTATTTGGATAGAACGTGTGCATTTTTAATGCTTCATAAATATGCCTTATTCATAATTAACACATTTATTGTAAGTTATGTCGAAAATCAATTTTTAATTCCTTCATTCAATTTAAGTTATGTTTCCAGATGCACCTGAGTTGTTATATAGTTAGTTTTCATGACCTTCTTTTCATCAGTTTCTTTTAACTATAGATCAAACATTTTATGTAGGATTCATTGTAGGGATATTTGCAGCCCAAATTGATCACAGATGATCTAGCTTGATATTTTGAAATTTTTTTCTATTGTCAATTGATAGTAGTTTTTTAAATAATTTATTTCTATCTGCTCGACCAGATGGTCCTACAGAGTTGTGAATACATATAAAATACATAATAAATAATTCTTGGAAAATTTCCTAAGTTGATTGTCTGATTGAGGTGTTAAACCACAAAGAAAGAACAGGAACACTTAATAAATAATATACATTCAAATTTAGAGTGTTCAAGTTCACACTTGTCGGATGTCGTGCTTTACTATGTTCCTCAAAATTTCTCTAATTTTTTCATGCCCAATTATACTTCGAGTCTTGAACAATTTTTAAGAGTTTGAGCTGGGAGCATACCCTCACAAGCTTACCTTTACTCCTCAACAATATAATCGCCATAGCAAACGGACAAGTTTCAAAGATATTTGAGATATATAAAACTCTAGTGACGAAGATATCCAAGAGTGGAGAGGGAAAATAAATATTGCTCCTTGTAGAACAGTCTGCTTCAATAGTGCCTCCAATAGTGGACTGGATGAGGTGTGACTGCGAGTGAAGGACGCACACATTCAAGTTACCCCACGGCTATATGAGGGATGTGAAGAGGGTAGGACAATATTGTACCTTCTGCATTATTCCAAAGAATAACTGCAATTTTAAATTTCTAATACACGAAGCCTTTTGTATGTGATTAAAAAATTCATTTCATACAGATTGAAAGAATTTATAAATTTATTGAGCATGACAGCATTATATTATCAAGCTGCGTGGACGAGATGACCTGAAAAGATGCCAACGCGCTACTATGAGCGACAAGCGGACGCTGGACAGCGGCGAAAGAAAGGTCATGTAGTGTAGGTCTGCATTACTGGTTTACAATTTGCAAACCTTACAAAACGTTTTTCGAGAACTGCGATTATTATTATCGTGTTTTAATTATCTTCGAGCTAGTCTACAACCCTCCCGGAGTAATCTTTCGTTTCCTTTCCGGACGCTACGATCTCCTGAAACCATGTACTCGCAGAGATGCTTTAAAATTAAACATTTTAACTGACCCTGTTTATTGCCACTTGCAGAAAGAAAAAGTCAATTTCTACAACATGAAAAATATGGACTGATAATGATATTCCTGTCTCCCAGAACGAAAAACAGCCGAAACGATGCTTTTAATGTTGCATGTTGACGACTACAAAACAACAAATATTTTTGTTTCCCGAAGCACTTTACATTTTTCCTCCACAGGCTATCATAAAAACGGTTACAGCTTTGATGCCGTAACTGCATAAATACTATAGATTTTGGTACAACTCTTCGTGTAAGAATTACACATTTTTCTGTCTCATCGAACATATTTCTTTGTTCCCATTGGCCATCTGAGAGTACAGCGACCATTGAATCTTCCTTTGAATTAAGTTTTTTAATTTTTACGTAACCTAAAATATATCTTCCAAGTGTTAGTTTATAACCTACAAACATCCAACTATAACTTTTTAATCACGGGTTTCGTATTGATTTCCTATTTCCACCCACATTGCAAATCAAAATTATCCTATGTGAAATTACCTAGTCAGCTGTACCATTTTCATTGCACGCTTAACGCACTTTACAGTCACATACCAGCGCCATTCCATTGCCCGGAGAACACCAACGTAGGGGACACGGCGGACCCCAGAAAACATTGCAATTGCAGGAAAATTGTATATGTTTAAGAAATAAATTCTTGTATTGAACAATATTACAATTGTTTTCTGTAAGTATTTGGTAATTTTTTGTTGAGATCGTAACAGTTTTGAACATTGCGATCCTTGCTCTATGGATTCAGATGACCACGTTTATTGCTTGAAAAACTAGCTCAACTTTCATAATGTTTGTGACGATTTAAAATCCTTTTGTGTACATCCGATAGGCGTTGACGAAATTATCAGAAGGGTTCAGAAAGATTCTAATAATGTACGTTTCAAAAGATGAAACAGAAACCTCTTAAAATGTAGATGAAAAGAATTGCTCTGTGGTCCTTCGTTGTCCCCCCTCTCTTCATATGCGACTGCTACAGAAAGAATACACCACAGAAAGAAAGAATGCCAGAAAAGTGTTCTAATACGTTTGGGTGAAGAGGCATTAACACCATGGTTATAAGAGGTTAAACAATTCTGAGAGAGATAGTTTCAATTGAGAAGCTGGGAAGAAAGGAAGAGAAGACCCAAAAGGAGATAGAAACTAAAATTAATGGCCAGAAATGGAAAGAAAGAAAATATATAAATAGAGAACGAAAGAAAGATAGAAAGAAATAAAGTAAAAAGATACAGAGGGGTAGAAAGACGTACGTAGAATGGCAGAAAGTCAAGGATAGATAGAAATATGTGGACAAGTAGGAAGATGTACAAAGATATAAAGACGAAAAAGGAGTAAGATAGAAACAAAATGCCCGAATATCTTCATTTTGTTCCGCGGACAATGCGGAGTCAATCGCCGCATCCCCTTTTGGCCGCGAGCAGGCGGTGCCAGTGGGAAGGGAGAGGGAGGGGAGGGCAGTGGGAGCCAGCGCGGCCCGTCCGCTCCCCACACGTGACGACGTCACGTAACTCCTACGTAACCCGCGCGCCCCCCGCCCTGCCACTCCACTCCGCCCACATCCGGTCACCTCTGCTCCCGCAACTGCTCATGAAATCGCAACCCAAATCAACTGTTTCTCGGAAGCCGGGTGGCCATAAAACTTCATACAATTTTTGAAGTTTCGAAAGTAAATCTTCTGTAATAAATCTGAAATGTTTGAAATGAGTTTGGAAAACTATAAAATTAGTCATTAAAAATGGCAGTAAATTTCAGTACTTACTGAAATGATATGGAAGATATAGAAAATTCCTTTTTATATATCTTCTATTGCATATTGATTTTTTATATGCTGATATAGTACGTTAAGAATAGACGCTTTAACATTTTCTTTTATGTTTTCGGTGAACGTTTCAGCACAGTGCTACACTTATCCTAAGGGCAGATGTACAGGTTTTATTTCACATGATTGGTATTTGTAAATATTCGACAGGCAGGAAACACCCTCTAGAAAACTATTTCATGAGTGAAATGTACGATTAAAATAGATGGACGTCAATAGTGAAAAAATATAGTTCCAAGTCCAGGGTGACCAAAACTTTCACTAGTTGAAAGCCATATTTACTAGTCCAAGTAAAACTACGATATTATGTAACACAAGTAATGTAAGACCTTGTGTGCTGTTCTATCATGGCTAGTTAATTTTATTACTTTTCTTCACAACCAATGTATAAGAACGCTATGGTTACAAAATAATCATTTATGATATGAATAGTAGAGCGAAATTTTATTTCGCGAGAAGAAAATATTGCAACACGAAGCCGAGTGGCTGAGTATTCAAATGAATTCGTTGGGTTGGGTCTCAGAGAGTTTTTTTCTTTGTGCATACACATTTGAATAGTCGAGCATTGTCTCATTCTTCCGAGTACTACTGCTAAATATTGAACTTTTAGCTCTCTGGGCATGCCCTAAAAGAAACCGATTTTACTAGTGGCTGTCTGTAAACATTATTTTCCTGTTAGCGTGAAAACAATGCGTCACTGGATGACGTGAAAATTCCTCCGTTGTCACTTGAACAGCGAAAGTCAAAACCAAAGGAAGTTACTCCTTACGGTCCATCTCATCATTCGCCATCTCACTGGTAATTATGAGCAAGGAAATAAAGTCCCATAAAACATGAAATATACTCAAAAGAAGACCCACACTTCGAGGTAATGAAAATCGTCAATCGTTGAAACAAATCCCAATTAAAACAGCTTAAAATACACTCTCATACCACTAATATTCAATGCGCGCAGCAATGAACGAAACTGCAGATTACGGCCATGTAGAACTATCTGGTTTGCTAATCCAAAAAAGGGAAAAAAATATTCAAATTTCCAATGCGAGCAAAAATTGAAAGAACGCTGCCTCTGGCCCACTGAGTATAATTCAAGGAAACGAACGTATCTTTATAAGGGGTTCTATTTTTCCACATGCTATTCCCAAATTAGAGTTGATATGTTGAAGTTGTAGGGTTTTTAAATTGACAGACTGAAATGTCGAATCATCTATACTTTCGTATATATATATATATATATATATATATATATATATATATATATATATATATATATAAAGCCGGCCCATCAGCCCGGAAGAAAACACGAATATTGACTTCGGCCGTGAAAGCCTTCAATGCTTTATAAAATGCTTATTTGTTCTGAAAGGTATTTTCAGTAATTGTAACAAATGATCCAAGCAATACTGCTCGTTGTGTATACTTCGCGAATGTTCATTCCCGCCTGAGATATGGCATAATATTCTGGGGAAATACATCTTATAGCTCCCAGACTTTTAGATTACAAAAACGAATTGTACGAATAATAACCAAATCCCACCCACGTGTTTCATGTAAGCCTCTCTTCATTAATCTAGGAATTCTACCGTTATCGTGTCTTCTTATTTACGAATCAGTGGTTTTTGTAAAAAATGACTTGCTCAAGGGCGGGAATATTTTTTTAGAAAATGCCGAAGTCTATTACTATAACACTCGACGTAGAAATCATCTTCATCAGGTGACAGTATCAACAGCTCATTACAAAAAATTCACATACAATACATGTACATTATTTTACAACACTTTGCCAGATGACATTAAACGATTAAATTCAATAGAAAAGTTTAAATCCCAAGTGAAATCGTTTCTGCTGCATAACTGTTTCTATACAATTAGAGACTATACTGAGCATCACAAGAAAAGTAACATTAATTTTAACAGTGATACTTAATGCATTATTTACCATTTGGACTGTATAAATGAGTATAAACAACCTGTAACAACTATTGTACTACAGCTTCCGGGTCAATGACCCCCATCTCGATCAGGTTTTTCGTCCAGTTTCCTGATCCATTGAGCAAATGCTGAGATGGCCCCTTGTTTTGCTTCTGGACATAAATGTAACTTCATTATCTGTGCACGTCTTCTAGAATTCAGTGGGAAATACAATTATTCAAATTATCGTTTCCATGTTGTCGCGGCAGGAAGTAATAAGAGCCAAAATTTATTGCTTATTTATTTTTGAAAATAGATTTTACTACATGGAAGTTTTTTTTTCTCCCTTTCAAAATTCAAAATTTAAGTAGTATATGACTTAGTGTAGGGATCACAGAATTTTGAAAATGTGCACACAATTCACTTTTCCCCATAGCACGTCATACGCAGTTTTTAACTGTTTTTTTGACGTAAAATAAATAAATAAATAAATAAACAATTATGCAGTTACCTACGTCTCTACGTTCTTACCAAGAAACTGAGATATCTTCGCTTTCAGCCAACGGAGATACGCATTTCCTCCTCCTCTATCCTAGCTCAAGGGTAACCATTCAAGCTAGTCTCAATAAACGCACAGCCTGCAGGCTGTGTGCTGCCCGCCCCACCCCCGTAACATGACGGCGGCCTCCACGCATTTTTCACCCCGAGCTTGTTACAGGGTGTTTATACGCTCGGCTCTAATAAATTGTTCGTTATTTACTTTCTGGTTTTAAACGCGTTCCGCCGGAGCGGAAATCAAACAAATAAACGGGAAACCTGCGCTCGCCAAATAAATTAACTCCTACGCCACCTGCGAAGCAAGCGCGCACAGGCGGTGGCGGCCGCTGGATGAACTACCAATGCCTCCTCTCGGCTTGGGGTCGATCGGAAGAGAGAGGAAGAAGCGAGGTTCGAAATTTGCTACTAATATATGCAGCATTCGAAGATTCTGATAGAAATAGATGAATATGTATCAGCATTTCTATCGTGTCCTATATTATTTCAATAGTATACATACCTTTTGTGGCTCTCACAGGCAACCAATCTTTATAAATGAGGTCTCTAAAGAAAGAGAATTTTACGGAGACGTGACGAATTGCACTTTGATTTTAAAAATATGAAGGATTTGTTTGAAAAACGCATCTAAATATTCATGTTAAATGCAACCCGCAACACATGTCAGATATATTATTAAATAACTCCTAAACGAAGCGTTCTAGGGCGTTAAAACTTACAAATATTTAGACCAAAGGCCTCAAAGAAAAGTTTCTCGCACCGTAATCTAAGGATGAGATTTTGAACATTCTTTACATTTGTATTGTAATTTTACTTGAACCAGTAAATACGCTTTCAACCGGTAAAAATTTGGCCCACCCTGGACTGGAACTCCTTACATTTTTTCACTATTCATGTCGATAGATATTAATCATACATTTCATTCATGACAGAGTACTCTAGAGAGAGTTTCCAGCCTGTCGAATATTTCTAAATACCAATCATGTGAAATAAAAGATCTGCACATCTGCTCAACGGGATAAGTGTAGTGCTGAAACGTTCACCAAACAACATTAAAAAATATTTTTAAGCGTCTATTCTTAATGCACTAAATCAGCATATAAAAAAATCAAAACATTGTATTATATTTTTGATGATCCGACGCTTCTGGATACTAATACTAACTACTCGGCGCTCGAGGTGATATTTGTGACGGCACGTTTATAAGGCTTAGATTTCTCTAACTTATATGTATGCTTTCTGTGTACACCGTGGTTTACTCCAATTGATGAGATTTATATGCATAATCATTAATTGAAGATTATGCAAATAAACCTAATTACATTCGCAGCAACAATTAGAAGTATTAATTGTTGCTTGATACCGATGAAGATTGCTTTCCATTGGGTATAGTGCCTCCGTTCATTTATGGAATGTAAGTATTGACAGTCTTGTTTCAATGAAACGTTTTGTGATATAACCTACAGTACTCATGCCCTTGGTATGGTACGACATCATATCTACTAATCATTAAACGCTCATTTTATTCTTATTCAAAATACTTGTGTCCATTTTTATCGCTCACCCCTCAACTTTCAAACTCCGATAATTTAAGTCAATTGACATTCATGGACAGGGGAGTTCAAGAGGGTAACATTTTTTTTGAAAACATTAATTAAAAATGACATTCGATGAAAGAGTAGGCCTATATTTCTTTCAGAATATTGTTTATTTTTTCTGGTGTGATTGATTTTACAGACCTAACATGTCATTTAAGAGAAATAATTATTTTACCTTGTTTATTAGATCTCATTTCTTTGAAGGGTGAGTGCACTTGTTTGATAAAAGGGAAATTCGCAGCAAGGTCTTATGTTTTGGTGGAAAGTCGCGAACGGAGTGTACTACTGGACGACCGAGTCTCAAGGAAGGAACCATCTCCACAAAATGGCCAGGGTGTCCTGCGTGTGAATCCAAAATATGAGGCAGACGGCGACTCTGAAGTATCTAAATACAAGTTGTCAGAGAAATGACTTACTAGTTTTAAAATATGCCCCTCGGCATGTTCATATAACTTGAAGGTTTTTTTTATCGGTTGAGCGATCCTCGTGCGGGTGGGCGCGGCGCTGCGGTGCCACGTGGGGCCAGCGGGGGCGGGGTGGGGTGGGGCGGGAGGGCGCGGGCGGGCTCCAGTGGGTGGGAGCGCGGGGTCTGTTTCGGCCGCCGAGCTCGTCGCCTGGCACGAGAAGCGGCAGTTGGCGCCGCCCGCTGCGCCCGCGACCCCGCGCAAGAAGCGGCGGCGCATCCTGTCAACCGCCGCCACGCGCAGTAATTCCACCAGGATGCGGCCTTCACGAATTAAGCTTTTTACTTGCGGGAAAGAACTCAATGACACGGCGGAGAGGTTATGGGGAACCTTCGATGACTGCGAAGATTGAATGCATGATCTTGAAAATTACGTGAATACTAATAGTTATACAAAAATTAATATAATTAAAATTATTATTATTATTATTATTATTATTATTATTATTATTATTATTTTTATACTATAATAATAAAATTAAGAAATATTTAACATGAGTAGTGTCATTATAATATACTAGCGGACCGGAAATAAATACAATTGAAATTCAAAATCAAATTATTCAATGAAGGTTAGATTAATTACACTTTAATATATTACATCCACTTTAAAAATCAAATATTCGAATAATGTTGTGCACCGCCCGCATTTCGTTCAGATTTCTGCTTTCTAGATTGAAACTTGGATGTTATTCGATATTATGAATTGAAGCGAGGCGTGGGTTCAAAAAGGTATCCATAGATCGCACTTCAAGAAAGATCCTCTGGGAAGAGACTAGAGCCCACTTCATCGATTAACTTTGAAAAAACAACGCTCCACATCATCGATTTAATTCAAAGCACTCTTTAAATACTTCCAATACTAATAAGAACAAAGTGTGAAAATTTCAGCAAAATAGGTGGAGAATTTTCGCGTCTATATGCCACAGACATACATACGTTCCCTTTTATTTATATGTGTAGTATATTTGTAATGTTTTGAATTTTATTATTATCGATTAATGTGATGGGATTTATGCAAAGGCGATTAAGTTTCAATAAAATATCACCTGGGGTTATGTTTCCTAACAAGACTGACTCGAAGTTGGGTCTTTATTCCGGAAACGTCTGCAAGGTTGAATCGCAGATACAAACTTAAAGCATTTGATGTAGTGTAAGTGAAATATTATTCGTAATGCATTAGTGTATGAGAATGAAGACAAGAACATTTCTCTGATATGTGAATGGCCATTTTGTTTTCTCCTTATTCGAATGTAAAATTTTTGCAATTAATTTGATTTTTCACTACATTATGATGACGTCAGAAATAATTATATGTTTTCTCACTTCAAAGAAGACTTACTTCTAAGAAGATTTTAGGGTGTGAAATTTTTATACTCGGCCAGAATTTTATTATCAGTAAAGAGTTACTTTAAAATTGATGAATCAATTATTTGGTAACATTTTTTTGTCTTTCAATCAAATAAGAAATAAAATTTTAAAAATGTTCATTGGTTATTAACTTCTTTAGAATTTAAATACATTTTTTCATCATGTATTATTCACTTCATTTATTCATACATTGCGTACTAGAAATCAGTCTCAACTGATAATCTTCAATCAGAGAATGTTGACGTCATGTTAAACTGATCATTATGATAAGGTGCAATGTGAGGTAAAACGGAGAAAGGAATTCTGTCGACCGGGGTGCGGGGCGGCGCGGCGCGCGGGTGGCCGCGGGGCGGGAGGGGCGCCAGGGCAAGGCGACGACGCGGCCCGCCCCCGGGCGCGAAGCCCGGACACCGCGCACGCGCCGCGCCAGACACCTGGGCGCCTGCGCGCGCCCCGCCGCGCCTCCAACGCCTCCGCCCCCCTCGCAGGAGCGTCTCCGCCTTCGCTTGCCAGCTCCCGCGTGGCCTTCGTTGCTCCGTCGCACGCGCATTGTCTTTCTGGTGCGGCATGTCCCACTCCGTCGCTTATTAACCTCACCTGCTACGCAGTGTAACACCTTGACTCCTCCCCTCCACACGACTGTCTCCTCACCTACCTAATCTTGCGTTCCCATCCCTCCGTTCCCGTCCTCTCGTTTCCCTTCCGCTCGTTCTCTTGATCCGTCGTTCTCTCGCCCCCCTCGTCCTCTCGCCTCCTCGTTCTCTGCCCCTTGTTCTCTCGCCCTCTCGTTCTCTCGCCCCCTTCTCTCGCTCCCTCGTTCTCTCGCCCCGTTCTCACTTCCTCCTTCTCCCAATCCCTCGCTGCTCCTTCCGTCCTTAGCCCTCTTATCCTCTGCCGCCCTATCGTTGTGATCCCCGCCACTCCGTCATGTAGTTTACGCCGTCGCGGCTGTCGACTTTGTTAACCACATCGCTCACTTGATCTCCATTGTCTACGACGCCTACGTCGTGTGTTCCCCGTTTCTCTGCAGTGTCTATTCTTTCCAGTACCTCACCGTCACGTCATCTCTTACCAAATATTTGCTTTCTCGCTGCTTTTAATGTTGTGACATTTTCAACTTTCCATCATCCCGTTCTCTTTGCACTATCTGTGACTGTTTTTCATTTCGTTTTTGGATGGCACAATTCGGTATACCTATTCTTCCTCTTGTACTATCTATGATTTCTCTTGTTTTTATCTTTCCATTAATTTTTACAACAGTCATTGTTTTCAGGCTTCCTCAATGCTCGTAATTTCAACCTTTTAATGTGTGTAATTAGATAAGAAGGATTGAAATTCGGGCTCAATTTTTAAAAAAATCGTTGAAAAACTATTCTGACATTCTAATATTTAATCAAAGTCATGTACAGGATTAAGGGAGTTAAAAAATAAATTATGTTCAATATTTTATTAGGGCTTCCATATTTCGATAGTTATAATTTTACTAATTAATATAATATTTCCTATTCCACTCAGTATCTTTTACAATTCCCTGTTTCAGTTTCCACATTTAGTTCTTTTCTGTTTTCTCATCTGTAACGTATCTTCGTTCGCTTCTGTTAAAGGTCGTTACCCTCTCTCAATTAAATATTAGTTATTCATCCGCAGCCTGTAATCCACATGATTATTCTTTCTTTCCTCCCCAATGCGTCGTCTCTCTCCTCTTTCTTTCTCCTTCCTCCCTCCGCCACTCGAGTTCCTCGCCTCAAGCGAAGCAACTTTTTCCCCAAGACAAACCCAGTGACGTCGAATCCTTCATGGTGTTTACACAAGAAAATGCTTTCCCCTCGACAGCGCTGCGGCTGGGGAAAGAGAGCCGTAATGAGAAATCTCGGTCCTCTGTCTTTCATCTCCTTAAGCCTCACGCCAGCGCCTTGGTTCCTCCTCCTCCTCTCCCCCTGCTGCCTCCACTGCTGCCACCGGTGACTGGCTGTCTCCCGGCATTTTCGCCATCACACTTCCTAGAACCCCCACCCACCCGCCAGCGCACAGGCATTGGCCGCCCCCACTCCATCAACCCCCTCGCCCCAACCTACCCTCCCTCCCCTGACATACCCTGCCTCCCCTACAGCCTACCACAGCACCAAGCTAACCCAACCCACCAACCTAACATTCCACTACCCTTCAGTCCCACCACTTCACCCAACCAACCACTTTTCATCCCAATATTCCCCCCTCCACCCATCTTCACGTCCTACCCCCCCGCCTCGCCAACACTCTACTTTGCAGTTGCCTCAAACCACATCCACATCCACGAAACTCCGCGACCTGCACCACCAACATCACCACCAGCCCTTGCCGATGCCTCGTTTATTTCCACGCTCCACAACTACCCTTGTCTTCCTCCCCATCCTTCTTCATTCTAACGGGCGCCGCTTCTCCGTCGCTTCATCGTCCTCACCTCTTCCACCCTTTCGCGCTCCCACCCGCTCTCGTCCCCGCAGCGGCGCCGGGCCCAGCGCGCCTGTAATCAATTTTCTCTCGCTTACTCAACGTCAGCTGATCGCTCACTCACCCGCCGCGCCGGCCCGTCTCTCCGCCCCCGGGGCTAATGGGCCTGCGAGGTTACGGCGATGGACCTTCGCCGCCGCCCTGCACTGACATCACGCAGCCTGCTCCTCTGACACCACGCAACCCGAATGGCAGTTGTTTAAAAGAGACGGTGCTTGTGTTTTGCTTAAGAAGTTGAAAAGGTCTGATGAAGTGCATACTCTGTCAGTCTGTCTGTTTCACTTCTGAAGAGGTGGCACCATTTGGCGCCAATGGACACGCTTTGTTGACAAGATCCTATCGTCATAACCCTACTACTTAAAGAGACTGATTTCACTAAACAAACCATTTATTAATACGCGATTTTTAAGAAGAAAATTAACAAATTCAGTTTGGGACCGAATGTATTTGAAAACAATTATAAATTGCGATTAATTAGTTTATTTATTGATTTATTTATTGAACGTCAAAAAAAAAGTTAAACTGCGTATGACGTGCCATGGGGAAAAGTGAATTGTGTGCACATTTTCAAAATTCTGTGATCCCTACACTAAGTCATATACTACTTGAATTTTGAATTAAAAAAAGCTCCCATGTAATAAAATCTATTTTCAAGGATAAATAAGCAATACATTTTGGTCTCTTATCCATGTTGTCCATATTCTTTTGTTATTAATTTGCTAGTAACCCGCCGCAGCAAAAATGCTGATTAACAAAACAAGAAAATAGTTTTCCAAAAATTTAAATAATCTCGTATATCACTGCAATCAATAAAATATATTAATAATCAAAATATACACGAATATTGCAATGACATAGTATAGTGAGTGTACAGTAGAATTGTTCGTACGTACCAAGAATATAAAAAAAGTTGCTGTTCAATAATACAAAGCATAAATAGCAAATATTTAATAGCGATCAAATAACTGCATTTATTTTAAGTTGTTAAAGTTTTAATAAACAATCAAATAATTTCATTTTTCAAAGTCGAAACTGTTTCATTGTTTTCTGATTTTTCCCTAGTTACTGGGTATATAACGAAACCACTCACTTGATGGAGACTACATAGTTTTCTTTCAATGTCTGCATGCAATCGAAATTATTAATATACATTTTCTATTAATTTGCGTATGTATTGTTAATCCTGACAAATTAACGAATTTTAAAAAAATTCTTAATTGACATTGTTTTAATATTTCAGCATTTAGTTAAGTCTCAAACAAAGTTACACGGTAAGTACTGTGTGCCCTTACGCTTGATTGTTCTTTAAAGAGTGGTATACTGGTAAAGGAGGTGGTGGTAAAGGAACGATCCATGACCATTCAGCACGGACGTTATTTGATTATTTGTGAACTGACCCGTTTCATTTAGATGACAGGAAAGCTGGAGTTTCAATTAATTCTGATGACTAACGAGAATGTTATTTAACTAAAACATTTACTAAACTACTAGTGTGATTTATGACGTACAATATTGAATGCGTTGTGAAAAGTATGAAGCAATGGCACATACTAGCCAATAGAATTAAACACTCAAAACTTTTTAAAAAAATCTCGAAGCCTGAAATGTATTCTCATGATCAGTAGAGGTTCAGCCCTGTATGTGAGCGAAGCAACCTCGAACCCACTTATAAATCAATATTGTCAAACATCATACGAAGAATATACAAAATGATTTTGTTTAACCTGCTACCGCATAATTGAAACAGATTTGTCTGGATACCTACTAAATCTAAAGTTAGAAAAACAAGACCCAATTTAAAAATAATTGTTAATGCTACTTAACCAAGGAACGATCATAAAACAACAATATTGTAGGAAAAGTATTTTCGGGCAAATGCCATCATCCCTTTTTGTCCTCCTTCCAAACGCCACCCTTAGACAATGCCTAAATGACTCTCTTCTTCCTCGAATCTCCAATCCATCATCATTCTTTTCGTCAACTGTTGATGTTTGTAGGCTCCCTTGCCTTCTCGGCGCGCGTAATGTTAATCTACCGCCTCACATTTTTTCCTAGATCAACTCCTCTCCCTTGCCCCCTCGCCCTCTCTTTCCCTCACCCACTTTCTCGCTTCTTTGCCCCTCGCTCCACCTCATCTCTCCGCGATTTTCTACCATCGTCATCCTTCTCTCAGTACAGTTCAGCTCTGCCTTATTTTACGAGGTGAAACTCCCCCAAGTCAGGCGCACTTTTCCGTCTGTTCACTCAAATTTCGCTATGCTCCTTTCACTATCTAGCAGAAAGAAAAAGGCATCACTCGGGCGACGAAACAGGCTTCTCTTAGGCTTTAAGTTTTTTTTATTATTTAAACATGCAGTGAATCTACAACCTGGGACAACCGATTGATTGATTGATTGATTTTTTTTCGTGTTTCTGGGCGCGTCAACTGCTTCGGTCATTAGTCCCATTAGTGTAGTGCATGTTTTTCTCGGAGATCGCGGCTTCCCCCGCTGGATGGCGAGATCCGACGCCGACCTACCGTCGGCTAGTGGGGTTTCCCCCTAACCAGGACTCTCCCACCAACGGGGCACCGCGCCAGGCGGGACAAGCTCTAAGCTCCCGACCGGTCTCCCGGAATATGTGGTAGTGTAGTGCATGTTAGTGTAAGTGTGTGTGTGTGTAAGGGGAGAGGATAGGACAAGGAAGAGGAAGGACAGATCGCGCGCGGTCCGTGGCCCGTTTGGTAGGGTACTGCTCCGGCATTCGCCTGGTGTTGATCGGAGAAACCACAGAAAACTACCGATCAGAGCAGCCGGCCGCTTGAATTCTCCTCCAGACAGCAGCTGAATTCGACCTCGCTGAAAAGCTAGTGTCGAAAATCCTGCCGCCGCGGCGCGCCGTCAGGACTCCAACCTAGGAGCTCCCGGTTAGAGGCGCTGCTGTGACATCAATTGATGCACTGAGCTACCGCTACCCGTATGGGACAGACGACTTTACTCCTCCGAATATATATATATATATATATATATATATATATATATATATATATATATATATATATTGTGTGTGTGTGTGTGTGTGTGTGTGTGTTGTGTGTGTGTGTATGTATACACACACACACTACCGAAACCGCTTCTCTCATCTCTTATTTTCTTTTTTATGAAATTCCAATTATTTAGACCTTTCTCTTGAACACGTGCATGCATTTTTCCATTATCGCCTCACCTTCTACGCCCACGATACCTACCCCGCTGTGCTGTGGCGGTGGCTGACCCGCTCGCTCGCCACATCAAAGCCCCAGCCGCTGTGCATCCCCCAGGGCAGCGAACGCACCTTGCAAACCTCGCTTTGTGCCGCGTCTGTTGGTTCGCTGTAGCTCTCCGCCTCTCCGCTGATGCCGAGCCCCATGCGGTCGGCCTCTGCAACCCACAACTTTGCCTTCTCTTCCAATCAACGCGTTTTACTGATATTATGTGTAGCAATATTACGCATGAAAATTGCGTAAATTGTAAATTTGCTGAACAATGAAATAATATGTGTCTAGTTAAAAATATTCGTGAAGTAATATTAAGAACATCCTAGATTGAAATCGGTTACCGCAGAAATATTGTGGAAATCCAAGTGGGTAGATAAAATTGAGAAATTCCTTCACAATAAAGTGGAATTGTTGCAGAAAATAAAATCCGTTACCGCAAAAATATTGTAGAAATCCATGTGGATGAGTAAAATTGGGAGAAATTCGTCCACAATAAAAGTAGAATTGTTTATTGTGGATGATTATACACATTTCACTCATCTGTATTCTAAGTTGTTGGGGTGTTTTTAGAAAATTTCTGTGACCAATTAAGGAAAAAATCCCTACTTTATTTTGAGGTGTTTGGTTTAGAATCCAATATTTTTATTAAGTAATAATTTTTTAAAGTTATTTCTTTCCGTTCGACTTTCGTCTTTCGGGGATTTTGACGGGTACGATGTTACATAATTGAATTTACTTGCCCAGCCTGAGGCAAATGCGGGTCTCGGTATAACCCTTCACTATTTTTTAAAATTTCGTATTTATATAACATGACTAAGGGAAGTTTGCATTTATTGTTTAGAAGTGGAGGGGTGTGTTTTGTGGGAAATTGTGGCGAATGATTTTTATGAATTAGGGAGGGGGAAAGAGGTCTTTGGGGAATGTCTCTTGGCTGTCCGGGACAAGCCGCGTCGGTTTGATCGTCGCTGACGTTTCGGCCAACATATTGTGGAAGGCCACAATATGTTGGCCGAAATGTGGAATGTCTCTTGGCTGTCCGGGACAAGCCGCGTCGGTTTGATCGTCGCTGACGTTTCGGCCAACATATTGTGGAAGGCCACAATATGTTGGCCGAAACGTCAGCGACGATCAAACGCGCGGCTTCCCGGACACACGAGACATACTCCGGCCGCGGAAGCCTACGTAATCAGGTCTTTGGGGAATCTGGATCTAATGTGTGAAGGATAATGAACGTTTTGACCGAGATTAAATATTGAAGTGTTGGGACATGCTGGGAGGAGAGAGTAATATTTTTGAGAGGTTTGTGAGATGAATTCTGAGAGGAGAGGTATTTGAAGCTCTCGGAGTATTTGTGAGTTAGAGATGAACCAGGGGGCTATGAAGGTTTGTCATAGATATTTGTTTTGAACTTTCTTCAAAATGGATAGGTTGCGGATATTGGGCAAGCATATATCATTGTGGGTCTTATTATCATTTTATAGATGAGCAGACCAGTTTCTTTACTAAGGGTGAAGTTTCTATTGATAAACGGGTAGAGTTTTAAAACTTTTGCTGGGTTTTTGCTGACTTATTGGCTATTGATTGAATGTGCTGTTTCCAAGTAAACAGTTTGTCCAGTAAGACACCTAGGTATTTGGCTGGCGAAGAATGAGAAAGCCAGGGTACATCGGTGTTATTTATTTGTAAGGGTGTAGGGAAGGGAGGACGTCTGAGTGTGAAGGATTGTGATTTTCAGTGGTTGATTTTAATTCTCCATTTTTTGGTCCAATTCGTATAACTGTAAATGTATGATTGTATGTAATCATAGTTGATGTCGGTATGTGAAGTGAAGATAGCAATATCGTCAGCATAAAGAGCTATACTTGCTTCGTGTCCAGTGTCTTTGTCATGTCTGAAAGTTTCTTAAGGTTAGTTTTTGCAACCCATTTAAATTCATCTGAAAGTAATTATAAATCTGTATATGTATTTAAAATAGACTTCCATTAGAAAAAGAAATGCTCCACCAAATATTCCACGAAAAGGAAACTCGTCATCTCGATCTCTTTATTCTTCTTGCTTTCATTTAAATGCTTTAAAAAATATGTTTGTAGCAAATCATTACAAATGATATAATTCATAGAAAGTAAGTTATGTACGTTGAAAATATTACAATAAACCATATAGAATATATTTATATTTAAAATAGTCGTTGATTTCGAAACTTTTGTAATTTGTATTCAGAATATCTAGTTGTGTTAAAAATATTCCGTTTCTGTTAAATAACTGTAATGGAATTTTATTAACTAAATCTAATAACATTAAATTTCTAAAATATTATTGTTCAGAGTCAAATAACCAAATTAAATTTCATTACAAAGTCAATTTTAATTTTAAAAATCCCTGCCACGCACACTATTTTTCCTCGTTACGGAAAGCCCCATGGTGCAATCCCGTCCGATCCACGCGTTTGAACGCACAAGAAACAAGCGGCAGATTGCTCGTCCATCCGTTCTCCAATACTCGCCGCTGTAATTCAACGCCCTGGGCCGCCCAATGCCAATCCCCAAGACCGGGCGCGCCAACCGCGCTGCAGTGAAGTTTGTCCCAGAAATTCGCGCAATAAAACACAATCGGCCCCTAATCGGCTTTGCGGCGTCGCGAGCGAAGAGCGAGGCGTGGCGCGGCGATGAACAGTGGCGGGACGCACGGCGCTGCGGGACCGAACGAGTCGGTCTGTGGGCAAGGAATGCGGCCAGAGTGAGGCAGTATAGAAAATAAGGGTATTTATATTTTACTACTCCCATTGTATAATTCTGTCCTTTGATGGCTGCAACCCGTTGCATTATGATAGTCTTTACGATACAGATTTCATTATGATACAGGTTCTTGACCAATCTCAGAGAAAATTACAAACCAAGTATTGACACTTAATAATTGAGAATCGTTCTAGTAAATGTTTCGTTGTTTATGTGGATTAACATTGCATTGAATAGTATGCTTGACAATTTTAAGCCTTTTATTAATATATTTTTGGTGGAATGTTGTTGAAAATAATTTGGATCTAATTTTACTTTGATCCTATTTGACTACGCAGAAACCAAAGCCACCTGTAGGGTATGGAGCTGTCCGCTAGGTGGCCTTGATGAATCATACATGTCAACTACCACGAACAGATCAATGTACAAAATTTAAATTATAAAAGTTACTATAAGTCGTAGAAAAATTCCGTTTAAAACTCGATGTAATAGGTATGAATGCACTCGTGTGAAGTTAACGATACTCGCTCGTTCCTCGCACGCATCCACACTCGTGAACTAATACACATAATTAAATCATCGTTTCATAATGTACTATTAAAACACGTTCTTTTAAAAATTTGGTAATTTACATTTCACGTCAATAATGCATTTGGGAATATGTATTCCTTTCTCCTACTACTTACGTAGAAAAGAGAAAAATATTTAATGCTACGGAGAAATACGGCGATTTTTCGTCAAAAAAAGTCGAATTGAAGGTCTCTGATCCCGAAAAAATGGATAATTCTTGTTCCTAAATGTATTAAATTACTTCTTCTAATATGTTGTGTAGTTCCAATCCACGTTTGGTGAGCGTTTGAAACCGAAATATTGGTTTATGACAAAACGTCTGTTCGTCAGTTTGTTATCTCCCTCCCTCCTACAGTCTGCGAGTCTATTTATTTATTTATATTACTAAATTTAAATTTTAAAAAATTTTCTTTATGTTTTTATGGATCTGCTGACCCCCCCCAGCTCAAGCCCATTTTCGCCACGAAAGAACGGGACAATTAATTCCAAATTGTGGCAATTAATCATTTCACATGTTTCATTCCAGTGTGCAGACATGGCTGTTCCAGCTTGACGCACCTCTTGTCGTAAGGTTCAGGTAGAAGCAAGTGAGGAGTAACATGGAGATGAGGAAATAATTGCATTTATGAACCCTGGAGGAAATTTCGCAGAGGGTTAAAAACGCACCAAAATTGTCAAGAATGTTATTTTCCTTTTGAAAGAGAGGATCAATATGGATCATAGCAAACAACTCAAATATGGGGTACGAAATTCCACTGTTACAACAGACGTTGAACGGAAATGGGGTCCATAAGTTTGTAATCGCAAACGTCCTGTTGTTTGGAATGTTTTTATAATTGCTCGTTTCACTGAAATTCCATGAAGTAGATAAGATAGAATAGACAGAAAGAAAATTGTGTAGTTGGGAAAACATGATAAGAAAGTAAAATGTAAGATGGAAAGTGATATGTTTTATCGAAAGTGATTCAAAATTAATATTTAGTGTAAGAAAAAAATTCACTACATGATATTTCCACTTTCTTCAAAATACAGGATCAATTGTACAATTTAATAATGTTCTTGCGATTTCTTGAGGTTTGTAATGAAATATATAAACCAGTTAATATGAAGCGAAAGTATACAATCTGGAGTGTATAATGAATTACATCAGATGCATTAAACTAGGTGATTTACTATTTTTTGGAAAACATATTTGACTGTTAAGAGTCAAACAATAGAAAAGTCTAAATACTTTCGAAAGACTTCCAATTAAATAGTCCTACGAAGATTTGGGCAGAAAGTGAGGTATTATTATGTACATATTATTCAAACTTCCAGTTTATGTCTGAGTAGTTTGTCAACCAATGGCACAGTAAAACATACAGTAATGTTTGTTGTAGTTCCTTATACCTATAGTTACGCTGTGGTCGCATTTGGCTTTTATCTCCGTTTCAGCCTGAAGAGACATAGGACCACACGTTAGCACTGTCGAGCCCTTAATCTGTAATGTTAACTTGAAATAAACTCGTTTCCATCTCTTTGAGTAATAAATAATCTATTTAGTTCTCCATGCCAAAATTGTTCCTTCATAAACTACATAAAAATAAACTTGCCGTCCGTATGTGAGTAACGGTGCATTCATGGATCTTCCTACGTATCACTTTCCGAAAAACGATCAGCGAAGCAGGGCGCTCCTTGGAGGCGGAACCCATTTCGCGTCTGAGCGTCGCGTCGCATTCAGGACCAGGGAGGCAGCGGCGTGTGAAATCCCTGATAGCCCCCGGCCCCTCCCCCCTGGCACGCGCCCCGCGCTCACCCTTTCGCCCCTCCCCCGACGCCCCAGGCGACATTATCCGCTGCGATCGGCAGGGTCGCCGCCCCCTGCCTCCCCCGTCGGCCGTCGCAGCCGCCCGCCCGGCTCACATGCGCCGAAGGCAGGATTGTCAAGCTGACGCCCGTGGGTCGCATTGACCCGCGATGAGAATGTTGTTCCCAAAACGACGACTTGACGACTATTCCATTTGATGGAATATTGTGCGAATACAGACTCTCTTTCCAAAAGGTATGTATCAGTGGACAAGCAGGTCAAACTTTCCGTTGAAGGAGCCCTATTTCAAAATTTGGAAACGAAACTAAAACGACTACTCACGAACACGTTCAATGAATACGTTATAGCAATACAACTACATTATCATGCAATAGTTCATTATTGCTCCTGTTGATTGTCTTACCTTATCTCATGATTAAATATGATTTTCTTCATAGTTATTTATGCACCAAGGGCGTTATAAGGGTTGTAATGATCGAGCCCGAGATTGTCAGAACCAATTAACGCCCGTGATACATAATTTAATTTTTTACCTAATTTTATTGATTCGGATTTACTTATTTACTGATTAACTAGATGTTAACTTGACTCAGTTTGTCTCCTCATATTTCCCTCTCATAATTCACTGTCATAATTCCCTCCGTAAGAGAATGTGTTGCATCACAACTGTTCTCATATTTCCCTCATAACCACGTTCCTTTCAACCAAGGTAAGTTATGCAGTGTATATTGCGCTCCATATCAAAAGCAATAACAAGCTATAACGTATCAGTAAAAACTAAATATAATTTCTACTTTTAGCAAATACATAAGTTCACATTGTTTTAGTTGCTTAACAGTGGTGAATTAAAAAAATAGTTTAAATATAAATAAGACTGTGCGTGGCGCATGCATTGCACCTCTACACTTGCATTTCCCACAGGGTCCCTTGTCTGAAGGGAATTGCCACCCCTAGGGCAAGGGATCGGGGCCGCGGGCGTCGCCCGTCTTCGCGCAGATCGCATCGCGGGCGAGCTGATTTACGCGGGGCGCTGGCAGCCGCAGAGTCGTGCCCGCGCAGTCTTCCGGTTGCCAGCGTTCGCCCGGTGCTTTTTACGGATGGCCCGCCTCTGTCAATTTCTCTTCAGGAGGTGTACACTGCGTGGAACCTAATTTTGAACTCCCGAGCCAGAATCGATCTGTTCGTAGGCTACATATTCAAGATAAAAATACGTCACGTTTGATAAGGATGGTTTTTCGGTTTATGTACTATGCGTTTTTAGACTTGAGTTTGGAACATGTTCATGTTTGTTTCTCCCCACTAAGTTTGGAAGTATCGCAAAGTAAATTTATATTAATTAGTAAGTATCTAGTTTGTAAGCTAGGCCATAAGTGTTCAATGTAAATAGCTTTTAAGAATATAATATGAAATGAATGTGACGTGAAGGAAAGCCTCTTTAATTATTTTTATATTGTGAGAGAAATCACAACTCTGTGTTTGTCGTTAACAAAATTATTTTTGTCACAGTATATACTACTACCAGAATCTCTTGCAGAGGAAAGATTTCATCTATATTTTAATTTTTCTAACCAGGCAACTTGACCATGAGGATCACCAACATCTCAAGTTCAAAAGCTTCAAGTTCATCAAAGCTTACAACCATTAATAGTAACGTAGTTAATTATTTATCCATCTACTCGTATAATTAATATGGTATATTCGATTTTAAATTGTAAATAGTGCCTATCTAATTTGGTAAGTTACTAATTATGTATTTTTTATGTTATTAATTTTGTATCTTACATACGCTTAGCGTTCCTGCGTCGGGTCAGGACACTTGTGTCTGTTTTATTTCGCCATTTCACTTCCCATCTCCAGGGTTCTCTGTCAAGCTTGAAACGGGTTTACAACAGTTTTTACTACGAAATGGAGAAAGTTGCATACGCCAGGCTTCAATCTGATATTCACCCGATATTTACTCTCAATGAAGCCAATACCTATTGGTACTTATTTGGAAAGTAGGTTGAAAGGACCGCAGGATTCCCTGAATGGAACATAACCAGATAAAACCTTCCCCCAATTTTGGTTTGAATACTTGTCTCTCAAGTTACAGTACATGTGTGCTAACCAGAACACTTTCACGACCATAATTTATTAATTTAGTACAATTAATGGTTAACAAATCGAACACTTATCCAGTGGTGGAGCGTGGTAATTGTTTTCTGTGTAGGGTAATAATAAGAATAATAATAATAATATAACTATAATAAATTAATAATAATAACAATAATAATAATTGTCTTCATGTGTGGCGAGGCTCAGACCTTGAGGCCTGCTCTTCCACCTAACCGCTTTCATGAATTTACAATTTTAAAAATTACAGTTGAGGCGTTCAGATGTAATTAATATTAACTGACATTTCATGTCGAAGAGGGGAAAAATCAATTTGTGACTACCATCTACATTAATTTATCTGTGCGAGTCAAATGAATTTATTGTCTTTTTTGTTTATTCTTGAAATTTTGCAAAATGGAAAAACAGGATGTAAGGAACGTTCTTAAAAAAAGAGATAAAAAAGAGCTGCTGCTTATTCCACTTAGAATCAATAATTCTAAATTCACCCGAAATGTCACTTGTCATTACTCGATATGCCTCATCTGTGAACAATAAACAAAAAGTGTGTATATTTTACATTTACGTCTAGGATGCAATACTAGGGACCATCCCGGCATACGCCTTAAGCGATTGAGTAATACCCAGATAAAACCTGAGTCAGGATGGCGGCTGAACGTCGAAACATTGAGAGCAAGAAATATCAGGGTTGAGAGTGAAAAACGGAAAGGAAAAGAAAAGAAAATGGAGATGGACAAGAGGAGAGAATAAAGAAATGATAATGAAGAGGATACTTCGGGATCAGAAAGGAAAATGTAGTTCATAGAATTTAACAATTACATAACAACAGGTAGTACTTGAAGACATATACAATACATAATCTCAAACAAAACATGGAAAATTACCACAGTAATGATTAGGTAAAGGCACTTACAAAAGGATATCTCATGGTATAAAATACAGAGAGTGTCAGTAAAATAATGGTGTGACAGAACTGATTTTCTTTGTAACAATAATAAGAAGAAAGAACAATAAAAGTGACATCATGATTTCAGAAAGATTTATAAGCTATAGTTTTACATAAAAAAAATTATTTTGCATTTAGAAATCTATTACATTATAGTAACAAAGTGTATGTATTTAAGAAATTGCTACGTAATTTCTCTAATTTTTGAACCTTGTATCAGCAGAAATAGGATTAGCTTATACTTTATCATGAAGTAGGAAAGGAGGAAGATGGCCAGGAGGAAAGGAGTGGGAAGAAATATTTTCGAAAATACGAGTTCAAAAAAAAAAAAAGTAAGTGTAGGATGATATGCAATAAAGGGATAATGGTCATTGTTTCAGAAAAAAGGTCTATACCAGATTTAATTTATTATTAATTGATGTATCTCAAAAGTATCGGAGTTAGATGGTGTTGAAAGATCCAATTCCTCGTCATTCAATTATTTATTTATGTCGCGAATTGGTCGTCTAGGACCACGCGGACATACACATGCACTTACCGAGTCTTAGTTACATTAATCCCGTCGCAAGTGTGTCTCCTTTAGGGGGGGATCAGCATTATGCTGAATCCAATTCTTATTCCCCAGGTTTGCTAGTCCTGGAGGGGATGGGTTATGGAAATGAGGACAATGAAGAATGAATGGAATATTCAGACATAGACAAACACACCCATGTTCGAGGCGGGACTCGAACTCGCAATCCTTCCGTTAGAGATCGCCAAGGCAGAACTGCCTTAGCGATCTCGACTATCCCAATTGATTAAGGACCCACATCAGACTCCTAGGGATGTCTCCGGTGCTTGAAGCAATTATCAGGATAATGTTGACTCTTTCCATTTTCCACTGCTTCTCAACGGGTTCAACAAGATGTGCATTTTTACTGATTTTTTCGGTGTATTTGCTTTGAATTTGCAACAGTATTTGAGACAGAAGCATCAATAAGCATGACATGTTTCTCCCCCTTGTTAATCACAACCAAATCCGGTCTGTTGTGAATCACTGTCTGGTCTGTTAAGATAGTTCTATCCCAATACAAGCGTCACTCTTCGTTCTCCAAAACACTCACAGGTTGGTACTTAAAGTACTTCTGAGCCAACGCTTGATGTAAAATTTTGGCCATCGAATCATATCGCTGTTTATACTCGGTGTCCACCAAATGCGTACAACGCGAGGTAACATGTTGAATTGATTCCACTGTTGGACAACCATAACGACATAACTCATTCTGCACATTGCCATCTCTAACAATTCGCTTCAAATTGTTATGCGTTGGAATAACTTGATCCTGAATATAGCCAACAATTTCTTTTTTTTGGTCACGAATTGGCCATCTTGGACCACGCAGGACATGCGCTTGCACGAGCTCAGTATCATTTTATCAAGTTGCAAGTCTTGCATGTAACTAATTAGGAGGATCAGCATTCGGCTGAATCCAATTTTTATACCCCCAGGGTTGTTAGTCCTGGGGGATGGAAGATGAAATGATAATGATAATGAAGGATAAATGGACGGCACACACAAACAGACATACACAAACACACCCATGCCCGAGGCGGGACTCGAACCCACGATCCTTCCGTCCGAGATCGCCACGGCACTACTGCCTTAGCGGTCTCGGCTATCCGGACTGGCCAACAATTTATTATTATTATTATTATTATTATTATTATTATTATTATTATTATTATTATTATTATTATTATTATTATTATTATTATTATTATTATTATTATTATCATCATCATCATCATCATCATCCTACCATGTGTTTAACTAATCTCTTAAGCTTTTTTAGTCTCTGCCATGATTTTTTTTAAACTTTTGTCTACTAATTTCTATGCCAAACTACCTATAGTAATTTCTTGAAAATGAGAGAAAATTGAAAAAATAGTGTTTCTTTTTACACCACCATTCAACCACAGTCTTGTGGCTCTCCCCCTTTCTGAAACTGGGGAGGGGGTATTTTTCCCCATCTGCCGTTTTTAAAGTAAGATTTGGCATAGGTCATTTAATTTTAACTTCTATTAAACACTTCATGGCTTAAACGACAACGTTGGCGATTGTAACAAAATATTTGCGAGATCTTGTGGTAAAGCGATATTTCCTTCAATAAACAAGAACTTATATTGCTAAGCTTCTAGAAAGGTAATACTAATTTGAGACAAACCCGATGAAGTAACATTAATTTTCCATAATGCAGATCGAAACACCAAAATCTTAGGATTTTGGGAACTTGTTCGAACCACATATTATTTAGTAATATCTATATTTTAGTGCGATATTTCAACACTAAGAGCTCATCGGAGCTCTCTCAACTTGCGAACCAATTACTCGGGCAAACAATCGTAGTGGAAACATCACGGTACCCTGAACGGAATGCTAGCCGCTGATAATTCAGGGCAGGACAGTTTTAGTAAGAATGTTGAAGCAACACTTATTTTTATGCCTGGAAAATGTTTATTAAAAAACGATAGAACCAAATGAGTGAACAAACGGTTTAATGTCATTTCTAATTCATTTATTTCGAACTCTTTTTCGTTCATTTCACTCACACGAGTCATTTAAAGAGATTTAAAATTTTATGTAGAACAAGATAATTATAAAGAATTTAATGTATTTATAAGCAAATTCCAATAATAAATATCCACACGATCTATAAGATATTGCTCCCTGAAAGTGTGTGGTAAAGAATTGTATTTTAACGCCACCGTCATCTTATTGCACCTCTAGCAGTCCACAGTTTACTATCACCTTTTTCAGCGTCTTCGGTTTCAACAAGAGGTTAATACTTCCGATATGCATAATTGGTGGTGTATGTGTGTATGCCTGTCGTATTGGTGTTGGTGTAGTATGTGCTTATGGCGTGAACCTGTCACGGGTCACGAACGAACTCGAGGCTACCCTAAAGGCTAGCATTCGACTGGCTGTAGTAGCTAGCTGTAGTAACTCAGCATTCCTGCTTGTCGCAAGCACACGTACTGCACATGCATGGGAGGCTTCAAAAGCCAGAGCCTTCCTACTATGACATGTAAGTTCGCAATGAAGCGGGAAGTTCAAGGCGCAAAACCCTGAAAGCTGAATCACAGTATATACAGTGGCGCAGCTGAGCTCTTTCTTGCACTTACTTCATAAGAAGAGGACGTTACATAATCATGCCCAAGGAAACGGCAAATTTAAAGCAGAAAAACTCTTATTGCCGGGGAACTGGTAACGAAAGAGTGGATATCCTGTTTCTACATATCCATACGTAGTAAATTACGTCCTCTTGACTCGTGGTATAGCCAGAATCCATATTTCGTGCGTCCTTGATACCGAAAAATCCATTCATGCCAAAACGTTTGTCTGTCGGTAGGTCTATGTCAACATTAGTGCCTAAACTTTTCAGTCGAAATTCTTCAAAGTTAATATTCCCCGATCGATCTCAACAAACTCCAGGTTTTGGGAGTTTAAAACGGATGTTTTGATTTTTATGGTACTTTACATGAATCTTCAAAATATTTTTAAAAAATTCTTAAAAATGGCACCAAACATTTTTATTAAATTTTGTTCTCGAATATCGTAAAGAACACTTAAGAGTATGGAGCAGATCTCCTGTTCGTTGAAATAGCAGATTTTTCGGAAATTGCAAAAGTGCAATTTGTTTTGGGCATCTTCCTACAACTATAATATTGAAGATAGATTTTTTTCTTAATAAAATCTGCTTCTTAAAAACAAGTCTTGAAATTAGGTCATGTTCAATTTTGCGAATATATGAGCAGTTCTCACGTACTTTTGCGCGAAATGTAGGCAATTTAAAATATTTTAAACATTTTTTTCTCTGAAATGGCACCAAATTTTTTCTTTGAATTTTCTCCTCGTAGGCATCAAGGGATGGTAAAAAATATGGTGATAGTCCTATTTTGGCAAGCTCTCTGTATTTTCGAAAATTTCGTAAAGTTAACATTTCAAAATTGAAGAATAAGATTTTAACTTTAGACAAAGTCTATTCCAAAAAAGAAGCTCTCTAAAAAAAGTTCATGTATATGTTTAAAAAACGAATTGTTTTGGTGTAATTTTTGCTTTAAATTAATGCAATTTAGAAAATAAACATTTTCTCAGAGATAGCACCAATTTTTTTTCGCTTTTCCTACGGATAGAAGAAGGAACTCTCTAAATTTTCAAAAACTGCAAATTTATAAATAATGCGAGACAGTATGTGCTGTTGTAGCATCACTCGTTTGGTTAGTTAGAGATGCACGCACATACAGCTAGCGATCTTAGTGGAGACAAGTAAACTCAAGGATAGCTGCCTCTGAAAAATTCGTATTTATTTATAAAATTTCGATTATTAAGACCTGGTTAAAAATAATTCGTATTGTTTCTTGACCTTGTAGATTTATTCCCAGAATTTGAAGGGCAAGTTATTAAATAACACGTAAAATTACGTAGAACCAATGTTTTAACTTTACATTCTCACATGAATCGGGATCTACTCGTATTTGATATGCATCATCTGAAGTCTTATACTTTTCCAGTTTACTCATAATAACAATGCGTGAGACGAAGGGGGCGCACTGTTAAGCAATTAACTGCAGCAATAATAAAGGAAATAATCCTGAGTTATGTTTTATTTACTTTTCAAAAAGACCCAGAAAGGAAAAATAGAAAGATGTTCAAAAGCACAACAGAAATATTATTACCTCCTATATACTCTTATTTAAAACTTAGATTACTTACATTTTTACATATTTTCATGAAAAGTACAGAAAATAACAGTTTCATGAAAAGTACGGATAATAATGGGTAAATAGTCAATCACAAATGCAACTGTGCTTAAGCAGGACTCGAACCTGTAGCCTCCTCGCCGCAGCTGACGGCTGTCGCTACCGGACCGGTATATATATAGGACCGGTATTATAATATTTCTTATTATCGTTCTTACTTTTGTTATCAAGTAAAATAATAACTAAAATCTGTTAGGTGTCGGTTAAACATAAAAACCTACTCCAGATTGCAACCAGCTTCCTTAGGTACATTTCTAGTGCCCGAACAATACTTTGTAAAACAGACGCTCTCATTTCTCCCTACGTACGAGTACATGGTGCCCTCGCGCGGGGCGAATGGCGCTGGGTAGTGGCGTAGGGGCGTGGCCGGAGGGGGGAGCGTCCCGTCGCCTCGGTCGACGTCGCGGCAACGCACGCCCAACAAAGCCCAGCGCGCGCGATAGGCGCCGCCCGCGTCCTTCTTTTGTGCGGGCCTCCATTAATCTCCCGAGGATCGCCGCGAGACGCCCTGCTCCGCCCGCTCCGCCCCGCCCAGCCCTGCCCCGCCTTTGCCCGCCCCGCACGTCCACTGGGCGAGGACGGCCACAGACCTCCTCGCGCCCTCTGGAAAATCCGCTTTGCGCTTCCCGCTTTCCGCTTGTTTCTGGGATTCCAACCGTATGGTTTTCGTTTCTGATTTAGCTCCGATTCTCGGAGCGCTTGTGAATTAGATTTTTCGATTCTCAGAAAGCTGGCCGCCTATTTCGCGCTCATGGCACGTTGTATTTCTTCGCGCCCTCCCTTATCTTCGAGGATTCTGACCAGTCTTCCCCGCACGCTCTAGAAATCCTCATTTTGCTTCTCTCCTCTGATTCTTTTTTAGTAAAATCAGAGCTAGATAGATCATGTTTCAGCTACAGTTCAGATTCCCGCAGTCATCACAATTAAGAATTGTAGGCTCTCTGGAACATGACTGCATGTTTTTCGCTCACGACGCGCTGGCGTACCATGGCATTCTCCCCGCTACGGCGTCGCAAGCCTGAATCTGCCTCACACACACACACACACACACACACACACACACACACACACACACACACACACACACACACACACACAAAAGAAAGCCTCCAAACTCCTTTTCCAAACTGTGATCTGTCGCTTATCCTTTGGATTTCATCTGCATGATATTTGTTTCAGACATAGTTCCTGTTCGTTCGGCACTCGCTATTTCGACTTTCAGTTGTCTGGAATGTGGCTCCACATTTAGCACTCGAGGAGATTTAGCGAAACATGTCGTCCTTCTTCGGCGACGCAAAAGTCTGCTATCAGGATCGCGCACTTAGGCACTTACCTCCCTTTTCCCTTTTCCTTTTCGCTTCTGAAGCTTCTCTCTGTATTCCAACATCACGCACTTTTACTTTCTCGCACGTACTTCGTTAGAGGAGAAAGTTATCTAATCGAAGTATGGAAAATGGTGAATTTTCGGGAGAAAAATTATTATTGCCGGGCCCTGACAACGAAGAAGTGGATAAATGTTGTTGCTTTATGTATTAAATTACAACTTCTAACATGTGGTTTAGTCATAATCCATGTTTTCTGAGTCCTTCGTTCCGAAAAATCGATTGACAGCTAAACGTCCGTCCGTCCGTCAGCCAGTCTGTCAGTCAGTGGTCAACGTTTATGCCTAAACCGTTAGGCCCATTTTCGCCAAAAATATTGGACTGATTGGACTGAGTAAGTCTTTGGAAGTTTCAATCGGATATTTTGATTTTTCAGAATACGTTACATGAAGCTTCAAAAAAATGTTCAATTTTTTTAAAAATCACCCAAATATTTGTATTAACTTTGTTCTCGAATATCGTAAAGAAAGCTTATTAGAACAATGATGTCTCATGTTCGTTGAAGTCCTTGATTTTTCGAAAATGCAAACGTGCAATTTTGGGGGAGTCTTCATACTGATGATGATACTTCATTATGACGAAGAATGATAAATCTTCCTTAATGAAATCTGTTCTTTAAAGGTAGAACTTGAAATAAGTTAACGTGCTATTTTTTGAAAATATGAGTAGTTTTCGCGTATTTTGAACGAAATTTAGGTAATTTTTTAAAGTTTGAAAACCATTTTTCTCTCTAAAACGGCACTATCTTTTCATTAAATTTTCTCGTAGCCTGTATAAGAGAAAGTAAAAATACTCGTAGTCCTATTTTCGGTGAAATCTCGGTACATTCGAAAATTGAAAGTTAACATTTCAAAACCACGAAATTGAATATTGATTTTTAACCTGGTAAGCTGTTCCAAAAAAAGCAGCTCTTTAAAAATGGTCATGTACAATTTTTAAAATAAACGAGTAGTTTCCGCGAAATTTAGGTTTCAAATAATAATAATAATAATAATAATAATAATAATAACAGTTATTGTTATTATTATTGTATTCAAGTGTATTAATTACACATTCAATGCTGCTTAATGTACAATGTTAGATATATGTGTTGGGTACTGTACCCGCACAGAGATTAAAATCTGTTTGAGAACCTAATATCTCTTAAAAAACATTTATATCTTAATATAGCAAACAAAAAATACGAGTTAAAAACTTAGTGTATAACAAAAAAGAAAAATAAACAAAAGTCTAATTAATAAAATAAAGAAAAAAAAAAAAAAAATGTAAAAGAATATCACCGTAATAAATAATTCACATCGTACACTATGTACTTATGCATTAAATGAATACGCTTATATAAGGGAAAATTATTAAATTATACATATGCACTTCTTTTAGTTTATTTTTTGTTAAATCCTTAAATACATTTTTAACATATATCTCTGTTAATCGGATTCGCTGGTTCGTAAAATTCTTTTATTTTTACATTGACTAACACATAAGTTTTTCAAATATGTAGGAAACATTAAATATTTCGAAAATGATATATGTATGTGTTCTTCTAGCAATTTGTATTTAATTTTTCGAAGTGTTTAATTTTCTCTGTATGTCTTGTTGATTTTTCAAACTGATTTTATCAACTGATGTCACTGCAGTACTAATGACCGGGAGGCGCTAGGTACCTTCCAGTCCCGTCGGTGGCAGTATTTTCGACACCAACTAGATAGCTATGTCGCATTCAGCCGCTGTCTGGAGAAGAAATCTAGGGGCCGGCTGCTCTGATCGGTAGTTTTCTGTGGATTCTCCGATCAGTATCAGGCGAATACAAGAGCAGTGCCCTAACAGACGGGCCACGGACCGCCCGCGATCTTTCTTTCCTATTCCTTGCCCTACCCTCGTGCCTCACACACACTTACATTACACTACTACCAGACATGCTGGGAGACCGGTCGGGGGGTTAGGGCTTGTCCCGGCTGGGGTGGCGTCCCGCTGGTTGAGGAAAACCCGGTAGGCGAAGGGTAGGTCGGCGCCGGATATCACCATCCAGCTGGGGAAGATAACCGCCATATCACTAGGAAAACATGCACTACATTTAGGGGAATAATGACCTTGGAAGTTGACGCACCTGGAGTCACCAATCAATAAAAAGTGATTTTATTTTTCATTATAGATTTTTCCAAAAAATATTTTTAATGTTAATAATATACGAATTCTCGTGTGTTAATAATAAACGAATACTCGTATTCTTTATGTAGTTTCGTCGAATAATGATAAGGTTTCTTGTTTTTAATTTTTATAATTTTTTTATATTACACTTAATGGGTGCAAAATGTTTTTGTACGCTCCACGCCAAACAATTATTCCGTAAGTATCTATTGACCAAAATAATGCATAATATAGTCACTAATTGGTTAGAGTTAAAAAAACGATCTCATTTTATAAAATTAAGTACCTTAGTTTCTTAATATGATTAGTTATATGCTCATTCTATTTTAAATGTTGGTCAATATTTCAAAAAACCTCTTATTTTCGAGCGCTAGTAACGAAAATATGAATAAATACGGTCCCTGTTGCAATGTGTTGCCCTAAGCGCTCGTTGCCCGCGCTATGATCGCCGCGTTTCGCTCACCCCATGCACCCAGGGCCCCGGCCCCGACGTCACCCTCTAGTGTTATCACGTGCGAGGTTCGGTTGGGCCATAAGTACGGGGTCATTTGTAGTGGTGTCATACCGACACCTTGCCAGCGACTCTCACCAAAGCCGATTTTCGGGGCTCCATTGGCACCACTTCTTCAGAGCTGAAGGACGCCACCCTCCGCTGTCAATTCCTTGTGTCTCTGCAACTGACATCCCGACACCTTGAAACTCGAAATACGAAAGCTGAATAGCCCCGAACCCCGTTAATCTTTTAGGACGCATTGTAACTTCTTCAGAGAAGTAATATTCAGCAAATTTTCTCCCCTGAACGATCGAGAAACAACAATGGCGCCGAATAAATTTTCTGAAAAATAGGTCTCTGGAGTAGGAATTACCTCTAACCAATGAACACACCATCTGTTGTGGAAACTTTTAAAAGATCCTAATGTAGCCAATAGAAGAATATTTAGCTCTCACATGATCGGTAAACTGTACATCCGGAAGGAGAGGGCATTTTTTGTGAGGAAGCTACGTCTTACGGAGATAACACGATATTTAATAATAATAATAATAATAATAATAATAATAATAATAATAATACCTTTATTGATATGGCGAGTCGATATTTTCTATCTTTATTCCTCAGAGTGCGGGCGAAATTCTTTCTTGCACTTACATCATTATTCCTTTGAGTGCAGACAAAATAATTTTTGTTACTGTTTAATACTTGTTGTTAAAAGTCTCTCAGACAAGTGCATTCACATTCGGAATTAATTCCGTAAATTAGGGACGTGAAATATTGCTGTCAGACGGGCACCTGCATATTACCGATGACAGCATAAAGCGAGAAGGTGGCGTTTGACGGCCTTCCCTAGCGTATGCAACCTACATAAGCACCTCTCCACAAGAGGGTATTCACTGAGAGGTGTCTCTGCACCGCCCACTGGCTTCTCCGCCTGGGAGACGTGAGACCGCTTCTAGTTCCAGGCGGGCGCGTGCCTTCGTCACCACCGAGCGCTGCCTGGCGCACGCGTCCCAGGCAACGACTTCCTCGGCCCAGTGGACGTGCAAGTTATCAAGGCGAAGTAATTACAGCCAAGGTACTACACCGCACTAAAAATGTTGTACGCCTTGTCCGCAAAAAGGACTGTAAATTCCTCGGACACCAAAAATTTGCTAGTGAATTTTATTGAAGTAGTAGTAACTATATGTAACATGTGTGTTAAATTCAGAAATAAAAGTGCATCCGCCGCTCTGACGGATAACACTAAAATAGAATTTCAAAGTATATAATTTCATAGTATAAATTGCAATCACTATCATTCCGCCCTAGACCTGCTCACCCCAGAGGTTCTCAACAGTAGGCCACCCGGAGAACAGGTCTGTATCACTCTTGGCGCCCTAATAGAAATTCAACGCGTGCTACCTGAGCTCCATTACTAGGGGCGGATTTTCATGACCTAAAATATCACCAAAAATTATCAATAAAATGCTATTAAATTTTTTTAAATGCCCTAAAAGCAAACAAAAATTACCTAAAAAATATCAAAACCAGTTCAGATGAACAACTCAAGCTGCTGGATATGTTATTGATGAAACCAAGGCTTCCTTTCGTTCAAGTGAACTCAGCCAGCAAACTTTTGGTATGCGTAATTCTTTACTAGGAAATCTCTGTCTTTAGTTATTCCGAAATCGGCCGAACTGACAATGGCATTGAAAGGCGTCACAAGTCCCCCCAATTAGAAGAGGGGTTGGGGTTACACTCCGCCGCTCTGCTAGTGGAGGGGCACGGCCCCTCCCCTTCCCCTTCACGGGGCGGTGAGGTATAAAACCACAGGCCGGGAGCGGAGCGCCCTCGTTCCGGAAATCAACAGCGCATCTAGCTACAACTCCGCCGGACGCTCGCTACGTCAGAGCCGTGGCGTTATCAGCTACGAGCGATAAGAGTGGACTTCGGGCTGCCGCCGCCGCCGCCAGCTACCTCACGGTAGAACCTTATCGCCCAGACGGTGATACCGCCGGGCCTGACCCTGCGAGCCGCCTCGGCTATCGAGCACTGCGAGATAAAGACATTGCACGGCAAGAACGCCGTTATCCGAATTGTTTTGTTAGTATTCAAGTTTATTTCAAGTGTATTTGTTATGGTGCCAGTAAACTGCTTATGAACATTGAGTGTGCAATTTATCCCTGGATTCTGAAATACAACAACAAGAACCTTAGATTACATACAACGGCTGACATTACTATATCTCAGCGAAGAAACCGAATAGGCTATTGACTATTGCTGTGGAGAATCTTTGTTGCATCTAGTCAATATTATTTGTAGTAAGTACCATTAAAGTAATATTAAAATACATTAAATCAACGAAACATTTTTTTAAAATTTGCAAAAATTTTTAAAAAAAAAAATGTTTTTGAAAGGCATTGCTCTAAAGTTAAAAGAGAGAATGGAATGACATTTCATTAAAATCCTACCCCTATCCGTTACCTTTCGAAACCCACCCGTGTATTCCATTACATTATCCGACGTCCAATGTGTCATTACACTATGAATAGCAAATTACTTCCTGTAAAAAATGTATAGTCAGAATCGAGCACTTATAACTACTCCAGTACGTCACAAAAGCGTCGTATGGGTCAAACTCGCACCGACGCTTAAAAACGTAAATGCTCGGTTGTGTAATAATGTAAATGTAAATGTAAGATACCCTCAAAAAGCAAAATTTCCGTTCAAACTCCCAAAGCCTCGAGGTCATTCAGTTCGATCGGGGAATATCACTTTTGAAGAAAATTCACTGAACGGTTTAGGCGCTAGTGTTGACCACAGTCGGACAGACAGGCGTTTTGCCGTCATTCGATTTTTCGGTATCAAGAACCCACAAGCTCGGATTCTGGCTACACTACGTGTTAGGGGATTTTTTTCTATACTTAGCAACTGAATCTATCCACTTTTCCGTTACCAGAGTCTGGCAATAAGAACTTTCCGCGCATGGTTACATAACTTTCTCTTCTTACGAAGTGCCTTCGAAACGGCGAGAAAGTAATAACTTTCACTTCTAACTAAATGCCTTCGTAATGGCGAAGAAGTAAAAATACGGTGCTGGTACCATTTTTGGAGAACTCTCAGTATTTGCGAAAGTTGCAAAAACCGCTTCTCAAGTCTTACTATTCCACTTTTCCTTTCTCTGTTACAGAGCTGTACGTTACCCGCAGCGCTCACATTTTGTTAAAAGGAGGTTCATACATACTTGGGGTATGGTATACTTCGCCTTTTTGTGCGTTTCGGGTTTAACCGCATTTCACCAGCGCTCGGCTGACATCTGATTACCCTCCTCCCCACGCCAATCCATTGCTCCTCTTTGTTCGGACAAAGGATGAGATTTATCTGAACCATAGCGCGCCACCATCTTCCCTGTAGAGGACTTTGAATCAGGCTAACGTGCACATTCTTCCAGGAAATCAGGTAACCAATAACATTTGTTCTGAAGAAAATCAGTACCCGATGAATTTCGTTTGTGGGAGTATAATATCTGCGGAGACTGATGTATTTCTCATCGCATCGGTCTTGGCAGCATTCGCCGCCGAAGGAGATTATATTAAATATTTTTCACATAAGGACATGGTGGAACGCAATTATTAGCTTCTTTATAAAATGTTACATCATGTTACATGAAAAATCGAGAAATGTAGAACTTCGTAACAGATATAGCCAAACGTCGTCTAAAATGAGAAATTTTCCTAGGCAAGGCGCTTTTTATGGATGAATTCCTTAACTTGAGATTGTAATTTTTCAATTATGGTATATAATGAAGTTGTGGGAGGAAAATCGAGAAGCCCATATTGAACGTAATATATTATGCTCTATGTCAATGTTACCTATTAATGAGCGCAAATGATAAATTTAAATGATCTCTAGTTTCTTTTCCTCGTTTCCATAAACTATAACTTCATAAACTGGTATGGTCTCTGGTCTCGTTATGCAGCGATTGTCGAATTCCACGTTCCTGTGACAAAGACACTTTTAATAGTTTCACGTTTTAAGCGTATATTTCTCCTTTTCCGGTTGGTTGTGATGATTCGTCCACTTCCTGAGCTATTACGGAGTATAAATTAGATTCTACGTTAAAACATTTTGTGGAATATGTGATAAAATGTGAATTGCATCTCTGCTTAGCGAACCATAAAGAACCATAAATAAATTTGATACCATGGTGTACATCAAAATTATTTACATTAGGCAGCGGAAAAAATGTTATATGACCTACGAAAAATTAAAAGTTTATTTAATTATTGTTCTCAGGGTATGCGATGATTAGCTCAATCTGTGATTTCATCTCAAATAAAATATAAAATATTTTTACCTGGCAACTTGCTCTCAACATCGATACTTCGATACCAAAACGTTGTTTCTCTTTTATCTCATACTCTTCATATTCATATCTTTTGATGACGCGAATTAAATCTCTTACCTCCAACAACACTGGTCGACAGTGATTTTTTTAAATGGCTAACTAGCTATTTTTTATATACTTAGCTATATATAGTAAAGCCGAATATAACCACAAAAATTGCCCATCAGACTCAGTTTTCATGTAATCGTACATATTCTAAAACTAATACATTTCGTGTATAACCAATTGTCGTTTATGCTTAAACGCAAGTTGCTGGCAGGTTTATTACAAGACGGTGGTCGCCAACGTATTATATTGTTGATTCCACTCAAGACAAAATAGATGCCGGACCGGTCAAATCTATTGAGCAACTTCGGGCACTGCGAACGGAACTTCAGTGACGCACGTAAATGACGTGCGCCGACTCGACGCGTTGTGTACGTGGGTCACTACATGTTACGAGTAGTTGCGCCCCGCGTGTCGAGTCAGAAATGTGTTGATATTTCTGTAGTGCAAGACTCATCTATTCGTTGCGATCTAGTGTTAATTTTTGTACAAACAGATTCC
Organism: Teleogryllus oceanicus; assembly: GCA_964035755.1. Classification (NCBI taxonomy): domain Eukaryota; kingdom Metazoa; phylum Arthropoda; class Insecta; order Orthoptera; family Gryllidae; genus Teleogryllus; species Teleogryllus oceanicus. The sequence continues at coordinate 13,859,130 of CAXIVR010000003.1, forward strand.
TTGCAAAACCGCGGCAGTGAATAAACCAACCAAACAATTTCTGTTAGGTATGTGGTAAGGCAACTTTGAAGAGTCAAAGGTGGAATATTACTCCCTTAAAAGAAAGACTTATAAACTGTGTCGGGTGTCAAATCGATGAACAGGACGAATCATAGTCCCCTCATGCCATTTGCAATTCCCATGGCCTGGAGGAATCCAAAGGACCACCCCACAGGCTGTTATTTCTGCATTACCAAAGTTGCTGGAATCACAAGCAAGACCAATATCACAACTTCCTTTCAGCTCTCAGGACTGTTTCTCACAATGGTGACCTTCCAATTCCACCGGACTATTGGTGTTTGCATTCCGAAAATTCTGGCGATGAAGATGCGATGAAGTACCAGAAAGAACGACATTGAAGACCCAGATCTAGGTGGAATATCAACAGAATGTCATAGAAACAAGCAGTCAGAACAACAATATTTAGTTGGTGATTTAAACTTGTCGATGGATCAGGAAGAATTGTAGGTATCTCGTTTAATGGTTTGAAACCTCTTTCAGAAGGGAACTACAATTACTGTATTTTGCCGGCGGGAACAAAATGTTCAATCCTTTCTCAGAAGGCAATCTAATGTATTGTAGTGATATCGATGCTTTACTGAGTGTTTTGGGAGGCCATCATGATCCTAAAAAATGAAGGTTATTTCCAGATTCCTCTAAACTCAAGTTAAAGCCAAGCGCATTCATATCGGAAATGAGATACAAGCTATTCCTCTTGTCTATGCAGCCCATACGAAAGAGATGTATGGTATCATGAAACTTTTGTTATCGAAGATACCATCCAGCAGTATTTATGAAAAGTTGTCGCTCTTTGGTTAGGTCTCCATCAAGGATATTCTAAGTTTTGGGTTTTCTATGCGAGTGGGATAGCAGATATCGCAAAAATCATTTTGTGAAGAAGCACAGGTCTGCGTCATCTGATTCCTGGAAAAAATGTAACTTTCAACCCCTTATAATGCTGCACACGCAGATCTTTCTCCCTTGCACACCAAACTCTGATTCATGGAAAAATTGTGAAGGTGATGGATAAAAGTTGATGAAGAAAGTTGTTATGAAAGAACAAATTACCGAGGATTATTGAAGCGACAATAAAGAAGTATATTTTTAGGGTCACAAATGAAGGAGCTTACGAGATATCATGACTTTGAGGCAAATTTGAATAGTGTTGAAAAGATTGCAAAAATATCGCTTCAAGAAGTCGTAACGGAATTCCTTGGTAACAGAAAAGTTGAGACCTATGAAAAAATAGGGTCAAAACTCCTTCACTATTATAAATCTCTGGGATGTAACATGTTCCTTACTTTACATTTTCTGCATTCACACTTAGACTTCTTTCCAGAAAATCTCGGTGATGTGAGCGACAAACACGGTGAGTCATTCTACCAAGACGTTGAAACTTTTTGATACAAATTTGATGGGGAAATAGAATCAAAACATGCTTTCAGAGTATTGATGCGCCCTAAAAATTATACAGAAACGAAATACGTAAATAATAATTTAAAATTAAATTTTTATTGAGATTATTATTGTAAGTAAAGTAAAGAAAACCAATAACTTAACAACAGTGTGTATTTTTAATTGCTTATTACAAAAATCTTACCCGTTACAAATAAATGCTTCACAAATTTGAAATCAGAGCATCATTTTCCATAAGCAACAGCCATTATATTTCATTTAACAGACAAAATGTAACATTTTGTCGGCCAATGCAATTAGAATTCTTCTTAGAGGTTTGATAACGTGCTACATATCATGTACATTGTGATGTATTCCAGGTTTCAAGTGATTAATTACCTTTGGAATTGCTCCAACAAACCTTATTCCAGACGTGGGTCCTAAGTTACAGCTGAAAATATTATTTTCTGCCTACGTTGTGCGTGACGTACACATATCTATGCATCATATCAGTCCTTATATCCTCCACCTGTCCATCCTAACTCCATCTCTCATCCATATTCATCTCTTCAGACGTGGCAAGTACCACGTTCTTGTATCGGATGCTCTCAAATCGTACTTAAGCTCGCAATCGACTTTTTGGATCGTTACCAATTACTTTTTAACTCTATACTGTATCTATGTACTCTATATAGTCCGGGACAAGTAAAAATAATTGTGCTCTACATGACCCAGAAAACTCAATCTTACTTTTTCTCTATTTTTAAGCACATTTTGAGATTAGCTTCGCCTTGTGTTCCTCGTTAATCTGCATCATTGCTGCCTTCATCAGGGGAACTGCGAGCGAAATCGCGGAAAAGTGGTTTCGCTTGTGTAATCTGCTATGTTTTCGCGACGTAATGGAAGAGAAACATGAAGCGAGGTTGTAGCTTGTTTAGCTCCAGTGCTCAGCTTTAGGAATAACCGGGACCTCGTTTGAGCATTCCATGGTGACTTACACCCATCAATGGCTTTGGACTCTCTCTGTCGCTAAGACAATATTAGAAAAATTAATTTGTACTAAACACGTTAGTAAGTCAGTTTATTTTCTTAAAAATAAGCGCGCAATTGAATTTCATTTCTCATAAGTGCAATCTCCTTGATAGAGTGCGTTCCCTAATGATGAATATCATCGTTTATGATTGGCTGCTAGTCAATTTTCCTGCAATGCGTAAAATTTAATTTGAATTTGTGAGAAGTAAACATAAAAGTATTTGTTAATTTCCAATACAAATTTTAATAAAAACGAGATGTGACTTTTCAGATTACGTCAATGTTAATTACATTACAATGCTCTTATATAAGCGGGTATTGACTGAGTGAGTCAGCGATTGTCGAGTAATTCATTTTGTTGAACCTTTGATATTGGAGTTTTATGGCATAAATCTAATTGTAGTAAGGAACTCAAAAATGGTCGTTACTTAGTTTTTGGCAAATAAATTATCTTTTGGGCAAAATGTACATTCATACGAAAATAGGAGAAAAACAATAAGGACGTTTTTGGAGTTAACTGTCTACTGGGGTGGTTCCAACAATAGTTATGTTATTGAAATTTAAAAATTGAAGTTGAGAGTTGAAAATTTGCAATTAAAAAACAGTTTTTAATTGTGGAATACGGCTTTTCTTTTTATAACTGTATTTTAATTATTCGAGTTATTGCTGTTGTCATTAATCTATCAAACATTTGGAAAGTTACTTGTTATTGAACAAATAACATGTATTGATATAAGATTTAATAAGATTCTATACCATATTATTACCTAAGTCATAAAACCCGGCAAAACATTTTTAACCATTTATTCAATTTTAAAATGAGTATGTTAATTACTTAATATTGTAGACCTTTCTTCTATTTCAATGCCTCTTCAGAAGATTCTTTAACTAATGAAGTGAATACTGTTAATATAGCAACTTTTCAGATTTACTGAAAAACAATCTTTCCTGCTCTTGCAATTATTTTGATGTGACCATGCCTTTAATCTTACAATGCCTTCGGCTATATAGCTATTTTATTTAATTAAGTTCCCTTAAGAATATGTTGAAGCAGAAAATCTGGTATAATGTCACGCACTATCTACTCCCTAATCTCTATTTCTTTTTCTGAGAGAAGAAACAAATATTTGCTAAACTGAAGAAATTAATATACAACGTTTGAACGTCTTATAAATGTTTATCAAAAATTGTTAAATACATTTACAGATTGTAATCAATTTTACAACCTCGCTAATACTTTCGCAGTGTAGAGAAAGGATTGTAATGATGCGGAGACAAAAGGTGAATTTTCCACAAAAACATTCTTATTGGCGGGCCCTGGAAACCATGTGTTGCGGCTCCTTGATACCCAAAAGTCTGATGACTATAAAACCTCTGTCTGTGAACAACCATAGCAGCTAAACCGTAAGTAGGATTTTCACCAAAATTAATATTCTTTAATTGAACTTGATGTCGCGGCATCTTGAATTTGAAACCCATATTTTAATTTTGGGAGTATTTTACATGAATCCCCTGGGACTTTTGCAAAATTTTCAACGCCAATTCTTTTTATTAAATTTTGACCTTGGATAGCGGAAAGGACGCTTAAGAGAACGGTGCAGGTCTCATTTTTTGTTTAAATCGCAATTTTTTTCGGCGTCTTCCTACAACTACAGTTATGTCGATAATTTTTTCTTAATGAAATGTGTTCATCAAAAACAGATCTTCAAATAAGGTCTAGTTCATTTTTTAGAAAATGTGAGTATTTTGTTTAATTTTGTTTAACGTAGGTAATTTTAAACAATTATTTTTCTCAGAAATGGCTCCATTTTTTTCTTTTTTCCGACTAACAAAGGTCGTAAAGGAAGATTGGTTCTAGTCCCATTTTTGGCGCACTCTCCATGTTTTCGAAAAGTGGAAAAAATTGAAATGAATAGCGTTTTTAGCAAGAATTAAATATAAAATATGTGCGCATTTTTACTACCGCCCATTATCGCATTCACCCATTGTTGCCAGCACCCATTGATTGAGATGTGTTGATATGAACAGAAATTGCGTTATCATAATATTACCTAACATTTACTAAAGGAAAGGAAATTTTTAAAAAATCTCAAAAACTGTTGCAAATGTTTTCTTTACGTTTTTTCACGAACGGTGAAGAAAAGGTGCTGGTCCCATTTTCAACTCACTCTCTGTATTTTCGAAATTTGGAAAAAAAATTTAAAATCGAAATGGACAATTCGAATTTCCTGTGCTTAGTTTGACGCGCTGTCAGTTGGCAAGACGACAACAAGGCTGTTTCAAATTACATTCGAATGCTTTTCGTTCTTGCCGGTTGTAATTATCTAATGATAAAGATAAAATTCTTACGAAAAGAAAAATATGTAAGGAAGGTAATATATTTAACGTAGAACTAAGAAATACATTTTTTTAGTTTAAGCAGATCTGATCGCTTATTATGGTATTCGAAAATTAACAGCACTCTTCAACGTAATCAAGGTAAGTTTGTATAAAATATTTTTTCTGTATAATTTGCTGCTAATACAGTAACAGTTAAATTTATTCATATTTGTTTCGTTTATTAAAGTAAGATATGACTACTTTTCCTGGCTATCGAAACAAATGCCGATATGCACCACAGGTGCTTCGTTTGAATTGAGTGAATTTGTTCTTTTCAAGTTATAACGGAGTATTTAGTAGAAATTGCAACTTCTGACATACTAAAAACAATCATATCTCGCATTATTTCCAAAAATGCGAGAAAGGATATGCTGTTGTAGCTCCTCTAGTTTTAATATATACACAATACACAAAACGTTTGTAGAATCAATAAGACACCAACGACACAAAACCGCTTAAAAGTGCTATTAATGGAATAAATTACTTTCTGACCTGCGGCAAACATATTTAAGACAAAGATATAGAATTCCGCAGATTATGATATGAACAAAGATCAGGGGGATATACAAACCGCAAAACACGATATGATTGATGCAACACGTGTTACAATCATGCATTCGTAACTGAAACAATGTGCTCTAGGCCCATAAAATAACGTTCATTTTTTAATCCTACGTTATAGTGTGCTATTGCCTTCGATATTCAACTCTATATACACTGCATAACTTACCTGGTTAGAAATATTCGTGGTTACGAGGGAAATATGAAAACAGTTGAATGACCTACATGTTCTCTTATGGAGAGAATTACGAAAGGGAATTATGGGGGAGAAATATGAAAACCCAAACCGCGTCAAGTTAACATCTAGATAATTAGTAAATAAGTTAATCTGAAGCTATAAAATTAGGTAAAGAATATTATGTATGTACCCCGGGCGTTAACTGGTTCTAATAATCTTAGGCGATAAAAGGCCCTCGGAGCAAAGGCCTTCGGGCATTTTGTCGCCGCTCGATTATTACAAATGTATCCAATCAAAAACAAGAATTCTTAAAATGATTTTTATTCAAGTCCAGGTACAATTGCTGAAGTGCCGAATCACAAGAAGAATGTACCAAAAGCGAAGCCGTGTTGTAGTCCAGAAGAAGTCCCAAAATCAGCCAAGTCGTCGAATATCCACAAGTGTTCCACGTCAGTAGCACAGGTCGCCGTAGTTGCTCTCCACCTCTCTCACCAATTCACTCGCCAGAATGCAATCACTACCACTGCCAATCGCTATCTGCCCTGACGTCGGGTCGGAGCCCTCTTATAGCCCGCTAGGGCTATTGGCCCGCCGACTAGCTGAGGAAAATGGGGCGGTGGCGAGTCCCTACCCGCTTGCTCGGGCGTGACGGCTGCGCGCGGACAGGCCAGGCCAGCTCGCGCCGGTTGCCTTCTCTCGCCAGGGGCGGTAACGCCCCGCTGACGTCACTCGGCGGCAGCTCCTTTAAATGTGGGCGGCCGGTCTCGACAACAAACCTTGTAGCTCCCTTGTTGCATTAATAACTATTTAGTGTCCCACATGGGGTTTGATATATGTTTGGTTTGTCGAAATTAGCAAAATGAGACCTTTTTGATATTTGCACTTCTTTTATCGTAAGGTCTTCTGCGAATCTCACTGTATAGCACGGGTGGTCAGAAGCGCAGAGAATCGTGAACTTTATATTACATTAAATTGGTTTTTTAATAATTCGCCGAATTTAATTGCACCTGTGTTTTGCTGATAAATACTTAACAGTATTAAAATGGTTATCAGCGTACTGTATCGGCTCTAAATGATGTAACTCACAGTTTAGACCCTGGTCTTTCGAAATTCAGTTCAAGAATGATCCATTTTCATCTTAAAACAATGATTTACCAAGTGAGGAATGTTCTAATGGACCCAAGTAGTGAATAAGAAAACGTCTACACAGTATATTGGGATCCTAGCACATATTTTGAGATAAACTATCTGGGGTCAATGAGGTATCTACCACAATAGTATTAATTATAATTTTAATATGATTACATTTAACCAAACACGTGTTTCGGGAACACTCTTCCTATCGGTTCAATTTAAGTACATAAACAAATTAACATGTATCAACATCAATTTAAACTTTTTTTAAAGTTTCATCTTTCATCCAAAATCTCTGAAGTAACATAAAGGTTCGACATGAGATAATTTTATATCACTCATATACAATATAATCTGGTGTGCTGTCAAACAGTCAAAATTCACAACCTGAAATCCTTTCAGCAATGGAACTGAATAAAATGAATAATATGAAAGAGAAAGCATTTCATTTGATTCTCAACAAAGTGAGTCGGTAAAAAGAACTGCCATTCTTTAAAAGATAAAAAGTTTCCCTCTGCCTTGAAGACGTAACCGGGCGGCAGCCGGCCCTTAGTATTCCGGACTCCAGGTGCCAGATTCCTCATCCCACGCCTCCAGCAACAAAATCCTTCGCATTCCCAAAGCAACTCGTCGTCGTACGCTTTCTACAATTTCCCATTATCCGCCTTAAGCTCTAAGTCAAATATATTATCGCCTCCCATTATACGTAATCTGCAAGTAAAAAGGCAGAATTTTATTCATTTCCTTATGCAAAGTTGATAAGATCCCTTTTATGGCGGACTTTCTTATGCAGATGTACACGAGGCCCTTTAATTAAATTCCCTAACGAAGTATATTTTCTTTGAATTAAAGCGCGCCGGTCGGGGACGCCGCGAAATACCTTTAACGACGCTGCACCGCCGCCGGCAGCGCTGCCTGGTGTGGGGAGGCGGCGGCGTTTACGTCCCGGCGCTGGATTAGAGCAAGGCTACATAGGAAGCCGTTAGGAACGTAAAGCGTAATGAATGGTGCACTGCGTTCGATTCGCCTTATTAATATTTTAATTCGTCTAAATTTATACACAAAGTAGTTATAGAAAGTTTTGAATTCTTTTCTGAAAGTGATACGTTGACATTCTGTTCTTGCTAGAAATATAATACATTTCAGCGAAGAATCAGTTGAATCCGGTATATTAAATATTATTTGTGTAAAAGTGCTGTGATAGGAACAACGTTTGCAAATACGTTGAGAGAGAAGTGGATTTCCATCAAAGAATAAAGTTGAGGGATATAATACTGTTACGTACGACGATAGTTGGTCATACAAGTTCAACTTACACGTTTGTAGACTGTATAGTGTAAGTGAATTTTTATTCAATCTAGTGGTTCTTCTCATTTAGATTTTTAAATAAACAGCTCTTCCCCTTTCTTTCTGCCATAGTCATTTTACTTTCTCCCTACGGAGTAGAGAAAATTTAGGGAAAAAACCTCTATCACGTGGTGAAGCCAAAATCCATGTTGTGAGTCCTTGATACCGAAAAATCGAATGACGTCAAAACGTCTGTGTGGTACCTTTTCGTCTATGAATAACGCTAGTGGCTGAACTGTTCAGCCGATTTTTTCCAAAATTGATATTCCCCAGTCGATCTGGCGTATGCGGCGACACTTGAATTTGTAGCCGATATTTTGATTTTGGGGGGTACTTTACATGAAGCCTCTGGGACATTTTCAAAATTTTCAAAAAAATGCCTCCATCGTTTTTTATTAAATTTTGTTGTTGGATAGTATGAAGGACGTTTAAGAGAATGGTGCAGGTATCAGGTTCGTTGAAAACCCTGATTTTTCGAAAATTGCAAAAGTTCAAAAGTTTTTTCGGAGTCTTCTTACATCTAAAGTATTAAAGATAGAGATTTTTTCCGTTAATGAAATCAGTTTCTTAAAGATAAAAATTTGAAATAAGGTACAATATTTCGAAAATTTGGTACTTTTCGCGTAATTTTGGATGAAGATACGGGAGAGAAAGAGGTGCTTGTTTTAGCACCACTAGTTTTTGTAGAGAAATACTGATAAATAGGTCTTATTTAGCACCATCAGTTCGGAAATTTATAAACGACCTCTTTGTGCTACTTCCATTCTACCGGGAGCGGTAGGTCAGTGGATCAACTGATGTCACTGCAGCGCCTCTAACCGGGAGGTCCTAGGTTCGAGTCCTGACGGCGGCAGGATTTTCGACGATTTTCGACACTAGCTTTTCAGCTAGGTCGAATTTAGTCGCTGTCTGGAGGAGAATTCTAGCGGCCGGCTGCTCTGATCGGTAGTTTTCCGTGGTTTCTCCGATCAACATCAGGCGAATGCCGGAGTAGTACCCTACCGAACGGGCCACGGACCGCGCGCGATCTGTCCTTCCCATTCCTTGTCCTATCCTCTCCCCTTACACTCACACTTACACTAACATGCACTACACTACCACATATCACAGGAGACCCGTCGGGAGCTTAGAGCTTGTCCCGACTGGGGCGGTGCCCCGCTGGTGGGAGAGTTCTGGTTAGGGGGAAACCCCACTAGCCGACGGTAGGTCGGCGCCGGATCTCGCCATCCAGTGGGGGAAATCACCGCCATCTCCCGAGAAAAAACATGCACTACACTAACAGGAGTAATGACCAGAGCAGTTGACGCGCCCGGAAACGCGAAAAAATCAATCAATCAATGAATTCATTTAAGTGTTAATTAAGATATGTTGACGCTATAATCGTATTTAGTATCCTGCAAAAAAAATTTATAAAATGAAATTCTTATGCGTCTCAATTTTGATAAGATTTAAAAATAAAAACACAGCAAAAACATGAGGAATCAGTTTTTTAATGTTTTATTTTTTCTTGTACTCCATAATGAGAGGGTTTTAAATACTGGAGGAAAATGTCCATATTTTTACAGAAAACATGTTTTGTGAGTCCCTGACACTGGAAAAACTGATTTTTTCTTTCTTCTCCAAATCTTATATTACTTTCTCCAATACATACTACTGTCAAAAAAAGTTTTGGAGCCCCCAATGTAGAAAAACTGTAAACACCTCTCCATCCGCCCGTCCTTCTGCTTGTCTGATAAACAACACTAGCTACTAATCCGTTCTCGATTTCCTCGTACATGTCTCTGCAGCGCCTCTAACCGAGAGATCCTGGGATTCGAGTCCTCACAGTAGCAAACTTTTGACACTAGCAAGAGACGGTTCCTGACGAATGCCGCAGCAGTACCCTAACAAATAGGCCACGGAACTCGCCAACTTTCTTCCTCACCCTTTCCTCTACTCGAACTCACTTGAATATACTACTCTATCACACATCGGGATGCCAGTTGGGAGCTTACAGTCCGGCTGGGGCGGTGCTCTTCCGGGGAATATTCTTGGAGGGGAAATCCCTCGCAGACCACGTGTGCTTCGTCAGTAAACTGACAGGGTTAACATTAACGTTATCCCGAAGGATCTGGCACATTCTTTTCACACCTAATTCTAAATGCAGTATATGAACCTCTAGTTTCCATTACAACTGATCATTATGATATTTCTGAGAAACTTCATTCATCTGTTAATTGTGTTCAATTCTTGTAGTCCATTGTTTTATGAACGATTTGTAAGTTTAAAATATATAGTTTTGTATTTGTTTCGTTGAAAAGTGTTCATCTTAACTGTTAATAGTTTTGGGATTTCTGTGCTATCTGCTAGTATGTGTAAGACAGTCGACATTAAGAAAGAAAGATTTTTGTCAACTTCATACACCTCCGTGATATTGAGAGATGAGATTGATAAAAGCATGACATAAGATGATTTTTTTGTCTTGGGTTTAAGAAAATAAGACATGCAAGAGATTTACAGGGTTCATTTAAAAACAAAATTAAGAAAGAATGGTATTTCAAACCCTCTAACTTAGAGTTGCCGGAAGTATTTCTCTAGGGGAAATTGCGTCTCTTAAGATGATGCGATTTCTTCTTACAATTTTCCCTTGTACTTCGCATAAATATTCATCAAACTGAGCTAACAAAATCATAGAAGTATTTTTCCCATTCTTCCCTTATTACGCAATAATAGTACAAAAACACAAACTATAGACCTTCGCGTAATTATGGATTTTAAGAAACAACTTTCCTTCTCCAGAGGAACGGCCATACGGATGGACGGACAGACGAAGACTCTGACGAACAGATATACATACATACAGACGAACAAACGGAGGGCAGATATAGCCTTGGGGTCAATCGATTTTTCGGTATCAAAGACCAGCGGTAGATTCTGACAACACTATTTTCTATATGCTACATTAAATAGCATACACTTCCCACTTAAAGTCGTGGTATCTAAGTATATTCTAGGCATTGTCGGATCCCCTGGGTTCCCTAGACTTCCCCACGGGACCAAGAAGTTCATTTTCTGCATTTACTGCCAGCAATGCTAAATTGCTCCATCGTAATTTACAAATTGGTGTAAATCTAATAGAGCATCTGAGAGCAATTAACGAGATAGTCAGTAAATCTCCTCGAGACATGATCCCCAACGTCTTGAGGGCACTGACTGTTGATCTTGGCATAGCCCCAGAGGTTCCAACCACCACAGGCAGGATTCTGGCGTTAGGCACCCCATGAAGTTGGGCTGCCAGGGGAATGACTGGTTGGTACTTTATCACTTTTTCCTCCCCTGCTTTTAGAAGGTTAGACCCATCCTCGTGGTGGACAGTCACATCGACCACATGGACCCCCTCCCGGCTTTTTATTACCAGGTCAGGTTTGAGTCTAACCCCTTCGGCAACGGAGAAAGTCGCTTACGTGGACACCACAGTGTCTGATTTCCGGAGCATCTTCCCCTCTATAAAGTTCTTTATCTCGTCATGACGCTTTATCCTAGCTGGTTTCGTAAAAATGCATTGACCGAGGATGTGATTCATTGTTTCTACCGCTGTATTGCACTTCCTGCAGTATACATCCTCTCTGGACCTTCCTCTACTAAGAGCAGTTTTATTGGCAGCGATATTTGATCTCAACTGGAGAGCAGTGATAAAAAGACCAGGTTTCAGAAGATTATAGTCTTTCAAAAAGGCATTTCCAATCGGATCGTTTAAATGCGCCTTAACCGCTCTCCCTTGGGATCCCAGCTTCTCCCAGGCGGCTACCTCGTCATCGGCGCATTTCTTCTTATAAGATCTTAGATCTTGTTCGGTATAGGGCCAGTTGAGTCTCGATGCTTTGGCGGTTTTAAATGTCCGTTGGTAGAAACTCGGACAGGAGCTCAGACATCTGCAAATGGGATCTGCAGATTTTTCTAGTCGTAACCCTAGGTTCAGCGCTACCCTAGGAACGTGTTGGGCAAGCCGCAGCAATCCCAGTCCTCCATCTCTCTTGGCCAGGTAAAATAAGCCATCTGCAGTACTCACATGCAGGTGTAGGAACTGTTTGACTGCCACTCTGATTTGACAGTCAGCTTCCCTGAGCATCGACATAGTCGGTGAAACTAATTGAATCGATAAAACTAATTGGTAGAGGTAATGTGGCATTATGTAGGTGTGAAGTAATGCCAATTTCTGAGTAGGCTTTAAATGTGCCTTCTGTAGCCTCGTCACTGCTTCCATCAAATTCGATATCGATGCTTTACATGGGAAGCCGTTCCAGATAGAGTAGTTCACTCCCAAGTATGTTAGGGTATAGTTAGAGGAATTCTCTCCCCCAACCTTTCCAGATAAGGGTCTTCAATGAACCAGGATCGTTCAAAGGTTGTAATTTGGAATGATGAGCACTTCGCGACTGACAATGTCATTCCGAGGGCCCCAAGGTATTCCACCACAATATCAACCAATTCTTGAGCTCGTGGGGCATCTTTTGCTAAAAGCACCAGATCATCAGCAAATGCTAATACGGATACACTCTTTTCCAATAGCGGATATCCTGACATGTTATCCAATTTCTCAAGCAAGCACTCCATAATGAGGTTAAAAAGGAGTGGGGACAAGGGGTCCCCCTGTTTTACTCCTCTACGAATTGGCACCTCAATGCCTTTCGAGGGGTGCTGAATTACTGTGGAAACGTCGGAGTAAGAGTCCATTACCAAATTGGTAAAGGCGTCGGGGATCCCTTTCCTGGATAGAGCCCACCGAATCGCCGCGTGAGGAATAGTGTCAAATGCTTTAGATATATCTAGCACAGCTCCGACACCACCCTCTACTTTTTTCATGTTACTGACTGCTTCGTGAAGAATTTGAACGTTGTTACAGGAAGTGATTTACAACATATAGGAATAAGATTTATCCACTTTTCTTTACCAGGGCCTAGCAATACGAGTTTTTATCGATTATTTCACTTATGAGATGAATGAAAGGTAAAATCTACCTCGTCAGATCAGAAGAATTTTTATCAGCACAATTTTATCGTTTTATTTTTTATCGCCGCGACGTACACTGTTTCCTGAACAACCTGGGCCGAGAAAATTCCAAATGAACATAATCTAAAAAGGTGTCCTGTACAGTATTGTTGATGGAGAAACGAAGAAAGCAAGTGAAAATGGATCGTCTCTTTGTCAGTCCTAATCCTTCTTACATAAAAATTAACTTTTGATATCAGATCTGCCCTGTTGGTTGGAATAAAATTTCTAATAAACCAATATTTCAGGTCAAAAAGCTCGTTTGGCTACTACATGTAGAAAAATTCTAACCTTTCGTACGCTCGTCAATAGTTTCACATAACGTTCACGTCATACAACAAGCTACAATTCAAGAACAATATGCTGTTAAAATAACGAGTCATGCGAATGCCTCCTCTTTGAAACCCTCCCAGCAATTTAATGAAGACCACTATTCTTCAACTCTGAACAAAAACACGCAAAATAGGAACCAGCTCCAGAGTCAAAATTTGACAAGCTTAATAATTTCAACAGCTGCACACTTCAAGGGTGTTCATTTAATTAAATATCAAATTAATAGTGGTGTTACATTCATACGACTAAGTTTGTTTTGTTTGGAGTTACTGCTTATTCTAAAAATTGTTGCTAATTTAAGAAATAAATGTTTTGCATTGTGGACATGATATTCTGATTTCATTTTGTACTTATTTTTACACTTCACTTTGTTACGCTTATTCGTATAGATGGCCTTCATATCACGGCCGATGTGGCTTACTTTCTATTAAAACGTTTGTGTATTTAGTGTTATTAATTATTAAGATACTTTTTTAAAATTGTTTATTTATGGTCGCTTTATAACAGCTCAGGTCATCAACGACCTCATTGTGTTTACATCAGCACATTACATTTCAAGGTTACAAATAGTTGAATCATTACACCATAAACATTATATCAATATAGCATAACAAAAATTGCATCATTATTATATTACATTCAACAATTTACTTATTTCTAGTAGTTTCAAATTTTTTTTACAACCTTCTTCTGATTTGAATAGTGAATATACGCCGCCTTCTATGTTTAATGATTTCCTTATATTAACAAGTCCTTGGCAGTCAAGAATAAAATGAGGAGAAGACACGTTTTAGGACAGGGTTCAGGGTTGGATATATTAAGATACTGTTTAGACTAAGATTCACTATTAATTATGTATTTATTTTCATTCATGAAACAATGTTCTCAAATATCACTCGTGCTTTAGAATTTACAGATAAATTCCAAAGCACTCGTGATATTACATTTGAAAAATCACGGTTTTTCCCGCAGCATTACAATCCTTTTTCTCTACTGCCTAAGCAGTACGCACAGAGTAAAAATAATTCCAAACGAGATCTGATTCGATAAACTTCACTTTTCAACGCGTCAGCAACGTCAGAAGTCACTATATTTAATTAGGAATATAGTATTCAAGATATCTAAACGTATTGCGATCCTCGAATGGAAGGCGGCATTGAGATTACGGCAGGCTTTGCTGGTCGGCAGCGCGACCAAGGACATGGGCGCCGGGCCTCTCACTAGCCGTCTTTCGTTGGCGCTGGCGGCAAGGTCGACAAAACGAAGATTCCCTACTCATCCTTTGCTTTGTTGGTACGGTTGGACGACTCGGGAATCGGAAAACCACCAATTACTCCCTCTCAACTACTAGGACCGTAAGGCGGAAGTCTGATTGTCCACGGTTCTCACAATCAAAACAGTTCCTTATGTCAGGTATGTTTCTCAGAATGCATCCGAGTCGTGCGAAGTATTTCAGGCTCAATTGTAGGGTTGTTTTTAAACAATAGTGTAAAAGTCCCTTTCCGATTGTTTGTTTTGTAAAGAAATGTCTTCCTACAACCTCAATAGTGAAGATGGAGATTTGTCTTCCTGAATAAAATCTGTTCTTCAATGATGGATCTAAAAATAAGGTAATGACAATTTTTCGAAAATCTAAGTTGTTTTTGCGTAATGCATTAAATATGGGAAATTTTAAACAATTATTTTCTCAAAAAATCTCCAACAATATTGTCTTCACATTTTTGTCGAATAGAGCATTAGACCCTCAAAATCTGTCCAAGTCCTACTTTCGGTGAATTCTCGTTGTTTTCGAATAATGCAAACAAAAATTTAACATTGGAAAACTATATGTGTATATTTGTTTTTGTACTAGCTCATTAACGATAAGAATGGGCAGTGACAGAACAAAAATAGTATTCACAACATTGTACACAGGGTTGGGCAAGATGCTTTTAATTTATTATTTAAATACTTCGCCAAAATAGTTCGAAAATAAGTAATTAAATATATACTAAAAATACATTAGGTTTGAATAGCTAAATAAGTATTTAAAATACTGCAAATACTCAAAATACAGTAAATAATATAATTTTTTATTATTGTGTTTTATTACAACACTTTATTGCAATTATCAATTACAATAAATTACTAATTGATAGTCATACATTTCTGAACAATAACTTACAAGCCTTCCTTTTTCCTTTTAAAGCGACCGGTTTTTCAAACAAACCACCGGGAGCGGTGGCTCAATTACATCGGCTGATGTTACTGCAGTACCTCTGACCGGAAGGTTCTAGTTTCGAGTCCCGACGACGCACCCCGGTTGAATCGGGCCTAAAACCTGATCATAATCGCAAATGCAAGTGGATTTGCGTAAAAATGGGTATCAGTGGGTTTTTGAGGTTCAAACTGAGCATGAAGATCATGACACTGGAAAAAAGATCACTTCGATGCGTCACTGCAAGTCAGATGCACGAGAAAGGAAATGCTTAAGAAAACATGCCGTCATTCAAGGTCAAAAGAGCCGTCGAAAATGCAGCTGACACACATTTCCTTGTATCACGTGGCAAACAATTATTTACAAAAAATATTTGAGGTAACTGTTCTTACAAATACGATAATGTATAAGAAATGCCCGTAAAGTAAATATTCACATAAGAAATATTTCAAAAAATATTTTTGTTTAATTTAAAAAACAACAATAAAGAATACATTACAGTGGCATTTATGTCGTGTTATTAAGTCCATTTAGAACTATACGTACAATTTTTTTTAAAAAAATCTGGAGCCCTTTTCGAGAAAATTGCATTTTAACGTTTCTGAAAATGCGGGATTTCGAGCTATATACATTTACAATAGTAATATAATTAAATTATAAACAATATTATAAGTTATGAGTGTATATTTACTCAATTGCCACCCATCTGTCGGGAATCAATGCTAAAACAGACCTAATTTCGTCGGCACTTATTTATAAAAAAATATATGTTATTGAAAAATGGTTCACTGTAGTTTGAGATAACATCATTAAGTTCACTTTTACACCCGTAGAACTCTGAGTCTTGGTTTCTACGACAAATAAGAATCCTTAAAGTACACTAAAAGTTTTAAAGTGCTCAGTGGCACGGATTAATATTGTTTAATCATTCCAAAATTTATATCAGTAATTTTCTTATTTAAAGTCTGATAATTATCAGACGAAGAATTCGAAAAAATATACCAAGAAAATAATTCCCTGGCGTCGAGAAACTTCTAGGAATCTAGTGTTGAATCTTACTATGTAGCATTGCAGTAAAGTGGCTATAAAATAAAAAAACTGCAGGTATGTGCCGCTAAATGTGTGTTATTCTAATTAAGGGCATTCTATTTGAAAAATATAAAAAAATATTGAGGCAAGAATACGCAGGACAAAAAATATAATTCACAATATACATGACTATTGTAGCGTCGTGTCGCTAAAACAGCGTGGGCACGTGGCGCGGTGTGCACCGGATGCGTAGACAAAGACAGAAGCTATGACGCACGGGTTTTTTCTGACAGGCTGTGCGCATCGTTAGGGCGGAGGCAATGGAGGCGGCGGGCAGCGTCGCGGGGGCTATTTAAGGGCCGTGAGAACAATAGCTCTTTCTTCTTGTGATACTGCCAGCGGCAGTGTAGGTCGTCCGTGAGAGGTGCGAAAGTGCACGCGGCGCAAGAAGCCGGCAGTTAATGTCATGACTAGCGAGATATGAAGTGGGTCTCAGGGCAGGCGGTACTACGCACGGTGAAACATTAGGTAGTATGTTGCGGTGTGGTAGCCGTTGTAAATATCTCTCCTAGTAGTGGGGTCTATTTAGTTAGTTAATTGTATACAGTGCGTTGGCTATTTGTGACTACGGTCTAAATTTTGAATAAACCTGCTGTTATTACAACGCACTCTCGTCTGTTTACTGATTACACCCGTATGACGCCACACTATCATTGTTACGCTCCATAGGTTAGTATTCAGTCGTATTATACATAAAATAATTAGATTCTTTTTCTTAAAAATATACTTAACTTATAGACAAATAAGTCTTCAATTCGGAAACATGAAAAGAATCCACAGAAAAAATAATGTAAACCGTTCTTTTTAATTTAACAAAAGTAGTCGACAATAAGCAATCAATTCGCGTGTTTCGAGTAACGGTAACTTTACGAGACCGCGAGGACACAAAAATTATTGAAATATCGTTCTGGAGCTAAAACAGTGTGCTCCAATGTCTTCCAAACGAGATTTAATAAGTCAAAATTTCGAACGTGCACTTTGAATTTTGCCATTATGGCCAGGTTTTCGCTCGATTCAACCAGTGTGCGGCGGCAGGATTTTCGACAATAGCTTGTGAGCTAGGTCGAATTCAGTCACTGTCTGGAGGAGAATTTTAGCGGCGGGCTGCTCTGATCGGTAGTATTCCGTGGTTTCTCCGATCAACACCAGGCGAATACCGAAGCAGTACCCTAACAAACGGACCGTGCGCGATTTTTCCTTCCTCTTCCTTGTCCTATCCTCACCCCTTACACACACACCCTTACAGTAACATGCACTATATTACCACAGAATAAGTATTTTTATTTATTTATTTTATATTACGTCAAAAAAAGTTAAAAAAACTGCGTATGACGTGCTATGGGGAAAAGTGAATTGTGTGCACATTTTCAAAATTCTGTGATCCCTACACTAAGTCATATAATACTAAATTTTGAATTATGAAAGGGAGAAAAAAAACAAAAACTCCCATGTAATAAAATCTATTTTCAAGGATAAATAAGGAATAAATTTTGGCTCTTATTACTTCCTGCCGCGACAACATGGAAACGATAATTTGAATAATTGTATTTCCCACTGAATTCTAGAAGACGTGCACAGAAAATGAAGTTACATTTATAAGTATTTATAAGTATAAATAAGTATAATAGTATATATAGTATATAAGTATATATTGTGACATACCGATATGTCACATGAAAATAAACTAACATTTATTTGTAGACTATATGGTGGAACATGCATTACCAAATATCACGAGAGCTAGGGCTTAGCAACGACCGTGAATAAACAATGTAGTTTTTGTTGTTTGTAAATACATTAAGAGGTGTCTGGATGCCGAAAGTAGAAATTTTGGGATTGGGCGAAGAAGTTTAGACGATCGAAAGGTCAGCTACACCAAAATATAACGAACGTATGGATTGGCTGGGTGAGAGAAGGACGGTCAAATGTTATGAAAAAGAGGAAGGTAGTTTAATACGAAGTCTTCGAGGGTGAATCATGCAGGAAGATTTCATTCTGACCGGCATCGCGTTTCTGAACTGATCGTAAGTTCGTGAGAGGGAACGAGTATAATACAGATAGTCAGAATCGGGTTATCAGATCGTGAAATTTTAAGGACAGTAAATGATATTTGCAGATATTGCATGTGGAAGTAATATTGATGCATAAATTGGGACTCTGTCGGGGTGGTAATCGATAATAGATTTGGGACTATGTCATAGGACGTAATCGGGACTGATAATTTTGATAGTTTGAAACCAGCTGGATAGGGGCAGAAGAGGATTTCTTGGGACTTTGGACTACGGCAAGCTCGCAAGATATTTCGACTGAGAAGTCTACGAGGCACATCAACGAAGAATAGAAAAGTTAACCGCGGTATAAAATTGTAAATTCAAAGATATCTTGATCAAAGGCATAACATAAATTCACTAAATTGTTTGCTAAAATGGTAACAATAAACTTTGTTAAATTTTGTTCTTTAGAAAAGAAAGTGTCTTTAATTTTGTCAATCCAAACAGAAATGAACTAGGAATAGAATCATTCTATTTCAGATTCCCAGCTGCGCTGTATAGTCAACGGATCCTATAATCCATTATAAACGTAATAAGGATTATAATATACCTATCGTGACCCATTGACCCAGCAAGCCGGACGCTAAGATCTTTGGCAGATATTAATGTAGAGAAAATTTTGTATATCTCAATATAGTATATATAGTATATAAGTATATATAGTATAGTAAGTATATAAGTATTTATAAGTATAAGTAAGTATATATTTATATTTATAAGTATATTTATACCGCGCCGATACGATGTGCATGGTCGCCATATTGAACAGCTGTACGACTCGGCATTTGTTGTGTGGTGAACTCGGCATTTGGTGTGTGTCTGTGTGTGTATAACTAACAAAAACATACTTAACCCGAAGGGACATTTGCTTTTATAGGTATTTATTTATATACTTATATATTTGCTTACATTTGCCATATAGGCAAATATAACTGTTACTATTGGCTGTGTTTTCACATTTTGCAGATTTGCAAACTATTTTATGACCGACAAGAGAGATTGTTGACGTCGTTAGGTACTCATTCTTAAATAAAATTTAAATGCAAATATATTTCTGAAAAAAGTTAGTGCAATAAATATTTTTATCTCTTTAGCGTGTAGCTTACAATATGTACTTTGAAATAAAATAAACTCGGTTTTAATTTCATAAAATCTTCTTTGTATCACGTGGTCAGTTATCACCAGGCACGTAGAAAAACTTCATGTTAGTAAGTAATGGGGGTATTTTATTCGATGTGTTGCAAAATGAAATCGCCTCATGTTGGAAGTTTCCCGGAGTTGCCCATCTGCACATCCGTCCAGGATACACATCCGCCCTCCACGTTGCGAGCGGAAGCCCAAATTGAAGCGGCGGGGAATAAAACATGGAGGGGAAGCGCCTCATGTATTCATATTCTCATATAATTGTTCCCCAACATGCTTCACACGGGACCGATCGACGACTGATTAATGATGGGAACAGACCACTCCTATGGAGAGTAATTATATTGGGCCGTGTGTAGAAAACTGAAGGATATCCTCACAAGTAAAAGATAGAAATATAAGAATTCGATTTCCAGTAGTTTCTTAACGTACGTACTACATTGTGTACCTTGTATTTTAAACGATTTCCTCCAAGTAGAAACAAAACTGTATCAACAAGAAACTCTTGATTGTAGTTAAGAAGTGTGGATGCTCCGATCGGTAAGTGAAATAGCAGCGCATTATTGACAGCTCACAGACCGTCGTCAGTGCATTTAGCGTGGGCGCTATTCATTTATCCATTTAGAACACATGAAAGCATTGTTTGAGAACGTAAAACATTTGCGTACATAGAGAATATGGTCTAGCGATACGTCGAGATTGTTGTGTGAAGAAAATGGAGAACAGTAATAATGTGCTTGAATTGAATGTAATTAGTTGAATTGAAAGTAACATCGCGAGTGAGAAGGGAAGATTAATTCATTGCGGAAGAAATGTGCTGTGCATCGGTGATTTTAGAATAGTCCCAAAACACAAAAATGAAAAGACCGAAGGATGGAACCATTGGGATAGTAAAATCAAAATACGAAAGAAAGTTCGAGATTTGATTCGAAAAACCTTCTAAAAAACTTAAATAGCATTAAGTCAAAATTGAAGGAAAAACTGACCAGAATATGATAGAAAACAAGCACATTAAAATGTTAAATTGGGAGAGAAAACTAATGAAATCCGTGCAACATGAATCCAATCCTATAAAGGGAAAAATTGAAGGTGCCATGCAATTTGGTGTTGCATAGAAAGGCAACAGAAAGACGTTAAAATCCCAAGCCCTTCGTTTAGTGGGCAATCGCATAGTGGCTGTCAGACAGATTGTTGCCAAAACGGAAATTGACAATAGAATATGAAATTGATCGCAAAAGAACTGCAATGTTTGGTGTTGTTAGAGCAGTGCCGCACAAGTAAAGGGCAAGAAGAATATTACGAGAAAAGGATGATGCATCGTGAGGAACATTGTTATTAATGAAAATAAGTCTTATTACTAACTAAAAACATTATTACAGATTTTTTAGATTGGTATAAGACATGTAAAGGTTGCACATTTAATTAATTATTTAAATTGTTTATAGCATACTAATTTTTCTACGTACTTCTTTTTCTTAACGAAGAGCAAGTTCATCAGTGGCGTGGAGCTGCTGCGCCGCCTTCCACTACTTCAACTGTTTCGAAGTCAGAATTACCCAAGTGTTTGCAACGTTATGAATCACACACAGGTAAAAATTATGTTTGGAACATTTTCACGCCTCAAACGTACTGTAAGATAGGAAACCGACGATTCAATTGTCCAAAAGATGCTCGATTGTAACTCTCTATTCTTCAAAAGTTTATTGTAATTCAGCTCAGCACCATGAGTAGGAGTCGGTGTGGCTCTATTGCGTTCCATGTCACCAAGTAGCACAGCATTTGCTTTGATTCTTAATTTTCTATCATGTGAATTTGTCTATAATTATTTCATTGTCTCTAGTAGGAAACGTTTTATTGCGCATTTATGCTGTCAACCACTGCATTGATACTTCGAGAGACCGTAGCCATATTGCGACGATGGTCCACCTCACGTCTTGGGGAACCCTTCCGTGATCAGGTGAAAATTATCTGGTGATTCTTTTCCCCATCTCTTACCTGAGTCCGCCTTCTCTTACCTGAGTCAGGTGCCGAATAGCTCAAGAAGCAGAGAGAGCCTGAAATAGGGGGCGGTGGATGGACGTTGCTACTTTGCCAAATAAAAAAAATGTTCTAGAAAAAATGTAAAATTTAATAAAAAAAATCATAAACCCTGCACGTGAGCTCAGCGATATCATTTCCTTTCCCCTAATCCTTAATTCTAATACCATATAAACAAAAGAAAATCTTAAAAATTAAATTTACAGAAAAAATAGGTTAAAAGTTAATTTAAAAGAGCCAGTGCGATGCCAATACTTTCTATGATAATTGTTATAATTTTCTTTTTTATCGAGCAAGAGTTTTTTCATTAACAATGCCTGAAGGGCGCAACGGAAGCCATTGCCTGGCACTCCACTGACATCACCATTTTGTCGAGGGCGACCACGCCTCACAGCTGCAGGGAATCCACTTTCTCCGGCCTTTCTCGTCTCGGAGGGAGCGAGTCAGGCATCAGCCGGTCGGGCGTAGGGTAGGTCCTCCGGGTCACTTCTTCCAAAATCACAGACTAAAGAGGTATACATCTTTACTCTGTGCCAAAACATACCAAATATACCCAAAATAACCCCGCTAAGACTCTGACAAAACCCAACTCACAGAACCCGCATTAAAAATAAATTTCCTTTTCGTATCTTTCTAAATTCTCAGATCTGGATCCAAAGTAGAGATATTGTGCAAAAATACCTCTACCGCCCTAGTAGTAATGCAAGTTGTATTTTAAGATTATTTGAAAGATTATTGTAAGTTAATTGAAGTAGATAAGCAACTATAACAAATGTAGAGTGTAACACTGATCTTTGTATTGTTCTATCTAAAAGAAAATAAATAAATAAATTTTAAAAATTAATAAAAAAAGGTACTCCGGGCGTCATCTTCCACTCCCGCCAGGCGAGACGCAACAAGGTCACGACAGCTCAGCTCCAGTTGGCAGGTGCTCGAATCGCACGAGACTAATCGGATTTTAGTCTTCTCGATTACATTAGAATCGCGTCGCGTAATTAAAAAATGCGCGCCATACTGTCACACGAACTAGTGTGGGTGTATTTGCCATACGTCGAACTTAGTGCGATCAAGTAGAGAGAATTTTCATAAAACAAATTGCATCGGCATGCAGCAGAGTATTCGAGGAGTTAGAACTCTAATGAGATCAAATGTGGGCCGCGGGCACAAAGAAATCACAGCTGTGCGTGACGAATTTGCCCTGCGCTCGGGACTGGCATGGACTCGCACAAACGTATATTCTGTGACGTGGGCCTCAGAAGTAAATTAATTTCTTTACCAATTAAATATTCGGTATCGTCACAATATCATTTTCAAGTTCTTCTGAGATATCGTTTAGATAGCCGGAATCTGCGAGTCAGCTTAAACATATTTTCATTCTTTTAATGGATGACAGCGCAAGCCCTCAAGTTTCTTTACTTTCACCAATAAATCTGTCTGCAAGCCATTACACGCTGTTTTTCAAAGCGATGTAGCTCTTTACCATCACGAGTAAGTGCGGGTAAGCGGGGATTCTAGTTTGTACCCCCCCCCTACATGCACATCTTCCGTCATCGCGATAAAGCAGGAAAACTCGACCTTTTACTTTAAAACGAGTTTGCTACTAACCACGTTCATATTTCTTGAAGGATAACCGCAAATTTGAAATAAAAGTCATTTTAAGTAAAGGTAAGGAAGGATATCCTTCAGATTTGAAGTAAAAGTTATACATCATCTTTTACTTCTGACTGTAGTAGATAGTTCATGGTCGAAGGATATGCTTATACTCGAAAGTGTAAGGTTTTCCTAGCAATGTATTTCCTTGTAAAGCATTCCTTGAAGGAGGTTCACAGGTTGAAGGATATCCTTTATATTTTGCAAGAATGACCATATCCTTCTTTAAAAAAGGAAAGGGTAAAGGTTGCATAAACGTCTTTTTATTCTTCATCCCCTGATGCCTCTGAGTGTCGGGTCAGCCATTTGACTTGTGCCTTGCGCTTCACCTCTTCTAGTGTAGCTCCGCTCCTTTGGCATATATCCTGTATATAGGCTTCCCATATTCCTCTTGGCCTTCTGACCTGGCTTCGATCATTTGTTTCGGCTTTCTATGCCTCTGTCATTCTAATAACATGTCCGTATCACTTCAGAGCCTTGTTTTCCATTTCTTTGAGATGCAGGTAACTTTTAGTTCCTCTCTGATTGTATTATTCCTTATTCGATCTCTCCTTGTTTTCCCTACTATCCTGCATAGGAATTTCATTTCCACTGCTGTGACTACTTTCTGTTTTCGTATTATGTGGCATACTTTCAGTTATTATAACAGCATAGTAGTATATAAATGTTGGAATATATACGGACTGATAAATTTGGAGTTTTGTTATAGTGCTTACATTCTTTCTTAGTAAGTTCTTATTTATTTGATAATATACAGAGTTTGATTTCTTCACTCTATTATTCAGTTCTTCATCATTTTTGTCGTTTCCCGAAATTATTGTTCCAAGATACTCCTAACTTGATATTTGCTCAATGCTTTCCTCTTTCCACTTAATATTTATTTCTTCATTTTCTGTGCCTATACACATTACCTTGCTCTCATAGATGTTTATCTTTATATCCCTATCCTCCAGTGCATACTCTCACTTAATTACCATCTCTTGCAGCTCCCTTGGGTTTTTGGCGAGCAATAAAATATCATCCACATACACCAATGCTTGCATCCATACCGGTCTCATTTTCCAATTTCCATTTTTTATTACGCATTTTGGTTTGTTTAATCATCTGATCCATGAAGATTATAAATAGCATAGAGCTCAATAAATCTCCCTATTTAACTCTTTTGCCCATTCTAAATTTCCCACTGAGTTGTCCATCCAGCTTTACAGTACCATAAACATTTTTATAAATGCTTTTAATTACACATCATTTTCCTAGAAACATTTGCTTTCTTCAGTGCATCCCATAGTTCTTCCTGGGTACTGTATCAAATGCTGACTTGAAATCTATGAAAGCAGTGCATATTGTTTTCCACCTACTCAGCGTTTTTTCAATTAAGGTTCTTAGAGTGAAAATATGGTCTTGTGTTTCTCGGTATGGTCTAAAGGCCCTTTGCTCCTCTTCCAAATCTTCTTCTACCTCCGTCCTTAATGTTACTGCCACTATCCTGGAATACAATTTACTTATGCAGGATGACAAACAAATCGTCCTGTAATTTTCACAGTTGACAGTGCTCCCCTTTTTTTATGTAGAGGCACTATTATATTTTCTTCCTGTTCTCATAGTATTCTTTCTTCTCTCCATATCTGTTGACACAATGCTGTTCCTCACAACCAATGTCCTTACCGTTATCCCAATATACTTTATAATTTATGGTGATATTCCGTCTGGACCAGCTGCTTCCCAACGAATTCTTCTGATTGCCTCTTCTACATCTCTTTCCGTTATGGAATCCTCCTCCACTTCTGTTCCTCTCCCCTGGCGTCTCTCACTCACCAGGTTCGATTCGCCTTCCCCCTCTTTACCATTTCCCAGTGGCTCATGGAGTTCTTGACTTCACTCAACTCCCTCCAGTCACCAGTGGTTGTCCTGTATTACATTAAAGTGTTTCATAATACTTCCTCCGGTTTCTAGTACTTCTGTCTGTTCTGTTTTTAAGTTGTTTTTTTGGATCCCTTATGCTTGTGACCGTTTTATTATGTTTCTCTCTTAGTCCATTTACTACCTGCCAAAAGTCTTTCTTGTTTTTATGGTACTTTTCCTCCAATTCTGTTGCAAACATTTCCCATGTCTCCGCCTTTGCCTTTTCCAGTTCTAGTTTTGCTCTATTTCTACTTTCTACGTACTTTTCCCAATGTTCTTGCGTTCTTGAAACCATATATGCGGCATACGCTTTCTTTTTTGTCTTTACCCATTCCTTGACCACCTCTTTTTTTAAAACGTTTTACTCTTCCTCTCTCTTCTCGTCTTCCCTCCTCTCCCTGTTTCTTTTCAGTCTTTTTCAACTGCTTGTTCATATCTTTTCTTATTTTCCTCCATTCTCAATTTTTCACTTTAATTTTAAAATATTTTTTAAACCGTTCTCTAGGTGGACTTTTAATATGGTTTGTCATCACCACCAATTTATGTTCCGTACCTAATTCTGCTCTTCTGCACACCCTACTATCCATAACTGCTATCGAAATGACTCCGTATATGTAAAGTAATCAATCAGTTTTAACTATCATCTGGCTTCTTGTTTCAATGGTGTATTTGTGTATTTTTTGTGTGGAAACCACGTATTTGTTATCAGCAATTGATTATCTATACAACATTCTAACATCCGCTCCCCAGTATCATTCCTTGTTTTCTCCACTCCATATTACTCCATACTACCCATTCCTTTCCGCGCATCCAATCCTATTCGGGCATTCCAGTCTCGCATTATCACCACATGATCACTCGTCTCTTGTGTTTGTTCTATTACCTGCTGAAGTTCGGAATAGAATATTTCCTTTTCTATTATATCTTTATCTTCGGGTTGTGCATATATACTCACCAGTGTCACTCTTTCCTTTAATTGTATGTCCACTCTCATAATTCTTGCACTTACCTGTTTTCAATTAATCACACCATTATTAACTTCCGTGTTCACGATCATGCCTACTCCCTTAACTGCCCATATTTTAATATCCACTCCACCATATTTCATTCATTACATACCATTTATGCAACTCAACCTCTCCTGCTTCCTTCTTTTTAAATTCACTAATACCCAAAATTTTTAAATTGTGCTCTACAATTCTGCTCTACAATTCTGCTACCTTCTGCTCTACAATTTCCACTTCCTTTCCTGTTATTGATGCAATATTATTGTATAAACAAATGGCCCATAAATTGAAAGTAAATATGAAGTCAAATCGTTAATTTCTCGAATTCCAAGAATTTTGAAAAAAATCTATGTTAAAATATCCTAATTGGACCGATTTTGCCCTTCGAATATTTGAAATTCTTTTATTAAAAATTATTTTCCTGTCATTTTTACTTCTTACATAACATATTCTTAAATAGCTTTAATCATTACAACAATATTTTATAGGATTGTCATTTAACGGTGAAGTAACGTAAAATTCGAGCATCTACAGTTAATGCCAAGGTTCGTGTCTTTCTCGTGCAGTCCTTGTCGGTCTACTTCACCGTGGGAACCAGAAATGTCCGTGACTTGCTGCGGCTGGCGAGAACGAATGCTACACCGCCGAAAGGGTACGTTGACCGTTCCAGGTGATTGTGACTTTCTGGCGTTTGGTTACAATTTGACCCCCGTTCATTGCTGACTTGTTCAGTGGGCTTTTTTCGCGACTGAGGACGTCTTCCTTATTCCGATGAACGGTGGGAAAAGGTAATGATTTTCATGAATGAATTAAGGTGATTATTTTTCTGACATCATTATTTTAGTTACTTCAGCTACTAATTTGGAAATAATGCATGGAATTATGTGCTGTTGTAGCTCCACCAATTTTCTTTATTCTAGCTACATGAATACATTGGTTTAACGCAAACTTTCTTCAGTTGATGGAATGACCATAACAAATAGGGAGACCAGAGCCCAACGTTTGTGAAATGAATGCGGATCATTTTTGGATTACTCGCCGACCAGGACCGATAACAGGATTTCGCAAAAAGGAGCGAGAGTCAAATACTTGTTCTTTTAGAGAACAGAGTGTACCAGGGGTTTTCGGGATACTTTTGATTTGAGAATCACTTGAGGTTCGGATTCGATAAAAATTAATATTCGTCGCATCTCCGCTTTAAAGCCTAGACGCGACCGCACCGACGCTCTCGTGCCTCAAGCAACTTCCCGGGCGTCGGGCGTTTTTCTCGCTTCGACGCGCTCCCGCCTAATGGATGCGCTGATTCCCCCTATATATATGCAAAGCACGTGTAAATTTATAAACGGAAGTTTAATGGATTAATCCAGAGCGCCGCGGCGGCGTCGGTGAGGCAGCTGAGCCGGCGCAGCGCGGCGCGGCGCGGCGTGGCGCTGCGGCTTCGCTCTGGCGATAGCGTCCGCAGGCGAAGGCGCGCCAGTGCCGCCGGTAGCGGTTGCTGGGGCGGCGGAGGGAGGGGCTCGGAAGCGGAGGTGGGGAGGATGCGGGTACAGTGGCTCAAAGCAAAATCAAAGGTGCACTTTTACCGCGTGCGCGGAAATTCCAAGCAAGCGTCACAACTATATTATACAAATATGTTGTTTGTATAAATGAAAACTAGTGGAAAACCCTACGAAATGTACCGGGAGAGGTTGCTTAGGGTATCAACTGTTGTCACTGCAGTGCCTCTGATCGGGAGGTCGTAGGTGCGAGTCTCGACGATGGCAAGATTTTCGACACTAGCTTGTCAGCTACGTCGAATTCTGTCCCTGTTTGGAGGAGAATTCTAACAGCCGGCTGCTCTGATCGGTATTTTCCGTGGTCTGCGATCAACACCACGAGAATGGTGGAGCTGCACCCTTCCAAACGGGCCACGGGCCGTACGCGATCTTTCCTTAATCTTCCTTGTCCTATCCTCACTCCTTAATTACAAACACTTACACTACCATAAATTACAATACCACATACTTGTATGCCGGGAGACCGGTCAGGAGTTTAGAGCTTATCCCGTCTTGGGCGCTGTCTCACTGGCGGGAAATACTGGTTGGGGAAAACACTGCTAGCTGACGGTAGGTCGGTGCCGGATCACACATTCACGGGGGCGGAAGACTATCGCCACCTTCCGAGGAAAAAGCACGCACTTCACTTACGGAACTAATGACCGCTGACTAGTTAACGCGCCAGGAATCACTAACAACCAAACAACAATCCGCCCAAATTTAACGGTAACTAAGAAGAAATCCACAAAAATTATTGTTTTCTAAACTCAAGAATTATAAATGGGTTCCTTGTTTTCCAATCTATATTGCTTTTGCCCCAAACATAATTAACGCGTATTTCAGAATAAATGAAAATGCGTCTGGTTTCCATGAATTTGTCTACATTAAATCAACCAATGTGTTCTGTGCACCTTAACGACTCGTGGAAGAAGTGGCTCAGTGTATCAACTGATGTCACTGTAGTGCCTCTGACCGGGAGGCCCTAGGTTCGAGTCCCGACGACGGCAGGATTTTCGACACTAGCTTTTCAGCTAGGAGAATGCCGGAGCAGTACCCTACAAAACCGGCCACGCACCGCGCGCGATCTATCCTTCCTCTTCCTTGTCCTATCCTCTCTCCCTTACACACACACTTACACTAACATGCACTACACTACCACATATTCCGGGAGACCGGTCGGGAGCTTAAAGCTTGTCCCGGCTGGGGCGGTGCCCCGCTGGTGGGAGAGTCCTGGTTAGGGGAAACCTCACTAGTCGACGGTAGGTCGGCGCCGGATCTCGCCATCCAGCGGGGGAAGACCACCGCCATCTCCAGATAAAAACATTCACTACACTAACGGGACTAATGACCAAAGTAGTTGACGCGCCCGGAAACACGAAAGAACCAAACCAACCGGAGCAGTACTCTAAAAAACGGGCCACAGACCGCGTGCTATCCCTTACACACACATGCTGGGAGTCCGATCAGGGGCTTAGATCTTGTCCCGGCTGGAGGCGGTGCCCCGCTGGTGGGAGATACCTGGTTGTGGAAAACTCGCTAGTCGACGGTAGGTCGGCGCCGGATCTCGCCATCCAGGGGGGGAGATCACCGCCACTTCCTGATAAAAAACATGCACTACACTTTCTAGACTAATAACCTCAGTAGTTGACGCGCCCGGAATCACTAACAATCAATCAATCAGTCATTAACGGTTCATGAAGCAATGCCTCAAAAACATTATCCTCAGTAAAATACTCTACGGGAAAATGAACCAATACTCAAATTGTTTGGCGAGATAGTTCATACATATTGTGGTCGAAAATTCTGTTTCAAAATTGATGGTTTCAGATGGATTCACATACCCGCTATTTAAAAAAGTAAATGTCTCATCCTGAATAAGATATCCATTTTTTGTTGTGATGTGCAAGTTTACACAATAGTGGCGTATGTAAAGATAACTAATACCTCACACCTATAGACTTACGTGTCGGTGCCAAGTGATGAAACTTCGACCGATTGCAACTCACTGAACAAAGTAATGAATATATGTCGTTCATTCTATGAATTTTACGATTTTATTAAAATTTAGTGAACAACTACAAAAATGAGAAAAATTGCAAGCTATAACACAATTAGGCCCATAAATCTTCATTTAAAAAATCACGTAATTTGGTTTAGTAGAAATTTCAAACTGCTTTCTCAAAGAAATCCCTGAGTATTTAAAATATAAATACAAAACAAGAGGTCTTAGAAGAGGTAGAAGAAACGAAGTGGAAGGAATGAACGGGTACTGGAAAGAAAATAAGAGAAAACATGTAAGGGGAAAGAATTAATATTGATAGAGCTTACCTTAACAAGAAAAGGAACAAAACATTAATGAAATGGATTTCATTAAATTTGTTTTTAGTTAATTTTCATTCCGAGTTTATTTATAGGGGTAGATGCTCAATGTTACTTGTCGCAATACAAAATGAAGTACACAAAAAATTGTTTATGTGTTTTGATTTCATGTAGTATTTTTTTTTGTCTAATTTACGTTATTTCAGGGTATTTGTTCTTTTATGAATGTTGGCTTTATTTCTTTCCATTAGCTGCAAATACTTGCCTTTCAGAAGTTTGCTATTTAGTCATAATTCATAGCTATGGTTCCATTGCGTAAAGTATTAAATAACTCACTGTCCTTCTTCCAAACGTTTCGCATTTTATTGTAACAAGTTTTACCCATTGATGTTACTGGAATTTTTTTTTTCGGGTTTACATTTCAAAGTAGTATGAGGTCGCAACTGGACACATTTTGGAGCAATGTGAGGCCGCCGTTTGTTGACCCATTTTGGACTAAACTATGCCGCTTTGGAAGCTGAGCCTGCAGTTCGACCCGTTTGGAAGCAGGGAACGCTAGTGGTGGCGCTGGCATCAGCGACGGCAGGGAAAGAGGTGGCGTTGGCGAGGGCGAGAGTAGATGGCTGTGGCGGACACGGAGCCTCTCCTGCACAATCTAAATGCCGATTGAATTAAAGCCGTTCCGAGGGCGTAATGAAGAAACTTTCTGAAAACAATTAGGTCTTAAAATCTTTCACGACATTTTTACACCCCGTGGCGCTCTAAGAACGACGCGGGGTTTGCGGATGGTGGGAGGTCCCGGAAATCCATAAATTAACGGTTTCTGCTGCTCACTGCTCCTTCATCTTGCTTTCCCTTCTTAAGATATTGAACCACAAGCAAAAAAAAATCTAGAGAAACTTCTAATAATTTCAATGTTTGGGAGAATTGAAATATCAACTCATAACCGGGATTTAGGTTTGATTTACACACATTTCAGGCTCCTGTTTTAATAATAATCGAATCGGGCACAGGTACACCAAATGGGTAGATATCCTGAATGATGAATTTTGTCCAAGATGTATCAAAACAAGATGACTCAGAGCTTCATCTTGTAAACGCTTAATGCTGCACATTCTTGGGGTACAATTTGCATATCCCATCATACTTGTATTTTTTTGTAGGAGACATGCGTATAAACTAAACATGGGTTCGTAGAACGAATGACCAATCTCTCCTTTTCTAAGGGAAAGCAGCATTGACCTTAATGAAGGACACGTTAGACAAACAGAAATCCTCAATGATGAATTGTGTCCAAGGTGAGGTATCAAAACAGATGACGCACTCAGTTGCATTCGTTATAAAGTAGTTTTATCCATATTTTGGTTCAACTACTCCAATTTTTTTCTTTAAATTTCCTCCGCATATGTTATAAGGGGCGATAAAAATATGATGCTAGTCTCATTTTCGGGTATTGGTCGATTTTTCGAAAATTGCAAAAAGTTAACATTTCAAAACTACATAGACAAGTCTGTTGTAAGAAATCAACTCTTTAAAAGAGATCATGTACACATTTTTTTAAAAACGAGTAGATTTGCGTAATTTGCGCTTGAAATTTACGCAATTTATAAAAATAATATTTTTTCAAAAACCGCTCCAAATAAAAAAAACACTCGTAGAAGAAGGGCTGCTTAAAAGAACAGCGCACTTCTCGTTTTCATTGAACTTTCCGTATTTCCGAAAATTGCAAATACTAACATTTGACAACTACAAAATTAAAGGTGGATTTTTGTCTTAACAAAATCAGTTCAGTAAAAAGGTCATGGACATTCGTTTAAAAAAAACTAGTAGTTTTCGCGAAATATCTGCTTGAAATTAATGAATTATCATAGGTGTTCCACCGAGTAAAAGCCACGAGAAAAATCCTTGGAGAACAGGAATGTATCCAAAGTTAATTTAATTTTAATTATATTTACTGTTGAAAATAGCAATACTAATTCTATTTTTACTCTATTCTATCATTTGTATTCTCAATGTATTGATGTCTTTCTATCAAGCAATTCGCAAAGTTTAATTGAAATTTGCGCAACAATTCCGCAATGGATATTTGAGAATTTCATTGTTTACCGGCGAAATGATGGCGGCGATAAGATAAAGCTGTTTTATTTACAGTCGAGCTTGTGGTTACAAATTAGCCTTTTAGAAATTATTCGAAACCTATTTGATAATACATATTTTTTGTCCGTATTGCGAGATATACAACATACACATTGTTACTGAACGAAAGATCATTTATCTATGCGTATTTCACCATTTCACGAGCAAAACATTTTTAAAAATCAACGGGAAAAACAATACAAAGAACGTTATTATCTATTTCTTTTATTTTTAAAAAGGTTTTTTTGGATAAAAGTTTTCAGAGTTGAAAATTAAACAAAGATTTTCAAAACTTAACGATTTATTTTATATTTTTACGTAATAAACTCGTTGCTGTTTCTCGGCTACAGAACGTTAAAGGGTTCATTTTACTATATTAAATGTTTATCATATTAGATGAGTTTGGCAACATACACTAGTTTATAAACATTTTTAGAATAAAAACACCGAATCACTAATATAAACTTCAATGTTTTATTTTCCTATGCTTGGTTTGAGGCGGTGTCAATGTACAATGAGGTGGTAATAAATTAACTTAATTTTACAAATCGTAGAACAGTAGTAATTTAATTAGTTTATTAGTATTAGAGTTGTTCTTTATCAACTGTGTATGATGGACTATGACTAACCTATAAACAAGTTGAAATCTGAATACAGATAGAAATAAATTTTTTGCCAAGAATGATAAAATGTTCCCCAAGCATATATTGACCATCCGTTTGCCGAGGTCTCGGAAAACGGAGCACATCAATATTCAAGAATAAGATGGCTGTTTGAACGGCGCCAACGCGCATCTTTATCAAGTGTATGATGGACTATGTAGAGTATGCGACACCGAGAGTCGGGAGAAAGAAAGCTTTCTTTTCTGAAGTAACAGCTGGAGAGTGAGGACCTACCGATCACGAGAAGGCGGCCCTTCGTACTACTACGGACTTCAGGACTGCATCTACGATAAAAACTCTTCAAGACATTCGAGGAGGTAATTATCATATTACAAGGCATTAAAACAATTCATCAGGAAAAGGATGAAAGTATAAGTGATGCATTTAAAATCTTTGTAAGAGAGAGGAGTGTGAATAGCATGAAACTAACGAGGCCATTCATTTCTTTTCTTTGCAGTTTTTCTTATTTTATATTTATTCTTCGTATACGATAGACTCAGTTGTCGTATTGTAGATTCTTTTAAATATGGAATTAAAAGCTAGTTACATTCTATAAAAGAATACGAAAAGAGTATCAACGGAAAACGAGACGGAGGCCACATCGTGAGTTGAACAACGGTTCTGCAGAGGGGCGGCTTTGCTCCGACCGAGCTGCAAGGACAAGGACACGAGCGACTGGAAGAGTCGACGCCGTAGATTCGCTACGCGTGAAAAGACACAGTAAGGTCGTGCCAACTTGAACAATTTGTAGATATTAGAAGGAATAATTTGTTTCGGAAAGAAAGTATTAGTACAGGTTCTTTATACCGATATTCTGGAAAAATAGAATCAATCTTTTCTTTCAAGAAAAACTTAGCTAATTGTAAAGTTGCAACTAGGGAATTTAGACTGGAATGATTAGTCAAAGTTTTAAGTATTCTTTGAAATTGATTTAAATGAGAGAAAGGAAAGTGTAGTTAATTATAGAGAGTGTAAGTTGTTTTCTTTTTTTCAGCAAGACAAAATTCTTGTATATGTAAAGTGTTTTATGTTCATTAACTGTAACAGCAATTTAATTAGAATATACTTAAGTAAGTGGAAAGTGATTTGACTTGAGTTTCTGTGTAAATGCATTCAATCCACAACGGCCCACATGACCCTGATCCCCGCTATTCTAATTGTATTTTTTTAATTTGCGCCCACCTTGAAAACCCATTCTGAGCTAGCCGGCGGAGGGGTGGGTCGCAATATGTCAAACGAATTGCACATAGTTTTGACGTTGCGCTGCTCGTTTCTGTGTAAATTGCTGCGAATACTGTAACAGTCAAATTTATTCCTGTGTGTTTTATTTGTACAAGTAAGAAATTATTGCTGTTCCTGATTATCGAATTCAGTGCAGATCTGCATCACAGGCGGTTTGTTTGAATTGGAGGCTTTCAAAAAATAGCTGAGGTGTTAGAAGCTCAGAAATTGCAATATTTTAATATTAAGTAACTGTTTCCAATAATATGAGAAACTATGATGTTGTTGACACACTAGTTTTTATTGAAACTATTGGCCCCTAAGAAATATCATGTCGTCCCCCAGAGACCCGATATCGAACACTTTAGGCACGGCTAATTTAGCGTATTGCCTGAACCGATGGGAGATGCCACAATAGCCTACTTCTGCGACTCCTTCACACAGTGGGCCCGATGAGGTGGAATTAAGATTATATGATAAGCGATGTTTTGAAACTGAACGTAAAGATGGAGTAGATGGTAGTATGAGAGCCAGGGAAATTTCCTCAGAAAACACACCAACTAGTTCCGTCTACTACATTCCACAAGGATCGAGCTAGATGTGAGTTTTGTACCCAGGAATGAAAGTGAAACCTCTGACTCTTATGGTATTGTATTCACTTCCTCTTTGGACAGCAGATAAGATTTAGAAGTTGTAGTTACTGGAACTCTGCCTCTTTTGGAAAATATATTAATTAAGTTTATTCAATATTTCAAACAATAGAAACACCTAGGTTATATAATAAATATTAATTTTTATGTTATCACTAAAGTTCGAATCTGCCTTACTCCCGAATTAGCGGATTAATGTCTGCATTTTCATAATGGAGGAATAAACTCCGATGAATAAACAATTTCGAACCATACGTCCTACTATTGAGGATGAAGTTGAAATTAGGTAACACGAGATGTCAGGGTTGGTGAAATTTAATAATAATAATAATAATAATAATAATAATTTTATTATTATTATTATTATTATTATTATTATTATAGCCGAGATCGTTAAGCCAGCAGAGCAGCAGTTTTTAAATTTTATTTAATCAAATCAGTGGGATTACTACTTTACAAGTGAGCATTTCTTTTATTTATGTATAATAGATAGTGGCTCCAAGTTAGGAGTAACTGTAAATTTGCACACTATCATAACCTCATAAAATCGCGGATTCCAGTCCCGCCTCGGGCATGGTTGTATTGTGTGTGTCTTTGTATGTCTGTGTGTTTGTGTACGTCTATCATCATAACTTTACCCCACCCCCCAGGGCTAACAACCCTGGAGTGTAAAAATGGAATCTGCATTAAATTGCAGGATTCCCCCATATAGAAAGAGAGCTGATGATCCGGTCATCTACATTCATAGAACTTTATCCACTCTTCTGCTTGAAGTGCGAATTATCCGGACACTCCTAACATTAACCATAGATAGGAATTAAATCGTGAATATAAGAAAATTTCTTTGCGGCATCTAAAACTGGTTTTAGTTATAGTTAGACTTATCTTAATGATAGCTGAACTTACTATCGGCTACTAAACTGGTATGATCTTTTTGGTATGAATAAATAGTGAAATTTGTTTCTATTTCGCCTCGGGATCTTTTCTTCTTTTCTTTTCTTCAACAACTTCCAGATCCTTGTGCGTGAAGAAGGAAATTTCGTTATTGCTCACGAAATGGCTTTCAGTTTTATGTCCGGATATTAAAATCCAGTAATTCTCTGCAGTTGTTCCTTCTTTTTCTCGCCCATCTCTTGAAGGGTCGTTTAGAGTATACGTTCTAAAGTTGTCCAGAAGGTTGAAATTATAAACGTTCACTGTTAGATGGCTTTTGCATTTTCTTTACATTTTCCCACGAGAGAATTTTTCTGAATACAAAATCATGTACTTTTATTTTTATTATTTGTAGATTTTTTAAAGTTAGCCCGTGTTTATGGGTATACAATAAACTGCAGATGTCGACGAATAATGAACTGTGAGCAATAGGGAGGATGACGTGACATATGAAACACTCCGTAGCTGAACGCTTGCGATTACTTCGCACAAGAGAAAGAACTGTGGAAAAGTTTCAACATAAATGTACAACATGTTCTCTACGGAAAATTTAGCCGCCCCCAAAAATGATTCACGTCTTTCAATATTTATTCTCTAAGACTAATGAAATAAGGGCGGTTTGCAAATTCTGGAGAAATACAATAACTATTTATTACGAACAAAGAGTTAAAATGATTCTTAAAATGTAAATACTTTTTATCTTTCAAAATCTGTTCACGTATGACTATTGCAAGAAATTGTACAATTCACTGTATTTTCAAAAGGTAATGCATCACAAGTAATTAAAATCCTGAATTTTGTTTGTAAAAGTTGTAAACATTTCTATACTTTATATATAATCTCTGATCTTTTCATTTAAAAAACACAAACCTTACAAGCAAAAACTCGCTTTCTTCAACTAGCTAACTATAACCTCATACTACTACGCTTGCCAGCGCTCAAAATATTCTCATTGCAATTTCATCGATTGACCTATTAATCAAATGACCGCATACAAGCGTTTACTCGATTAAGTTTAAGATATCACTAGCATTTAGTGTTTATAAATAAAAACGGTTTAACGATAGCAAGCGATAACACATCTGGGGCCTAGTATAATTAATTTAATCCAAAACCTTTAACGTTTTAAATATATATATATATATATATATATATATATATATATATTGGGATTATATATTGAATTATATTTACCTAATCGTAATTTCATTTCATATTTTAAAACGATTATTTCAGATTAGAGAAAGGGATGTGAGATGAGAATGTAGTGTTCAAAGGAATACAATTGCTTGTCTGATATCTGAAATTATCTAATGAAGGGATAGAAGTTTCCATTGTAAAGTAAAATATCACAGAAGAAAACCCTTTCACTTAAATTTGTATAAACAAAGCGTTCTAGTTTGGGTTTACTTTTTCTCATAAGTTTACTTTCAATCGTAATAATATCATCTTTGTCTTCTCACAAGGCAAAAGTCTCATAGAAATGACGTGTGACTACCGATTGAAACATGATCGAAATCAAGTCATCAATAAAATCCTCTCACAAATAGATTGATTCTTAACCTGTTCAGTTTAATGTCATCATAAAGTCAACCAGAGGTGCTACAACAGTTCATACTTTCTCGCATTATTGAAAACGGTTACATAGTTTCACCATTTCTGCCCTACTAACAACTCTGCTATAATGAGAAGTCCCAGTCAACCAATTCAAACATGCGCCTGCGGTGCCTATTTGCATTTCCTTCGACAGTCAAGTACAGTAGTCAATTCTTCCTTTTGTAAGTGAAACAAACATGAATAAATAAAACAGTTAAGGAAAAGAATTGTGCTCTTATGTAGTTGAAGGAAGACGCCGAAAAAGTTGCGAATTATTGCTATTTTCAAAAACTGCAAAGTGCAACGGAAATGCGATCTATATGCGTCTTTTGCTCTATCAGAGAGAAAAATTAAAGAAAAAAAATGAAGCCGTTTTTGAGAAAATTTTAAGAATGTTGGTTAAGCTTCATGAAAGCACTCCAAAAAATGAAGATATTTATTTCAAATTCATATGGCTGTGACACCCGTCAGATTGGTTGGGTAATAACAGTGTCGGTGAAAATCTTGCTTGCACTTCAGCCGCTAGAATTGTTCACCGACAGAAGAATCGACAGATGAACAGACGTTTTGCCGTCAATCGATTTTTCGGTATCCAGGGCTCACCAAAAATGAATTCTGACTGCACAATTTTCTATATGCTACATTAAATAGCATACACTTCCCACTTAAAGTTGTGGTAACTAAGTATATTCTAGGCATTGTCGGATCCCCTGGGTTCCCTAGACTTCCCCACGGGACCAAGAAGTTCATTTTCTGCATTTACTGCCAGCAATGCTAAATTGCTCCATCGTAATTTACAAATTGTGTGTAAATCTTAATAGAGAATCTGAGAGCAATTAAAGAGATAGTCAGTAAATCTTCCCGAGACATGATCCCCAACGTCTTGAGGGCACTGACTGTTGATCGTGGCATAGCCCTAGAGGTTCCAACCACCACAGGCAGGATTCTGG
Organism: Teleogryllus oceanicus; assembly: GCA_964035755.1. NCBI lineage: Eukaryota > Metazoa > Arthropoda > Insecta > Orthoptera > Gryllidae > Teleogryllus > Teleogryllus oceanicus. The sequence continues at coordinate 13,897,634 of CAXIVR010000003.1, forward strand.
CGTTAGGCACTCCATGAAGTTGGGCTGCCAGGGGAATGATTGTTTGGTACTTTACCACTTTTTCCTCACCTGCGTTTAGAAGGTTAGACCCATCCTCGTGGAATACAGTCACATCGACCACATGGACCCCCTCCCGGCTTTTTATTAGCAGGTCAGGTTTGAGTCTAACCCCTTCGGCAACGGAGAAAGTGGCTTCCGTGGACACCACAGTGTCTGATTTCCGGAGCATCTTCCCCTATATAAAGTTCTTTATCTCGTCATGACGCTTTATTCTAGCTAGTTCTGGATGAGCATGGCGCAAATGTTGTAAGAGCCCTGATTTAGTTGAAAAGTTGGCGAAGCATAACTCACATATAAAATCTCCTTTAGATGTTTTCGGACCCGGACATTTAGGAAAATGACTCAAAGCTGAGAGCTTACTTTGTGATTCTTGCTGCATTTGGAGCATGAAAAGATTAGAGGGACATCACTATGGATAGTATCGTGATGCCGAACCATGTTATTCAGATCAGTGGCCATATAGCCTCCACCCCCTTTCTGGGCACAATATGCGCAGCGACTCGCCTCGAAGGGAATCCTAATCGTGAACCGTTCCAAGCTAGGGTCGTCATAAATGGTGGCCTGTTGTTACGGGGCGCGCCACCATGCGCTCCCGCGTTCGAGGCTTCGTCCAAAGTGTCCGCTGCCGTCGCTCCGAGGAGCACGACGGGGTCGTGGGCTGCAGACCCCCAACCCCCTTCCCCCGTGACATGGGGTCCCCGAGATGGCTTTTCTGTCAGGGATTTCCTTCCCTTAGCTAGATGCTCCCGTTTTAAGGCGCCGGAGACTCGCCTTTCGCCCATCCCTCTTGGCTGCACCTCGAGTTGCCCCGAGATGCATTACCAGGGGCCACCGCGAGGAGGTGAGAGAGTGGACTTGTCGGCCACGCAACGCCAAACCCATTACAGGTGGCTATTACGGCCATACGATTGCGATACCATTACAAGAGGGCTTCTCGGCACTTACTGGTGTAGGTTAACTAGCATTGCCTACACTACCAAGACCCTGGGCGACTTCAGACCCGCAGGAGGAAATAATTACTACAGATAGGAACAAAATTTATCACATTTTCGTAGACAATAGGAGTTTTCTGTTGAAAATTCGCTGTTTTTTTCTCTCGCAGCATTACAATCTGCGTAAGCAGTAGGGAGAAAGGAAACTCATGGCGCTACAGAATGATATAGACTTCTCCATTGTCTTTTACTCCATCTTCTACTTTTTAGCGGCGACATCGTCGGCGACTAAAACTTTTCTTTCACGTTTCTTCAAGTTGTTGGGCACTAAATAGTAGAATGGAAATATTATTTTAAGAATATTATGTAAGGATAAAATCTAGTTCCATATGCACATTTTCATTTTAAAAAATGGAGTGGTTTTTAAGAAAATTTCGTAAAAGCATTTTGAAAATTTCGAAAATGAGAAAATCTTTTTTTTAATATGTTTTAAGATTTCTCATATTTCACTCAAAATTACGGGAAGACTACTTATGTTTTTTAAATGTACATAACATTAATTTATGAACTAATTATTGAGAATAAATTGCATTTGAAGGGAAAATCATTATCTGAAATATTGTGATTGTAGGAACTCGCCGAAATATTTTCAAACTTTTGCGATTTTCTAAAGTTCAAAGTTAACAGTGAAAATCGGACCTATGTTGCCTTTAAAAGTGTATGCCTCTCTGTTCTTACAAGAAATGTATACACAAAATTGATGCCATTTTTGAGAAATTTTGAAAAGTTCCAGGGGCTACAAGTGAAGTACTCCTAACATTTGAAGAATGAGTTTCGAACTCGCAGAGGTTGGAGTAAGGTCAGATCAACTGGAGAATACTCCTTTTGGAAAAAATCTTACGCGTTAATCTTTTTGACGGACGACAGCATGGCGAACAGACAGAAAGACGGACGGACTGTTTTGAAGAAAAAAGACCAACACTTTTTCGGTATCGAGGGATCCTTAAAAATGATTTTCCGTAGCATTACAAACCTTTATCTATACAACAGATATTACACTGTACACATTACATACAGATTTACTATTTCGTATATTACATACATATACGAAATAGTAAAATTAATATACTTTTCGAAATATATAATATGGCATTAAGATCGAAGATTTTTTGTTGTACAGAATCAGAAACTCAGTTTGTAAGTATTTCTATGTCCCATGCATTATGTATGCAAAATATTCAACGGAATATGAATGATTTGGGAATTAATATTGGTTACAAAGGCAATTGTTTCTGTTTATTCTGCAAAATTAGAAGTGGAAACTGATATATTGGAAATGACGTTCAAGGGAAACACTGTAAACATGCTATTAATTTTGTTTACATTAATTTAGAAAGCCTTTAGTAACTATCACTGTGAGTAATCCCAATGATGCATCAATGTAAATACAGTTATCTATGTCATTATTTAAATCACTCCCTTAACATCAACGTGTTCACAGCTCACATCTTTCATTTTATTTATTTTACGTCAAAAAAAAAACAGTTGAAACTGCGTATGATGTGCTATGGGGAGAAGTGAATTCTGTGCACATTTTCAAAATTCTGTGATCCCTACACTAAGTCATACACTACATGAATTTTGAAAAAAAAAGAAAAAAAAGCTCTCATGTAAGAAAATCTATTTTCAAGGATAAATAAGTAATAAATTTTGGGATCTCATCCATGATGTCCTTCGTCAAGGAATAATACTTCCTACCGCAACAACATGGAAACAACAATTTGAATAACCATATTTCCCAATGAATTCTAGATGATGTGCACAGATAATGAAGTTACATTTATGTCCAGAAGCAAAACAAGGGTCCATCTCAGCATTTGCTCAATGGATCAGGGAAACTAGACCAAAAATCTGATCGAGATGGGGGTCATCCATCATCTAGTCCAGAAGAATGTTGAATTGCTTCTTCCTAAACTTCTCGAACTGTATTGTGTAAACTTTATGTAACACATAATATCATAACAAGTTATTACTTTAAAAGCCTTACGCCAGAGTACACATATTATGCGATTTCAAAGGTCTGACTCTCCTGTCTCCGATATTATGAATATTAAAATACTGAAGTTACAAGTATAATGGAGGATTTCCAAATTTTTCAAAAGAAAATGCTTTGCATTGATGCATTATCAACTCGAGAATTCATTATTATATGATCAATTCATTGTACCTGTAATTTTGCTAATTATAATTTTAATCCTATTGGAAAGCTCAATAACATATGGAATAATATTTACTGAATTGCATTTCACAATAAATGTTACGCTGTGAAAATGAAACAAACTGCATGTTTTCAAAATTTCATTCAAATTCTCTTCCCTCTTTATTCGAGCCTTTTTATGGATCAGAGCAAACACGTTAAGCAATAACATATTTTTCTACCTGAGAATTTAAAAATATTCTGAACTATCAATTGTAAAATAGCCATGTTTCGTGTATTTATTCTGATTCATCGATTTTGCTCTTCATCTGGCATGTTTAGGACAGACTGACAAAAGGGAATGGCCAGTAGCTTAAAATGAAGCCGCACTTTTGGCAATTACAAATACGAGATGTCTTTCCAAAACTTTATTCCCAAATCGGTTTTTAGAGAAAACGCGAATGTAATGTCATTGCTAAAAACAAAAATCAATCAGGACCTATATTTCAATCATATCTACATTTTCCATTAAATTTTATTCCACATAGAGTTTTTGTGCCGTGGCTTCATTTTTCTATCCATAATTAAGTTTATTTATTTAATTATTGACTTTGTTACAAGTACATAATATTGCATTGTATACAAAAATCTCACATATAAATTTAAAATATAATTGTCAATAAATAGAAGAATGTAAATAATAAATAGTAGGATAAATTGTACTTTGGTAACCAATCAGGGATGAATTTTTTTTTTCTAACCAACCGATACGTTTTCAGCAGAGAATGTGTAGAAAAGGGAATTTGACAGAATCCTACAAAATAATAATTATCAGTCCTCAGAGACAAAAGACACAGCCAGAGAACATTAACACCTAGGCTGCCTTCCAGCTAGTCGTTACAGAAAAATCTTATTAGACCATTGCTTTATTTCGGTATCAATATGAAACCCAACAATAAGTGAATGGTAATCGATAAAACCGCATGTAAAACCTGGACGCTTTGATCTACTACGTAGAATCATCAACATTAAACCGGCTCAATATTAATTACAGAAAATGCGGGGACTTTAAAGTAAGATGGAGGAGAAGGGCCTGCACTTGGAACGCCAGAAGAAAAATTATTACACATTGAATTTAAATAAGGATTAAGGCCTATCAAGGAGAAAAAATGATTAAGTTAACTAAAACATGATAAGTTATTGTACAGTATTTAATTTATGCAAAATGTGTTTTTTTCATTGAAATACATTGGATTTTTGAATTATTCAAATATAATCCCACTAAAGGATTTCTGACAGGAAACATTATATGACTCCACTCTCAGTTGAAAAAAAATTGAAGATGTGTTGTAGAAAGAAGCTTGCTTTATATACTTGAGGTTCTCACACTTTGTCACTGAAGCGCAACCAGAATGCATTGAAGAAAGAAACTCACCTGTCGCAGCAATTGTGCTACCACCCTGAACTTGGATTAGGTCTTCAACGGTCGTAGATTTTTGATTTTCTTCATATATCTTGATACGTCACACATATTGATGTATCAAGAATAATATAATAGTAATAATAATACGATATTTAATGGTAAATAACTTTATTTTCGGCTTCATTTCTAAGTAACATTTATTCTATGAACTCATTGTCCATTCGACGCTGATGGCAAACTATTACATTTTCCTAACGCATTCACTAAGGCTATGCCCATCTACGAATTGACGTATTTCGATCATCAACCTCTGCTTGCGCAGTGACCACGAATTCCGAATTCTGCTGGTGAACGGATGCCTATACGTTTGTATTTGTGAATCTCCACATGAATCAAACTCAGCCGCAAAACAAAGACCATTGCTATATTTTTTTGTCGAATAACGCTGCAGCGGAGAGATATACGAGCGGCGCTCGCACCCCGCCGCCGTCTGCAGCGGAAGCAATCGCTGCTTCCGGTTGAAGAACTCTGTGTTGTTTCGCGTTGGCGGCGTCGCGTCGGCGACGTGGCGGAATCCTTCGGAACGGGGACGGAGGGTGGGGACGGGCGGGTAACCGAATGCATCCCGCGCTCAACTTTTCCTAAGCCGTTTACCTACCTCCCCCAAAAGGCATAGTCCGATTGCATCCCGTTCCGTTTTGTTCCTTGATGTAAGGATTGATTTCCACGTTTATCGTAGTCTGATTAGTTTTATATTGATCATTATAATAGATCCACTTCTGTCTATTTCCAAGAAACGTTTGCACGTCGTTTTAGAACACTGTAAACCTTGCGTGTGGAAACAAAACTTCAAACCACCTATCACGTATTATGTACCCTGGTTAACGAACATAATTCCTAAGGTTCTGCCATGTTCCCTATATTCAATGTTCTCCGGACTGGTGCGAGTGCATCTACTCGAATTTGTTCTACTTATCAATAGAAACGCAACAAACATTTTACACATCCGAAATACTGGACGAATGAAACGGGATGCATTCGGACTGTGCCTTCTCAAGTAACAAACAGTGATAGGGGATTAGCTGGTAATCGAGGATGATGGAAAAGCGACTGCTGGATGCAGTCGGGCGCTTCCCTGTCGGTTTTGGCCCGACGAGCCGTTCGGAGGCGCCACGCAGAGAACAGCCGCCCACCCCACCCCACCTCTTCCAGTCATTGACGCTGCGAGGGAGGCGATGCAAGGGGACCCAAACATCGCAACCAGAGATGCGGAAAAAGTAGCAGTTTGGAATCGAGATGCTCGATCTAATAATCCGAATGCTTTTTAATTTGCCGATTCTCTCATCTGAATATCAGTAAACGTCAGTAAATTCATGAATATCAAAATACTGACATACCTTAATACATATTTACCAACAGGACAATAACCGACTGGAACAATCCACCTTCTGCCGTACTAGCGACTTTTCACTCAAGTGTGCGTTGTTTCCTGAATCGTTTAGGGAATTGCGTATAATACCGATATTTGTTTTGTATGTTTTCTTAGTAATTAGAAGTTGTATATTCTCTATATTCTTCTTATTTCTCTATATTCTTAACTTCTCTATGTCTTCTTAACTTGTCTTTGTCTTTGTATGTCTTATATGCTCCGTACAAAAGCTGCCACTGTGCAAGAGCTCATTAGAAGAAAAAATATTATTATTATTATTATTATTATTATTATTATTATTATTATTATTATTATTATTATTATTATTATTATTATTAGTTTACGTTAATAATACCCGACTGCGCTTACAAAGAAAAGAATGCTTCTCACCATAATTTTTGTGAGTTTCTTCTAGCTAGCATTACTTTTGAATAATTCCAGCCTCTAACGATCGAAGAAACAAATGTCATATTTTTGCTCCAAAGTGATGGAGGTTCTTCGGAGTCTTAAAATCAATACGTCGGACACTAACAGGGTAAATTATTAATCAGTCCAACACTATTTGATTTACTATTTTGTTTTCATATAATTTGATTTTGTAAATGGACAACGAGATTTTTTTTTTTTTATTTATGATGAACTTGTTCAAATAGGTAACAGAAACAGCATTTGAAAATAATTTTTGGCATAAAATATGATCGATTTGCAAAAACAAGGCCGTGCCCTTCTCGAAAGTTCAAAAGGGGCCCTGCAAACTTAGGTAATGAAATATTTAATTCCGTAAATATAGAGTTCTGATTTTTATATTTTTTAAATTGGGCGAATTGATATCCGATAGTTGGGAAAGAAATCCTCTGGCAAACCTAGAAACGTTCCAGCATAAAATCAGTTGAATTTGTTCATTGTATCAATCAATTTATAATATCATTCTCTTTGTAGTATGTCTTATTAATTATAAAAAAAATGTCCTAAGTAAATAACACAGTTTAATGGGAGACCAGGCATCAGACATGTAATTTCTCCCCCCCCTTGCTGCGCACACCGATGTTAGTCTCTGATCATATATCTAAACACGTTACTGAATAGAACCTTTTTTGTTTTCAGACGACTTTTGACTACCAATTCAAAACTACTCACGCGAATGATAAATATATGTCCGATGACGCTTCGACCCAGTTGGAGATTGAATGTTTGAAATTCTGACATATTTGCTTATGGTATTGCATGACAACATTTGAAGAGTTGATATGTTTGCATGAAGGTATGTAATGAAAACCCCATCAATTTCGACAAGAGATATTCAGTTCGACTAATTAGAAAAAGTGAAATAAAATGCGTGACGCTAGAGAAAAGCAGAAAGGAAATAAAACAAAATTAGAAATGTTCAATTTGGGTTGAGTGGTATTGAAGAAGAAAAGGAAATCAAGAAGACAGATGCAGCTAGAATTCTGAAAGAAGCAATAAAACATCTATACATCTGAAAACTAGTCACCGTGAGAAATCGAAAAGAATTTCAGTAAAGATTGAATTTTACACAGATTTAATGGTTGACAAACATTAACATTTGAAAGTAAATAAAAATGAGGATATGCGTATGAGGAAAAAATAAAGATGAACGATGAATTTTGTGACTTGCCGTATGATTTCTAAATTTGGGGAATATTGCCTAAAAATAACATGACGTATGCCACATTTCTCGTGTAATACGGATTATAGAGAAATTTATGTAATGCTGAGGTAAATCAATTTCGAAATTTCAACGGATTTTTGGGTCCCCTGATAAGGAATGAGGGTTTTTTTTTTTTTTCCAAAATGTCCGTCCGTCCGGTGTCCGTCCTCTGTGAACACTACTAGCATCTAAATCATACGTAGTTTTTTTCAAAATTGAAGAAAACCCTGTCCATCTAGTTCTAGTTGAAGCTTTGAAATTTTGAAAGACATTCTTTAAAATTTGGGGGTACTTTACATGAAGCCCCACGGACATTTTCAAATTTTCTCAAAAAAGCTCAAAATTTTTTTTAAATTTCATGTAAGAATAGAGTAAAATACACTTAGAAAGGTGGCGTAGCTCCGACTTTCACGGTTCTGAAATTTATTTCATTTTCATTCATTTCATTCTGAAATTTCGAAAATTGCAAAAGTTTTAATTTATTTCGACGTCTTCCTACAAATACAAAATTAATTTTCTCAAAAATGGCTCCCAATTTTTTCTTTAAATTCTTGGTAGGAGTAGTGCCAAATGTACCCTATATGATGACATAAACACCATATTGCTCTATTCCTTTGTTTTTCAAAAATGACAAAAGTGTATTTTTTTAATGTTGCTCGCGTTAGTAATACTTACATGAGAGCCAATTTATTTACCTTATTATATGTATTAGTACATGTGCTTTAAATAATGTCACATAACGTTTCTCGAAAACTCAACAGTTTTCTCTTAAAATGACTTGAAAATTTCGCATTTTCAGAAACGCTAAAACGCCATTTTCTAAAAAACGATTCTAAATTTTTCTTAAATTTTTCCGATGGATAGTTCTAATTACACTGTTTAATGTGACGTAAAGTTCATTTTGGTGTATTCTTTTGTTTTTTCAAATATAACCATATTACAAAAATTATTAAACTATTTTTTTTATATCCCTCACGCCGTTACTATGCACATTTCCAACAACTTGTATGCATCATTACATTTGTGAGTAAAAGTGCTTCAAACGACTTCAAATGAAGTTTTTCGTAAACGCAACAGATTCCTGTGAAAAGAGCTTTAAATTTTGTATTTACAGTAATGGTTAAAAGCCATTTTCTTAAAAACGTATCCAAATTTTTCAATGAAAATTGTCATTTAGGATGAGATTTTACTCTTCTTTGATATTTTTAAAGTAGTACTTCGGTTCTACTTTTAGGGAAACAAAATTAAAAAAATCCTTGGTCGGCGATAGATGCAGTTGGCACATGATGAGGTAAGACTGTAAAGGCACTCCACACCAAGGAAATTAAAAAATATTACTACGAGAAAGTCTGTGCTATTTTGTATCACTAGGTACTAGTTTTTATTTATGAAATAGTTGATATAGTTCTATGAAAAATATGAGGAATTAATTGGACGATGTATCTGTCAATTAATATTGCTCTTTTCTGGTGCTAATTTCCACAATTGCCTGAAGAGAACCAAAACAGAACCGAAGAGTCCTGGAGGGAAGGTATATAAATATGTGAAAGTCCTTTATCCCGCACCCGAAAGGGAATGAGGATGGGCACTCACATTGCACTAGAAATTACTGATTAGAATATTTAAATTTCAACAAGCTGTGACTTCAATTCTATGAACAATAAGACAATATTATGTCTATTGTTTTGAGAGCATTATGTGATATTGCTGAATGAATGAAATAAAATCGCATTTATTTTGAGATATAGTGATGGTGCTACAGGTTTAAATATGGGATATATACGTTAGTTTCTAAACGAGATGGTGTTTAATTCTGTTATCAATGCTGAACATCTAACTATCGCAATATATTTTATGCATTTGTCTCTTCCTGATGATTGAGAAGGAGAGAGTGAGGCAGGCAGAGAGAGAGAGAGAGAGAGAGAGAGAGAGAGAGAGAGAGAGAGAGAGAGAGAGAGAAGATTATACCAATTCTTCGATATTTTTTAAGGTGAAATGTATATAAAATGTGTGTGTTTGTGTACGTGAAAGTATTTACCCCGATCTGAATTTGCATTGAAATATTTTATCTACTCAGAGAGTTGACAATTTTTAACATCAATACGTACGTTACATACTACAAGCTCAGAATTGTAATAGACTGCTTGGTTGAAAGAGATGGTTCATCCGTTGTTTTCTAGGTATTTATTTATGAAAGGAAGGTATTACTTAGTTTTTATAAGCTAATTTAAGAAGCGAAAGGGTTGTTGTTTCGTCTCGATATTTTCTAAGCTTGAGCTATGAATTCGGCATTGTTTTGAATGGTATGAAACAGAATTGAAGACCGCATCTGACCATGCAAACATTCTTACCTAAATCTTTTTTAAAGCTTTTCGCCGATCAGTATTTGGAATCAGATTATATGGAGACAGTGTGTAGGAGGACAATCTGACTGAACCATCAGTCAGGCGCGCGACAACTGTGGAAGGAGGTCTAAAGCTCTTGACAGTCGTCATGTGCGAGTACAAGGCCTCTGTCGACGAAGACTTCGAGGCGCCAACGTTCGAGTAGCTAGCCCTGCGAGAGGAGGCGGGAAAGCAAGAGTGGTTGAAAGCTAGCTGTTTGCGTCTCGCTGAGGGAGTGGTTCTCCGAATCGAGCGAGCGGAGACGCCGACGGGGGTGGGAGTTTATAAGGCACTCCATCCGCCCAGAAACTTTGCTGAAGCCGGCGTTCCGACGACGGGCGAGTACACGAAATATCGACGACGGCGACCGACTCTTGCATAAATAGCGCTCTCACCCGCGCCTCCCGCTCCCTTCCCCTTCCCATCTCGCCGGCGCGTCTCCATCGAAGTTCCTCACCATTCTATTGATTCTCCGCCCAACCGCCCACCCACCCACCCACTCGCTTGCCGGTCGCCATTTGAATATCGTGCGCCACACTCAGTGGCTCGAATAAATAATTGCTGGCGGCCATCCATAATGCATCGGGCGCGGGAGAGAGAGAGAGAGAGAAAGAGAGAGGGAGAGACAGAAACAGAGAGAGAGGGAGAACCGAGAATGAGAGGGAGAAGGTAAGGGATAGGGCGAGCGAGACGTCGCGAGGCGCCGTCCTCGGTTCGTTGCCCGCGTGCGGCGCTGCCCCGATGACGGACGGCTATGCCGCTGGCCCCGCGCCATCTCCCTGCGCGCCTCGCCTAGCTCCGCCTCGTTCCGCCCTGCTCCGCACGGCTATTTTGGGTGAACGTGGAGCTGAGGATGAGATGCACTGTGGTGAGGAGGGCAGGCATGGACACTTGGACTCGTCTTCACGGGTTCAAACCCGCATCTACTAACACACCTCCCTTTCCTCCTGCCTGCCTGCCTGCCCCTCTTAAATTTTTGGGGCTTAACCTCGGATGAGGAAAGCAATGTAATGATGGTTTATTGAGTTTCGTACAGAGTGTATCCGGGTATGAGACTCGTAGCTATTTGTGTATAATTGCAGACCGATTTCAACAAAAATATGGTGAGCCGTTATTGGATAATGCATTTTAAAGCAATTTTAAATTGTAATATTATTCATTAATATATTATTTTTGGCTCAATCCATCGTTACATGTCACACTTCACCACATCACACTTCGAACTGCTCTTTTGAGAAATCCCGTTAGTGGTTGTAGTGATATGTCTAAAGAGAGCAGACACAGTCACTTCGTATTGTCTTCACTCCTTTTCTTGTGCACTTGCACTTTCCACAAGTAGGGCTCCACCATCTATTACCTCTCTTGTATTTTTTACCCATTTGAAAGTTAACTTTAAAACAGTTTCATTTATTCTTTATTCAGTCTTTATTCATCTTTATTACGTACCTAGTAGTTTGTTGTGGATCTAAATCCCTAAAAAGGACGGGGTTCATCTTGATATTTTTCTCTATTGGACAATTACAAAATGATGATTGTAGTTAATAATATGGAATATTCTGTATTATTACGCCAGCACCTATGTCTTATGACCGTACGTGGCACAAATGTATGGTTTGATGGTAAGGTGATTATTCATCATCGGGCGTTTTACGTCAAATACCCTTCCGGTTATCAGCTGACGCCCCCTGCCCCCAGTTAATGCCACTGCAAATTTACACCCTACAGTCTCTTGACTCTAGTCTCCACTCCGTATCTCCGCAGTATATAATAAAAATAATGATAGAGAACTAGTGAAATGACAGACCGGAGAAACGAGAGAAACTACAGTAAACCTACCGGGAACACTCTTCCATAAAGATCGGTCAGGAATTAAACGTATGGTGATTTGCTTTTCCGTACCAAGCCCCAATCACAAGTTGAAAATAGTCACATTTTTCGCGGAATTGGAAACACAGAGAACAGCTTCACTGAAGAGCAGTTTCCGCAAACACCTGTGATATTCATTGGACGACTACTTGTGTGAAGACTGTAATTTTATACCAGAATGAAGGTGATTCCCATAAACAGATAAGATATGACTTCAAAATAAGTTTAATTTGTTCACCTAAATCCCTACATTTCTGCTGCTCAGTTTCCATATTTTGCGCAATTCGCTTGCAGTGTAAGCTTTGCTGTGTTTCTCGCTCTCACTTACCTCATGTTTAATGTGCACTGCGCATGCACTCTATTAACAATTGAGACATTTTCAACCGTTCCAGACGTGATTCAAGATGATGATGTATTTCTGATATTCCTGTCTATAATCGTCTCTCAGAAAAATTCTACACGTTTTTCCATGTGTATCTTTTCAATTGAGAGGAGCAGCTTATCAACGCATGATACGATATTAATTGTTGCATAACGGTAAAAATCCGTATTTACTAGATAAAACACAGAATATCGTTCAAAGAATGGATGAAGAGCACTCATTAGACATGTCTAAATGATGAAAATCTGCTTACTCGCTCCAGGACAAGATTTTAACTTTAATTGCTTTATTCCAACAATTATATCTACGATAAACCGATTTTCATAGTGTCACATTCCATGAAAATAACAAATCATGGCTTTTATGGCATGTGACAAGTGCTATAAAGAATATAGAAAAATGAAAATACTCTCTATCCTTAGCCCCTAATTGTTCGTGATCAAATGTTTTGTTTTAATTATTGAAGAAAACTATGATAATATGACAGTAGACACATAATTTTGTCATAAAAAATATCCAAGACTTCTTTAATTCTTCCTTCATTATTTCCAAGTCATGCACTGTGCTCTCGAAACCTCAGAATGCTTTATCTATGAGTTGCTTAGTTGCTTGTGAATTCTGGAGAAACGTTACACTGTGCTGGCTCACGTGAGAACAACACTACTATTTTCCTTCGTGAGTGACTTGTTGTGTCATGTACCGGTGAATCTCTTCATCACTGAGTTGGGCATCAAATTATGCCCAATTATATTTTGCTAAATTATATGATATAATATGGAGTTTAGAAATAAAAATCGCTCCTAAAGACATTACGAAAACCTCTTAAAGACAGTTTAGAAAAGTATTTAATTATATCCAAAACTTCTGTCATTAAAGCGCGAATTGTTGTTCATTCCTTGAGCGCATATCAGCATTTCCTTCGTCTCACTCACTATTTTAATATATATATATATATATATATATATATATATATATATATATATTTCTAAGGAAAAAACATTCAGTGTTAATTACACAAAACAACGTAACAACTGCAAATAATTGCATGAAAAAATATCGAAAACGAATTATGAATATGCAGTCACATTTTTATCAGTAGATAGTTATCATCAAAAGACAAATCTCTGATTAATCTCGTATTCTGTATAATATTTCACTTTTTCAATAATTTTTATAATTCTATGGATGCAATTGGGAAGGAATAAAAAACAACCTTGACTTTTGTTGTTGTAGTGGTGTGTGGTGTTGCTGTAGGATTGTAATTTTATTTGTGGGACTGTCCGATAGATTCCTGGACTTAATTTGAAAATTTTAAATTATTGAAACAACTAAATACCGTAAATTCCAATTTTTCAAATTATTCCACATGAAGCTTTCTTTTACGCTAGTATAAATATCGCATTATTATGTAAGAAAGACGTCTTTGGTAGTAAACAATAAATCTTTCCTAAAGATTCCAATGTCTCAGATCTACGAGATAAAGTATACGGTAAGGTTTGTGTTTCATCTTGAAATTTATGGAAGAATAAGTAATATTAAAATCAAGGTCAAGTGCGACAAGCGTGGCATAAAATTAAGGCTAGATCTTCATATTAGAGTTAATTATAAAGCCACAAACATTTTTTAAATTTTTTATTTTTTTATAGATTTTTAACTCCCTTTGGGGTTATAGATGCTTTTATGACTCCTCATATACAGTCAATTTCGCATCGTAAACCTAAAGTTATGCAGTGTTTTTAATGTATAAAAACAATAAAAGTAATGCATTATTTAAGAGGATGAAAAAAGTATTTTTTCACTACTGCAAAAGTGTAGACATGAAGGCGACGATAGGAGCTGAAGGGACAGATTCTCAAGAGGGGAATAAAATATAAAATCGAGAATTTTAAGAAGAAATACATTATTTTTTTGTAGAATATAACAAAACATTCAAAATGTATTAAGTTAAGTCATTTTCTTCATTTTACTGTCCTTATGTATTTTAATTTCCAAGAATTAAAAATATTTATAGCCATATCATCATCGGGAACATTTTACTTTGCAACCAGAATTCAGCTAGTGACACAGACTTCTTAAAATAGGATACTAAGTAACCCGAATTACACCGTGGTTTGTTCGAGACTTATGGAATGTGATTCTTTCACAGAGTTTTACATTTAAAAATTCAGCATCAGTTGTCTGCATTCCTTCGCCCGAATAAGAGTGGGTTGAAGGTCGCATACAATTAACAGTCCCCATGCCTCTGCCCGCCTCTCCAGACCCGTGCGCGAGGGTCGGTGGCCTCGCAGCTACTGACCTTCCTCAAAAGCACACCTGTTCTGCCTCCACAGCCGGGCGGCCGGTCAGGCTGGCCGTTCGCGGTCAGCGCTCGCCAAGGAACTGCCCGGCCTTCTCGTCCGCCCGGCCCATGCACCTCCTCTTCCTCACCCTTTCTCAGATTCGCTCCCACCAACCCCCCCCCCCCCCCTTTCCCCGTTCGAACGGCCGCCCACCCTTCCTCTAGGCGGTCCGCTCTCTTCTTTCTATCTTCCTCTCTATTTCACACACTCGCATACAAGGGACTGCTTCTCTCTCTGTCCATCTTCCATCTCGACTGCTCGCACTCCCTCTTCACCTCACACTCTCTTGAGCTCTCTCTCTCACTCTTTACTCCTGCCCCACCTTCCCTCCGTCCTCTCATCTTCTTTTTTCCTCTCGTTCGCTGGTCTCTCGCGATACTTTGTTCTTTCGTCACGTTTGCACCTTCTCTATATCTCTTCCATTTGCCTGACAATCCACTCTCGTCCCCTCCACTTTTCCCTTTTTTCCTTCCTTTTCCCCCTTCCTTTAACTTTCATGTCTTTCATCTTCTCACTCGCTCTCTTCCCTCCTTCAATGCAGCGAGCAAACACTTCCACCCAATAGCTCACTCGCCACAACAAATCTTCCCTATATACCCCCTTCTATAACTAGTCGGTGCCCTACAATCGCCCAATAGTTCGTTGGTCAGTTTATTGGGCTCCTGATTGTTCTTTCATCCGGGATTAGAACCAGACCTGCGGGTCTCCTGACATCACTCATCTTCCTCTCCACCAGTCTCCCATCTCTGACCTCTCATCTTGGAGCATCTTATTCAGCGTCATGGGTAAGTCAATATTAAAACCTAACCTTATTTGTAAACGTTTATACAAAACTGTCACACTTTTAAAGATCACTTGATTTTGACTGTGCTTAACTTTGAATTTTTGTAAATCAAAAATATCTTTTCAAGAGAAGGTGTATAAAAGTTTCGTATTGAAAATTTCGCTAATATATCACGCACAATTTCCATTAATTTGGTGATAAATTAATGGAAAATAAATAAGGATAATAAAACGGATGCATGTCTTTACACAAACAACTATTTTCATTACATTTAGAAACCGAAGCTGAAGCTCTTCAAGGCAAACAAATCGATGTTTTACGCGGAATAAGTTACAGAAACAGTTTCTTTCGTAGTTGTATCATGTGGCAATGGTTATCAGTGGGCTCCGGATGTTTATGACACGTCATATTTTTTTCTCTTATTTCCGTGGAAAATATAAGTTAAGTATGATTTTATTTACAATTAATAAATTTTTTTTTAATTTTTTCCGTTAATATTTCATATATGGTCATATTTGTCCATTAATTTTCGTAATTTTGTTATTATTTTTTTTCTTTTTGATTCCACATTTACATACTTCCTTGCTGCCTTCTCACAGGGCTTTTTCAATCTAATTGTTATCTAATTTCTTACAATCGTTTAATGTAATTGTAGTCTCTCATATACTGCGACGTATATGAACGTCACACGCGATCTCATTTCGAGGCACCTTATTTTTATAAAATGTATCTTTTGTAAGCAGAAAACTTTTTCTCTCGCACTGCCTCGAAACTAGCTCTTTGGAAAGTCATAAATCTGCCCCCACTTTAGGTCAGACAAGCAGCCGTCAGCTCGTCGCCCGGCCACATGTCAAGAGCCATCACACTCGCTCCCGGCCACGCGTCGCCCGGGAGAAATTTACCTTTTGCACGCGAAAATTTGTGTATTATCTGACACCCCTGAGCAGCACCTGCTTTGTGAACCACTCACGCTCCATCGAGCTCGCTCCACGTATTAGCTTGCTACTAATCGCCGGGGAATTTTACCAGCACGTTCGGAGTCGCACAAGACATCTTCAATACCAATTACAGAAGAGAGGACGACAATCACCATCCCAGAAGCATCCCACGTGCCACCCCTTTTCGAATACCCCCATCCCAGGAGGATGTCACCAGTAGGCGAGGGCTCTCCAGTTCCGTTGCGTTAACAACCGTTGTGTTAATTACGTTAACAACGTTCAGTTGCGTTGCTTTGCGTTAACAATCGAGGAAATCTTTTTGCACAAAAAAATCTGGGTCTACTTCCGAGGCATGCTGTGGGAGACGAAGAATCGAACGCGAAGGACGCCAATCAGATGTATGAGAACGAAAGAAAATTGTAGAAGATATACCACGAGACTACATCGGCAGCAAATCCACAGTTTAGGCGCCAATGCGAGTTCCGCGTTTCGGAATTCCTCAAATTAGATTGGACGGAAGGAGAAAAATGATATGGCATCAAGACTTCGCGCGGAAGGTCAGGCTTACGAGGATAATTGAGCAGCCATACGAGCAGATAATTGACTACGAGTAGAACAGACACATACTTGACTTCGAGTGGAGGAGACGAACATCTTCCTCCTAGTACATGAGACTGATTTTTACTTTGAAAAATATAAGACTGCAGAGAGACAGTAATCTTGAATTCATCATTTCAACTTGGCCGGCAAGTTCTCGCAGCCAATTTATTTCCGTGATTTTGAAAATTCGGGGATTGCCTACAATACTCGACCACACAAGCTGTTCCTGACAACAACGAATTCTCAAATACTTGCACTTGAGACAGGCGGTGCCGCAATAAGCCATCATTGCGCAGTTCGATGCCGCCGCCTGGAGACGCATGCAGTGTGGGCGGCTTCCGCGCCAGTTCCCTGGCTGCTCCCGGGACTACCCAGTCGACCATCCGCCAAGGAGCGCTTCGCATCCCTGCAGACGCGCCGACCTTCACCCAGCGGCCCCTCAAACCCGCTGCCACCGCGGCCCTGCACACCAGCTTCTTTCCCGGTGCGATTATTGCATCAAAGGCGCTAACTTCCCTGAGTGGCGACAACCGATTCACGACCTCATCAATTGTGAGTAAAGAAATAACATTGTAAATACGAGATGCGCGTAATGGAAGGTTTTGTGAAAGTGTTGGAATAAAAATATTAGAGACAAATGAAACGAACTATTAAAGGGCCAAGAAAGAAGAAAAATGTTACAGTTATGCATGGTAATTACAGTTTGTTTTGTTTAGGTTGAAGTTTAAGAAAAATGTGACAGAAATTGTTGAAGCAGTTTGAGCAAACATTGAGGAAATAATTAAGTGGATTCCCCTGAGGGGATTGAATTTATTCTACAATTGGGCAAATGATACCCGGCAGCAAAATGCAGAAATACGAAAGTTCAGTTACAATTACAAATACAATTACAAATAACATAATAATGTACAAAACATCCATATAAAAACAAATTGTCTTTGTCCTTTCCTAGATATGAACATTCCTATACTACAAACTAAATACGGCTATATATATATATATATATATATATATATATATATATATATATATATATATATATATATATAGCCGTTTCTCTCAAATTATTTCTGCAACCGGTTTCCGATTTTATATAATTTTTTGGGGCGCCAGGAAAGGGTTGCGACTTTAAATTTCCCGCAAACACATCTAAAGGTTATCCTCCTAGCTCTGCCGGTTGGATTCTTACGAAAATAATCGTCGCCGGTACTTATTTTCTTACTAGCAAACGATTATTCGATCCGCTCTCCATACGGAAGAAGCGAGGAATCTGAAATTTGTTTCTGTAAATAAATTATTAAACTGTGGATTGCACAAGATGCTAAAGAAATGATAATCAGCTTTTCTTTTTCAGAATGAGAAAGTTATCAGTTTATTTATCGATTAATTCTTTTTAACATGAAATGTCACCTTGGTCTGATCGATCGTCAAAATTGTCTATACCGCTATTATTCTTACTATTTTAGATATCCATGCTCTCTTGGACGATGAGGCCAGAAAGAATCCACCGATCCGACCAATCTTCTCTCCTGTATCTTGTTCTCCTCAACTCTCCGCTGCCGGGTGGATGTCCTCCTCAACTTATTAATTGTTGTACTTACTTCTCTATTCTTTGCCACGGATGGACACTAACTCTAAGACTGTCACGTTTTACTTAATCCACGATACACGAAAGTATAATTCTTCTAATTAATTCCTCCAACTTTTAACGCGATAAAATATAATGTTCATCCCCTAAACTACAAGATATGTCTCGAGCCTCACTTCCCTGCTCTCACGTCCGTACTTTCAAGTCCGATTTGCGCACTCCCGTTTACAGAATTATTCAAAAGTCCCAAATAGAATTACGCCCACAAAATATTTGTGTCCTCACTGCTCAATTATTTCCCGCAAAATTTCACCAAGTCCCGCATCTATCATTTACAATCACCTCTGCAGTACGATGTGTACGGTACACGGTCTAAAGCTCATCTCTCCAATATTACAAAGTTCAACCATAGATAACTTTCATACATTCTTGTCTCTTATTTTACAAAATACTCTCGAGTTTCCTTCTACGTCGTACCCCATTACTAGTTTACTACCAATCCTACATGCCCTTATATCACAATCTTCTGTCCGTTACTTGCCGCGCTATGTTTATTTACTTCCGCTTCCCTGGTTACTAAGGAACGCCCTGCATGCCTATGCCGTCAACATTTACACTTTTTACGATGAATTTAATACATTTTTGTCACCAATTCCCATCACAATATTGTGTGACACTCTGGTATGTCACAATATGTGTATGTATATATATATATATATATATATATATATATATATATAAATATATATATATATATATAATAGGGGGTTGTGTGTGTGTGAGAGAGAGAGAGAAATAGGAGAGAAAACTGTTTAGAAGCAGAAGAAAGTGTAACTTTTGTTTTGTCAGGTTTTGTGCCACGGTCCGTCGCTTCTATAAATAACTTTATCAGGTAAAATTGTCTTCACAGGGTGACAAACGAGAAGGGGTGAATTGTGAATGTGCTAGATTTCAAAAGTATATTTTCAATATAATGATTATTTAAACAGTGGCAGATTTTGCAGGTTTCGAAAAGCCAAACAAACAAGTTTTAAGTCAAATTTATGGTAATATTTTATATATTTTAAGTCATGAATTCTTGCGTAGTTCTAACATTTTTAGGTCATGCACATCCGGGCTCTACTTATCACTATGACTAAATGGTTGGAAAACATTTTTTTAGAGCCTGCGCCCCGAATACCTGGCCTTGGAGGCATGGAGAAGAAACGGAAGTCAAAAACACCGTAAAGAACAAGGAATTTCCAAACTTTAAAATTTAAATTCAACGTCGTAAAATTTCTGACTGACACTGACAATACTGGATACAGGGTAACTGCTCGGCTCTAGGGTTGTGGTGTTCTCATTCACTGTGGGGAATTAAAGTTATTACCTCATTGAGTGTGTTTGGCAATGCAGACGACCATACATTAATTATAATCATATAAATCATAATTCATCATTTGATAATGGATTGGTAAAAACCATAGTATAGAAAGATTTCTATAAGAAGGGACTGCTTTGACAAGTGCTGCTTGGCTATTGCTGGCATTTCAACTGCAGGTTCTGCCTATGCACTGAATTCGTCAATGGGTTCGTTAATTTGTTTTGTGCTTCACCACTATCTCATGCAATTCCATCATACCACGTGCCATGAATTTGTTTCCCGATATGTCAAACTGTCATTCTTCGAGAAACTCTCATAACCTTCTGCCTAGTTAGTCACAAATGTGGTAAGGCATCTGAGGGCGACGTCACGAGAACGTAGGGCCCATAGTTCAACGCCAATTCAACTGGATTTGTCTTATATCCATTATTATTCTACCTTGGTTTTTACCTGGACTCGTCCCACTCGATCCCCCGCGCTGCGCCCTTCCGCCGGCGCTCGCCGGCCGCCCACGCCGCCCACGCTGCCCACGCCGCCGCGGGCGCCCCTGCTGCCCCAGCTGTCGCGCCGCCCCATCCACTCCCATCCGCTCCTGCCGTCCCCGCCGCCAATGCAATCCCCGCCCCTGCTCCTCCGCATCCCACGGCCTCCGATCCTGCTGTGATCGCTGCCCTTCCCTTCTTCCGCCCCCCTTGGCCCCTGCCACCCGCGCCGCCTCTCCTCTTCTCCGCCGACCCAACGGCGCGCCGTTCCCGCCACCAGTTCCGGTGCCCAGGCCCATCCCGCCACCAACCCAGCTGTGCCCAACGCTTCTGCCCTCCCCACTGGCCGCGTCGTCCACGCCCAGACACACCCGTAGCTTCCGCCATCGCCGAGTTCTTGCCATCCCTGACACCGCTCCCCGTGCCCACCCCCTCCCTCCTACATTGCCCTTCTCCGACTCTGGCGTCTCCGCCGCCCTTCGCTTTCGCTCCCGCGCCATTTGTCACCTCACCTGTATCCTCGCCCATTTCTGCCACCACCCCGACCCCTCTCCCGTTCGGCGCAGTCGCCGAGGTGTCAGTGCGCGTTGGACACAAGGACACATCGTCTCTGCAGACCAGTGACAGCCACCGGTGGAAATGTAGCTGCGGTTGAGCAGTGCCCAGAAGCTTATTCTTGTGCTTGTAACAACCAATATTATTGGATAAGAAAAGAGGAAACAATTCATGTTGATTTCGGCTTTACAAAGGAATTTTTTGTTATTGACCTTGGCAAACACTAACTTAGCCCCTTAGCAACCATCTAAACAATGCTTTAAGAGAGTGTCCATAGCAACGGCCGTTAAAATGCTCGAGAGTCCATTAAAAATATTTTTCCTATCCTCACTTCCAAACACGTATTTTTCAGAGAAGTTATGCGCCACAAAGGTGAGCTTTGGCGGCCTAGGTCAAGAATGAATTTTAGAGGACGATTACCATGGCAACGTCAAAGAAACAAGACAATGTACAAATGACTATTGACACATTGGCAAAGAATATTTATTTTTTGAATACAGTGTTTTTAACTTATTTTATCTCTTCTTTTGTAAGAATTTTCTTCGATTTTTTAGTTTCAAAAATGGGCTTCAAAAATGATTTCACTCTGTGATATTGCCCGACATCTACGTTTTCCTTTATACCTAGGGTTGACTTTAGCATTGAATATTTGTTCCATTATATTGACGGTTTCACTGTCAGGAACTATTGTACAAATAAAGTTAGTTATCTCACCCAATTAAATTAGCTTTACTTATGAAAGTGCAATACCTTTTCATAAAGATAAGCCAGCATATTTAGTTAATTTTTCATGTCTTGGCTTCGTTTTTTATGCGGAGGAGGCTTAATTGCCAAATACGTGCAGTGAGATCGAGTCTCATTACTGCGAGAGGTCGCGAACTACAAAAAGCGGTAGCATCGTTGCAACTACTACCCATCTCTACAAGAGAACCAACTTACTGGCCAACTGACATTAACAAAATACCAGATGTAATTGATATCTTTGTAACTAAAGAAATTTCACCAGGTTACTTATCTACTGAAACTTCCCATGAACTGCCATCAGATCACTCGCCCATCATAATAACAGCAATAAAATTGTTTTGTGCCTTACACCATTAGTACTAGTAAATAAACACACAGATTGGAATAAGTGCCATAACTGGATATCAACGAAAGTAGATTTCAAAATTACATTACCAATCTCTCTGCAACCCAAACATCCGAATACTCTTTCATTTAAGGCCACAAGATAATTCAAATGACCTAGTAAAGCTTCACACCCACTTCGTAAGGAAAACAACGAATGGGCGAGAAGTACCAAAGGAGAAATAGACGTCTTTGCAAAACACTTTACTGAAGTTTTTAAAAACCATCCACCAAAGACTTTAAATCAGCCGACCATTCAAGAATACTTAGAATCACCTACACAAATGGCAGTACCAATAAAATTAAGCATACCAATAAAATTTACCATATAGAAGTATTAAAAGTTTTAAAAAAAGGGATTGCCTAGCAAGAAGGCTCCTGGTTATGACCTCATCACCGGGTCACTACTAAAAGAACTGCCTCGCCAAGGACTAGCATTTATTACTGGTCTCTTCAACAGTATCCTACGTACCGGACATTATCCAGCGCAATGGAAAGTAGCACAGATTCACGTCTTTTTAAAGGCAGGTAAACCTCCCCATGAATACTCATCGAACAGATCCATTATTCTTCCAATTCTGTTCAAGTGTTCGAAAAACTTCTCCTAAGTAGATTACAACCTTGCTTGACCAGTGGTAAGTGACAACAACTTTCTTCTATTGAACAAATTTATAGAAATACCAACTTCATAGAGAAAATATTCCAAGAAAAGCAATACTGTTCAGTAGCGTTTTTCGACATCACTGAAGCTTTCGATAAAATTTGGCATGATGGTTTTCTCTGTAAAATTGAATGCCCTCAAACGAATCCATACCTGAGTATCTTCAGATCTTACCACCCCCATCGAACATTCCAAATTAAATATCAGAAGGAATTATCCAATTTCTTTCCAATCCAATTCGGAGTACCCCAAGGCAGTGTACTCGGCTCAATCTTATACCAGCTCTACACGTCATATATAACGGAAAATTAAAATACTACATTTGCTGATGATGCTACCGTATTAGCCACTCGATTGAAGCGTCAAGAAAACTACAAGAGCACCTAGTGTTGATTGAAGAATGGGCAGACAAGTGGAAAATAAAAATTAACGAAAACAAGTCAGCTCATATTACTTTCACGTTCTCGTACCAAATACCTTACTTTTGGAAGGAAGGGTTAGGTGTGACAAAAAACGATCAGTTTTAATGCTACCTGTGCGTTTTTCTGCCAAAAGTTTGTATAATCTTACCGGACATCTAGAAGGCGACTCTTCATTTGATGTCAACCATTTCGTCTCTGTAAGCTTTCCATCGCCTCCTTGACAAGTCTTGGAAAATGCGGGATTATAGGCTATTCTACCGCTTTCTTTACCATCATGACCTAATTCCGTTTGGAAATAATAGACTAAACGTTTTGCCGCTTCTCCACCACGCCACGCTAATTCTAGTGAGTCGGCAAGAAAGAACTTTATTTGCAACCCTTCTGGCGTATTTTCTTCACACGTATCAATAATTAATTGGTACTCTTGATATTTAAGAGCTACTGCACTAACCTTTCGTTTCTGCGGAATGTTTTGTTGTAACTTTCTCTTTGCATTTCTAGCCTCTCTGGCGACTTGAAATTCCATTGTAAAGGGGTTAATATTTCTATTGAATTCTTTGAAAATTCTCTCGTATTTTTTCGCAGTCACGTTCCATATCGTTTTCACGGAATATTCTTTATATTCTTCACCATTCACTTTTCTCATATTCATGCTCCAATCTTTTTTTTAAAATTTCTCAAACTATTCCAAATATATTTCCTGTTGTTTTGTTATTTGGTTTGGATTTACAAATAATTTCCTCTATTTCGTCATTCGACGTCGAACCAAACCTTTCATGCAACATTTTGCGCTCAAACAATTTCAAACAAATGATTCAAACCGACCATGGAATAAAAATAATAGCAAAATTACATAACCTCTATCTGTAGACAAAACAAGGCGCAAAATGTATCACCTCCTAGGAGGTGATAATCAATAACTGATAAATATGCATGGTAAAGTCGTCTCTAATTGGCTGGTAGGGTCCCAGTTCTTGCACGCTATTGGCTGAAATTTCACGAGTGGAATACTCTTTTTTGCCTTCTAACTTTCAACGAAAATTTCCCTACGGACGAGGCTATAGTTTTGTATAATATTCTTAAAGTAATATTTCGGATCTACCATTAGGAAACCGAAAAATCGAGAAATTTTTTTTAAAAAATACTTTGGGCGGCGTTATATGGCAGCCGGCAAGAGGATGGGGCAAGACCGAAAAGCTAGCCCAGACCAAAGAAATTAGACAACTAATTAGTACGAGAAATTCTTTACCATTCTGTATCACCTCTAGTTTTCTTCATCTGGTGACCTATGTATGCCGTATTATTGTTGACAAAGTTCGTTTTTTAGAACCGCCTACAATACATGGTGCTCCCTCGCAATATTTTTTTATCCAAGTTATTTGATAAACGAAAACACCCTCTATCGTCTTCATGAATAACTGGGGTTGTAAACTATGTATGTGTTGGATGGCAACGAAAGCAGAAAAGAATTATTCAACCAACAATGATCAGTACGCAGTACGAACTCACAACCAGTGGCGAACATTAGCCTCTGAGGCCAACCACGCAGCTACCAAGAGCTTCAACTGCACTCTGTTCTGGGGAAGGACGAAATGGTTCACATTAAAGAGATTTAAGAAATGGTTAAGTAAAAGATGTCCTAAGATAATCCGTAATGTACTTATGTGAGGTAAAGAGATTTTAAAAAAGACTGTATTACATAGTCAGATACATTACACAGTGTTGTATTATTTGATACATAAAACAAGCACAGCATTCATAATATCTTAATTTTCCTAGACGAAATAGAAGTAATTAACCTTTTGATGATTGGAGTTGCAACAAAATATTCTGTGCTTTGTTTCGCATCGCATTTGTCTTCATTTGAGAACGAGTATCTAATGTGTAGTATTAGTTAGACTGGGAAAATGATCCCATAAGATAGAATATTATTGAATTGAATTGTTAATGGAGATAAAGAGCAGTACAGGATCTACGTCGATAGTTATTAGCATGTAAACATTTAAAAATAATATCCTGGTGGAAACTCTGGAACTATGTAGATTATTCTAGAATATTGCGAGAAACTGTAGAAATTTTAGGAATAATCTAGAATGATGTGGACTTGCTAGAATGTTCCGTTTGAGAGCGTTTTAAAGAATAATTCAGTAACTTTTTCTGAATTTCCAAAATTGGCCCCTTACTCTTTTTACTGTCTGACAAATCAATTTACAGCACATTCAGCCAAGCTAGTTGGTTTTTTAACGGAATGCCTCGGGTACTCCCGAGACTTCTTTGTTTTTTATTATGAATTTATTTTATATTTTCGATAACAAAAATGTCGCTTAATTCTTGAGCATGATAAAGTGAATTCTAGTTTGTATTAGTTTCTAGTAGCCCAGTCCTGGTTTTTAATTTTCAATCTGGACTCACAAGTGAAAATTTGTGACCGACGAAACAGAATCGCAGTTGATTATTTTTGGACATCTACCTTCCCCGCCTCATTTCTGTTTTTTTTTCTTTTTGTATCATTCGTGATATTAACTGTTCTATGTTAACGTGTTGAGGAATGATTTGTCAAAAATTGAAGTGTACCAGAAGATGAAATTTTTGATTCTGTTTTGGAATTAATGTAATTTATTTTAAATATATTTTTTCTATATGTGATAAAATGTGGCAATAAGTAATATGCATTATAATAAAAATATATTATGCACAATTTTAATAAAACAAATATTTCGAAAATAATGTTTTGTTAAAGTTTGACCCTTTTTATACAGGGTCCACACGCCCTTTGATGTCGTTAATGAAATACCCCATCTGTGCATTTCCACCTTTTTCTGTATTCGTGCAATAATGATTGCGAAGGAGAGTTGTCATAACGAATAGAACTATATACCTCGAGACTAAAAATTGAGAAGATTACTTAATTGTTGATGTTACTTCGTTGGGGTGTACACAACTGCTTCACATGCAGTGCTGTCATTTCCTCATGAAGCTTGTTTAATTCCTAAAGAGAAAAAATAATCCATATATAAAATGCGCTGAGGACAGACGACGGTTTTTGACAATTTTTAAGAAACCATTGGCACAAAACCTCGTAGCACTACTGCTTTATGGAAAATTACTCCTCAGTCTTATATCCGACAGATTTAAGACGAAAAACACGAATTTTGCAGAGATAATGATATAAAAAACAGATTGCTGCAACTCACATCATAATTGGGCATATCTTGGAAACCATGCTTTCCATTCCCTTAAAACCAGAGTCTCTAAAACATTGGGCCACTGAATGGAAATAACAGTATTGATGTTAATGGCGGCTGATGAGTAACAAAAATTATCTAACTTTGAAAATAGTCCAGGATTTTATTTTCAATTTGTTTGAGATGAGATATATTCTTATATTTTTCCCCAGAATTTACCTTTTAAACATGAATTTAAAATGTTGACCTCTTGTGTTCTACACTTTGGTCATTTAGCTCATTTCATTTAGGAATTTTGTAAAATCTTATGTAATTACAATTTTGTAACCCACATTTAGTGTTTTCCTATCCTCTGCCTGTTCATATCACAAAGGGTGAAAACCCACTAACGCCCTTCTACCAGTTCTAAATCTGGAAAAAATAATCAGATTCGGACCACTGAAAATGATATGCTGAAATTGATAAGTATCAAAGAGTATCTAAATACAGTTTTATTAACTGCAGTTTATATTTTCTTAGAACCTTGTTTACCTTTTCATATCACAAGTGATGTAACTTCATGTAGTCCAAAAACCATGTCCATAACTGGACCAAATTATCAGAATGACAATATTTATCAGCCTGTCTTCATCGGGCACTGAATAGACAATGTTGTTGTTGTTGTTGTTAATGTTACGTAACAAAAATCATATAAATACAGTATTGTTAATTGCATTTCATATTTTCCCATATCCTATTAATGTTCACATCACAAGTGGTATAACTCCATTTAGGCTTTTATACCAAATTTATAACAGAACAAAATGTATCAGTATTATAAATATGAGTTAAGCCAAATCTTTGTATACACACGCATGTCAAAAAATGTAACTTTACCATCTGTGCACTTTCTAGAGTTCAATGAGAATATAGTTATTCAAATTTACGTTCTCCATGTTCTCGCTGCAGTAAGTGGATTCCTTCACGAAGGCTCGATAAGGAATAGCAGGCAAAATCTGTAGTGGATGTCTTTGCAAATAGTGTTTTTTTATACGGGAGAAAATATTTTCTAATTTATTCTTGCCAAAAACGCTCGTTTCCACGTGATTTCATAATTCAACTTGTATATACTGTTAGGGCGGGGTTCCCTTGTAGTACGTCACGTGCAGATTTTAACTGTTTTTGACGTTAAATTAATAAAATAAAAACGTGCTGCTGATTTTTTTAAATAACACTAGTAAAATATTAATAATCAGCAAGGAAATGTGATTTACAACACGTGGGATTTACAGGGCTTATTTACAGCACTCCAAAGATTATTGCAAATTGCCAGCTTTTCACAATCCATCATGTTCATGTACCCAGGTATCCCCAAAATAAAATATTTTTAGATATGTAGGTCCGTGAAAGGGATGCGATCTCTATTCAGCACTTACAGAATATTTACAGATTTATAGAAATTTGCGTAAGTTATGTAAGCATTTATGATTAGCATTGTTCATTGGGACCTGTTACCATGGCGAGATGTACAACATAAAATTCTCGGAAGTTTTTCCAAGATAAGGAGAAGTTCAACACATCCAACAATCCAACTCTACAGATCTCTTAATAAACCTTGTTTTGCATAATCATACAACTGAAGATTTTCTTTTGAAATTGGTGATACTGAAATGTAAATGATTACTAACTTCATTAAGTACAATTTTTCTTTTTTAGTAGGACTTCTATGTTGTCTATAATTGTAATTCTATTCGTATGCTACTCGTATCTATGTCCGTTTTATCAAATTGATGCATTAACAATTGTATGGCTTATCTTGAAATTCTATTACTTAACTATTTTAGAATCGAGCAGTAAAACAATATTTGTCCGACTTAAAAATATTCACAAAATAGTTTTTCTCAAAAGATGTTTTTTTGAATCCTAAACGATTAGTGATTAGCGTCCATCAGATACTATCAATAAATACATGTTTTACGTAATTACAATATATTTAGATTTCATGATTACAACATATTGTATAATTACAAAGTAATTACGTAAAGAATATTTTAATGAGGTGCCATAAAAACTTTATAGCATTAGTAAAGGGTATAAGTTTTCTTACTGTGTTACTCTACATTACTATGAGTATTTCCTTCCTTCATGTCATTGTTACCGTATATATCTCTGTTATTAATTTCCGTTGCGCGCAGAAAAAGAAACAAAAAGATGTAGCCTTCGATCATGTCAGAGGAGATGTTTTTGTTAGGTAGATTTTGTTTTGGTTAGCTTTTGTTTCCAGGAAATATCCCGAAAATCAAACAATAATGAAGCAGTTTTGATTTTAACGGAAAATGCAAACATTTGATGGTGTTTTTCCGCGTATTCCAATACTGAATTCACATACTCAGTGTTTTACTGCTTACGACACAACTGAGGTCTAGGGACAGCAAGACTTCCAGGAAGAGGCCGCCCGCCACTAAATATTTGCTATATACGTATTGTGTAATGGAACAGAAACTTTTTTTTGTTCTTGATATTTCTGATCTGTACTGGGCATCCTTACACACAATAGTGTGTTATTTCAATAATTGTGAAGACTGTTACAAAAATATTTAATTTATTGCAGCATTATACTTATTACAGTATTTTATATAGTTCGTTTGAGCAATGTGCGCGCTACCTTTTCGAAAACAATTTTGTGCAGTTTTGTTCTGCTGCATTAGTTTTGACTGTAAATACTGGATACTGTCGGACAAATTAAAATCACTTTTTTCAACTTTCACGTAAAAATGAATTATTTTTCGGTGTTTTTCTATAAATAAATCCCATAGCTTCTGCTCACTTAATGAAAAGCTCATCTTAATACAACAGACGTTTCCTCTCTCAACTGGCCAACTTCATTTTCGTATCATTGTAGGCAGGTTTCGTGGCCAACGCTTTCAATTATACATAGGTGTACACGAAATGCCTATTCGGATGCCATATCCCCGACCACAGCGTTTGTAGTCGATAAGAGGACGGAACTCGGAGCCGAGATCCTGGCCGTCCCTTTCCTTTCCCTTCCTCCTGCCTGCCGTGTAGAGTTGACCACGAAATTCTTTGACGTAACTTCCCACCTCTGCCGCGTCAGCGCCGGGAGTTTCCCCAAGCGAGGTCTCACCGTTGTTTTTGCCGCCGCGCCAGGAGCCTCCTTCCAGAAGACTCGAGCAAGTTGCCGCAAGACACCACCTGTCACCGCCAGGATATTCACCACGCATTACATCGCCCCTATTGCGTCTACACGGTGCCCTGACATCCAGTACACTGACTTTCATCTGTGGGTCATTCGAGATGCCCAGTTTCTTTACTATTTCCGTTTGACTAATTTGTTATTTGGCTGTTCTGAACAATTAATCTTATGCTTTTCTACATATAATTTTAACAGATTTGTGTTATAATTTATTTTCATATTTACTTTCACGCGTACGTCATAAAGATATACTATGTAG
Source organism: Teleogryllus oceanicus (assembly GCA_964035755.1). NCBI lineage: Eukaryota > Metazoa > Arthropoda > Insecta > Orthoptera > Gryllidae > Teleogryllus > Teleogryllus oceanicus. Next base: position 13,927,473 of record CAXIVR010000003.1, read on the forward strand.
TACGTCATAAAGATATACATGTAATAAAGAAATATACGGATACACGTTGTGTAGAATAAGTTAAGTATGTAATTCTGCGGAAAATCGATTTCGAGATTTGAACGGAAATACTCGTTTTGGGGTCCGCTGCAACTGAAAAAGTGTCTTTTTTATTTTCTCGCAATTACTATGTAAGAAGAGAAATTTATGTAATCGTGCGTCTGAAAACGGCAAATTTGGTTGCTTGATTGCTTAGTTTTTTGATTGATTTTTTTCGTGTTTCCGGGCGCGTCAACTGCTTTAGTCATTAGTCCCTTAAGTATGGAGCATGATTTTCTCGGGAGATGGCATTGATCTTGCCCCGCTGGATGGCGAGATCCGACGCCGACCTACCGCCGGCTAGTGGGTGTTCCCCTAACCAGGACTCTCCCACCAGCGGGGCACCGCCCAGGCCGGGACAAGCTCTAAGCTTCCGACCGGTCTCCCGGAATATGTGGTAGTGTAGTGCGTGTTAGTGTAAGTGTGTGTGTAAGGGGGAGAGGATAGGACAAGGAAGAGGAAGGAAATATCGCGCGCGGTCCGTGGCCCGTTTGTTAGGGTACTGCTCCGACATTCGCCTGGTGTTGATCAGAGAAACCACGGAAAACAACGGATCAGAGCAACCGGCCGCTAGAATTCTAGATGAAAAGCTAGTGTCTAAAATACTGCCGCTGTCAGGACTTGAACTGAGGACCTCGAGCGGTCAGAGGCGCTGCAGTGACAGTTGATGCACTGAGCTACCGCTCCCGGTGAAAAAGCGAATATTCGGCACAAAAACTCTTCGTGCCGGGCCCTGGTAACGACAAAATGGATAAATCCTGTTCCTATATGTAACACATTACTTTCTCTAACACGTCTAGAAACCATGTTTTGTAGTTCCTTGAGACCGAAAAAAAGATTGCTGGCAAAACAGTTTCAGTCAATTTCAGAAAGTATGCGCTGTAGTAGCCTCCTTTTATATCTTTCTCACTCGTTAATATTTACATTACCGACGATTTGCATACATTGTTGCATTGACAAGTGTCATGTGCTTTGCTGATGTACTTGTATGGATCCTTTGAGAATGTTCTAATTCTCTAAACTACAAAGTTTTCTGTGAAAATTATCTGGAAACTCCACATTTTCAGAAACGCTTAAACGCCATTTTCTCAAAAATGGATCGAAATGTATGTACAAAGATTTTGAACGGATAGTGCTAAATGGATTGAATAACATGACATAAACGCCAAATTGATGTATTATTTTTTTTTTAAATACCACAAATATTTTTAAAAAAATATATTTCATGCTGTTGATATTCACATTACCAGCGAAGTGTAAACATTATTGCAAATGCGTGTACGATTGCGTCAAAAGATTTATATGGATTTTTTTTAATCAAAAACAAAAGTTTTGGATGAAAATGAGCTTCGAAATGCGCATTTTTCAGAAGCCCTCAAACGAAATTTTCGCAAAAACAGCTCTAAATTTTCAACGAAAATTTCCGTAAAGGTCGAGGTTTCACTCTTCTAAATAATCCTTAAAGTCGTGTTTCAGTTCTACCGTTAGGGGACTAAAAAAGTGAGAAAATGTGAAAAAATGTTCTTTCGGTAGCAATAGATGGCAGCAGGGAAGCGGGTGGGGCAAAACTGGAAAGCTAGCCCAGACCAAACAAATCAGAAAACTAACTGGTACGAGAAAGTCTGTGCCATTCTCTAGCATTATTTTTACATTTATTTCTGTGAGTTGTTTGAGAAACAATTTGAAATTCTCAAGCAATACTAGTGTGTTTTGTTTTCGAAAAAATATTACCGCATGGAAGAAGAATCAAACCATATACGACGTGATTAATTTTTCTTCTAGAGGATTTTGTTACCCTAAACAACATGAAAACTGAAAATAACAGAAGAACATGTTTGACATGCCATAAGAAAGATAGGAAGAGGCAAAGTCGTGGCTGGAGGTGACCCACCAATCAATATCAGCTGATTACCAGTAACATAAAATTATGGTGGAACAGTTTCTAAATTAAGTAATTAATTGTAAAAAAAAGTCCTCTTTTGCTCTCATTTCTGTAAAACATAAGAAATGGAAGAAATAACACAAATGAAATGGACGGTTAAGATTTTATTACATGTTTAATATAATACTATTATTACCATATTTATCTCATTTAACGTGTTCATGTACTATACTATTGACAGACAAAAGATTGGCATCTACTTCTTCGCGCTTTGGGTAGCAATTACGTGTTGCCGCATGTGATCCATTCCGAGGGTTCCTTTGCGCTTTCTAAAATTTTATTAACAGCCTTTGCTAGATGAGAATGTAATGCTGTTAATTTCTTAATTAAAAAATTCTGGATCTTATCAATCCCGGGTGGTTTCCAGTTTCCCATGTTCTTAAATGCTTGAAAGATGTCCTGTTCCAAGAATTCGTGAACATGTTCCACTGTTTACACAAGTACCTACATCAGCAGCATCAATTTCAGATATCATTCAATTACTTCCTAAGTGTGTGATGAAACTGGAAGCGTTATTACTGAAGTATTATGTGTAAATTGTTCATTTTTTGAATTATTTAAAAATAAATATATTGTACTGAACTGTTGTCTTAAAATAATCTCACACATTATTCGTAGTTATTTAATGCATAATATGATCCAGTAAGTTGTATTAACTGTATTATAATATTTTTGCAAGCTGATATATAAATATTTCGAATTCTAGGTGCAATAATTTTTTGAAGATTTTTTAACAAATTCTTGTTGTATGTTACCGTAGCTTCCACATTTTTACAAGTAAAAGGTTTTCAATAACAATATTTAACATGAGACATTAATGTGAAATTTATTTTTTCAATAAATCTGTTCCATCTGAAGCTACGATAAATTTACCTGTGTTCATCTCTATTCACCTATAAATAAATCCACCAAATTTACTGGCGCAACCAGGACTTCATTAGGGTGGAGCGAAGATTTAAATGTGTTGGGTCCAGCGTCCTTAATATTTTCTTATAATGAATTTTAATCTATATATAGTATACTCGTATGCTCAATTTAAAGTTTATTTTAATTCATTTTTATAGTTATTTTTGACGTAATCAATTTAGATAATGAATGACTTTCGTTACTATAGAAATTTAGTAATTGTAATTGTGAATACATTTATGTGTCATCGACTTCTGGGATGGCTAAAGACTCCCATGACCCCACCTAAGTGCACTTCTCCATATTTTTGTTATTGTCATTGTTATTGTTTTGGTTTTTGTTTTGTTATTGTTATTATTGCATTTTGCAAGTTTTTAAAGTAAATTGTCATTGTTCTTAGTCGGCAATCAACTTGGTATGAATGCGGCGTGCATGATTAAACTGATGGAAGCAAACATTATGAATGTATTCATTATTCACATCACCGAATATGAAGATATATTATTATAGCTTTCATGACATCAGAACACACTGTATTTTTACACTCAAATTTTGTGAGTTATTTTGACAAATATTTCCATGTAGACATAGTATATATGGGACATCTATAAATGTCGAATGTATTTCACTGAAACAGAATATGGTCATACATGTTAATCTCTTATGACAGATGCACGTTTTCACTAGGCTACACGACAATATCTGATTTTTTTGTGTAACAGTGCAAACCAATCAGTTGAGTAATGATGATTGTGGGAGGTTCGCAAGTTGAATGTAAAAGCTCAAACATCGGTGATAATTTTGACTGACGAATTTAGTGGTCATAAAGCTGATGAAATATAAAACAACTACGGCAATGAGCATTCCAAGTGAACTTTGTCTGCTGGTTTGACAGAACCAGCCACTGACTCACGGTTTCCCGGAAGTGGAATGTGTTAACGTTATTTCAAAATAAGTTAACTGTTTACATGATTGTTTTAAGACAGCTGGGTGAAACTCCATTACGTTCTTCTTACGAATCTGTAGAACGAATGATAAGATATCAAGTTTATTACTTCTATTCCGTGTTTGTGTATTCCATGTATACACGTACCGAGACATACCCAGATATCTCAAGGGAATTATTGAGTAGAATAATATGAAAGAGTGACTCATTTCGAAGTATTGGTACTCGGGACCGAAAGTAAGAGAATAGTATGTTCCATTTACGAAGAGGATATTGGGTAGCCATGTTAGACATAAAGATTAAATATCATGTTTAGAAACTTCGAGGCCGAAGTAACCAAAAAATATGGGACAATTTAGACTTAGGAAAAAATAAACGCAGTTGTGATTTTGGTCCTTAACGTGGACGTTAACAGAATATACATTTTAATTTGTGTCACCTGACGAAATACCAGAAAGATAAAGAGCCAATGGTGACAGGTTTTAGTAAAGACGTTAGCGTCGAATCAAGATAATTGACTATCACGAAACGAGTTACAGCGAATAACAAAATTACTAACAAACATTTGGTTAAAAAAAACAAAAAACGAAACGAATGTGACATGTTGCATCAGAGTCATAATTTTGTCAGAAGACATTTGGTCGCTGTTGCGAGCACAACAGAAGATATTTAGTCACCGTCCCGAGCACATGTAATGCTGGCTAATCATATTACTAGTTCAACAGATAGAACATTTAGTTATCGTGATAGGAAGTAGTCTCCAGTAAGGATGACACCTGAGGCCTTCGTGAGTAACTATTTTATGTGAACAGTGTAAATTGTTTAATATTGGTATTAGGACTTTGACTTGAACATTATTCCAACGTCAAGTAAGAAGACTAGAAGATTACTGGTGGCCGACGGAATTCTTCAAGGAAGATTCTTTACTTCGATAGCTTAGGCTACATCGATATCACAAATTGTAAGCGACACGAAAAATATCTCGCAAGATAGCCAAATCATTCTTTGAAAGAAAGTATTAGGCAATATTTTATTAAAGTAAAGGCCTTTAATTAACGAAATCCATATTCAATTTGACGACATCCCGAATAATTTATAAAGCAGAATACTGTAAATAAGGTAGGAAAAAACTTAATAAAATAAATAATTGTATTGTGTTATCGAAACATGAAGGTTGATAAGAAAGACTCCTCAGATCAACCATATTGTGTTCTTCTTAACAGAATAAATTTTCAGCATTTACCTAGTCCATACTGAATGGGACGTCGGTCAACGTAAGTAATATTTAATTGTAAAGGGAGTGGGAGTCGGACTTCAATAAATAACTAAGATCAATAGTTTCAAGCACTTACAAGTTCAGAATTGCAAACACATTTCAGGCTGGTTTGCTCAAAGTCAGGCAAATTATGTTAATAAATACGTGAGGTTTTAAAATCGTTTCAAATTGGCGATGACCAGCGTGGGGCAGATTATTAATAAGTACTTTTAGCTTTTTTAAAATGTTTCAGTACGTCAATTTGCTTATTCTAGAATGAGCTTGTACAATCGAATCGTTTTGGAGTCTTATTACAATTATATATCCAAAAACATTGCAGAATGGTTTTGTGAACACTGATGAACTGGTTAAGCTGAAACGGAAATTGAGTGTTTCAGTTTTGCAAGTCTGTGTGATCTCAAGAAATTGCATTTAAACATTTTACATATTCAGAGGTTTAGGTAATTTATGAAAGGAGACTATATCAATCAGAAATAAACAATTTCTGGTAATCCATCTGTTAGTCCATGAAATTACACGGTTGTCTCACAAGAACAGTCATTGCATATATTACGAAATGAGAAATGGATTAAATAACAGAACGAGAAACTCAAAAGGAAAAAGAATGCTTTTTAAGAAGGAATTTTTACTTTAGAATGTAACGAACTACGTGATATTGAATCAATGCATGTCACTGTGGAAAACTTCAGGGTTCATAACCCACATGCTGTACCATTTTCGAGAATTACCGTAAAAACATGTTCCTTCAGTAGTAGGGTATATCTGCCAATGAAAAATTCGATTTTGTTATAAATTTTGAGATGAGAACACGCAATAAGGTTTTTATCTTGGAAAATGTTTAATTTTCGAATTATTTCCATCGCTAAATCACAAGCTTACCTTATTTCATGACTGCGACATTCAGTACGCAAATGATTCATCAATTATGTTCCTGGCATACTGCATGTTTCATATATTCATGGTTACTGCATGTTTGATATTTTAAGAGAGTGAATAGAGAGAATAAATATGTAGAAAAGCTTTACCTCTTAACTTATATTGTGGCATTTGACTTGATCAGATTCACCTCATAAAAATTTGGGTAATGCTGATGAGAAGATAATTTAAATTGAAATCACAACGCTTAAATTTGGAAGTGGAAACATTTCGCAGTTGAAAGATCATACGATTAGTCAGCAAATTTACTTGTTTTCATCTTGTACTGTAACACTGAGTCATTCATGTCACGTATTCTGAAGGAGGGAACGCAGAGAAATGATGAACGTCCGCCAGTCATTTCGAGCCCGGATTGAATCCAACTGAAAAGTGGGTCTGGAAATGGCGTCGGAACCGCGACACTGTGCGAGAAACAATCGGCGAGCACCTCGCGTGACCGCACGATCGGAAGCTGCCCTCCGCCTCCCAACAATGAAGGCCGCGGGGCGGGCGGCGGGCAGCGGGTGATGCGCGGGCGGGAGGGCGGAGGGCGAGCGGTGCGCCCGCCGCGCCGCGAGGCGGTGGAGGGGCCGCCCTCGCCCGCGCACGCTCGCTCCGGGGCCGCCCCTCCGCCGCCGCCGCCGCCCCGCGCGCGCGCGCAGCCCGCCTCCCTCCCGTGTCTCTCCGGCAGTGCATTGCTGCCGGTGCCAGCGAGCGCGCGCTAGCGTGGTGTGTCCGGCCCCCTGCTAACCAGCGAGCTCCATCCAGCCGCCCAGCGAGTGCGAGCGCTCAGACGCCGCGACACGGGGCCTGGTCGCGCCGCTCCGGCTCGGCGCCACCGTCGCACCTCCTCACCCGCCCGCCGGCGTCTCAGCACTTCCGGACTCCGCGAGACCGCTCTGCAGCAGTGATGTTCGTGTGCCGGTGAAAACAAGTTTGCCCGGTTCAGAGAGCTTTTTAAGAAAATCGCGTTCGTGATCTCTCGTGTTTTATTCCATAACGACGTTTCACCTGTTTATGAAACTTTGTATAAATAATAGTTTCGTGATTTTATTGTAACCCGACAAGAAGCAGCGGCTCGGCCGCAGGTTGACGAAGAGACACTAGTGCCCGATGGGGGAAGTTGCCATGGAGCCGGGTGCCTCCGGCCCTCGGCGTCCGAAGCTGGAGTTGTTGCTGTGTGTGATCATCGCTGTGACGAGTTTGGCCGCCACGACGAGGACACAAGGTACGTGTGAAAGTGTGTGTGTGAGAGTGTGTATGTGTGTGCGTGTGCGAGTCGCGGGGTCTTCACCGACGGCAGGCCGGCCGATGTCGCTTCGCGCGCCGCCGAGCTGCCACGTAACAGGTGGTGCTAGGCGGGTGCAGCGGCCTGCCTGGCCCGGCCGGCCGTCGGGCCGGACCGCGGCTCCGACTGTCACTTCGCAATCCCGCTAGATACCGTGAGACCCCGTGTCCCCTACGCCGCTCACGGAGCGGGTGTGCGAAATCCCGAAAGCCGCCCCCGCGGTGCGACCAAGAACAGAGATACGACAGCGACGGCGACTTGCTCAGCGGCGGTGGTGGTGTCGGCTCCGTGGGAAGCGAGACGTGCGCGGAGGTGATTGGCTGTGAGGTGATGAGGAAACGCTGGTGTCGGCTGCTGAGTTGCGCGAGGCAGACCGGTGCGACGTTGCTCGGCTGTCTCCTTCGCCGCCAGCGCAGACGGAGACGTCGACGTGGCGCCGTGAAGAAGAGAAAAGATGTCGCGTGCTGTTTCCGTGCTAAACGCTTACGCTCGCTCTAATAAGCGACGTTGCTGCCGGGTCGCTGCCCTTGTAATTCTTCCTCTTTGCACTTCGTTCTCCTGAGTGAGCGAAGGTCGCAATAGTGCTTGTCCAGCCAATAACTAACATTGAATGACAAAGGCTACGCAGTAATGGAACGTGGGTTTCGCGTTTACGTAGCGGATATTTGACATTAGAAACGCAGCACTTTGGAGTTCCGACAAGGAGCGAAGAGACTGATGTATCACTTCTGTGAATCTACATTTTTGCGGTCGTAAACGCGTGTTGGTTACCAACTTTGACTGCGTTGACTTAACAGCAGCGACGAGCGGAGGCCCGGAAAGGAACGGCTGACCTTGGACAGACCGGCTCGCAGCAGTCTCCGTCTAAAAAGGGAGGAAAGCAAGGGCAAAGAGAAGGGGAAACACCATGAGGAATGTTACGGGTGTAGAGCTTCAAAGGTGAGGCGTGTGTACAGTTAACGCGTCTTTCGGGAGAAAGGAAAGCGGAAAGGGCGATTGTAGTCGTCCGGGTTGGAGGAAAAGGCGGCGGTGGTGGGCTGCTACCTGGCGGGCCCTGCCGGAGCGTACGCCCCGCTGCTCCCAGCTCGCTCGCTCGCGGGCTGGCAGTGCCTGCCTCTCCCACTGCCTCGCCTACCTCGGCGTCCTCTCGGGGCCGCGACCGGCCGCGCTGGCCGAGGGGCCAGGTCCGGGTGCGGCTGCACGACACCTTGCGTCCTGCTGCCAGGACTTTGACCTCTCGCTGCGCCCCGGCCATGCGATTAGGGTTTTTTTCGAAAGCTCAGAAATTTCGTTTTGATGAGCGTGTATTGTTGATTAAGCACGGGAATCGTGTGAGCGATTTACCATAATAAAAAGGAAATGATGAATGACTATGTTGAAATTGCAAGTTTACAACATTATTCTAAATGATTTTTGTATCCCTCTCTGTTCGTTGAAGTACTTCCAGAATACAAATTGCCCCTACTACTAGTTTAGTGAACTTACACTGCAAGAAATTGCCGAATGTAATGAATGTGTGACGCAATCGCGAACACTTCTTAAAAATTCTGAACAATCTTCGAATTTTGTCCGTGTTCGTAAAATATAGTATTTTCAATGCGGATGAGTTGTTTTTCAAAAAAATTCTTTCGCTTTTTTTGTGTTTAAAATGCACCAAATATAGCCAGAGCCATTTTTAATGAAACTGCTTTTCGAATGTAAATTAAATTAATTTTGTCTATTAAATATGTAAATTTAGTATTTTATTTAACAGATATTCAATGAAATGAATCGCTATTCCGTTACATTAAATATTATATATGAACATAATAAACGTCGTGATTGCTCTAATCAAAGCAAATACATGAGACTTTATATTTTCATTAAAAATATTTGACCCTATTTTCTTATATTTGGCAATGGTCTTGCGTACACAATTTCTCCATGAGATCTCTTAAACTAGAATTAACCGGAACATCTGACGTAATATCGAGAAGATTCTAGGAATTCCTGTCCTTCGTGTTTAAGTGAGAAATGGTTCAGTGAAAGAAGTAACATTTCAGATGCCAGTTGAAAATACAACCTAGTTAAATATCACAATGAAAATGTTGATTCCGTGTTTCTAAAACGGTCTGCGAATAATTTCCGAGCACTGCCACTAGGAAGTACAGTAAAAATAATCTTCTTATGTGAACTGTAATACAGATGCTTTCATTTACAAGTTTTAAAAATCGAATCTTGGAAAGATAAATTTCCTCGAGATTATAAATTCATAAAGCTTTTTTTGTGTCAGAAAGGTAAACTTCACACTTAGAGAGAATATTGCACAGTGCAAATTTGTGCATAATTTCCAAAATTTTTAACGCGTTCTATTGTTTAGGAAAATATTCCAACTCTCAGTACGTGACAAGTTGGTCCGGCATCACAATAACACACTGAAAATGAACATCACCACGTTCATGAAACAAACGTCAAAAAGTAAAAAAAATGTACATTATTTTCAGACTTTAATTAGATTATAGGCTTTAGAGCAAATCATAGACATTACTCTGCAGAGCAAATGCAAATGTTATTGATCTATTTCTCTTTACGCTCTTATCGATAATTTATTGTTAAAACGAACAAAATGTCTGAATACACAAATTATATTGGAATCTACGACGAAGGAAGAAAACAGTTGCATTTGAAATTACGTTTTCCCTGGGAAATTGCGCGTGCACGTAGGCGTTGTGACAGTATAATTTGACGTCTCTGGAGGGATTACTCGTGACGCAAAAAGCGAGGTGAGCATCGCGAGAGCCGGTTCGACGACCAGTTCTTGCAGCGCGCCCGCGCGGGCGTTCGCCCCTGCCGCACTTATCACGGCGAGGGCGGTGCCCGCGCCCCGCGGCCCGCACCGAAGGTCATATGGAAATAGGGTTATGGCCAGGACCCGAGTTAGGTTCTGTAGGGCCCCCAAACACAATCGTGTTGGAGCCTCCAGCGCTTCCTGAAAAAGGAAAAAAAACAACAAAGATTTTCTCTATAAAAAAGAAAAATAACAAGTTGCCTATATAATTGAATATATAATATTGTTCTATTTAAATTTTTAATTTCTTGGTTACGTGAATATTTTTTTAGCTATCGCAATAATAGCAGCAAACATTATTTATGACGTTTCCCCCAAGATTTCATCATTCAGGGCAACTCCATAGGTGTGGACTCATAATCAACTGCTTATTTTGCTTGTAGGTAAATCAGACCCTGTTTTCACCCCCTTCCCTGCCACAGCTACCGGCATTCTTGGATGTCCGTTAAGCGAGCTAGATTACTGATATGGATCCCGATTTACTGAAAGTCGTTTATGTTCTTGATGTCGGTGGCGCGTTTTCTAGGGCGTTTTTCGTTCCTTTCTATAAAAAAAAGGCAATCTTCGGTAAAAGTCAGTTCGGCTGGGGTTGAGCCAGGCGCAACTGACGCAAGAACGGTTTCAAAAAGTTTCGTGAGGAAGGTGAGACTGCAAGTATCAATCACATTAGTAGTTCTTGGGAGCATAAAAAGGCAAAAGTATACAGGTGCTACTAGCAACATTTTGAAGAGGGGGGGGGGGGGTCCAGCGTACAAAGTGCAAAATCGTGTATTTAGATTGTGAAGTAACTGATTGAGGAATCCGGAGTAATATTTGTGCCTAAAAAATATAGTGTCGGATTTTTAATTTGAAATGGATGACTTGATCTTGGAAATACTGAATATCCAGTGTCTGAATTTAGTATATTAATTCAAATTCAAATACGTGTAAATATTACCCTGCCGTGACAAATGTTTCTCCACTTATTGCGCTTTTATTTTCTTTCAAATACTAGCATCTATTAGGTTTCTCAAAAACATTATCAAAGATGCTTCTTTTTGCGATGAATGAAATTTCTGGACAATGCCGGAATTTACAATTCGACACTGCTGCGATGAATATGGAAACCGGTTTTTAATTTCGGTCATATTTGGGACGATGAGCACCCAAAAAAATCTGGCAAAAAGAAATTAAGATTTCCTAAGCGAGTAGGAACGGAAGTTGACGAAGTTTTGGAAAGAAACAGAAATATGACAGATTTGTTTATATTTGAGTCTTTTCAGAGTAATTATTATCATATTGAATTTTCTGAATTAAATAGTCCCTTAAAAATCTTCGTTTCGATTTTTTGCATAATTTTACATTAACTGACGGATGCAGAAACTAGCTTAGCATGATTGGGCGCATACTTTCAATGTATTGTGTGCATGACTAATTGTTTGGTGTCGGGCCTCTCCTTGCTTTGTGTGCTAATCGGCCTTCCTCTGTCTCAGTCTTGGAGCGCGACTCATGAACAAATACAGGAAGCGCACCTCGGCTACACTAGCCCACCGGGAGGTTTCACCCAACCAGGTTGTACCTGTGCAGACAGAAATGCTGGTCGACATTGATTTCCCAAATGTTAATGCATTTACAAAACCTCTCAATCCTGCCATCTGAAATATATTTGCAAGGAAGTATGTAACTTAATCTAGAGAGCATCGTACGCTTTGAATAAGAACAGGATGTGTCAATTGCATTATTTGTGACTTGGTCAGGGATCGGATGTTAGAATGAAGTGTTAGTTGAGAGCGGAAAAGAATAAAAAATGTTTACGAATGTAGTATAATTTGAGAGAAGTTTGTGTTACGTCACAATATTACAAAATATAATTAGGTTTAATAATTGTTCAAAAACCTTCGTCTCGGAAATACCTGTGATTGTAATGCAGTTTTTTTTCAATGGATGCAATTTGGGTAATTACTAGTAGTAAACTGTTTTAAGTAAACGATAATTAAAATTTTTGATTTCTCTGGTGAACGTTCTATGTTCTTCAGTCCTTTGTCACATTGTCCTTTAAATATTATTTTCATTATTTGACTGTTTCTTCAAATGTATTCGTCTCTCGCCAATTCGGCCCGTCCCTCCTCGCTCAGCCGTATACCACATCACACCGTCACACCCCGTCTCTCGCCCAGCCCCATCCCATCGCAACCCGCCCCGCCCCGCCCCTCGTCGCGCGCCCTAGTGCGCTTGCTGCGATGCCTGCCTGCCGGCGCGGCGCTGCATGGGGGTCAGCGGAAGCGCTGGAAAGCGTGTCACGTCGTGGCCGGCGTTCTTCTCGCGCATTCTCGTGTGACGCGTGCACTCCGCATGCAGCGGGCGCGGCGCATGCGCATACATCGCGAACGTCGTGACCCACCTGCCCGCGGGCGACGCCACGCCACGCCGGTGGCACCAAAATGGCCGACATGCCGTGACGCTCCTCGCCCGTTTCGGGTTTTACGGGGGGGGGAGGGACAGTTCGTTTTTAGCTTTGGGGAGTGCGTACGTTGCGTGATGGTGCATTTAAAACGTTGCGAGATGTGGAACTAAGTTTCTTTGCGAGATTCTCTGAGGAGATCCCACGTTGTTCCGAGATACGAATATGCAATAAACATCTCGAAATTGAAAAGAGACCGCCTTATTGTGTTGAATATTTTGGTGGTTAGAAAATGCCGCTACCCTCTGAAGAAAAAAAAAAAATTCAATAACCTGCATGAAATCTGGATAAGAGTTAAAAATGATTATTGATAAACTGTAAACCAGTTATATATATTAGAAAACTAAAATAATTCGAAAATGAACGATATCAAAATACTACAGTAATAAGTCCTACGAAAGGGTTTGCGAAATAGTTTTTTATTCCATTACTATACATCGAAAGATAAGATGCGTGTGATACATTGCCAACATGACGCAGATGATACTTTAAAGAAAGGTCATTTAAAGTTTCGAGTATTTTTCCGAAATAATTAAGTTTCATAATAAATCCTAGTTCAATAATTGAACCCTGAATGAATAAATCTCGAAGGCAGCAAATTATTGAAATATAATTTATCCGTCTTGTTCGTTGAGCATATAAGTCCGTAGTCCTCGCTTTGTGCGAGGCGACAGCGTCGGGGAGCAAGTAGCCTTGAGCTGAGCGCCAGCAGGTACCGCTGAGTTGCCAACGTGTTAGCGCCGGAAGTGCAGTGCCTGCGGCGCGGAGGGGAAAGGGAAGTCGCGTTCTCTCGCACCTGCGTGTCCCCGTCTCTACGCGCCGCTGCTGGCCCCAATGCGTCCACGCGCTAATGAATCGGGAGACGCGAACAAATGCGGAGAATTAATAGAACTTGTGTATCAGCGAGTTTCAGTAGGATCTATTATTTTTCAGAGTCTGTTAAACATTTGAGTTTTCTGCGATGCACGAACTAGGTGTGTGTGTGTGTGTGTGTGTGTGTGTGTGTGTGTGTGTGTGTGTGTGTGTGACTTGAACAAAACTAACACTTCCGTACTTAGCTTATTTTTAGATTAATTGAAATTAAAAAATTGTGTATGTATTCAGCACCAAAGATATATTACGTGCAGAATGTATTGAGTAATAAAATAACTTTGCCGAAATTATTCAAAATTTTTGTTTATTGTAGAATATTGATGATTTGTAACATTTCAACTGTCGAAATCATTGCTTTAAAAATAAAACGTTTGAAACACTGGACCCTGAAATGTAGGAGGCGGGGACAATCGCACTAATATTTGTAAGCGTTAACAAAAGATATCTCTGCGCGATTAAATTGCCTGTGATATCAAGAATTCATTTTAATTTTAGACTTAGAGTTGAATTTCTTACCATCCGTGCTACTGGGTGGAAACAAATAGAACAGAGCTTAACACTCAGAAATGTTATAGGTCCAAAAGATACAATTTTTGTAAATTGACAACCTAACCAACAACATTTTGGCCACATCAGATTTGTCAGCCCAAGTCGTATTTCTCACACGCCGGTTTAACATGACTAGGGCTGTAGTGTGGTTTACTCCAATTCTTTCCAGAGGTTACGCGTAGCGGGAGCCATCCTTCTACAGACCAAATTCGAGCCACAAACGTCCACGCGCTTGATTATGCTGCGCTTTACCGCGAACTGCCTCCGCCCACTTGGTCGACCCGCCTTAAGAACCCAAAAGAAGTGCAAGTAAACCTTGAGTTGCCGGAACACATGTTACACTTCTGGTCTGATTTTTTTGGCCATTCATGAAATGTAGTTTCATAATGGGAACGAAATAATAATTTAATGAAGTGTTCCATGAGAATCGTGACTTCCACAGATCCTTGGATTCCAATCCCTTACAAAGAGCTGATTGAACACATATCGTTAAATCGTCATAAATTTATGATGCATGAACTTTACACTCGTTTAATGTTGCTTATCGAATACTGAAGACCTATGTGAAAAGAATATGTGAATTTTTAAGACTGAAGTTTAGTGTTTGCTTGTTTTTTGAATTACGAATTTTATAGCTTTTTCGTAAAGTACGATAAGAGAGTTTATTATTTAATTTCTTTCTCTGAGCAAAATCGTTAGATATCGTGAAAATGATTCTTCGATTCAAGGGTCATTTACTGTCCATTAGTCAATAAAACTGTATGTGTAATTCTGAATACTCTCGCGTATTTTAGATCTCCATTGTTTTATTTAAACGGATTACATTATTTACTCATTGTATACTTTTTATTTTCGGCCAGCGTATATTTTTAGTTGACTAAACATTAATTGAGGTGCGGAATTAATCGTTCAAAATTCTCTGAATTATATGCATTCAAAATTTTAAAAAACCTTTGTTGGCAAGTATTCAAAAAATGACATAATCCCGAAGTTCTATATATTTCGTATTTAAATCTCTGCGGGTACAGTTTCATATAAACTGGTAATGACTTGCCTTTAGCGAAGATTGATCGCAGTACTAATGACCGTTGGCAAACATACGTGTTTGTGCGCACAAAAGCACTGTTCATACAATTTATTTTTTACTTTAGAATTGACTGGAATTTCAAATGAGAACTAAAACGTCGACACACGTAATATGAATTTGTGATTTCACTTTGTGTAATTTCTTCATATATTTACTTTTTACTTTTTGCCCATATAGGCTCAGGACCATCGAGCTCAATGAACTTTTCATTTAATGCATCCTTTATTACGAACGTAGTGTAAAGAACGCTCGCAATATACGACGTTCCCCTGTGATTCTTGCATGCATTCTAGATGGCTTCTTTTTAAAGGCATAAATGGTTTCAGATCGATGCAGGTAACCTTCTGAATGATGCATACATTACCATGCCGTTTCAAAACCAAGGAACATTACGTTTCGACTGTCGACCCGTAAGATTTCCTCTGGCGGTGATGTTCTTGGCGCGGAGGTCTACCTCAGGTGAAAGTGAGCGGTGATCCTTGACCGAGAAGAGTAGGCGGGGAAGCGGATTTGCCAAACAGTCGGCAGTGATGAACATCTGTGCGAATCGGGTTGAAGTAAATGACCCGAGCTCAGAATGTGACAAGGTTCTACATCAGATTTTTGACAAATGTTTATTTCTTTCGACTCAACGCTGTTCACATAATGAAGTTTTGAAATGAGACTTGATGAATCGTTCTGTGGACAAAGTACCTAGCATTTTGTGCACCATTATTATGCTCCTCTAAGACTTTCAAAATGCTAACCTGTAATTTTTTTTTAATATCGGAGAGAATTATGTCCTTCTGAGGCCACGAAGAGTTGCCAGAAGTGTGATCAAAGATTAGAGGATTTCCAAAGTTACTTTGTGCGATACCAAAACTCACACGAGATGGTCCAAGAATAGATAATGTAAAAGCTCTTTTTGCAATTTTGCAATCTAACATTTTTAATTCATTATGACAAATACATCATACAAATCATTCAATATGATTACTGGTTAATAGATTAAATATTATTAAATTCTCGTCAACCAATGCAACCGAAATGTTCACGAAAATTCTATTAGTACGTTTTACTTGAGCACATCAGACACTGTCAGAGAACACATAACCGAGATTGCTGTGAAAAGAATAAAAAAATACTTTATTGAATAGTGTAATACTTTAACACTAAAACTCGTGTATTTTCAGGGCGATTAAAAGTGCAGTTTTCAACGGAAGAAAAATTGAAGCTGATTTGGAAAATTGCCTATCTGAAATGGAAATTATTAATCACAAAAAATATTTCTGTTAATCTATTGTTATTGAAAATAGTACTTGCGTAACTCACTTTATTTATCTGGTACACGCGCCCATGAAGTTTCGTCGTTTGCATGCGTGAACACGAACTCCTAATAGACACCGTTGGACCAGCGAAAACCTTCGGTGCTTGCTACCAGCGTTACCACAGAGTAAACAGATATCAGAAAAAATCCTTTCCTAATAATGCGAAAATAATGATATTTATGTTTGGCAAATCCCTACCCATCAGAAGAGCTGCTCGCAGCGATTGTGTTCGAAAAGTGCATAAATAACGAATGTACATTGGAATGTGCATACCTACTTTTATGACTTCAGAAAGAATGGTTTTCGATATTGATAACGTCCATCCTAATAGCATTCTCCATAATTCTACGTTATTGATCCGTAAATACACATTTATGACTATGAATTAGTGCGATTTTTATTTGAATCGGATCTTCATTTCAGATCGTGAACCTCTTCTACTTATGAATGGTTGATAGTTTGTGACTAAAATAATCTGGAATACATGTAATTACTTAACGTCACATAATTTTGTGAATAACTTACTTTGAGAATTCACATTATGACAATACTTTTTAGATCAGACGGGAGGTAGCTACTGAGAAGATACACGAGCAGGTCTGAAACGTGGAGTGAATGACGAAAGGAAATGATTATCTGAAGTTACTATGGTTTTGCCCACCTCAAATTCAGAGCAAGCTGCGTGTTATGCCATGTCTGGACGCCGTCCTGCAACATTCTCTGGATATTATGCAAGATCCAAATTTTCAAATGATTGTTTTCCTTCCAGTATCGTACCAGCATGTTCTCGAGCAAATTCGGAGAACTGATTCTTGGGTTTTCTGGAGAATTATGAAAATATAAGGATAATTTTGAGAATTTTACACAAGATGGCCTTTGGTCTTTCTTGGCCACACTCACAAACAGCTTGCCGGGAGAATAGATCCTAGTACCCTAGCGCAAATAGTTTTACACCGCAATCCTGTATAGTTTGGCATCTGAAGGAATAAAATTTCTTTTTATAACTCTATATTTTTGTGCCCATGAAGTTTGACATTTGTTTGCTCGTCCCGTGACTGACCATACAAACGCGAAATTCAAACCTTGAGCCCTAGAGCCTGACGGTTGCCTTCGAAAAGAGTCGGCAGCAACGGGAGGAGGTTGACGGGGCGGCCCACGAAATCAGCGCGGGCGAAGGAGATGTTGCATCCGCGGTGCGCCCTGGAGCGCGTAATTAAAAGGTCGTTCCGCTGCAGCGGTCGCCGGCGGCGCTTCTCGCCTCAGTGAGTCACGGGGCGGCCCGACCCAGGGGCCAAGCAGCTTCCTCGACGCGGCAGCCTGCCAAGAATCGACGGGCCGCTTACGAAATCTCGAATGAGATCTCTCCAGGAGACTTTCCTTACTGTTAACGACGCTGATTACTGAATAGGGGCGGGAAGGAAGGCGGAAGATATGCATCGTAATGTGTGAATGACTTAAGCTTGATTTGTACGTCGATTAATCTTCGTGTTTTTACATGGATGTGGATAGTTGCGATAATATATTTGTATTTACATGAATATGAAAAGTTTTTATGATTATAAAATTAATGTGAGGAAATTCGATATGTTAAATCTCATAATTCATATAAGGAGTTAACTTACTATTTTCTAGCGTTCTAAAAGAATATAATGAATGCCTTATTTTACGTGGCGTGACTCAGGCCATGAGGCCTGCTCTTCCGCCTGACCACCCAAATTTCGTTACGCCCCTTTCACCTACTAGGGGAGAAAGAAGGTATTACTTGGGTGACGAAACTGGCAATTTGAATTTAGCTCAGAGGCTTCACTTACTCTTGAGGGTCTTTTACATGCAGTAAATCTACTAACCTGGGACAGCCGGCTTTACTTCCCCTCCGACGGAAAGCGTACGAATGATGTTTTCGCCTTTAAAGATCCACAGCTTCGATCGAGTTTGAACCTGCAAACTTGGGTATAACAGCCCGATATGCTAACCGTTACAGCATTACTGAATAGGGGCGGGAAGGCCGTTATAATCGTCTTTGTGTGATATATGCATATCATCTTGTTACCACCAATAAAAAAATATAATAAAGATGAAAGAGATAACGTAAAGCAACACGGAAGTTTGTAATACATTCACATTTAGCTAATGTAACAGTGAATGAAAATGAATATTGAATTCGAGGACTAACAAATTCAGCAATTAACCACCTTCAGTACTGTTCTTTAAATGTAAGTTTTTAACTTTGTATTAGATTTTCACGTATCATAGATTCTGCTAGGAACGCAATTTTTGACTCGCTATCCCAAAAATTTCCAAAATCTGCGCAACCTTGTCTCTGTAAAATTTGAAAGTGTCTATTTTCAGCAATTTGAAATAATTACAGCGTGCTTCAGGTAAAATACTCTTCGTGTAACTCAGATGCACAGGGAAGATCAAGGACAGTGGATACCGGAAAACAAACATGGGGTAACTATGATACGAACAGGAAAAATCGCTAAAATCCAAAAAACGTTAAAAGTATGATAGTGGCGATTGGTCATGAAAAAAATTGTTAATATGCGTCTAGAAATGTAGCCTATACTACAAACTCGGAAGAATGTAAAAAGAACAACTAACACTAATTGTCCCAGCGATAGTTTAAATTATTCTGAGAAATTCTTAGAATCAGAACAAGCGCATTCACACTGTCGGTCTATTCATCTTCGTTGAAAGAGTACGCGTAGTAGTTAGCGTATCGGACTGCTATACCCAAGTTTGCGGGTTCAAAGCCGATCGAAGCCGTGGATTTTTAAGGGCGAAAAAATCCTTCGTACGCCTTCCTTCGGAGGGGAAGTAAAGCCGGCTGTCCCATGTTAGTACATTTACTGCAAGTAAAAGATCCTCAAGCCTAAATGACGCCTCTGAGCTAAATTCAAATCGCCTGTTTCCTCGCCCAAGTAATACCTTCTTTCTCCCATGATTGGTGAAAGGAGTGTAACGAAATTTGCGTGGTCAGACGGAAGAGCAGGCCTCATGGCCTGAGTCTTGCCACGTAAAATAAGGCAAATTCAATTCAATTCAACGATGCACTAATTATGTTTAAAACGGGTAGTGTAATAAGCCTTAGTGGTGTTTGCAACCAGTGTTGTTGCTGGACGAGAATCTGTGCTGATGATTCTAAATAAATCGTAAATACAATTGGAAATTGGCTGCGAGACCTGGGACAATCTCTGACACATTCACTCAGACAAATTTCTCTGGCAATGTATTGCTACGGATTACTTCTTGCTAATTGTGTAAAGGATTGCTGCTGAAAGCGATCGCGCGCGCTGTGGGCTTGGGACGGGGGGGGGGGCGTGCCTTGCCGCGCCGCGTCCACCTCGCGCGGGTTCGTTATGCAGCATGGCTCGCGAGCTGCGGGGGCGGCAGCGGCCTGGCGGAATCGATTGTGAATATTGAATACGAAACGTTAATATCGTAATTCAGGGCCGGTGCGCCCGCCCCACCCCGCTCCGCCCTGTTCCACCCCTACCGCACAGTCACCGCATCTCGTCCCGCCACTCTGCCATCCCCGCCCCACCTCACCCCGCATAATGTGTCGGCCTATAGCCCCCCACCCCTGTGTCCACAGCCACTGTGTATGGAGGCGGCTGAACATTTATTTTGTTAGCGCATTGTGTGTGTTTGCAGGTTGCTTGTCGTTTTCTGCGAGACCTATGCTGCTTACTGACTCGTAATTTACGGTATGCGTGCCGGTTGAGGGTTTGGAATTGCTATATGGACTCGTGGGTGTTTCGTTTGTAAGTCAGAAATTCATTCGGTCGATAATTGTGGGATTTAATGTTTGTGTGAAATGATTTTTTTGGGGGGGAGTGTAGGAAGAAAATAGTTTAGAAGGCAACCTTTCGGCGTGGCTTTATCTTCATCTCCGCGGCGGATACCCCGCGCACAACTTCCGTTAATTTTTTTTAATGCCTCTTAAAAATCAAGTATGTATTGCTTAAGAAAAACCTTACTACATAAATCAAATCAAATATATCGTAAATCTGTAAGTAGTAGACTTGATAACGACACCCAAACAATTGACATTTCTTTAATACTTGTGAACTCGCATGGGACGTTTTGCATTTGGAAACTGAAAAATTCTGGAATGTGTATCATTTGTCGTTGTGCAACGCTGTGCTCAAGAAGTATTATGTCAAGTCAATGGAACTCCATCATAATGAGCAAACGAACAATCTTGTGAGCAGAAATTTGCTCGCAGAATTGTTCAGACAAGGTTCATTTTATGGTAAAATGTATGTTTTAAAGTCAAAGAAAAATTTGATAATTTTGGTATGAGTGATGTGATTGCATTAAAATTGTGTATCAGAACAAAGAGAAAAAAGAGAAATTGGAAGAAACAACCAATTCAGTGGGTTACTCAGGATTATCTGCGCTAAAAGATAAACATTTTTTAATTACATACGAAGTATTAATTAAAAATATTGAAATAATTAATTACATGTCTTCTGAAGAGTCGAAAAGAGTTCACACGTCGCTCGCGAGGTGACACGGAGTCTCTCGTCAGCATCTGGTAAATTTCCAAAGTAAATTGAGTCTAAAGAAAAGGCGAGGACAAACAGAAATGATTGCCATTCGTCGAAGCTCTAAATTACGGGATACATCAGCTTCCAGCATTGCCAGTCACTACCATTTGTAAAATATCAGTCTTCAATGGGATATTTTGGAGTGGGTGAGAGTAAATTTACTGATTTAGTGCTGATTGCAAGAGAGACGGTATTCCAATAACGATGCAATTCTTTGTCTGTGCTTAAGCTGCCACTATTATTCGTGAATAATTATCTCAGCAATGAGTCCCGAGATTACTTTAGAATATGCAGTGAAACCTGGTAAAACGGCTACCTGAATTGAGCTATTACCTCCCTTAACGGTTATTATAAACAAATTGATTTTTCCACAAGACGTGTAAATATTCCTTGATTAAAATGGTTTCCTGGCTACGCGGTCAGCGGCTGTGCTTTTTTCGTAGATTGACCTGCATTAAGCAGTTATCTTAAAGGGTTTTGTGCTGTAGCAGAACAAGGAGAGGGGAGCGCGGAAATTACTGATGATTAAATTCCTTTGTGACGTGATGCAGTCAGGTTACGTTAATCAGTTATATGCAGAAATTATAAGGATATTAAATATTATTTTAGGTAACTCATTTTAGGTAACTCATGCATTAAAAAATGTTCGCTATAAAATAATGCGTTGTCAGTTCCACTACGTTCTTATGGTATTTGTTTACCATTCCTTTCTTTCCATTCTCCTGGAAAATCTGTTTTAAGTAAACCATTAAAAACTGCTCTAAAAAATCGACCTTCATCTCATAACAGTGAAAATATTTAGACTTCATTTGAGCTTCTGTAATCTCATAACGTTGATTCAGCCACCTTAAAAAAGGACAATTTTCATAGGAACCATGTGTGTTCCCTTAAGAAAAGTTTCACTGTGTTTGCTTTAAATGTGCCTATTAATTGAAAATTAGCTTCGAATTTGTGGATCTAATTAGGTTGGTAGGCTGAACACCGTTTGTATTTAAGTCTAAAAAATTTAAAATCGTTGATATTTACTTCAATTGATTGTCTATAAAATGGAACTCTTTGTTAATATAAATATAACAATCAATAGAAAGTAAAATGTTCTCCATTAACCGTCTCGTAAACCTAAAACCAGAATCCCAAATAGTTTGTGATGGTTTTAAAGGGAAGTATATTGAGCGATATTTCGCGGAGATTTTTGACAGTTTTTGAGAAGAATGCAATTATTAAAATATGCGATTCATTTTTCAACTAAAAATTAATTACCGATTTTTTCATTGTTTCTCATGATAGTTTACGAAGCGATGCGACATTCACATTGAGTGTAAATTAAAGGAATTGAATTACATCAAAACCAGAATAATCATTTACAGCATTTCGCTGCATCGTTAATGCCTAATCTCCCATTTTCAAATGTCTTGCTGCGAATGTTTAATTTATTATGATATTAAGTTGCATTTATATTTTGTTACTAATTATTTATTATAGTACATGAATGTCGTATGCATTTTATGATCAATAGGCTACCCAAGGGCGGAGTCATGGGGCTTCTTCCACCTCCCTTAGAAACCAATGATTCATTAAAAAAATACAGGTTTTACTAATTTTCCATACTAATGAAAGTCGTTCAGTATATCGTTGTTTTCGTTATGTCTAAAAGTCAACCAATAAAAATGCATTTGAATTCAGCATAAATGGAACCATTGTTTATAAGAAAACCTCAAATCGTCTAGGTAAGATTCCTGCAGCTTCCCCCTCCCCCTCCAAGATAAATCCTGGATGCAACCCTGAAGATAATGGTAGTTTTCGTGAGGAGTAAAATTTTGAAAGTGAGGACTGCGGTCCATAACTTTGTTTCGTTTGCTTTCACTCGGCAGCATCCTTCTCTGCCGCCGCGGTTCTGGTCGTCCCGGTCCGAAAATAATTTAGCACGTCCAAATTAACAGCAATTTAAAAGCGAAGCTAATTGCCGCGGGGGCACTGGGAATACATTTTCAGTTGCGCTGCGCCGGCGCCGATGACATATTAGCGAAATAGAATTAAAGCGCTTTTTGTTGATCTGGGGACGAATGCAGTCATTTGGTCACGTCCAGTGCGGTTAACATGCTACTCCCAAGGAGCGTAATATCAGCAATGAGGAAATGTAATTTATACCGAACGTTGAAGTTTATGGGAAGCTTCAAACTGGTAAGACAGGTGGACGTGTATGAATCTTATGAAAGTAAATTGCGAAAATTCTCAGCATATCAAATGAGACACGTAGCAGAAGGTACCATTACTTTTCACTATAACTAATCGTATTTCTGTTCTTAAATTAAATGAATCAATCTACGCCTTTATTATTTCGACGGCCCGGCTAGATCTTTCTCTTACTCCCTGTTTCATCCATTTCTTAAGATCATTCCAATGTTTCTTGTCTCACGTTTCATTTCTCAACATGTATCAACATGTGCGTAAAGTATTAAATAATCGGTCCTAGATAACATGAAATTACAATTTGGTAGTACGCTCGTAGTAGTATCACGTTGGGTCGCTTTTACAATAAACTTTTCTTTTATTTTTTCCTTTGAATAGTTCCACAGTCCACTCCACAGTCATTCTTTCACCATTCAACATCCATCTTTCTATATCCATTCCACAGTCATTCCTTCACCTAGTTTTCCTTGAGTTTTTATTTTTAGGTGCACGAAGTGTTTTGGAAACGCGTCTGATATTATAATTGAGAAAAATAAAAAGGAATTGTTATGAAAGGCAATGGTCGTAGAAATAAAAGTTAAAAGTAACTATATTTATCTATCTCCTTAATATTGCCACCAAATATCGAACAAATATTATTTTCGGAAAGGTTAGCGTGTCCCAGTTTTACGCTTGTAAAACATGTACACTCTAAGGCGGGGAGCATATCGAACTGGGCCGCAGGTGCTAGCGCTCCCGGCGCCCCGAACCAATAAAGAACGAAGCCAGCGGGGGCGCTTGTGTCGGGAGCCCGGGCCGATATATTCCTAAGTGTCGATCGATGCGGTCTGAGAAAGGACCCCCGCCGCCTTCGCTACTTTCGCCGCCGCCTCCAGCAGCCATTTCGTCTCCCTCTTTCGATGCTCTTTTTCTGACTCCGCTTCCTGTGCGTTGTTGTACCCGCCACTATCAATCGCTTAATTTTACTCTTCCACTTCTTCTCTTTTCTTTTCTTTTTTTTTGCTTTTGATTTTCACCCTCCACATTTTTCTTTTTCGCTTTCCTTGCTTCCTATCTCTATCGCTTCTTTTTGTCTTTTTCACCTTCTTTCAATCTTTCGATGCTTCTGGGTCTTCTAATTTTAATTTTCTTTTTGCCCTCTTCTTGGTCTGTTTTCTAACAATTTTCCTTGTGGAACCATCCGTGCCGCAATTACCAGCTCGTGGCCAGGTGCCAATATTTGACCTTCACTGTTCACAGAATCTGTAGAAGATGAAGTTGCGACGGATGAAGGTGCTCGAACGCAATTTGGTTTTCAGCCATATTTAGAAGATGCATCGAAATTTCCCGTTTCATGAAAGAAAAAAATTAAAACTTGTATCTAAAATAATTTATTCCAAGAAATTTGGTTTTTGGTACTTGAGGTGTAACACTGAAAGCCCGAAATTGCAGGAGAATTTGACCTCTTCAGATTGTGAAACGTTCGTTGTATATGTTAGTAAACTGATAATTTGCGATATCTGAGGATGATTCTTACGTAGTTCGCATGAAATAAGGTTCTTACGAACAGTTTCTCTGCAAAGATAGCTCGGAGAAATGGCAGAAAATGCCCTATTCAGCATTGGAGTGTCAAAGAAATGTGCTTTCAAATCTTCAAGAAGGCGTGTAATATGTGGCAAATTTTTACTCGCTAGGTACGTAACGTTTATGCAATTGTGCATATTTGACACCAAAAAACTTTTGGTATATTTGGTGGAAGGGGCTAAAGGCAGTCATGTTTTCAGTGTCTCCTGGGCAGCCAAATTTCAATAAATTTGCGGAAACTGGTCTAAACTTCTTTGTAGATAAAGTTTCATGTTTTGTCTCATTCATATTTGTGCCAATAATTCTATGATCAAAACGGCCATATAACAGAAAATACTAGGGAAAAACAAAGAAAACAAAACAGTAATACGAACAAAACCCTCAACGTCTCAATTTCACTAAATTAGTATGAGTAGGACGGAGTTGGTTGTGAAATAATTCAGACTGTATAAGAACCCACACCAGTAAAAAAATAGTGCTCTTTGGAAGCTCTGCAAGTAGTAATATGTTTCTCTTGCTGTTAAAAATTGTTGTAATGGCTAGTTTCCGTGTAGATAATGCAGTGATAATTTGATTTTACCAGACCATGAAAATCTTGAACTTGTCGCAACCTTCATTCATTACAGCACTTCAAAAAGCGAACAATGATTCACATAAATCATTTGATACGGAGTACTTATACCAAAATAGTATTCAATCAGTTCTGACTCAACTTCTAAACCGTCAAGGTTTCCGATGACTATTTTTTCCTCTTGAATTGCGCATTATTTCTTCAGTGGTAGACTTCTCAGAATCCCAATTACACTGAAACATCCAAGTACAACTTCATTCTGGTAGTGCCGACACTCCAGAGGTTGAAGGAGTTCTACTTGTCTTCTTGGAGGCTTAAGTCCTTTTTCATAGGCGATTTCATATGCAAGGGCTGCGAGATGTCCCCACAGCAGAGTTGTATGCAACACATGTTCTTCTCAGAATCCTTCGTGCAGCCCCGGCGAGGCCATCGAGTGCATCTTTCAAAGAACGCGTAGTGTTGACGGCTGTATGCCTCGATGGAAATGTAAGCGTTGTCGGGACTAGCAGATTGAAGAAATTGTGCTGAGGCGGCAGTTTTCTCGGAAGACAGCCCGTGAAGGAAAGCTGTAATCTGACGGCGAGCGGTGGCTAAAGCAGCACGCACGACCTTGCTTTTTGTCTCGCAGTTTCCAGAAAAACTTGCCCTATTCCAGAGTGAGAAGTAAAGAAACCCCGCACATGTAGAATTTTCCTCTGAAGCGAGTATGGTCAGAAATTATAGTAATTGCGAGTCGCCAGAAGGTAAACGAGGGATACGACTGAAGAAGTGTGGTAAGTCACAGCAAAGATGTTACGAAGAGTCTTCGAAGACAGATACATGCCTTTGGAGTGAACGCTAGAGAAGATAAGTGATAACAAAAAATCAAAAGGCCTTCAAAGAAATCTCGAAATCATTGGACTATTTTCGACACTCAGTGCTTCTCAAAATTACCAATTGAATTCTACATTTTGATTATCATTGCGTGTGCAACCTTTATGTAGTCAAAATAGTGTAACGTAAAGTAGCGTGAAGAAAGTTTTTTTTATATTTTATTTTTCTTTCTATATATGGTTCAATAATATCAAAAAGCGAAACACACCTTTAGGTGAAAAACTTAAGTTTTTTCAAGTTTCTCGGAAATTCGTGTAACTGACTATTGGCTTATACTTTTACTTCCAAAAATCAGTTAAGGTTTGAAATTTCTGATCGCGAACTTTAGCTTTGGATGTGCGACATTTTGGGGAATCGATAGCTCTCTCGTATTATTGGAAAATTCGTATTTGGGTCAGGACGACGCGCTTCGTCTGCTTTGTGCAGGGCGTCGCCGCCGCTTGTGGACGAAGCGAGCGTTGCCAACGCAGCCGGCAAAAAGGCACTAGGGCGACTTGCAGAGCCCACTGATCACCGCGCAAAAATAACGCAGATTTTTGGAATGGCTCTTTTTGTTAAAGAATTTACGATCACTTCTTTAAAGAGTTCTTGGAAGGCAATAACATTTGTAAATGTGTTACCTGCTCGCCTGACAGAGAGGAATACGAATTTTAGGGGGACGATTGTAGAATTGGTGGTACAGGAGTCTGGTGTTAAATATGTGAAAATATTTTGTTCTTAAAAAAGTCACGGAGAATGTTAAAAAACAGCTATTTAACATTGCATTATTCAAATATAATTTTGTTATTTCAAGACCCTTGGGATTGAGACCTAATCGTATGTTGATATACCTCCTTATGTGTAAAGTGTAATGTATTTGTTTCTCAAGTCTAATATTCATATTTGAGTAACTTTATAATTCCCAAGTACGATATTGGGAAAGAACGTCTCAGCATTTGATCACACATTCTCACGGATAATACGCTACTTTCCCCATGACCCAAATCAAATGGTGAACTTGTTGGCGAAGCAGTTATAATCGTAAAAAAAGTGCGGATAGTTGGTTGCGAGGTTTATATTTCCTCGTTCATGGTTCCAGGTTCCTCGATTCATTTTTTCGGAACATCTCGAATCCGTTACAGTTCGATGTACCTACGACAAACCTGGTAGGCGTATGGTCATGCCTTAATGTCTAAATGCAATGTTAGTCGGTTCCTGGGAGAAGACGAGGATGGAGGCTTATGCCTCGGGTAGATCATGTAAATCGTTTGCTGAGCTTCCTATGGATGGATTGTAGTAGTGGTTATCATGAAAGGTGATAGATTGTGGGAGATAAATGCTTATGATGAAATTATGGTAAATACCTGTTACGTTCTGCTATGTAGTGGTAACCACGTAAAACATAATGGAAATGGCACCCCCCTCACTCTACGTCTTAGCTCCACCTCTTGGATGTAATTCTTAAGTTCATAACGTCTCCTCTCCAGTAGCACATCCCTTGCCGGTATGTTTTCAAAACGGTGGAATTGGTCCGAGACGGGTTCCTAGCAGTTACCTATAATAAACCGCAATGCGAATGTTGGCAACCCTGGTTAGAAGACATCGCCTCTGACGCTGCCGGCCCGGGCAGTGAAGCGCGTCGCCGACAAACCCCCGACTAAACTCCCGCTCCTCCCCCCCCCCCGCCCCGCCCCGCCCCGCCCCGCCCCGCCCCGCTCCCTCCCGCCTCGCCACCGCCACGGAAAAGGCCTGCCGTGCAAAAATGCCACCCCCGCGCCAAGCAAAGAAGTTGCACGGCAGGTGGCCCCCGACAGCCCAACCACCGCTACTCGGGTTTCCCATTCTTCCGCGCGCTCCGTTCACCGCCGCGGGGGCCCCTTCCCCCCCCCCGGGCCGCGCCGCACGCCGATGGATTTGATTCTGGTTTGTCTATTCAAATCATCGCGTCCCGGCCGTCCCGCTCGTTCTCTTCCATTCCATTCCATCAAGCGGCAGCCGGAAAATGACACTCTCGGTATATTTTGGACAATTTTGTTGGAAGTTGTTCGTTCTATGGATTTGATTCTGGTTTGTCAATTCAAATCATCGCGACCCCGCCGTCCCGCTCGTCTCCATTCCATTCCATTCCATTTCATTCCACGCCTCGCGCGGGCATGCCGCTGGTGGCTTGGTCGGGAGAGTATTTTGTGATCAAAGTTTGTCGCAAAGAGGATCTCTAGAACATTTCGAATGATTTTGAAGGAAAAGTAATTTCGTTCTCCTGGTTTGATTCTGGATTGTCTCCCAATTCACAACTTCGTTTTGCAGGACCGGGCCATGCCGCGCTACAGGCACGTGTTAAGTGTTTTCTAAGATTCGTTTGATTTTAGGAAAACTTAAAATGGAACGGTAACGACTTAGCTTGTCGACAAATTAAAGAACTGCAGAAAGAAATGAAAATGTTGATCAATTTTAATGTTTGATCCCTATTTATTCCGGCTCTCTTGTTTTCCATGGCTTTATCGTACTAAGATGTTACCTTAACAAATTCGTGAAAATTTGGCGATCGGAGCTGCTGGAATTATAGAAGTTGTGTTGGAGGTTTTAAGATCCATCTTGTGAACTTCTTTTTTTTTTTACAAAACAATCTTTTTACGCATTCTGATGTAAGAAAAAATAAACAGCAAACTTTGGCTTGTCATTTTATAACTAAATTTATTTTCACTGTCTTATGCTTGCATTCTTGATCTACTTGAATTTCCGAATACAATTTTCAACTGCTCTTAGCATATTTTGCTTAACATTGTTCGTATTCTTTCTCTGCTTCCTACTCGCTTCTGCGCTTTTATAAGTTTATCGGCGGTTTTCGCTAAGGAAGCTCCTTCAAGCTACCTGAAGCCTCAGAATAATAGTGTCCCTCTCTTCTGAAATTCTTAGAAGTCATGTTGACCATTTCTGGCTGTGCACCTCTCGAGAAATTGTGGGGGTATTGTGAGCTACCTGTTCTCAAAGCTTTATGGAGCCGTCTTAAAAATTCAAAATACCTGAAATACATTGAAAGAAATAGCATGGGTAGTTGTTTTAGGATGATGTGGACGTAATGAAGCATGGGCTTATTTCATTTACTATATGAACAACGATTTTAAGCTTGAAATATTTGGCTGCCAAATATAGATATGAAATCAATCGAAAAATTTCTAAGGGTTCAGGCATTCCTGCAAATAGTTTTTTATTTTAAGAAAATTGGACGCACATTTTTCGCTTTGCTGAGCGTTCAAAATTAAGAATCTTCATAATATCAATGTTATCGTTTCGCCTTTACAATACACAAGGTATTGAAAAATGTAAATTGAAATCTTAAGAGGATTTGATAAATCAAATATTTTCGTCTCTGACCATATGATAAGTTTCGCGGAAACTTAAGTTTCATGGTAATAAAATAAACCACATGTATTCATTGTAACTCCAAATATCTGATACTGCAATTTAAAAACGCTAAAACGTGCCATAATTTAAGAAATGTCACAAGGAACATCCTTCGGCTTAATTCGCCTAAATATCCCGGCGTCCGTGTAAGGGAAGTAGTTCTCAAGATTGTTTACGAGGAGGATACCTGAAAACTTGTCTGAACCTGCGTGAACGGGCGGTGTGGACTGAATACTCCAGGTCTGAGGGGCCGCGCCCCCTCGCTGCCAGGTGCCAGTCGCTCCACCGCCCTCCTGCCGCATAGCGGGAGGCCGCGGCACCTTCCGACCTTGGTGCCAGCACGTGGGGGCGAGAGACAAGGGACGCCCAGGCAGCGGGCGGCTTTCGGCAGTGGTCACTGCGATTCTCTTTGTAGTCGATACCTTTGTTGAACGAACTAAGGGATTGGCTGTTTCTTCGAATGAAAGTTGATGTAGTCTGTTATGGTTCCCCTTCAAATTTATAGTTGTGAGTGATCTAATTGTGCGGGTGTCAGAATTTTCGTAGAAAAATTTCCCTGGCGTTGGAATGGACCGGTTCAAACGTCGCCCTCGACAATTCAGAATAATAGTGTATCTTACTAATACTACGATCAAAGACCAAATGATGTCAGTGTACTGTTTTTCTCGGTAAAAAAATATCGATTTATTTTTTCCATTTATCGACAGAAATAAGATGTATTCTAATGCACATTTTATGTTTAGTTATCAGCTCTTTTCACATATCTCACAGTTCCGTGTGTAACTAGCTCTTCAGTTTTAATGGATTTTGATACGGTTACTGCCGTTAAGTTTTATATTTTACCTTAAAAAACGTTCTTTTAATGTCGGCAATCTAACCTCACGGACCCAAGATTCTTCTGCATACGCTATCAATACTAGTGATGTTTGCATAGTAGATTTTTTCGGTAGAGCATTGGTCTCTTGTAATGTCGAGATGGTTAAATGCTACTTTTCGCCCGGTGTTTTAAGTCGAGTTTCTTCGGTGAAATGTGATTAGCCCCGTTCCTTTTCACACGAAAGTTCCCTTTGTTTTACTTCAGTAAAACTCGCCAGTAAAACGTTCTGCCCGGTGAAATTGAGCCTGACAGTTTCCTATTGAACTGAATATGGACCGGTTGTTTTTGCAAGTGAAGTTTTGAAGATCAATTGGTATCGGTTTGCGTAAAATGAAGAAAACTTCTGACATCTGTGAATCCGCAAGAGATCTCATATCTGGCTCTAAAGAAACCTTCTCAAGACAAAAGTTATAGGGTAACCAGACCATTCTCATCGGTTTTCATGCGGTTCCCTTTCTCCCCCTTAATACCTAGTCACGGAGTGGAAGTCTTCAATTGCATTAGCAATCAACCCTCTAAAGCATAGTACGTACGGAACCATGAAAACGAGAGGAATTGGTAGTCAATGTCTGGAGCAACTATCAGCTGAAAATGTGTGTGAACTTGAAATCGGTTCGCTTATGAAGTACTTGAATCGTTGTCAGCTAAAATTTCGAGTTTTAATGAAGTAGCACCTGGTTGCCAGAGAAAAACAAATGCGGTACAGGGTAATTCAGATGACAAGTGAAGGTTTCGTTGCAGCAGCGTTAATTAAGTGATCTTAATGTGCATAAGCTATCGAGTAATTTATGTGTAATACAGTTGATTTTAAGGTTCGGGCACTTTTGAGCTATTAAATTAGGAATTGCATCGCGGGTGTGCCTTCAATGCCGACTGTTTCCACTTCGTATTACGAAATTCATACTAGAATAGCACAATGCTCCCAGATCAGCACTGCCTTAGGTGGCTTAGAATTTAAATTAATGTCACTGCATGGCCTCTGACCGGGAGGTCGTGGGGTTCGAGCCCCGACGGTGGCAGGAATTTCGACACTATCTGGATAGCTAGGTCAAATTCAGGTGTTGTCTTGAGAACTGTAGCGGCCTGCTGCTCTGATATATATTTCCCCGTGGTTTCTCCAATCAATAGCAGGCTCCTCCCTTTACCGACACACAGTTACACATGTCGGGAGCTCAGTTTGATCTGGTTGGGAGATCCTGCAAGGTGAGGCGTATGTCAGTGCCGGATCTCGCCATCCAGCGAGGGTTGATCACCTCCACCTTCCGCGATAAAACATGCCATACGTGTACGGAGCTAATGACCTGAGCAGTTGACCCGCCCGGAAACACTAATCAATACATTCAATGGACAACCGTCTGAAGAAGGATCTGGGCATTGTCGTAGCTGGGGAGGGGAGTTATCGGTCGCGTGAGGCGGCGGCAGTGACCTAGACGTATTTAGCGGCGGAGACGTGGACGATGTCGAAGGCGGCGGCGGTGACGGCAACTCGGCGGGGAAGCGCCGTTACTCGAGCCGCATTCCTCGTCGGGGCAGCGGCGTCGGGCGGCCACCAGGCGCAGGCGACCACCGCAGACGCCGCTGCGGCGACAACGCCACCTCTGCCGTGTTTGGGCATTTCGCCTTTGGCCGCTCCGCTCATGGCAATGCGGGCATTCCTTGAGTGAGAAGCGCACCAGTGATGTTAAGGGCGGAACTTTAAAAAAAAATGTTTAGATTAAAAAAAGTTCGTTATATTATCACTGTTACATGATAAAACGTATTCACAAATATTGGATAGAAAATGGTTCAAGTTTATTTTACGTTTTCTTTTAGTTTTGTAAGATTCTGAACTTCGTTCCTCTAATTTTTGTGTTCATGAACGTAGGCATGGACATATTTCCGAAAATTAGGGTTACGGTGCTGGGAAAACAGGAGTAGAAAATTAGAATTGATTTTGGGATGGTATTGTGTACTGTTTTTTGGAAGTGATTGTGTACTACGTATCGCTGGTTTTCCTTTCGGAACCGACAGATCAAACATCTGCACAATTTCAAATGAAAATTCACTGTTTGATTGTCTTCAGCCGAATTGTTGGCGAGGGGAACGCAAAGTGAAAGTCCAGGAACTTGATTCGTTAATAGGATTCTATGCAGACTCCTACTTAATGTTTGAACGAATTACGTTCGGTGCAATAGACTAAAATTGTTTTGTACATGAACCAAGATGTGTAATAAATCAGATACTACATAGATCTAATGAAACAATTTTAATCTTACTGTTATTACTCGTAACTCTGAAAGAAGTTTGAGAAAACAATTTTCCTACCTAGCATGTATGCACAGCGCTTCCGTAAGTTGGTATCTCATACTATTTCTTAACTTCACTGGTACTTCAGCGCTCAGGACTAGCATTCGCAGTGGTGTATTATTCTTAGATTTTTCTATAGTGGGCTAACATTAGGTCATTGTTACACCTTCTGCCTTATAAGATGAATCATTTTAACAGTGGTAAGCATATTTCTGAGGGCACGAGCCCCGTTGAGAATTAATTAGAAATATTAGTTTTGTGAGGCAGAAGGTGTAACAATGACCTAATGTTATCGCCCACTATAGAAAAATCTAAATACATGCAGAGGCCGGAAGCACGGAGAAGTCCGGGCAGTGCGGTCCGCGCAGCGGCCAGGTGGCGGCGGCTGCGCGAAAGCGCCGGCTAATGGGGGTCCAATTGGGCGGGCGCCGCGCCCTCCGTCCCCGCTTTTAAAATTCCCTCTGTGCGACGCACGCGCCCGCTCCTCCGCCTCCCTGGGGACGCGGGGCGCCATTCAAAGCTTGCACACGCCTCGTCCGGCAACGCAGCCACACGGCACCTTCCGCGGAGAACTTCACAACGCAAAAGATCATGTTCAGGTGGCGGTAATAAATACGTGGGGTGCGCCCCAACAGACACGAAATACGTCAGACCTTTAACTCTGAATTTATTTGCTATGATGCAGGTCTTTTAGTTATATTTTGGACTAGTTCTTGTACATCATTATTTCTTCTTGATTGTCAATATATGTTTGCAAATAAAAGTATCCAAAGTTTTTAACGACAATCATTTATTTCAGCAATTGCACAACGTTTCGTAACTAGTTTTGTTACATCATCAGGTGCTTGGTGAGGGAACTACTATCTCATTGAATTACCACTGCAGTAGAACCATCGAGGAAACATTACGAAATCAACTCACTCAGTTGATATCACATACCTAACAGTTACAAACACACTCCATTCCAAGGAATGTAGTTCTTGTACATCTTTTATTCCTTATTCCTCAAGTGTTGAATTGCTCAATATTCTTGTCGAGGACTGACACTCATTGTGTAGATTGTGCTAGGCATGTACGATAGAGAATTAGTGTGTCGAGATTTGAGCATGTACGTATTTTTCACTCAACTTTAAGTTTGAAATTCTTTTAAAGGGATGAAGTTTTGAAATATTTAATTTTTTGGTATTTTATTTTTTTAGGATGTTACGGTGCTTGTTATTGATGAATATAATGATAATTAAAGGCTTGGAAAAAAAAAGCTTAAAAAATTATGAAGTATGGAAAACAATTGCGAGGAAAATGTGTATAATTCAGCGTGCTACAAAAAATCTTTCTATTTCTAGACTGTAGGTAATAGTGTAATAGAACCCTCTAAAAGAAAATTGGACTTTAATTTAGAATTTCGACTATGAAAACCACGAATCAAAATTTGTTACTTCTCAGAACAAATGCACCGTGCATGGTTTCCTTAGTTTGACCAAACTTCACATGTGTACATTATATTTCCGTATAATAACTTTCCCAGTTATGTTACTAATTTGTCAAAAATGCTTTGTACGCATTAGCTCAGTACATTCCTTTTACAAGACACAGGTAAGCTCATATTTCTTGCCTGGGGAAACGTGCCACATCCTCAATTGTGAAACCTTTCACATTCATTACGAATTATCGAAATGAATTAAGAGTAATTTGAGAGTGATAGATATACTCTCACCCCTCTCTCTCTCTCTCTCTCTCTCTCTCTCTCTCTCTCTCTCTCTCTCGCACACGCACACGCACACGCACACGCACACACACACACACACACACCACCTTCATATCAACCCGATTCAACGTGAGTAGCAAGAAGTAGGTGACCCACCGATCCTGGCCCGTCTGTCGTTTCAGTAAAACTATTAAGTTGCTTTGGAGAGTTCATTCTAACAAGCTTTCATTCTCAATGAAGTTTGATAGAACTCGGGTTCGCTTTCTTTACGGTTCCATTACGAGAGGAAGGTCATTTGCCTCGTCTTAAGTTCTCATAGGTCGCTCCAAGCCACTTTCTTTGCTCCTAAGTTTCTTTGTATTGTAGCTTAATATCCGTAGAATAGCTTCATTGTAGGGTATGCAAAGATTATTGGTAAGGTTTAGCTCGCTAAGACAAAAGTCTTGTTACCATGGGAAACATTATATTGAGGTTGATTCACTTCTACCGGCATGTAGAATAAGCATTGCGTAACTGACGCGAAGAAAATAATAGCACGCGTCTTCTATGAATGTACTCACATCTAGCATACGTAGGCAAAACATACTTCGTACGCATTCCTTCGGAGGTAAAATAAAGCCGGCTGGCTCGTATTGTAGGTTTGCTGCCTGTAAATGACCCTCGAGCGTAAAAGAAGCCTCATCGCTCAAGTGATACCTTCTTTCTCCGCTAGGTGGTGAAAGGAGCATAGAGAGATGTGTGTGGACAGACGGAAGAGCTGGCCTGGGCGCGAGTCTGGCCACGTAAAACAGGGAATCATTGGAATTAAATTGAATAGCCGGGGGAGACTCTGCAGAGAAGGTCCGGAACTGGCGGTCGTCGACGACGAGAATGTGCCAGCGCAAGTCGTTGCACGTCGGTGCTCGTCTGTCGGTGATTGCAAGATACGTTTGAACACGAGAGAGTCAGTAAACATTGATTACTATTGTATCAATGAGCTGCACATTCATGGAACGTTCTGCACAAGAGATTGGCAACAGAGATTTAAATTATTAGTTTCTGCATGATGCGAACGAAAAGATTACTTTGATTCCAAGAAGAAATTTGTTAAATATGACCATTACCTAGTACGTTCCATACTACTACTGATTTTGTCCTAAGTCCATGAAGTTATGGATTCACCAGTGGATACATACGGTACACGCTATTATTGAAAACTGTGAAGCCCCGCGATTACTTCGCACAGAAGGAAGAATAATGGGAAAAGTTTCAAAACGGAAAAGGACTACATATGTACTACTACATGTGTACATGTGTAAAAGGAAAATTGAAAAAAAAAAAAATTTTATGTTCTCCAAACCCGAAGAAATGAGGTGGTTTACGATTTCTGGAATAATACAATCGAAATTCTTTATAAGCAGTGTTAAATATGTTTATGAAAATGTAATTGAAAGCCTATTTACCTAAATCTGTAGCTACATGCATGTTATATTGAACAGTTGTAGGGACATCCTGCTATCCACCGTATCTTAAAAACGTAATATATCCCATAAAATTATCACAGAAGAGGTTTTCATAAAGTGACACACGTGTGAGACATTTGCTAAACGTTGCGTTTAGTTATAAACACCCATTATCCTTCACATTTAAAAAATCTATCTTCAAAATTAAAACACCCTCTTCGCATAACCTTATCCAATTATGACAGGATGTAGGAGCGTAACGGAAATTTGCATGGACAGACGGAACAGCAGACCCTTGTAATATTGTAAGTGCGTTGTGGTTGCTCTTATAAATGCCATAATGAACAAATGATAACGAATAATGATAGAATAGAGATCATTCTCTTAAGTTAAATATTTTATTAAAATATAGTGTTTATAATATAAAATTAGTGAAAGAGCAAGTTACAACACGTCTTGGGCCCACTGTCTTTCATTTATAACAAACATTCAATTGAGTAGGTTGCTCAAATTCCTTTCCATAAACAAAAGCCCTTAGTGCTTCAACCACAGAAGAAAGGGACGCACCGCAGTGGGCGCACCTTATCGTCGGCGGAGTGGAGTCGTTCGCGAGAGGCCGAGTGACTGCGTGCCACGCCGCGCGCCCACCTTTCCCCGGGCGGTCCCGTTAGCCGCCCGCCCGCCCGCTCGCCCACCTCAATGCTCACCTCGAGCCTTAAAAATACGGATTGTAATGTAGTACAGGATGGCCACTTTCTTGTAAACCGAGAAGAATCAAGGAATTTCTAAAAGTCCTTAGAAGTAGGGAACATTTTGTGATGGTTATAATAAGGGAACAGATTTATATGAACTAAAAATATATGGAATACGTATATGTGTATATATATGTAGTTCTTATCAAAATATGGACTAAATGTGATAAAAATATTGTTAAAATATTTTATTGTTGGTTGATAAACCTTCGTCTTGAAATTCTAAAATGTACTTCTAATTTTGCATGGCTGATTGTACTTCTTTTGACCGATTGTAACTGACAATGAGAATGTAAATGTTGAATTCTGATGTCCCAAGTCTGTGACGTCATGCATTTCCAGGTGGCAGCTTCAGAGGGAAAGAAGGTGGTGTGGAGGTGTGTTTTTCCCGCAGACCATCGAAGTCTCGAGGTCATTTGTCGAACAAATCCAGTAGTTTATTTATTTATGTATTTAGTTAAAACGAGTCAAGAACTATGTGACGTATGGGGGGGGGGAAATCATCTGCGCATGCTTTCTAGAATTTCAGAATCCCTTTGATTTGATTTTTCCCTTTGAACAGAATTGATTTTTCTGTATTGCTAACAAAATAGAAACTCACCTTAAGCTCTACTACCACTACAAGCAAAAGGAAAGCTCAATAAAACGTGCACATAGTGAACCTGCACATAGTGAACCTGCATTTACATCCAGAAGCAAATTAAGGGGCAAATCTCAGCATTTGCTCAACTGGACAACAACCCAATCGAGATGGGGGTACATTACGTCCTCGCGGCCCCCTTCACCTCGCAGGACAATCGAGACACCTCAGACAGGGTCTCAGAATCGGAGAGTGAATCTATTCTTCACATAAGTTTCTTAATTTATTTTCTCATTATCAATTCTCCCTAATTTAAAAAGAAAAAACTTATATTTAAGGAATTACCAAAAATTTAAAAACTATTTGTTGAGGTCGAAATTCGACCGTAATTATTTCTTTAAATTTTTTTAACATTATTGATGTTATTTTGTCAAAGAGTATACATATATAAATGTAGCATATACTTACGATCAATTTTTTCTATTACGTCATCTGCAGGTGTAAAGATATCATTAGTCTGGGTTGTTTGCCTTTATTCCCGGCAATACGTATGAAATTTGAAAACTGGGAAAATACTGCGCTTCTCGCCTCCTTTCGCACGTCTAACAAGTAAAGCAGAAACTGGTCTTGTGACCTCAACCGCCAACAGAGCAAGTCCTCCGGAAGCCGAAGTTACTCCCTCCAGAATACTTTCTCAGATCACTATTTTGATTTATATAAGATTTGTACGAAATGCAATTGTGCAACAAATAATTATAATTGTTTTTATTCGTTTTTTTATTCATTCATTCATTCATTCATTCATTATAAAAATGAATTGTATATTTAATTTCAATTTAAATTCCACAAAGTTTGAATTTTGTATGCCAAATTTCGTAATAATGATGTCGCTCCTCTCTTTTCGTGTCTTATCTGTTACATAATAATAAAAATACCCATCTGTACTGGACCATGTTATAAATTTCAAATATTTATTTATAAAAGTGATAAAAAGCGTAAGTGGTTTGTTATATTCACAAGGCACGTAAAATGGTTTATTTTGAATCGTTCACTCTCGTTCCTATTCACACGTGACCGTCTAGTGTGCCATTAAAAAGCAAAAGTGAGGAAAGGTATTGGATTGAGACACTGCGTTTTCCTCGAAAGATCTAACGGATTACATTCCTTTTTCCTCGATTTCTTCTCAACGCTTCGAAGAAGTAGAAAATTGGGACGGGTACCAAGACGATCGCACGCTCCGTGTTAAAGTGTTAAAGAATGTATGCAAATCTTTTGGGAACCGCTACCCATTCATAAAGAAGCAAAAGCAGGTACGCCAGGCATTGTCTTGACTCTATAGGAGGTTTGCAGGTCAGGGATCTGTATTGGGGTGACGGGTCGTTGGGGAAGGGGAAAGAAGAATCATGATCCTTTTTCGAAGAATACCATTGAACGAAAGATCATCGTTCGGACTCACTGTGACTGTTGATGCGTATGCGTATCACAGTTTTCGAACAGGTACCCCAATTTAGGTAGACTATTGGAATATATATATTTTTCATAAATGCGTTTCATCTTATCTCTTGGAAGGAATGAAAGGAGTAATATTATTCAGTTTTCAAACCAGCTTTACTATTTTCTTTCCAAGTCTACAAAATCCCGGAATCCCTTCCAGTATCCTTTCTCGTTCCGGGAAGGTATGCACGTCCAGAAATGGACCCCTCCTTCTTCATCGAAGTAATCCGATGAAAACCGGTGTTTCAAACACGGGAGGGGACCGTTTCGTATACGAGGCCGGCCGCTTCCTTATTTGCATTTCGCCCGTAACAAGTGTTTCACGGAACCTGGGGCGGCGTTGGAAATTCGGTCGACCAGTCGCCGAGGGATCACGACTCGTAAGCGACCGCCTTCTGGGCGGCGGCGGCGGCGGCGGCGGGAGGTAAGCGTGAGCGACGGTCACGCCCGGAGAACGTCGTGCAGGGCTGCCAACGCTGGCAGTTGTCCGCCCACGAAAACGAAATTTGGGGTGGTGCACGGGGAGAGAGTGCTTCGTAGACAGATTTATTTCCTGGCAGTTGCCGGATGAGACCTAAATCGGTCAACGAGAATGGGCGGCCCGAAGTGAACTCTTAAATTAAGTCGTGATTTGTTGCAGATTTAAGAAATGAAAACAAGAAAATGTGACGATTTGGTAGCCGTTTCCGAGGTCTCAAAACATAAGCCAGTGGCAATTGTCATAGTTTCATTCTACAGAAAGTGATAAGGTACCCAATATGAATATGTAGGCCAATGTAAAATGCAATTTGTGAATAGAACTAATTATTTCCTGAAAATTGCCACCTTGAATTGGTGGTATGGTATGGTTTAACTTGGTAGAATACTTACACAGCATTAGAAAAGCAATTTGAATTTCGGAGTTAGAGCAATCACTTGGTAGCCTCTGACCTTCCGTGTGCGTTTTCGCTTTGTAAGTATTCCCCATGTCCAGGAATTTAGATAGTTTTTTTTATGTCTTTTTATTTCACAAACTTATTAGTTTATGATATGTGATAGGTAAATGAAGGCTTCGATCCATCTTGTCTAATTCATTTGTCCTAGAGTTTGCTGACAAATCAAAAGTCTTCTTGGAGTGCACTAGCCCACGCTAGTTGGCAGCCCTGCGTTACGTCGTTAGCCACGCGGCGCACCGGAAGGAGCCTCCATTTGTGGAGCCATTACGCCCCTCCTTAGCAGGGAGGACGATAGTGTACATTCACAAGCTGTTCCTAGGCCGCCGGCCATTTTGCCCTCGGCCAGATTGTAGGTAGTCAACCGGCGACCCGTAGCTACGACGACCGTTTCTTGCAACATATCCGTTTTCGTTTGAGCATCCCATCGGAGATTAGATCTTCTCTAAAGTATTAAGATAATTTTACGTGGCGATTAGGTAGTATAAAGTTAGTCAGTTTCTTGAAGTAGTGAGTATATAGTTATGGTGTGCGCTTGAAATGAATATTAAATTTTCAAGAAAAGAGAAACAAACTTTTTGTCGAGAGTATTGCATACTGAAGCCATTAGGAGGATGTAGTGATGTTTACACATATAAACACTGATATATTGAAATTAACTAGATTGTAAACAGTGGAGTAAAACTTAAATTTAATAACAATACCATGTGACGTTTACTAGGACGATATGGTAGCCGTGGAAGTCTAAGATTTCGACAAGGTTTTCAATTTAAATGATTGAATTCTTAAGTCATACCAAGAGTGGTAGTTCTAAACAAGCGACCAGATCATACAAATAAAACAGTACCTAATAATCATAAATTGGTTGTGGTTTGTCTCATTTAAGTGGCCTTCGCTTCGCCCTGCGGATATTACAAGTCACGCTGACAAGGAGAAAAACGCAATTAACTTTTAAAAAAAGTACTGTACTTAACCTTATAATACTGTTTTTAGCATAAGAGAATTCTGCAAAAGTCTATTTTTTTTCAATTAATTTCTGTTGATTTGTTCTAAAATAAAATTGGGTTCCCAATGTGAAAAATTATAATACAGTTTGACGTTTAATAGCTTTCCTCTTAACAACTCCTTATTAAACATCGTCGCTTATCCCAGGTACTGCGCTCCTGTTTCCGTCGGACAGCTTTGTACTGGACTATAACTTGTATTTCGCTCGTAAACGTAGTTGTGGGCCACTGTGCAGTGTCGGCGGAGCGCAGCCACCAGGAATCTGCTGCATCGGCGGCCGCCACCGCCGCCGCTCAGGACGCGGGCATCGGCCGCCGGTGCATTCGCACCTCGGGCGGCGGCGGGCGGCGGGAGAGGGCGGTGTGGCGGAGAGAGTAAGGGGTCAACGCCTCGTGCACCGGGCGGCCCCGCTCTGCCGCCGCCGCCCCGCCACCGTATTCGTCTGCCCTAGAGCCTACGCTGTACTCCGGTGTGCATTTTTGGCGCGACATGTTGTGGTGCCAAACTTGAGGCAAATAAAGCGTGCTCTAAATCGAGCAAATGTTTGTGATATTGTTTGTAGGATAACATACATAAACCTATGTTGAAAAATGGTAGAGGAAGACATAAGTTTTTGACGGCAATTTGGGTGAAAGTAAGTTTAATGCAGGTGTTCCAAGTATAACATGGAAGTGTGTCCCTTGCATTTTGTACTAGTCTTACACTTCGAGCTTGGAATGACTGACCGCTTTCAAATTCTGTCGTTGAGATACTTGTTCGAATTATATTGCTCCCAAGTGTTGAATGTATTTGTGAGAAATACGTGTTCCTAAAAACATGGAAAACATTTGTACAGGATGTCGTCGACAAAGTATCAGGAAGATAATTCGGGGTTAAATTCTGCCAATTACAAATAGATGAATGATAGCTTATATTATAAGTAAGGTTTGCCGTTGCTTTCCTTGCCTTATAGTTGGAAACATGTATACCTTACTCGTAAGTTGATGGCACCGAACGGTTTGTGTCGCAGTGGTCTGCGTCATTGAGGTCCGGTTCCATCCGATGGAGGAAAAAAGAGAACGTTCAGAGATCTAACGAACGATTTGCTTGTGAATAGGAGTGATTTGAAAGGCCTGAGATGGTTTCGTGATTGCGTTCGCAATTGTTAGGAGAGTACGTTTCTTCCGACAGTTCCGACCAATCACGATTCGTTTGCATTATTGGACGCTCTTGAAAGGATAAAATCAGCAGCTGTGTTGTTTAAAGTGAGCGATGTGTTCTCATAAAGCCGTTCTTTTAAAGATGAAAATCTGCGTGGAGTGAAGTCTTGTTTTAATGGAAATCCGTATTAAATACGATGAAACAGTTTCTGGTTACATTAAAAGTTCTGTTTTTCCCTTCATGCCAGTACATCCAGGTAAATTTTATTTTCCTGTATGCCCGTTAATTATTAAAACATGTTTACATTTATTGCGCTTTCAAAAGTCAATGCATGGTAGCAATGTGAAGAATTGCGAAGTAGTCGTTTTATACTTGCCCTTCTTTCCACAGCAAATTCCAAGATTTAATATTTTTATTTTGTATTCCATCTCGGAACTTCGTATTTGTTGTTTTACGTGTAAAATGCCAGATTTTTCAAGAAGCACCGCTATCACGAAGAAAGCTACGCGTGAAGTTTAATTCGTAAATGTTTCGTAATTATGAATTCTCAGCTTATTTTTATCACATTCCGTTCAGAGTCAATTTTTCTTTAAAATAAGACTCGTTACTTCAAATGGATCTCGCTGCACATTTCGATTAGTTCCCATTGCTCGATTGCCCATTGTGCTCACATAATAAGAGATTCTCCATTGCTGATGAACTGCTGCAGGAGAATGCATCTAGGGCCGAATGTGTCAGGCGAAGCGTAAGGGACACGTTCGCGCAAGTGGCTTCTCCCAGGCTCAATCTTCTTCCAACTATCACCAGTTCCAAACGCGTCGCGACAAGATGTCCAAGCCGGAGGGCAAGTTCTCCGCGGAAGCCGATGGTTAGTTGCAAGAGAGAGAGGTTCAGTTGCAAATATATAGATGCATATGTAAGTTGCAAGCATTGCGCGTGCGTATTTTTTTTTCTGAAAAGCTATAGTCACTGGCGGACCCAATTGGGCGGAGTAGTGAAAATAGTGATACACATTAAAAATAATTTTAATTTTCTATACTAAAGGAAATCGGTGAATTTGTCAGTCAGCTTTACATGAACTGGAAGTAAGCAAATTAACGTAAAATTTACATTCAGCATAAATGAAAAGTTCTTTGAGAATATATGAAGTCGGCTGGGCACTGGACTTATAACCCCCCCACCCCCCTTACCGTATCCCTTCCCGAGGTAAATCGTGGTTGCGCCTCTGTTTTAGTTAAGTAGTGTATTATTTCCCTTTTTTAAGTATGACTTTCATCTCGATCTTAGGATCGGGTCTTGCTCTCTGGTTGGGCTCTGCCCGTCGTGGCTGGTGGGGGCGGAATATGCTGATGGATACGAATCGCCGGTCAGCGCACGCACGTGAGGTGTCGCTCCGTGCCTGAGGCGGCCACGCGCAGCACGGCTCCGCCCGGCGTACGTGCCTGAAGCGGGGACTCGAACTCCCCGCCTCGCCCCCGCCCTACACGTCTCTCCAGCGCTGTTGACATGCGCAGTTTGCATGAGATTTAGAAAAGAAACGTAACATTGAAAGATGGTCGTTTTCATTAAGAGGTCTTGAAAGAGGCTCTCCGCATCTGATCGTATAAAAACTATGATTCATAAACTTAAGTACACACTTATGTAGGCGGAACTGTAGTAGGTGGTCTTGCCATTTGTTGGTGTGCGATCATTGTGAAGATCATTTGAATTGTTTCAATTATGGTATATCGTATTGTTCTAGAATATTTTTTATATCTTCTGGGTTGGTACTGCGTCCACAATGTACGGAGGCGGGATGCCTTCGGTAGGTTCCTTGCAGAAAGTGGAGGCCCGGGTCGAAGAGCGCCGTGGATCGACCAAACTGGAGAGCGTTCGCTTGGGTTGCCAGGCTTCTACGTACTCTGCCTCCTCCCGCCTCCCCCCTCACCCCACGGGCCGTCTCATCTTCTCTTCCCTCCGCCTGAACCTCTTCTCTCGCCTCCACACCTCCCCCGCCCGCGCCGTGCGCTCCAGTCTGCCGCACGTTAACTTCTCATTGAGTTAGCCCAGCGATCCTCGCCTCCTCGCCCCGCCCCCGCCCCGCCCCGCCTTGCCCGCAGCCAGCGTGGCGTGGCATCGGGCGCGTGACCGCGCGGGGACTGGGCAAGAGCCGGCCCGTGGTGGATGTGAACACATCGTCGTAATCTAGCAGGGATTTCAGAGAGAAGAATGACCCCCCAGGAATGCGTTTAAAACTACCAGAAAATGAGCCGTTCCGAATACTCGTTGATGAAAGAAATATTTCAGTTCTTTTCTTTCAACTTTTAGTGTGCGATGTGCAGTGCCCGTTATTGAATTCAAATCGTTGGAATAGTTCGTATGAATTTGCGAGTTATATAATGGGAACTTGTATCAGCATACACTTCCCATATTCTTAACCCTTTAGCCTTTACTGTAGTAAAGTGTTTATTTCAAGATTAAATACACACTTTCATCAACAATAGATTTATAAATAAAAAACTATTATCTCGACATTGCTGGAGAGGAACGTGTAGCTCATCAACGATAAATGAAAGTTAAATTTATGAATACTAGTTCATCTGTTTTTAGCTTTTGAAGTTTGTGTTTTATTGAAGAGTACTTCAATGTGCACTAGACAAAACGTTTTCTCCAGAGCAGTTAAACTAGTCAACTTTAAAAGTTGTCAGTCAGTTCACGTCAACACGTACATGGTACATGTACTGAAATGAGGCTTGAATTTGTAGAATGTCTAGATCGCTAGAGTCGGAAACGACAGCAAATAAAGGTATCTCAAGGTGTGTTCAAATTCAATTCGATGCTATTCGTACCTCGAGCGCTGTAATTGCAAGAATTGCTCGAGGTGGCAGCCTACATTACACCACATTCTTGGATTATTAATTTAATTGTTTAGGGAGATAAATGATGTAAGAGAGGTACAATATGTGTTCAACGCAATAACGGAGTTAAATGATAAAATAAATCA
Organism: Teleogryllus oceanicus; assembly: GCA_964035755.1. NCBI lineage: Eukaryota > Metazoa > Arthropoda > Insecta > Orthoptera > Gryllidae > Teleogryllus > Teleogryllus oceanicus. The sequence continues at coordinate 13,972,237 of CAXIVR010000003.1, forward strand.
GTATGAATCATTAGTATGAAAGATAAATAGATCACTATGAATCATCCAATATAATACTTCGTTATTTCTGATGAAACGTATTTCTTTCTCCTAATTTCATCTGATGTAATATTTATCGTTTGTTAGAAACAGTATTTTCATTTTTTAAACGTTTGTATTTCCGCTCGGCGATTTTACTTACTGATATTCAATCGGTTTCTTTATTATGATTAGAGGGTGGATTGTGAAAACCTAAAACATCGCCAAAACGTATCAATAAAATACTCTTAAAATGGTTTTTAAAATTCCCTAAAAACAAAGATAAATGACAAAAGACGTTATCAAAACCAGTTCTGATGAACAACAAGCTGTTGGATATGTTGCTGATGTAATGAGGCTTCTTTCTTTCGTTCAAGTGAACTCAGCTTACAAACATTTCGTTTGGAATGTTCTTTACCACGAAATTGTGCCTTTATCGCAAAATCAGTGGAACAGACAATGACGGCGATTGGCGTCACATCCTTAGATTACGTAGCACTAACTACGGCTGTCAATACAATATATGGGCGAAAACGTTGAATAGACTACTCAGGAATTCTGTGGAGAACATTTATTGCATCTCGAAAATTATTTGAAGCAGATACCATTAAAATTACTTTAAAATAATAAAGTGAAAATTCTTTAGAAATTACTTAGTAGTCGATCACGAAATGCAAAAAAAAAATTGGTTTCCTTAAAATTAATGTCTATACTAAACGGCATCGTTTCAAAATGAAAAGAAAAATGACATTTCATTAAAATTCGCTCCCTAATTATGACTATTCCAGTGGGAGAAGGCCACCTTCCTCAAAAGCAACAGTTGCAGAGTCTGCTTCAGGAAATATTGCACATTTAATTTAAAATCATAAGTCAGGAATTATTTTATACTAAAAATAATTTCAAAACATATGTTAAACATGTGTTATGTCATTGCATTCTTCTTTTTATTATCTACATATTGCTTTTGAGAAAGAATGCAAGGTTCCATTTAAAAATGAAAGATGATTAAATTTCCCGAAAACTAAAAAAATATTGCAAACCTACAAAAAAAATGGCCTTACAGCATGTTAGTTGTCCCACGATTCTGCATTGTTGAAGCGAAAACTGCGTTTCGATATTGTGAACCGTTTAGAAGTTTTGGGGATGTCCCGTAGTTGGGACTCTGTGTAGGATTTTTTCAGAAGTGAACTAACGTCAAGCCTATTTGTGTCCGAAGAATTTGCTAAAATTATGGTTTTGCCAGTTGTTCGTAAGATTATTGAATTCGTACAACTGGGTTCTTGATAAGACCCTTTGCACGTACGCTGTTACTCATTGCATATTATTAATAGATTTCATGTAACATACGAAATGAAGTCTCCTGTAACGCCTTCAGGTTTGCGGTCGTCGCGAGCCAACCTTTCTTCCCCAGTCCGACAACAGTTCTTCGCATCCCTAAAGAGGCAAGAGTTTTTTTTACCTGCATCTGCAAAATAAGATTTTGGACGTTCTCAATATTTTTTAGTGTGTGCTCCCACTTTTAATCACGTCTTGTCAGCTATATAGGAATTTAGGCGGAATATGAAGATATTTTCACCTTTACAACATGGATTCATTAAGTATGGAATATTTGCAGGGGCCCCTAGTTTTAGCTGTTCTGAGGAGATTTCGAAGGAAGTGAACTTTAAGCTGTGGTTCCTCCTCTCACCGTAGGCGGAAACAGGCAGGGCAGCTGCGTAGGCATGGCTGCGCAAGAAACCGAGAACGCCCGCGGAGCGCGCCGCCACCGCCGCCCCCTCCCGCCCCCTCCCGCCCCCTCCCCCCCCCCCCCTCCCCGGCTTCGCTCTGCGTGGCGCCCGCCCGCCCGCTTCGCGTCAAGGTCATTGTCATTGCGTTCGGGACACCGGGCAGCACGCAACGGGGGGGGGGGGACCTTGTTTCCAAACAGTATTGTACCATCCGGATATGAAAGAATTGATAGTAAGTTAGCAGTGACTAATATTGTTCCACGAGTTGTTGAACTTCTTGACACGTGTATAGAATTACTACTTTATGTTGAATGGATTGTTGATATTCGTGACTGCAGAATATGACGAATTGTGAGGAGAGTAAATATTTTTAAAATATAGGAAGTAGTGTAACATGAGCATTTCTTCTTGCTTGCTTTCAAACTAGATTTACACATTAATTAAATCTCACTTGAGCTAAACACGAACTGTAAATATCCTACACTAGCTGAGGTACCCGGCGTTGCTCAGGCATTTATTACAGTCATTTATTATACTATAGGAAGAGGAATACAATCTTTTCATGCCCTGCGGCGGGACCTACTTCTAGGTCTTCCATTGAATCCCTTCTCTTCCAAGGACTCCAGATATTATTTGCGTAGACAAACATATTTTTAGACAAATTAATTTTCGATTATATTTTTAGAAAAATATGAACTCATTCATTGGGAGCAACTGATATGCAAAACAACTTTACAGATTAGCCTTAATATGTAAATGATCATTCCTAAAATTCATACCACTGCACAGAAATATCACATATTGAAGAAAAACTTTTACTGGGTTTACAAAAACATAAATTATTTTCCATTTTTCCAATTTGTACAAGAGAGCTGAGTAATAGAAACTAAAAATTCCCAGATTTTTTTTTAGAAAAGTATGAATGAATTCAATTATTGGGAGAAATTGATATAACACATTATAATTGATATGCAATTTTCCATTTTAACATTTTCAACCTACGAACTGTGTAAATAGTCAAATTGAGAGTCGTAATGAACAGCTGCCCTTCTACTTAGAGAATTATTGACATTTATCCCTTTCTTGCAGTATTATTTTCAATGGGGCGAGTGAGTACTTCAGCAAGTCGATCTTCCCTCTGAGTAGCCGTTTCAAAATTTTAGTAGACTGCCCATCTCTTGGCATTTATATCAGTTTTGACAATTGCGACACTCGTTTCGTCAAACAATTCAGTTGTCACAAATTTCTGTAAAAGAAGACTTTGTTTAGATTGTATACGATATCTATATATTGTACATTACTGTACATTCTGTACTGTATATTATTGTACTTTTTATTCTCTCAACCTAACTCAATTATTAAACACTTTCAAACTCATGATTTCTTGCCACTTTGTATATTACACGGACAAAGAGCAATGCATGAGCATTGACATTCTTTACCACTTCAGTTACTTTATTTCAAATGTTCACACAGGGACATTTCATAACATTATTCAAACTCCAATGAATTTCGTAATAATTCTGGACATTGATGAAATCAGTAGAAGATCTCAGACATCATCCTCTGGTGGCGCGCAGCTAAAAGATTGGCATTGATGTACTCTTAAATTTGTGATGTAAAGCTAGGCGAAACATGTCCAGAGAAGTAATTATTTTGAAAATATATTACTGTTTGTTTGTAAATCATATCCTATAGTACTCCAGACCTTTAAAGATGCTAGTACAAAAGTTTCATCGGCATTGGTTTAGTAGATTCGGAGATTACCGCGCTGTAAAACGTCTTTATATATTAGTATAGAAGTATAGAAGATATAGATGACAGATTGGAACTGCTTAATTGTTCTGAAATTCTGAAGCTGGCTTCTTCCATCGTAATATACTCGGCTTGTATTATGATAATTATGAATTCTAGTATATTCTTGCCAATATAAAGAGCTCGCCTATTGACAGTGTGAACCGTCTGCTCGCGCAAACAGTCGTCGCGGATATATCGCGGAAAATGAAACGAAGTGGGTAATTTGTGGGATATTTCGTGCCATTTCCACCGTTCGTTATTATGTTGAGCAAACATTTATTTCACTGCCCGCGAAAAAAATTATAATCGAATCCATTGTAATGGAGATTTCTTTTGCGTTTTTTTGTTCCTTTTACTTACAAATCTTTTAGATGTATGAAATTCTAAATTTTATATTTGTAAACAATTTTTCTTTTTAAGCAAACTTCTAGGATTAAATCTTTCCATCTAGAAGACATTGTTCTTCAAAATTGTGAAACGAATTGCGAAAAAATGAATTGCATATGAATGCTACAGATGGTCCATGATCGCACTGCTAGCGATACACTGTTGTTACCTGCATCCTCTTTCGGTGCCTTACGGTTCAACAGAAGCTACGTTTACGGTGTCTTTAAGTTTCAATAGAATTAGCCAGATTGGTATCTGTGGGTGCTGTAGGTGAGTCACCGCCGCAGACTCCGCTCTCAACGACTGCCGAAAGGCCTGCTCAGGCCAGCCTTCGGGAAAACGAAGCTGTCCTTATCTCCCTCTGCATATTTGCGGCTCTGGAGACGCGTGCGGATCACATGTTGAAGGCTCCGACGCCAGAGCCTTCGTAGGGTGTCGGCGGCGTTCGCAGTTCAGCGGAATGTACTAAACTTTGGGCCATGTAAATTGTACATAACAATTAATACATAAATTCATAATTTAAGATAAAAAAATATTCATCATAAGATGTGCGGATAGGCTCCATCTACTAGCCTAACAGGATGCTACACCATTATATTTCAATCACTCTTAATCATTTTGGAATCTTATTAACGAATTTGTAGTTGTGTGTTTGTCAAGTAAGATTTTTTTTTTTTCATTGGGCGTTTCTTCGAAAGCCTCGAGGATTATGTCTTGGCCTACCACTCTTCTTCATAAACTCGGTGTCAAATTGTAGATACTGTAACATGGGGGTTTCGGTATTAGGGTACAAAGTTTGTTTCATTATGTGCGGGTACTGTAGTGAAACAATCTTTTCTAGAACTTCCTGGACGAAATCGTGCTACGTTAAGTCTTGCAAAATGAGGACTTCAGTCTCCCTTATGATATGAATTACTCATTTTTCTAATTAGACACGGAAGAAAGCATTGAAGTTTTTAACCTATCTGTTAATTATATGCGAGTTTTGAGAAATATATTGTTGCTGCAGACTCTGAGCTGGCTTCAATTCATTTTTGTCCCTCTAACATCGTTGGCGGCATTTCGTACAGAGGGCGATGCACTGGTAATGAACGAGTTACACATTTTCGAAACGGTGTTTTTATAAAAACATAAATGATTTAAACATCGACATATTACAATGATTTTTAACACTAGGCTTTTTGTCGAAATTTTTTAAGTTATCGTTCTGTTTGTTCATCAATAATTCCCATAATCACCGTATTTCTCGTCTGAGTTGACCCAGATACCCTGATAATTCTGGCATCTTTCCTCGTATTTCAGGGAACTGGTTCGCCTGACTGCATCCGCAATCAGTTTTCCCTCACCATCGCTTCCGAGCTAATCCCCTTTCACTTTTCGTTCCCTGAGAAGACATAGTTCGAGTGAATTCAGTTTCGTTCATAGGATATTTCGAAAGGAGTAAACATTTTAGTTAAGTTTGCATTCATAGGGAACACACACAAATGTTTTCGTACCACATCAGAGAAAATCTCGAACCTGGTGAATATGGCATAATCTTCGGAATTGTGTATGGTAAGTCAGCGAGATAAGGGGGTTCTCGTGGTGGGTAATTTCAAGTTTTCTTTCCACAAACTTTTAAGCGGTAGGTTTGAACGTGGGCAATGCTTTAAAAGGACATGCCAATGATTCTTGAGAACAGAAGTGGATAAATTAGAATGAATAATTGTGATTGTACACAGATCTACAGCAAACGTAGAAATCAATCCTTACACTGAGAAAAACTGAACGAGATGGAGAGGGGCTACGCTTTTTTTTTTCTTTTCTTTTCTTCTCCGGGAAGTAGGTAATCGGCTTAGCAAATGTCGACCACGATATGCAATTGGTATATGCCCCGTATTTCACACATTGAGGGGCGGTCTCACGCACTCGCCCACCGTAGGCTTAAGGCCTCTCCCCTTCTCACAGCCTTCTTCAGCGAACTGACGACTGACCCTTTCAGAATATCCTAGGCACTCCGGGTTTCAGGCTATTTTACTAATGGTTCTTACTATTTTTACTTTTTCAGTTACATTTTAAATAGAAGGCAAACACGACCAATGTCGAATAAAATTCTATAGTGCACGAATTTCATGTCAGGGGTTACTAACCAGATTTAAAACTTCCTTAAAAAAAATTGATGGATTTTGGTCGAAGTATTGACATCGATGTTTTGTTATCGAATTCGCATCTCTAATCGTAACCAGCGCGTTTTCTTTTCCTTAGATTTCAACTCATTCTCAAGGTCACAAAAGGTTGATTCTTTCCTTACCTTTACCTAAAAGTACTCTGGGTCAGAGTTACATCCTTAGATTTTTAGTTTTTTTACCACAATGCGAAAGTAATTGGAATTTTCTACGGCTTTGTATGAATCTAAGTTTCATTCAACATTTTTCGTGGATTTTAAAATTGTTATCCATAAATATCGCATTTTTTCATTTACGATCTCGTGTATTATATGTTCCGGATATTTGCTGTTGAACGATGCAACGAATTGGTTTGATTGCAGTTTGTTAAACTTCTGCGAACTCTATTGGTTAAAAGGAAAATTCGCTGTGAATAACTTAGTTCCTACTATTGTTACAACTTTCTGAAGTTTCGTTAAAGGTTAGTCGTCCCCGGCTATTTTAGAACTTTTGCCAGAAGTTCGTCCAGGTTATTTTGGACTGCAAGTCTTCTTACTCTCGCTACTCACCCTCGAGTTTCGCTTTATTTGCGCTATTTCAAATAAGTTGCAGGAAATTTTCGACCCGATGTACTTTGCTAGTGTCGTCTTCAAACCTTTCTCAACAAAAGCTTTATTTATGCAGTGCAATTCAAGGACATCCACTTCAAATGTAAAATCTGATCATTAAAAAACCGGTCACCATGACAATCCATTTATATTACATGGATTTTTTTATAAATTTGTACCGATCTTAATTGTTTTAAATGAAGTGTGTAATTGTTCGCTTCAAAAGTTTTTGGGGACGTAACAACATTCAATTCTAGTTTTACATCCTAATGTAATTGAAGAAATGTGCTTAACTCTTTAAAGACACTGATTTTTCCAGCAAAAGTTTCACACAGATGGTTAAAATTTTCGAATTCGGAAAGAAAATTTCTACTTTCAATAGTCTTCAAAAAATAGAATACTGTAACGAAATGAATACAACAGAGATTTATTTTAATCAATAAGTTATTAGCGTATATCGAAGATTTATACAGTTGTTTCCAAAAAAATTAACGCCCTTTAAACGTCAGAAATTATTTACTTTTCTCGTGTGGATTAATGGACCAACAAACGTGTTTTTTTTAACATTTATTCACTTGTGACAACTAGTTTGTGAATTAGATACAAACGAAAGAACCGCAGTTCAAGCAGGGGAAGGGTTGATCTATGACATGAAAGTTGCGTCTCACATTCGTAGCAACTGGCCTTGTGTGTGCTGTGCTCGGGATTAGAACCTAGTGTCTGGAATATAACTGTTGCTATGGATTGTTAGTGTTACCGCCCGTCCGCCACCTGCGCAAATTGCCTTATTATCATTGTTTTGATTTCATCTAGGGCAGGTGCAGTGCTCGGCTTGGCTAATGAGCCCAATGCGGGCGCTTCTGGAGGGTGTGCGATAATAAGCCCTCTCGACAGCTTCTGATAACGCCCTGATGCTGGAATATTGTCTGAGTTTCTGGGAAAATATATTTCATTAAGTATTTACATAGAGTTGGCAGCATCATGGCAATTTATTGGCGAGCATGCGTAATCTCGATCTAGTTTATGCAATCGCTGTGAAGGTTATTGAGTTCTGGAAATATCGGAATTTATGAAGAGTATATATCGCAATGTCGAGAGCAAAATGTGATGTGCGCTGTTTATCTCCTATTAGAGAGAACCAGGATGCTGGGTATATTTTGGCACAACTTTGTAGATTTATATTGTGCATATTCAAATGAAGTAGAAAATAAATTTGGTCTACCTGTTTCATCTCCATTAAAGATATTAAGAGTGTGAAATCTGAAGAAATTTAGAATTTTTAATTAATAGTAATTTCAATAATATTAAATGAATATCTAAATTGTCATGTCACATCAAAGATATTTATTTCAATTTTTTAGCAACACTAAACGAAATACAATATACCGTAATATATAACAAGTTGTTGGAGAATTAATTCTTATTCCACGTTGGAAACTATTGGTTTGTTAGTTGTAGTTGCTTTAAATGGAGAATTGTATTGTAATATTTTCAATAGGATACCTTTTAGTTTCCGGGAAATTTAAGTGCGTCACTGCAGTTTCTACTCCCACATTGTTTTCTTGGCCTTTCATATCGGTTGACTGTAAATCTGTTAAGCCTGTACGTTCGTCTTCTCTTATGTCACGTCTTACAACAAAATGTTGATGGAATATTGTGAGTGTCAAACGAAACTAGTTATTTCCAGTCGGCGCACGTTATCATAAATGATTGCACCACAGAGTAGATTGGGAGTTCAGGTTGAGGGAGCATGCGTTATGAAGCAACGATTGTCGAAAATTTGAAGTCTTACGTTCTATCTTGGCTCTTAAAAATGTTGAGGTACGAGCGTATTACGAAAGTTAAGTTTTGTATTTATAATTACTATTAGCTTCGAAGAAATGCAGAATGTTTCGGAAGATGAGAAAAAGAACATGTGAATTAAAATTAAGTTCAGAGATGAAATCTGGGAGTGTGTTTGAGTGGATAGTTTGATAATTCCGTTTCACAGTAATTTAAATTGGAAATTAAGAATGATTTTTCTCTCTAAAAGGACACGTGTATGGTACTCGCCATATTTGACTCTGAGCATTATTATAGTTCATGCTAGGATATGTAAAATGTATTAAAGATCGAAGATTCATCTCTGTGTGTAGTTTATGGTGATAAAATTTACTGTGTTAAGGGATGCATATCAAACATTTCTGGTGATTCTTTAACGTATTTCTGTAAATATCTTCAAATATTTCCGTTATAGAAGTGACTCCAATGAACATCTGTCGCAGATACAGAATAGTATAATACAAATACCAAAATGGTAGTTGATATAGAACTATAGTAAATGTTTTGCTGATTAAATGGAATATATCGTGTGGATAAAAGGCTTGTAAATAGGAACCGTTGTTTGATTTCACTTTTAGTCAACCTCACCTGATTTATTGCAGTACAAAACTAGCTCTTTATAGTTCACGGAAGCCAATAAATTAATTAACGCAACACGGACAAATGCCGGCAGTGACGTGCATGGAGTCTAATGTACAGATTCAGAACAGAGTATGATGAATGACTGATACGCATTCATTTGCCCGATTAACTCTCTGGGACTACTGCAACTCTTTGAGATGTGGCATACTTATGACAATGTGAGAACCGCTGTAGTGTGGGGAGATTTCCGGAGGAAATATTTTAAGAGCGAATTTAAGACACGAATTTTTCGCCGGTTTGAATCCGATTTGGAACTTTTCTTTTCTGCGAATCGAAGGAAATAATATCTACCTCCTCAAAATTGGAATAAATTAAGTACGTTGTAAGAATGTGATCAGTTAAAGTGATTAATAAAATTATTTAAATGAGTAACTTACAATTAAATGTATTCACCCAGGAAGTGGAGGCAAGACAGAAAACATTTTTCTATGTGTTTTAGTTGTTTGTTGACTGGATAATAAATATATATATATATATATATATATATATATATATATATATATATATATAAGAGAGAGAGAGAGGAAGAGAGAGAGAAAATATCGTAAAACATTTATAAAGGACCCTTTGAGCAGTTTAAGCAAAGTACTTTGAGAGGAAAAATGCGACAACTGTAAGAGACTGATTAAAAGTTCAACGATTTGTGAATAAATAGAAATTTTGTTAATGAATAGAAGTTGACTTAAAAATTGGTCAATGTTTCATAAATATATAGGTGAATGAATCATCCACGCTCCAATCAACTTTATTTCCTGTAACATTACGTAGGGATCAACAATAACCCCACAATTAACACAGTCGGTTGCAACCTTAGGAATTACCAGATTCATTCAACCACTCAAAAAATATTCTGCGGTCGAACCCTCCTTAGGGATGTGCCCCCCTAAGAATACAGAACGTGAAAAATCATCAAAATTCCACTCAATAAAATATATAATCAATCACAACACCATAGCATGTATGCATTTTAATATACAAATAAATTTTCCCAGTTTCAAATATTCAAATTAACGTATATAAGGGAAGTAACTGTTCATTATGAAAGGGACTTTACGGGACGTAGTTCCTACGACATCCCGGGCAAAATTGAGTGGATAATAGGAGGAAAGATCCCGCGCGGTTTACAAATCATTGTGCAGAAAGCGGCTCTGAAATTCGCTTAGAAGTGATGGGAAAATTGCGCAAACCTCCGATCGGAGCAGTCGACGTATGAACTCTACCCCGCGAGTCTCCAGAAACTCCTTGATATTACTCGAGCAATTTTCTGGCATGTGGTAGTATCTAAGCTGCGATCTTCAACTCATTGGCAAGCACAATTATCAGACATTGTTTTAATGCTCGCTGCAACCGATATTGGCCTTTGGTATTATCCTTTATCATTATCAATCATTAATTAAATTTAATTATAAATTGCCTCGTTAAAAAATATTTCGACCACATCTCCATCCTCTCACACTGTTGCTCAGGCTCGCTTCTGAGGCAGTATCGTTAGGTGGAATAGTGCGTAAAAGCGACAAGATGGAAGGGGAGATCACGAGAGGGGGCGTGGTCGATGTCGTGCGGAGCGGGAGGGCGCGGCGTGCCCGTGTACTGCGTGGATGCGCTCTCGAACGCAACGAATTGCTCTGCTGGGGCCCAGGCGACAGTGAACGATAATTTACGGCCGCCGATCGCCCGCCTCGCCGCAAGGCGCGCAAATAGTATAGACTAAGTTTATAAATAATAACGCCCTTGCGCCGGCGCGCCATGAGCCTTAAAGGGAAGAGCTGCTTTCGCGCTGGAGCTCGACTCTCGCTGAGAGTCGATGTGGACGAATTTCGCTGTGAAGGGTTATTGACATGTGTTTAGTCTAATTTTTGATGAAACGTTCATAATTATTGCAATTACGGGGAATTGGGATATATCACAATGAAATTTATTTGAAGGCTTAAACGTTACTTCTGATGGAATCGTTTATTTCAGAAATCGGTCAATGACCAAAATTTTTAGAAACTGAGTTAGCGCGGGATATTGTTCCATGACGACGGACACATCGTTAGAGCAGGAATAAACTCTGTGCAACACTCCCAATGTAATCTGAAAGACTTTAAAAATCGTGTTTAGAACAGAAACCCGCCAAGTGTCGTAATTGATGGGTTTCTGCTCTAAATTAAAAGTAAATTTGTTTTTAATCCTGCAGCGGTCACATGCAGACATTAGCGCAAATGTTCACGTGAATAATTATTCAACTTAATTATTAAATTAATAATTACAATGGTAATTATTGCCTTTCTAATCGAAGTTAGTTTGTTATCACTACTACTCCAGAGACCGGTTAGGTTACACGTTCTGGAGGGGAGATTTTCTGAGAAAGGTACAGGACGTGTGGCTGTGACCCTGGGATCCCTACATGCACTTCTAAAAAAGTGACCATTTTTGTTCTTAGTTTGTAAGTAGCGTATATTCAGAGTGGTGCTTTGAAGTTTCTTTTGCAAGTTATTTGATTATACTAAAATAGATTTTTGTACAAACCTGTCTAGTTCTGAAGACGAACCTGTTCGTAAAAGGAGAGACGGTGTTGCTCTTGAAGAAACCTATAACTTCTACGCAATCCCAGGGTGAAAGGCGTACACCTACAAGGAAGTAGTTCAGAAAACGAAACCAGAGGGCATTTTATGCAATATTAGATGCTCTTCGTATATTAATGAACGAGTAATAAAAGTAACCTGGAGTTATTTTTACTCTAGATAATAAATGAATTCAATTTATTTATATTCAAACATTGATAGAAACAAACGAAATTTGGCGAAGACATGAGACGTTGTTTTACTAAATGTAAGAAGCCCTTCAATAATATTTAGTTGTATTAAAATATTCCATTAGACGGGTTTGTTCTACATTTTACAGCGCTTGTGGTAGGTACCAATTAACAACAAGAAAATAAGGATTTATTGAAACGGAGACCTTATAAAGTTAGTTAACTTTTGACATTTTGCATTGGTCAAGCAGAGATGCTTGACCAATTTCAAGATTTTTAGTGTCAAAAATTTCATATTTTCTAAAATCATATCGTATAATGCAATAAATATAAAATAGCGACACTCATTATTTCATTATAAATAATAACTCTACATAAAAGTTGAATTTACAGATTAAAACGAGTCGTTTCTACCTTTTATTGCAAACACCTGTCAAGTCACCGATTTTAAACATTAAAATAATTGTTTACGTGAAAAATATCAATTTACCATTTACTTTAATATTAACATATTTTGAAATCGGAAAAAACGAACCTACATTGCCATGATACTTTACATTTTCTCGTAATGAAGGATATCTCTTATTTCTCGTATGACAGGATTCTGAAATAAACAATTCAATTGGCCTGAAGTGTAAATTATATAGTTCACAATTCTCATTTGTTTTAAACATCTGTTTTTCGGCAATATCGTTTTTTTATATGATTTTTATTTTTTAGTTTTATTAGTTCCAGCTGGATGAAAGAGCTGCTATGATAGCCTGGTTGCCGAGTCACGATGTTTTAAATTGTGAGTAATAAAGTCTATAAATCTGTTATCACAAGTTGAGTTTGGATCAAAGACGGCGTACAACATCGTCCAATTTTGGAATGATTATTAAAATGAAAAGTAATTGAAGATATTTCAAAAACTATTTGATATTCCCAGCCCCACTGACGTTTACAAGGAGTGGGATTTCAAAAATGCAAACTTTTAAGAAAGAAACAGATTTAAGAGTACAATTTTATTTTCTTAAACATTTAAAATATAAACGTGTGACGTTCGCCTGTCCGAAGAGCCGAGGTTGCTGAGGCTGAAGGGTTCGAATTTCTCCCGGGGCATGGGTGTTTGTGCCCGTATGTGAGTTCCGCTACAGTTACCTCGATGTTACAATTGCAATGTTAATTGCAGTGGTCGCTGTTAGTTGAAAAAGACCTTAAAATCTGTAAAAAATGGAAGTTCTATTTTTTGATCGGTTTGTATGTAATGTGGCTGGTCTGAATTTCTTTGTTAAAGATATTATTCGTTTTAACTCCAAATACGTTTTGAAGATCTCTTGATGTAAATGTCTTTCCGCAACGTACGGGATCTTTGCTCTTTTCGCTCGGTGTCAAAACAATGACGAGGACAAGGAATCCCCATCCGAATACGCGGCGACAACCTTCCGAAATGAAGTTATCGACGTAGTCAATTCGGCGCAGAAAGGCGGGTCGTGTCTCCCTTCACATGAACGTCGTATCTGTGGGTGGACAGGCAGCTGAATGGCGGGGCAGGGCGCGCGCAGCCAGCAGGGTATCTGCGGGTGGCAGGCGCGCTTCTGCTCGCGCTTGAAGAGGCCGCTGGAGCAGCGGGGGGGGGGGGGGGGGAGTGGTGGGGCGGGGGCGGCGAGGGTGACGAAGAGGAGGACGTGGTGGAGACTGTGGGCTGCCGGAAAAGGAGAGCGGATGGCGTTGCAGGCGGGGGGTGAAAGAGGCCTCGTTGGAAGTGGTGAGGGCGGTGTCGGCCGATGTTATGGAACTCCGAGGGGAGCCAGAGAGCGGGTGAGGCTCTAGCTTCGGACAGTAGTCCGAAAGTCCGCATTGCACATTTTCTGTAATCTTTGGAAACCCAAAAATTCATTTAACAGAAAAGTAATGCTGTAGTAATTTAAAATAAATTGAACAACATCTATTAAGTCCCTTTTCAATCAAGTAACCATTTTTCTAGGTTTCTGTTAACTTTCTGCTATTATCTTCTCTGAATGACGCTTAATAATGTTCGATTTATATATTCGCTGTGAAGATTTACTTCTGTTATGTTCCATTTCATTTTGCATTGTTGCCATCCACATACTTTCATAGAGTTGCATTATTTTTTTTCATAGATTGCCTTTTCATCGACATTCCAAACGCAAAAAAAAGTTTTTATTTTTTAAACGAGCGTATTCTTCATAGATTATGAAAAAGCATGAAAGGTCATTTGGTAAATCACCGAAAGTTTTCTTTTTATAAGAAATTGAGGTAACAAGCTCTTCTCTCATACTCCGGGCGGTTTGGGACGAGTGCGCCACTGCACGGGGACTGGAGGAGAGGAGGGCGACGCTGACAGCTGACACGGCAGCCCCCGCCGTATCGAACGGCGCCGCGCAAGACATCCACACTCCACAACCTTGCCTCCCCCGCCCGCCTTCCACTCGACGCCGCCGTCGCCGCCACGCTCCCTCCTCTTCACCTACCGCAGCCCCTCCCCGCCAGGGCCCCCCACTCGCTCGGGCGCACGCCAGTGGAAGAGGGCCGGCCGGGCGCAGGATGACAACGGTGCCCAGGGGGTGCAGATGACGGAAGAGGTGCGAGGTAAGCCTCCCTTCGCCGCTACAGGAGTCTTGGACGTGTATTCCTGGTAATTCTCAGAAAACGATGCGGTCTCAGCAACAGATGTTATCAGTGAAAGAAAACTAGAGATGAAGAGATACCGTAGACTCGAATCTTGAGGATTTTTTTCTTTATCTCTAACTGGCGAAGAGGAACGTTACGGAATGTCATTTAAAGGACAAATAGTTACGTGCGTAATATGGAATGCACTCTCTCGGCAGAGTTTGCTCCTCGAATGGCATGAAAGAATTGCGTGATAATGTAGGTCGTGAAATTAACACGCTTGCTGAAACTTAAGGTAAACGATGTTTACTTAAATTACTTGATACATAATATACAATGGATATTGCTTATTGAGTCTACAAAATTATTTCTGTACTTCGATCGTCACAAAGTCCGGGAATACTAAAACAGACTGTGGTCCTTCGATTGGTATAGTGAAATGATACTTCGGGCTACATTTACAATTATGTAAGGCTTTCGATGGGCGATACGGTTTACATTTTTTGAGTTCCTTGGACGATTATATATATATATATATATATATATATATATATATATATATATATATATATATATATATATAGAGAGAGAGAGAGAGAGATAAATAATCACTATTTGTACGGAGTAATAGACAGTTATACAAAATGTCTATTAGCTACGCAGCATGCATAAGAGTGAGAAAGGAGAACGCAAAAGGCTACCTCCAAAAATATCAGAGATTTCGAATCAGTATCTCAACGAACAGGATCTTTCCTTTCTCATCCTACCCCATCCTCGTCCTTACACACAACTTGCATGCAACCTGCGCTGCCTCGCTGCAAGCGATGTCTCAAAAACGCGAGCCGACGTGTATGTCAGTGCCGAATCGTACGTGCCAGCTGTGGAGGTACACCTCCATCTTCCAGGCGACTACATTAACAAAACTTGCGAAACTAAATAACGTATGTATTTACTCCGGGAATTAATCTCTAATCTCGAAACCTCATCAGGGCCTCAATTGTCGGTTCAGTGCATCTGACAAGGAGATCCTATGGTTAGAGTTCCGATGGTGGTAGGATTTTCGACGCTAGTTAGATTTTTAAGTCGAATTCAGTCTACGTCTGGAGAAGAATGTATAGAGGTCGGCTACTCCGATCGGACGTCTACCGTGGTTTCTCCAATCAACACCAGGCAGATGCTGGAGCAATACAGTACAAAACGGGTCATGGACCGCGCACGAGGTTTTCCCTCCTCTTCCTTGTCCTGTCATTACCTCTTATTTACTCACAAACTTGCATGCATTATACTTGCACACATGTCGGGAGACTAGTCAGAAGCTTCGAGCTTGTCCTGACTGGGGCGGTGTCCCGCTGGTGGGTTAACTGAGTGGGGGAAAACCCCCGCAAGGCAACGTGTAGGTCAATGCCGTATTTGACCATTCAGCAGTTAAAACATTCCGTGGTAAAAACTTGTACTACATTTACGGGATAAACAATAGCTGTTGACGCGCCTAGTCACATAAAATAATCAGTCGTGATCTCATGCGGACGCAAAACTCTGTCGCAATGTGTAGGCCATGAGGGTGAGGTCCAGGACAAACGCACCAGCGGTAGAGGCAGCCGCGAAGCGACGGGGCGCGCGGTAGGGGGTTGGGCTGATGGAGGCGGCGGCGTGCCAAAATATTTGCCGATCTATTCGCCTGATAATCCCCCATCCCCAAGGCCGTCACGTCCTGCGGCGAGCGCGTCGCCGACGGAGGCTGCGAGGGTAATAGCACGATAGCGCCCTATCGCGGGGCCTGCACCCCCCTTCCTCCCATCGACCTGCCGCTTGCATTTTCAGCCGCTTTTCTCTGCCGCCTGCGCGTCGACGGAGAGTTTTTTCCGTTGCCGTGCTCCCCCTATAATCGATTCATCCCCTGTGCGGTTTGACGGTTGAAAGTCCACATGCGACGCAGAGGGGAAACGTTCTTGATTATTTCCAATTAAATAACTTTCATTTCCCTCCGAATTTGAAATAAACTAATGTTTGGTTGTTGGTGACTTAAAAAAAATGTAGCTAGAAATTATTTCAAACTTGAAATAATTTATATTAACTTTAAATTATAATATTAAAATTTTTTTTTATTTTCTAGTTTTTTACCTTGTGGAGATGTAAATCCAGGTTTTGCTGGCAAGTTATAGGAACCCTTTGTCACAAATGCTAGGAGTTATTCAGGAAATGACGAGATTCGTCGGAAAATCCCTCCATTAGTTTTATCAATTACTATTCGTTAAGCCACGCTAGACGAAACGACCTAGTTCTATAATGTGTAGCAATAAGAGGTTATAATGATGAACGGGAGTATCTATACTAAGGGACCACAAACGAAATTCTTGGAACATTGGAATCGTTAAATGATCTTTATTTGCAGTATAATAGAAAGTATTAAAAAGAATTAGAATATAATTCCAATTTATTTACTTGTGAATACACTATTTTAATGTCAGCCCCTATTTATCAATGGCATTCCTTACAAATTATTAGTAATGGAGTATTCATGTATGCTCTGGACGAAAACTGATCAATAAACTAACATTTCTAGGTTTTAATTAGACTCGTTAAAGTCTTGATTGTGTTCACTTGTTACCTCTTAATTGTAATGTAATTAACTAAAATTAAGAGACATCTTTTAATTCCTTTGTTATTTCTTCTTTCAAAGTTTAGAAATATGTTAATAACTGACTATATTCACTTCGAAGAAGTATACTTCGATATCCATTTCAATTTGCCTAAAACAAAACACAGGAAAAAGGTCCATCCTATTCTTAATCACTTGGTGAATTATTGGAAGGTGAAAATGTAACGAACTTACTCATTTCAGTGTTTACATTGCTTGCTCATGAACTCCATTTGTACTTTTACAATTATACCAAATAATATTAGACGATATTGCCAAGAAATAGAGAAATGTGTATTATGTTAAAGTGAATTTGAGGAGTAATAACTTTCAGAGAAAATGTGAAGAGTCATAAAGTCCTCGGACATCCATTACGTGTTTGTTTTGTAAATCGCCTTCATTTCATGTTAAAAATGTCAATCTCTGAAAAGAGAGAGAAACTTGAAGTTTACGAATGTTGATCACACAAGCCATCATGAATAGAGCTTCAGTACTACGAGCTGCTTCATTAAATTATACTGAAGTTATAGAAGCAGTTTACATTTTAGTTTCATACTGGGCTGGGGGAGGACCAAATGGTTTTAAATTTTAGGGATACGAAGATACAAAGGAATTAAATTCAAATAGTAAACAAAATTTACTCTTGTAAAAAAATTCTTTAATAATAAATTTTACTTCAATAGTATTGACTGGCACATGGTTGTATTTAATAAGTGGACCTCCGAAATAATAATAAATGCCTATTTAGATCATTTAGGGGATAGCTGCTAGGATAGGAACTAGTTGCTGATGCTTACGAATTGTGAAAAAATATACCTACTTTTTTTGCTGAATTTCCTGAATGGTAAAAGTTTTCTTGATCCAATAAGCAATGGCCTACTTACAAACATCTCTCAGCCAACACACCTAACATAAGGAGCTCTGTAAGTCAATATAAAGATGTTTCACTCTCAGGATTAGGATCACGATCACGACGCACTTTTAGACAATTGCACGTATTCCCGGTGCAGCTGAGCATGTTTACAGGGTGAAAATGAAAAGTGTGAAAGAATAAATGAAATGAAAAGAAATGAAAGTGAACAAAATAATATGCTCAGGTTTCTCATTAATGCAGGGAAGTCACACTCATAAATGTTAAGTACCCGACTTTCCTGAAAAATAAAAAGTGCCTAACTTGATCCTTTTGTGATCATCAATTTTAGATACCACAAACAGAACTTTTCATGTCTAAGGTTCCTGTAAAATGCCGGGTTTAATCATTTTGTAACAGAATTTAATTTTTTGAAAAAGCACTTTTCATGCCTGATTGTGCCCAATTTCACACTTTTGTTACATATTTTAGGTGCCTAAATCATTGATTTTTTTTGTCTAAAATTCCGAGGTCTAGTAAGAAGTAAATTCACTGCAGTCAACATAAATACGAAGTCCTCGCATACTCGCGAGAACTCACGCATGCTAAACCTCACCCCCTTCCCTATTCTTCCACTTCCATATTAATCCCATAATTATCTTTTTCTTAAAGACCCTCTGATCCACCGTGAATTGTTCTGTCTCCCCCTTGTAATTGTACTACGAAAACTATTTTACCATAACAGTTCAATACACCCTTGTCAATACAAATCATTCTTATTTAACTTCATTCCCCAATAGATACATACTCCGTGCAATTAAATCGCACAGAATATCAAGTAATTCAATTAATTTAACATAGTTACAGATTCTGCAAGTCTCTGAACAAGTGGGTAGAATCGAGAAGCCCCGAACTAGTAAAAATGTAATAGAATGGCCAAGAATTTCATGTCATATAGATTACGGTGCGAGGAACGTGTCTTTGAAATCTTTGGCTTTTTTACAGTTAAAGTGCAATCGTCACATCTCCGTGAAACTCTTTCTTTATAGATCTTGTTTATAAAGATAGGTTGCGTGTGAGAGCAGCAAAACTCGCATATACTATTGAAATATTACATGGTAGGATTCGACCTTTCTAAATGTATGCAAATACGAAGTGTTAGTACTCTCTAAATGTCAACCTAGTTCAGTTCGAATTTGAGGGTCAATTGCTGAACCCTTATGTAGAAAAATTGCAAAACAAATTTATTTCTTTGAATTAATAAGTGAAATGACAATTGAAAACTACATAAAATAAAATTTTATCAGACTGCTCTAAATTGCTCTATGTGACTTTGTTGGACTACCAATTATACAAATGTATAAATCGTTAATTAAAAGAAAAGAACTGAATTTAGAAATTACGTGGTTGTAAACCTGCTTTGGGCCCCTTTTTTCTGATATTGTACATCATTTACTTCCATTTTCTCGTCCAGACAACATTGTTTGCTTTTTGCCCACACTGCATCCCCCCCCATCCCCCCAACTCCTACATTCCCACATTCCCTTTTCACGGCATTCGCGCACCCGCGGCATTGAAACGTCGCGAATTTGAAGCCATTCGTCGCGTCTCCGTAAAAGTTTCATCCGCGAACTCCTCTGTTCTCTTGGAGGTTTCAATTCCTCTTAACAGTGAATCGAGGCCCGTCGCACCACCCGAGAGTACCGCGCATCTGGCGCCTCTGGCGGCTCGATGGCGCCCCTCTCCCCTCCGCCCGCCCGCCTACCTGCGCCCCGGGGCTCACCTCGCTCCCAGCAATTAACGTGAAAGCCTCTCCCGAGCGCTACCCGTGCGGCACTGACCTACGCGCGCCCGCCGCGCCGCTGGACTCGCGCAAACGCGCCGGCGCGGTGCGGCTGGGAGGGCAAAGTCATACTCGTGTATTCGTAATAATATTTAAAAGGTGCCACACGATCGAGTATACAGCTGATGCACTGGCATGGCTTATAGCTTTGTCTTATTGTAAGGGCTATCCAGCTAACTATAGTTAGCACTATGTAGAGTGAACCCCCTATTAGTCGATCAGCCTTCTCAACAACCTATTTTGCTTGGAACCGGACAATTGCAGTTTATGCAAATAATTCCCCTTTTAACAGACCACAAATCGTACCGACAACCGACCAGTCACCTAAATAGCAAACGTCTCAGTTTATTCTTTTTCAGAGAACACTTTCAGAAAAATTGTAATTTTGAGTGAAAATGAACATCGAATTTTGAGTAGTTAAATTGAAGATTGGCGACGTTGTAAAAAGCATTCGCGCGACATGCATATGCTTGAGCTACATTGTCGAATGAAATGGGAAGGTGAGAGGTTCGACGAATCAAGAAACAGTAAAACGTGGCTATTCATATGGCAACACAGCTGCACGCTCAATTTCAGATTCTTTTCTATACTGTGTTTCTCTAACATGGCTGATGACAGCTGATCAGCTGTTACGGTTTCGTCCAATCGGGAGCTTAAACGTCACCACAGTGACGTCGCCGTGATGGCGCTTTCGCTCTCGATTGGATGACTTCGTAACAGCTAATGAAGTGTCATCGGTCAGGTTAGAGAAACCCAAGTAAAATGAAACGGCGGATATGATAGTGAATTAACATTCATTCTTTGAATTAATAGCCTTCTTTATCGTATCTTCCTGGAAGAATATCTGTTGCGGTAGAATGTCGGAAGGCAGGGTTATGAACTTGTCCCATACGCGAGGACTTGGCTTGCAACCGAATCAGCCCAGCGTTCATCTAAGACCCAGTGCTTGATGTTTTTTAATTGATCTTAGAATTGTTACAAAAGAAAAGGTTTTTGAAAAGAAAGGTCTCTCTATATGACTTTTCTAGTAGTCGCTAAGTACTCGTAGGAACTAACTAGTCGCTTCATCCTGGTTGCACTGCATTTACGATTACATATACCCTAACATGTCTAACTAAATTCTCTTTTATAGTGTCTGGCCCCTCTTGCGGAAAAGGATTTCTAATTTTAGAAGTTTCGGGTTCTTCCGCCACTGTTGCATCAACCGCACTTTCACTTCACGCTGTACACTATGCCTCAGCACTGGACGACGTAAAACCCCGTCCCTTTCATGTTGTACCGAGGCACGTTCACTGCACCACACCTTGCACGTGGCCGCGCTCACTCCGCGCAGCTGCATCTGTCCCACTACGCCCCAACTCGCGGCCAGTACGAGGCAACTGTCCAGTCGGAGTCTACCTGCGTGAATAGTGGTAGATTAACGCTCTTAACCCACGCAGTGCTGGAGCCGTTCGTTGCGGGAGTGAGGTTTATTCGCTGTCGGCATCCACAATTCAATTCAATTCAATTCAATGACGCCTTATTTTACGTGGCGGAACTCAGGCCATCAGGCGTACTCTTGCGCTGGACCACTCTTACGCTCTTTTCGCCATGTAGCGGCGAACCAAGGTGACGAAATAGGCGATTTTGATTTTGTCCAGTCTTCTTTTAGTCTTGAGGATCTTTTACATGCAGTAAATCTACATCATGGGATTGCTGGATTTTGCTTCCTCTCCGAGGGAAAGCTTACGGACGATTTTTTCGTCATTTAAAATCCACGGCAATCTCTGCGCCAATGTGTGAGTTGGGCGGTGGCCGAGGATGAGGTGGGTGGGCTGATGCGAAATGGAATGTAGTGCTGTGTTTGTATATCTCGTGGAATGTTTCAGCGAAAGAATAATTTACTCTTTTTGATGCAAGTTTGGACGCGCACGACTGTCTGAAGGCAGGGATCTGGAATTCCTGGAACGAGGAACTGAAAATTGTGGTAATTGAACAACTCGAGAAACGCATCCTACAATCTGAAAGATTTGTGCTTTCATTTTCCTCAAGATGTCCGAACTTTGCGTTAAAAAAGTTAACATTTTAAAAAACCTTCTGTTGAATAATATATCACTTTCCACAATATATTCGTACAAAACTGCGAAGGAAAGTAAATACCTTTCGTACAAATTAAGATTACATCCCTTAAACTGATGCATCATATTCTTAGAGCGCAAGATTAGCGAACTGTATCAATCCATAGTTTTTGTCCCAGCACCAAATGCATTACGACGTGGAATTGTAAATTTTGTTTCGTATTTCAAATGTATGTTGTCTTCCATTGAAATAAACTGAGTTGACTTCTATTTTGGCAATTATTGGCAATATTTTGCCTTTACACATATCTATACTTGTAAACCTATGAAGGGGTCACGTGGCAATATTACCCATTCTGGTTTACGCATCTCGTATATGATCGTACACTACAGCGCTCACAAACAAAGTTTTGTCGCTGCTCGTGGTTCTCAGGTTTAACAAATATTCATACGTTTAACAAAACTCTATCCCATTCACGTTTTCCGGCACAGGCCCTCAAGATACGGTCCAGCGCGTATTCAAATGGTGAAGAAAATTACGAGCCGACGGGATTCGTTCGTTGCTGTTTTACCCAGTGCCTCGTGACCACACACGCTCGTGCACACCCTGACGGGTAGAACAGTACGAACAAAACTGTCACTTATCGTGATTCTAAAGAGTCCTCAAGAGTTCCTTCTTAAGAAGTGTTTACCGGGAAGTTCTACTATTAGTATTCTGGCTGTAGCGAATTTTCAGCGCTAACTGCCTATCTCGGTCGAATTAACTATTGGAGGAAGAAGTCTAGTCTATATCTGTTCCGTTTGGCAGATTAACACCAGGCGAATGCCCTGTAAACCCTAACAGTAATCAGAGACTGTGCACAATATTTTCTTCACCATCCTTGTCCCCTCCTGTAATGATTGCGTAACCATATCGAGAGGTCAGAGGGGAGACCAGTCAGGACCTTACAGATTGTCCCCGTTTGGGGCGGTCCCTCACTGGAGAAGATTCCTGGAAAAGGAACACAGCGCAAGTTAGCGTATCGATTGAGTTCTATGTTCCACCGGGGAAGCCGAATAATCACCTCCCGGGAAATAACATCTTCAGGACTAATGACCTAAGTAATAGACGCGGTCGGACACAATTTTTACACATCCGAACCTGCATGGGTCCGTTAAGAGTCAGTTGATTGGGAACAGTTTCGGCGTTGAAGATGCGCAGGCAGGAGCGCGTGTTCGTGCGCGTAACTTCGCGTGTGGTGCAGAGCGCTGGCGCGGTTCTCCCCTGCGGGCACCTGCCGCGCCGCGTCGCTGCGGGCCGCGCGTCCGGGGGGAGGCGCGTAACGAGTGTTTACGACTGCGCCCGCGCCCGCGCACCAGCCGCCGGCAATTTGTGGACGCCCGCCCACAGCCCCCGGCGCGCGCTCTCCCTGCTGTTTCCACGGGGCCAACCCTCGCGTGCGCGCCCCGGCTGTTGTGGGGCTCGTTTCTGCCACTCCCAGCGCTTTACTTCGGAGTATTTTTACGTCATGCTTTACTTCGTTCTTGTGCCAAATTTCTCGTACTTCATCCTCTCCCTCATTCTAGTTTCTCATTGTAGGCTATATGGCATTTGTCTGATTTTTGTTTATCTAATCACGCGCGGCACAGTCCTAGCGTCTGCCATGCCCCGCACTTGATTCTACCGTGTTCTTGTACTCGTGCTTAACCTTCGTATTGTAAACAATTTTTCTCGATTCAAAATGTATGTACAAAATGTATGTGCTCCTCTCCCTTTCATTAAGTTGCAATTAAAACCGCAACATCTGCCATCTCTGTTGGTCTTTGTGCGGTGTATTTGCAGGCGCTTGATTCTGTCAATTTCTAGCTTCTCGTTTGTTCTATCTCGCAGTGACGTTTTTAGTCTTTATTTCTTTACTTACTCCTCTAGTAATGTATATTTTTTTAATTTCTCGTATGTCTTCCATGTGTGGCTCCTTGACGTAGTTCAACCGCCTGTTTCAACATTGCGGCGGCTAGCCGTCTCTTCCCCCGTTGCCAATGTGGCGTGTGCTGCCAATATGGCGACGGTTTGTCATGTGATAATGTGCTGTCAAACGTTGAGCGAAATGTTTGAGCTATACCATGAAGAGGAAACGAAAGTACCTCAAGGGAAACTTCATAAATTCATTGCATCATTTATTAATTCCACATGCACGGAACAAATTTTGAACCCCGAAATCCGCAGAAAAGATTGCTGGCGCGTTGGTATTCACTCTGTACACCACTGGTGCTAATAGATGTATCTACTCCGCATCTACTTGCAGTGACAGCATCAACTCGCCTTCACCTCTCCTGGTCCGCTTTCCAACTGCTCTCTTAAGACGTGGGCCCTCCCCGATCGCAATCCCCCACATTTCCCCCCTAGCGCTCACTAGCGCTCCAAATCGCCTGCAACATTTCCGCTGGCGCTGCGTGGGGGCCCTGCGTGCTACTGCGCGCCTCGTGCTTGCCGCCTCTTTTGGGTGGGTGGGTCGGTGGGTACGTGGTGGCGGGCGCTCCCGAGTGAGTTGTTTACGATGATTTAGCGCTCGCGGATTTATGTGACGCGCGGCGGGGCGGGGGCTGTAGCAGCAACAGCGGCGGCGTGTGCGGGGTTGCTAGCGCCGCGCGCTTGCGTTCGAGTCTTACGTCCCGCTGCCCTAATGACGTTATAATGGCGATTTATGCGCGACGCGTCTCGCTGCCGCCGCCGCCGCCGCCGCTGCCACCTGTTGTGGCGCCGTGCGGCGGTTTGGGCGGCGCTCGCTCGAGTCTCTTTGGGCGTCTCTTGACGCTCTTCCTGCGACCGCCTCCCCCCCGGCCCGGCCGACTGTGACAAAGTGTGTTAGTGTCGGGGCTTGATCGGTGTGAAAGCTGAGGTGATGTGTACTGGTGGGGAACCTAGAACACTTCGGTGCGTACGTTGCTTTGTATTGCGTAGAAGGTGTGCACGCGCGCGTTATTGCTTATGATTGTTGATAGAAAAAATATTGATCGGAGATTGTATAAGCACGATGTACGATATTTTCAGCCATTTTCCTATTTGTGCATTGTATGAAGGTGGCTATATTTATGCGAATTAAAAATATAAATATTGAGCTATTTTGCAGTTGTACAGAAACAATTTATGTATAATAAAGAACAGATATTCTTCGTCAAATGCGAATAAATGTCGAATTGCTAAAAGGTAACTGAAAGAGGGCAGAAACTTACGTGCTTTATTTCTCTGCTACGTAAGAGTGTTATAGCTGAACCGCTCGCAAAAAAACCATCATGGCGGACGTACCTTTGGTAAAGTCTCGGAGGCTGCCCCCACCCTGCGGCATCTGAGATTTCCCCTCTCGGCGATAAGGAAGCGCGTAGGCGACAAGGAGAGGTGACTGCGAGACGCAGCGATCGCGCTGACCGCCACTCGTCATCACAGTCCCCGTCCTCAGAAGAAAATCTCGCACTCCCAGGAGTGTCCAAAGAAATGACGGATTTATAGATGTGTTGGTCCATCACATTATCTGAATTATTATGTCGCCTCTATTCCCAAACGCTTCTCTGCAAAACATTTCCTTTTCTTTTAAGGATGCACCAATAGTTTTGCTGCCTCGCACCCTTTTGTAAATCCCCAAACAAGTTCTATTGGATTTAGATCTGGATGGTACGGTGGAAGACGGAGAGGAATGTGGCCATGTTCAATGATTATTTGATCAACGACCTATCGTTTTTCAGCGGATATACTTTGAATTATTTGTAATAAATGGATTTTTGTGAATAACAGCAGCTACTGTGTAAAGCACACTGTCACTGCTCACTAGCCGCGGTAAACCAGGGACTCGAGACCGAAACTCTCCAAGCCACGGCTTATTTTTTGTTGATGGTTTGGACAACCCCTACTGTAGAAACACGTAAGCCGCCTTCCGTCTGATCCTTCTCACTCATCAGTTTGTTATCACCAAACTCGCAGTGTTGAATTACCGCGCGACCCACGAGAGAAAGACAGAGGGAGAGCTATGTTGTGACAAAGAGCGCAGGCAGGCGGGGAAATATTAGGAGCTTTGGAGGGAGAGGCCACGTTCGGGCATGCGCAGTGGAAGGTTTTTTTGAGAGTGGTAGAGCAATAGATAACTTGTTAAAGGACGAGTAACTGTTTCCCATTTTATTTACAGAACTACTTATGTTCCATCAAATAATGGAGGTGTATTCCTCAAGGAACAAATTAGTGTCAATCCCAAAGTTCTAGTTTCTCTGGTCAAGGTAATGAATGCTATTCGTGCCTTATTTTATGTCATCTACTGCTATGTAGCCTTCTTTTATTGCTCAGTCTGCTACCGCCTCTCCCTTTTATATCATGCTTCCTCTTCTTTTGCACGAATCTGCCTCGCAATCGTCGCCTCTGCCACAGGTTCCGCTCTGCTGCCCTCCGCCCACCGCCCCCCCCCCTTCTCCGCCTGCCTGCTCGTCCGCCCGTGGGCTCCACAGGCGGATCACGCGCCCGTGCAAACGAGATCGCATCATTAAGCTCCGCGACGACTCCACTGTCAAAGGTTGATCTTGGTCTCCTCTTAAGCAGTTGTAGGCGCTCGCGAGCAACGGCGCGAATCAAGCGGTTGAAAGCAAAGAGATCGCGTTTTAAGTAGGTTAGTGGTGAGTCGGCCTCGCATCTTCAGTTATAGAGACAGTGCTGCGGTAGCGGTGGGCGTGAAACGTTCCAAGCTGAAGCAGTACGGTTTTCTGTAAACTGAGCTATCTAAAGTTAGCAGCACCGAAAAACTAAACTCAATCAATCGCCTCCAAATTTAAAGGCCAATTAAGTGCTCTTTTCCAGAATTTTAGGCTCTTTTTGGATTTGCCAGAACTTAGTCAACGCAAATGCATCCAAATTAAAGTCTAGTTAAAGGCTTGGGGAAAGCAACTGTTCCAGTCCTATTTTTCAAAAAAATATAAGTTCTTGTGGGCCAATTTACACGAAAACTCAAAAGCCTAATAAAAAATATGAAACCCAATCCTAAATTAAATGGCTGCCCTGATTTTTGCTCTCGGATTTGCAAAATAAGGGGTTGGAACAACTTTTTTCCCTAGTGTCTAACATTTTCTGTAGCATTTGGTTAGCCTTTGGTTTTTAGGTATTTTGAGTTTTTCACTATATTAGCACATAAGGTTTATTACTTATTTCTTTATGCTGCTCATATTTTGGGAAAATATGAGCAGGAACATTTTTTGCTCTTAGTCTTCAATTACCTTTAAATTTTAAATGAATGTTCGCTTTCAGTTATGAGGAATTGCATTTTCTAGGTGGGCGCTGCTAACTTTAAACTAAAACTTTTTGGAAAATCCACACCTGCCTGAAATTAGGAAACAGAGCACTTAATTTCCCTAAATTTTGCTTTTAATTTTGGAAATGGTTTGGTTGAGTTTGGTTTTTGGGCGCTGCTAGCTTTAGATGGCTGTGAAGATAGAGGCACGGAGCAAAAAGTGTTTGACATTGATAAGTATTTGATGAATACTTTTCTTTGCTTTTCCAGAGAACAGGAATTAGACATCAAAATACAAAATTATTTTTATGAACTACATGAATACACCGAAAAACTGTATTCATGAAATTTAATGAATCGAATCGAATAACCTATCTAGAGAAATGTAAAACTTTCTTCAACAGCTGTTGTATAATGTCCATTGTTCTAAATGTTGGGTTCATTTACCTTAAAAATGTAACATCCTTGTTTTGTTCATCACAATGTCGGTGGCGATTTCCTTATGATAATGAATTGTAGGTTTGAAAATGAAACGAGGCAGTGCCTTATTGTGTTTTCAATCACGAGCACCACAACTGCCTTCCTGTTGACCTCGGCGAGTGAATAGCACGGAATGCCGGAGCCTCGATCACAAAGCGTTTGGCGAACGCAGAGCTGCGCTGCGCTGCGGGCTCCGAGTGGAGAAGGGCGGGTCGCGTCGGGGTCGCGTCGGGTCGCGTCGGGTCGCGTCGGGTCGCGTCGGGTCGCGTCGGGTCGCGTCGGGTCGCGTCGGGTCGGGTCGGGTGCGTACGTTTGTTACCTCCCCCTCAAGTGGCGGCATAGGGTGTGTTAGCTTAGCGAGAACAGCGTTGCGTCTTCAGCATCGTTGACCAGGAGATCCTAGTTTTGAGTGCTGGAGGGTGGCGGATTTTGGACACAAGCTTGATAGCTAGGTGGAATTTATTTATAGCCCGGAGAATTCTAGTGGCCGGCAGCTCTTGTCGTTAGGTATTCCAGTCTCTCCACGCAATACCAGGCGAATGACGGATTAGTACCCTCACAAACAGGCTACTGAACGCACGTGATGTGTCCTTCATTCTTGCCCCCTATCGCGTTTTCACACACAGTCTTACATGCTCTATACTACACGTCTCTTTATTACACGACTTGGAAGCTTAGAGCTTGAGCTTGTCCCGGCTGGGGTGGGGCCCTGCTGTGGAAGATCCCTATTTGGGAGAAATCCTCTCGAGGCGATGTGTAGGTCGGCGCCGGATTTTACGTTCCTGCGTGGGAGGAACGCCGCCACCTCCCCAGATGTAACTCGGGAAACTAATGAGTTCTGTACTCATTAATACATTGAGGTTATGTTGATTAACAACTGGGCCTTTAGTAAGGTTTGGATTCCGCTTGCATTCTTTAACCAGTTTCCATTGCCTTTAGAAAGCAGTTTGATTCGCAAATTGATTTGTTCTTGAAAATCTACTTTCGTACGGTTTTTGTCAATATGTTCGTTTTCGAATTAGAAATCCTAATACAACAAAATAATTGAATAAATGAATATTACATTTCCTTTAGATATTTCCTTCACATGACTTACAATTGTTTGTCGTTCTAATCATTCTATAATTGTTTCGACGGTTTCTCACGCTGTTTGATTTTAATCTTACCGTTTATGTGTGTTTTCCGTTCTCCTTGGCGATGTTCGCTGTGGCGGCGGGTACTCAGTGCCTGGCACGGGCGCCCGCGCCGACGCGGGTCAGAACCGCGCGACCAGGGTCGTAAAGCAGGCTGCGGGTCGGCGCTATCGCTGCGCGCTCTGAGAGGCGATGAATTGAATTTGAAGCTTGTGTGGTTTGCCCGCGAGCAAGGTGGTGCCTCAAAAGCTCTTTGATGTCTTCGGTTCCTCCCAGACGCCGAACCGCGCGAGCTTTATATTGATGTCGCATCGGCAGATGGGATGCGTTCGTATTCGAGAATGGAGACTGGGATGTAACAGAGGACGCCATGTAAATACGATGGGATTTTTGTGAGGTACAGATACGATATTCAGGCACGCTATATTAAGGTAAAAGAGATCCAGGTATATGGTTTTAGTAAGTAAAGAATTCGTGTTGAATAGAACGTGCAATGTACCTTTTAAGAATGCAGAACAATAGAATGATCTCTTCACTAGTATATGGAAACATTTGGTATGAAATTGACTCGTCGTGAACTACAATGTGAGCTTTGGAGATAAGGAAATTAGAAAATCTAAGTTATACTCTAGTAATAAGATTTGTGGTAGGGGATAGCTGTTTTTGAGTCTGATTTGATAATGCTGTGATGCATATGAACATTTGTATCGCAGTAAATCAAAAAGGGGGATCTGAACCGCACATACATGAAGATCAAATCGAAAAGAACCTTCAACTATTTGAAAATTGCCAGAGTACGAACACACCCACATGCACACATAAAAAAAAAGAATGTTCAATATTTTAATGCTACGAGTAGGATTTGCAAACATTTTATGGTAGCGTCGGTGTTAGATAGGCGTATTGTTGTTGGAAGTAAGTTGTCATATCGAGCACGATTTCTCACACTAGATAAGATACGTTTTCACTACTGCCAGAGTGTAGTATGCGAACACGAAGTAAAATGCTTTCTTCTAGCATTGTGGAATCTGCGGGCTCAGTTAGATAAATAAATGCTCAATCTTTTATTCAACATGTGCATTCATCTTCGCTCTGCAGGGGATCCAGGAATGTCCCCAGATGTGTTCATGATTTCTCTCGTTGCTTAACAATATGAGCGTGCGTAGAGGAGGCCGGGAACGTTATCAAAGTACCGTAGCATTTCCGTACGTGTTAAAATTTCATGTACGTAAATATTTTCAATGTTCTTATTGTACAGTTTTGAATTAACAATTAGAGATTTTTTTAAAAAACTTTTTTCACTCTCCTCTTCATCAATTATATCCCTTCACTCTCCTCTTCATCAATCATATCCCTTCACTCTCCTCTTTATCAATCCCTTCATTTAGGCGCTTTAGAAACAATGGAGGTCATTAGACACTTACTATTTTATGTATAAGTAACATTCAAAAAAAAATTAAAGTCTCAGAATAATGAATTAAAACGTGATTTCAATGTAATCAAAGATTTTTTTTAACAGCCAGTCTGCCTTTTTTTTCGGTTTCGGCAAGACTGAAGTTAATATCGCTTATACCCCAGTAATGTCAATTTTGTTTGTTGAATATTATGTGACAGTGATGTTAAAATAATTAATTCATTTGGAAAATAAGTTTAGCTAATGTGAAAATGAAAAATTTAAAAAGCAACAGACATCTAGCAACATTTTGTTTCAAAGTTTCTCTCTTATTTCTAGTGGAATTTCTGTTACATGCATTTCATATTTACAACATTTATATTATATTCTTATAGTGTTGTATCCATATCGGAATGCTAGTGACCGAAAACAATGAATGATTTTTATTCTCCTGATTATACTTTTCAATGGTGCGGGTCTGAAAATAATTATATTTTAGTCGCTTGCGTGGAATACATTGCAGAGTGTGTGTCTAACACGTTGCATTGTGAAAACTACGCGAATGTGAACCTACTATCAATTTCCTCCATAGCTCCCTACGCCGTGAAGAGATTTTGCTGGTTTGTAGAAGCATAATACTCTTATTGAGCGCATTACCTCTAGAATTCCGAATTCTGATGGCCTACGCCGACGAAGACGTTCGTCCTTTCCAAACCTTTTGTCCCTCCTTACCCCTTCACTCTCATCTTTATCAATCCCTATCCCTTCACTCTTCTCTTCATCCATCCATCCATCCATCCACCCCTCTCTCTTCTTCATCCATCACTCTCATCTTTATCAATCCCTCTCCCTTCTCTCTTCTTCATCCACCCCTCTCTCTTCTTCATCCACCCCTCTCTCTTCTTCATCCACCCCTCTCTCTTCTTCATCCCCCCCTCTCTCTTCTTCATCCACCCCTCTCTCTTCTTCATCCACCCCTCTCCTTTCCCAGCCAGGCGATCCGTTACCCGCGTGGGCGCAAGAAGCCAGGCGGCGCGGGCGGCGGCGGGAAATGGGCCGTGAAGGCTTCTGCCCCGGGCGGGCGGCGTCGGTGGCGGCGCTCGCTGCAGCGACCGGATTCGACGCCGGCGCCTGCAGCAACGCGCCGCGCACTGGCACGAAGGCGGCCAACGCGCTCGCGTAAAAACGAAGGTAGCGATTGGCAGAACTTAGTAAGAATGGGAAGGTTATTTGAAGATCAAAAGCTTTTGGGAATGGTGAGCGAACGAACGCTTTGACCAATTTGCAATTGCAATCATATAAAGATGCTTGCAATGGAGATATTCCATTTTTTACTTAAACTTCCATCAAGCACAACAAGGAGAACAAACTTCTTTAATGCACGACACCCAGCGTTCAATGTCTTACAAATATCAAACGCTTCGCCATTGAAACAAAACGTGTGTAGCCAAGAAGAATATACAAAATATAATGAAAACCGCGTCAAGTTCTTTGTACTTTTCTTAAGTTCTATTTGGAGACTAATTGGAGAGGGATCAAGCAATTACTTATCAAGGAATTCTGTTGCCACAAAGGTACCATCTTGAAATACTTGAATAGAAACATTCCGCATTTTAGTTATGAGCTTCACCATCCTCCCGAGAAGAAAATGTATGTGGAGAAAACTGCATATTTAAACTGAGTGTTAAATTAATAAAAACATCCGAAATCGGAAAAAATCATTTATATTGAACTTTGGTGTGTAACCATAATTCTGTAACAAACGTCACGAGCTTTGTTGTGCCAACTGATGAATGCGGCGAACAGCTCAGTGAGCGACGCTGCGTGGCAATGGAGGGTGTCTGCGCGTGCGCCTGCGGTGGTCGTTTCGGCCCACAGCGCCGGGGGCGGGGTGCGGCAGACGGCTGCGACGGGCGCGACCGGTTTTCGACGCCGGGGCCCCAGGCGCCGCCGTGGATGGGTGTTTTCGGAAGGCCCTTAAGCAGTCACGTGAAATAACGTTGTGGTCACGGTCAGAGAAACGACCAGGAAATGCGAGTGTAAAGCAGTGCTCGGGAGAGGTCTGTTTGGAAGATAGTTTAATGGGTGTAGAGATACGATTTGGAGAGTAGGTAATGTTGGTTGTTGGTCCGCTTCCGGGGTGTTGCGAGGTTGATAGGAACAGTATATTAATGTGTGGGTGGTCTTTGGACTGAGTTACAGTGTATAACAAGTGTTACTTTAATGTTGTGTGAACGGATAAGACATTCTCGTTGAGAATAAATTACGGACATCCTCTGAACCAAGTTGCTGTTGAGTAGACTCCGAAATAAAGGACGAGTAAAAATACTTACGGAGAAATGGTTAATCGAGATTTCATTGAATAACGATCCTGGTTTCTTGGATATGTAGCACGTCGTAGAATAATATGTGTCGTAGCTGGTACGTCGATGATCGTAGCCTTTTTAAATGATTTTTGAGCAAGATGCTTTATCGACAACTGCGTAACCCTAAGCAGATGCAAGGAAACGTCCTTTTATCACTTTTTATAACGAAACATTAATCATGTTTCGATCGTGGCAACGATTTCATTTCAAACGCTTGCACGATGAGGAAGTTGAACTAGTTATTCTGCGTGATCTAGAAGTGGGGAATTAAAACGAGTCGGAGCCCGTTGCAGGCAATTCAGGCCACCGATCGTGAGTGCGCTTAGTACCCGACGAGCAAACGAAGGCCGGGGAGATAAGGGCAATAAATCTCCGGCGGAGAAGAGGGCTGCAAGAAAGGGAGCCGGTTGCTCGGATAAAGACGGGAGCGCGGGGAATTGGGCGGGCGCGCCCGGCGCGGCGCGGCGGAGCTTACGCCGACGGGCGAAACGGCGCCCACGCAGCGCGGAACGGCCGCGCGCGGTGATAACGGCGATTGTAAAGATTCCCGCGCGAGCGCGCCCGCGCCCTGCGGCGCCGCTTCCACCCGAGCATGACGCGTCTCGCGCGTCCCTCGCCTTCAGCACCCCCTTCCTCCTTCAGCTCGCCCCTCCCCCTCATCCCTCCTCATCCCTCTCTTCCACAACCCCTTGCGTCTCGTCATCGCCCCCACCATCTCGTCCACAACCCCCGGCCCCCCCTCCCGCCCGCCCGCCTCCACCTCGACCACGCCCTCACCCCCCCCCCCCCCCTCGCTCCCACTGGCTTCCGTCTTGACCTCGTCATCGCCCCCTCATCTCGTCCACACCTCCTTCCATCTCATCCTCGTCGCCCCGCCTCCTCTCGTTGTCGTTCTCGACTCATCGTCTCTCTCGCCCTCGCGGGCGTCCCCCACGTCCTCTCCCTGTCCCATCTCCTCAAACACATCGTCGCCTTAGTCTCCGGCCCCCCTCTGTCCGTGGCCCCCCTTCCGGTTGGGAACGCCGTTTAAAGAGCGGATTAAACAAACGCCATCGCCTGCGAATTAAATTTCGTCGGCAATTTTCGCACGCGCGCGCCCCCTCGGCTTTCCTGGTCGCTACGGCTCCATACGTAGTCTCCCCACCCCTTTTTTTGTTTCTTTCCTTTAGCTTCTTCCAGTCTCCTTCAGCACATGTAACACCGATCCCGCGTTCTTTGCCCTTTCCCTTTTTACTGCAACAGTTCGGTCCCCCTTCTACCCTTAAAATCCTGCTCTCGCGCTTCCCTCCTTCTCCCAACACCGTTCAGTGGTCATATTGAATTTTCGTGTTCGCTTGCTTAGCTGAACTGTTCGGTGTGCAGTTTTTTTCATACTTTTATTTTGTCCTCTCACAAAAGGAAATAAAAGTTAATTCAATTGTTAGTTTCTGTTCGGAGTAGGCATTTTAATTCCCTGCAGAATTGCATGGGCTTCTTCAGAAATGGAGTTGTTAATTGCGTTTGGGTTCATTCTTTACGTCCTGACTCCATCGCTTCCTTTTTTGTATTCGTAGATTACCCCAGCGTGGGGGGGATTTATCGCGTTTGTTAGATTCCTACAAAGATTCTAATGCTTCTTCCATGAAGGGCAGGAGCATGATCTTCTTGGTGCATAGAACTGCACTCCAGGGTTGAAAATCTCCTTCGCTGCGTAGAACTTGGGCACCAAATTAAATGTTCTTAACGTTTAGTTATTTGCTTCAATTTTCTAATCTTGCGTCTTGCGAATATGCAAGAGCATGCCAGAAGCTCAATGGGTGGCATTCGTGCTCTCCATACTGACGCCTCGCTGTCATATCTTAATAAAAGAAGATTGTCCTTAGTTTAGTTTGATGGCGTCTTGAAGCGAGAAACAATGGTTCGTGGGAGTGACTGCCATTTGGTTTCATAAAAATAATCACAGTTGTGCTGAAGTTTGGATAACATTGCTTTATTAGAATTTTACTCTTTTGCATTCACTGATACTGTGAGTGGTTAGTCTTCGCTGTATTGTGAGCGACTTTTTCTCGAGAAGTTTTCTCTGATAGTTTACCTCGCATTCTTAGAGTGTAATACCAGTGGAAATTGTCTGGTGGGTTCCAGAGAAAGAACTTTGAGAGGTTTAAGTTTTTAACAATAATTTGGTTATTTAATAAATTGTACAACAACCTTTGCTTGAAGCATAATGTAATGATAGGCAAAGAATGATATGAATGATTTCATTTTCATTAAAATTTAAACGTTAATTCATTTTGATTCTCATTATAAATGTGTAATGAAAGGTAAAGGGTGCTCATTTCATCATGTGATATTAATATAAAATATCTAACATAAAAGCATAGGAAAGAAACGTTAGCAAAAATAATTTCAAAATTATTTTAAATTAAGGCTTTCCTTCTGGGTCTCACAGGTCCTACGTCACCACTTATTGTATTTATTTTGAAGTCTCCTTTGAAGGTTTATTATCTGTAATATGATGCCACTTTCTAAGCCTTATGATTATACCTGGAGAGCTGGGCTTCTGATTCTGATTGGTGATTGTGATTACATGATCTGAAATGACCGTTAATGGAACAACGGTGGAATGGGAAGCAGAGAAAACAGTGAACCCCGAAAAAAAAAAAAAAAAAACAACCGAACTTACTTTGTCCACCATGGATCGACCTGAGTGGAAGCCCGCGACGGTGCTCGGTGAGCGCCCATGGCTGAGCTGGCCGCTTCGCAGTCGGCCTGTGCGGGCGCACGTGTCCGGGCGCGGGCGTTCGCAGCTCGTTGGCGCGCACGCGCGCGCTCGCGCGTCGGCGGCGGTGGGGGCGGCGAGGCACCCACGCCGGCGGGGGGAGGGGGCTGAAATAAGGACATATTAAGTCGGAGACCGAGCGGGGGAATTGGCACAGGGCCGGGTGGGCGGCGCGCTTTTGCCTCTATTATGGCGCCGAGTGCGCGCGTGCGCCGAGCGGGAGGGTGGGGAGGGGAAGTAGCGGGGGCGA
This sequence comes from Teleogryllus oceanicus, assembly GCA_964035755.1. NCBI lineage: Eukaryota > Metazoa > Arthropoda > Insecta > Orthoptera > Gryllidae > Teleogryllus > Teleogryllus oceanicus. The sequence continues at coordinate 14,007,742 of CAXIVR010000003.1, forward strand.
GGGCCATAATTGAGACGTGCGCAAACGGGGGGGGGGGCGAGGGGCTCGTAGTGCTGGCGGGGCTAGAAAGGGTTTGAATGAAGATTGCGGCAGTTGGCAGCATTTACGAGAGGGTGGGTTGGAGTACGGATACCGGGGAAGCGTTTTGTAGAATAGAAGATGCAGCAGCTTTGAAATGAAGCGACGTAAAATAAATAACCGATCGGTTGGAATGTGGTAGGTTCTACATTGGGATGTTGGAGTCTGAATTGAAAAATTATCCAATTTTGGATGAATTAAATTGAGTTAATGGTGTTGGATGACAACTGTCCTTGCGACGGAAATATGTAAAAGATTGTTATTCAATTACGTATAATTAATAGATTTGTGTAGGCAGGTTCGAAGCAAGTTATAGCAAGTTCGAAATATTACTAAGAAAGCGTTGTTGTTACATGGTCTCTTTTGTCATGCTCAATTTTTTTCCCGGAACATTCTTTCTTCAAAATCTATTTGTACGATAATCTCATTTTGAAGTGAATTGTTGGTAACATGAAATTCAATGTAATCACCAATCTTGTATACGCAAGTTTATATCTTTTTTCCCCATGAAGTTTAACAATAAGATTGTGATGCAATTGTCTTTCTATTTTTTCGACGAACAAGGATTCTTTTCAAAACGCCTGTTTTATGCGAAGGATTGTAAATTTATATGGAAACAGGCAAATAATAATTTTTCAACAGAAAGAGTTGCAGATCAGGATGAAGAAGAAACCATTCATCTCTAATTCTAGCGTTCTGTTTTCATTAATAACGGCCACATCATAAATGGGACAACCGGCAGAAGGGTTCGTATTTGTTAAGTACTCTGGTTTGGGATGGGAAGAATATTCCCCCGCAACGCGCCGTTCTTTCCAGCGAGCGGCTCCAGCCTTCGGGCGGTTCCTCTGCCGCCGCCGTGGGCAGAGTAAATACCCGCGTCGCATCGGCGTCTCTCGCTTTGGCTGCGCCGCCGTCGCAAATCCGGCCCCGACGCGCTTCGCCGCACAAAGGACGGCGCCTGGGAAATAAAACCTCGAAAACGACCGGCTCGCGGGACAATGCGCAGGTGCAAATTGGGAATGCTCTGTGAAACGGTGACGTGATTGGCCGAAAAGGGTGCAAAAAAGACAGGATGGTGGAGGTGTATAAAGGAATACTATCGCATTGTGTTAAGTGGGACGATGTTGTTAGTGATGATTAATTGCAGAAATGGTTTCCAGGGAATCGCGCTTTTTGATTTCACCGCGCGACGTCTGTTGTGTCGGAGAACGTCGCACACGTGAAATACAAAGGAAAATGTAGCTTGACAAAGGGGTTCTAAAAAAACCTCGATGTTATTTAACATCAAAATTAAGTATTACAACAAAGATGTAGAATAACAAGGGTAATATCCGGCATGTAATTGTCGGTTTTCTTGAATTACTTTTATGTACACAATTTCGGGGAAGAACGCTATGAAAGACAGATTTTCATTTATGTTGACACAGGGCCATTCGACAAGTGTATCGGGAGCGGTGGCTCAGTGCATCAACTGCGTGTCACTGCAGTGCCTCTGACCGGGAGGTCCTAGGTTCGAGTCCCGACGGCGACAGGATTTTCGAAACTAGCTTTTCAGCGATTCAGTCGCTGTCTGTAGGAGAATTCTAGCAGTCAGCTGTTCTGATCGGTAGTTTTCCGTGGTTTCTCCAATCAGCATCAGGCGAATGCCGGAGCAGTACCCTAACAAGCGGGCCACGACCGCGCGCGATCTTTCCTTCCTATTCCTGCTCTATCCTCACCTTACACGCACTTGCACTGACATACACTACACTGCCACACATGCTGGGAGACCTGTCGGAGACTGTCCTGGCTGAGTCGGTGTCTCTTCGGTGGGAGATCCCTAGTTGGGAAAAACCCGCTAGTCGGCGGTAGGTCGGCGCCGGATCGCGCCATCCAGTGGAGAAAGATCACCTCCGCCTTCCGATGAAAACTTGCACGGCTTTTAATCTAATGACCTCGGTAGTTGACACGCCTGGAATCACTAATAATCAATCAATCAATCAATGAATTGACAACTGTGACATCAGAATGACCAAGGCCTCCTACACAATACGGCATGGAAGAATGAGGAAGATGTTATTGATAGATCTGGTGTAGACCAGTTCTGTGTTATTGTGGTGTAATAAATATTGGATTTTAAATGATTTGGAAGTTTCTTGGTACGAAGTAATGGTTTTGTGCACTTAAACTGCATTATTTTATAGAAGTATTTTAAAAGTTATATTGTATTTCTAATGAATTATTTGAAAATAGAGAATATTAACGTTTACACGTGGTCATCTTTAATCTGGTACCTAGAAATGAGAAATATATACGCTGTGAAACAGACCTAAAGGCAGGGCCGTCAGTTCGCGTCTGTTCACACGCCGCATACAAGGAAGGACGGAGAGGTCGGAGCGCGTGCGGAGTGGGCGGGGCAGATTGTGGATCTCAGCCCGCGCGGGCCAGCGTGGGCCACCGCACTGGCGGACACTGGCCCGAATGCACTGCAAAAGGCGTCGTTACATCAATAATAATAATAATAATAATAATAATAATAATAATAATAATAAAAAAATAATAATAATAAAATAATAATAATAATAAAAAATAATAATAATAATAATAAAAATAATAATAATAATAATAATAATAAAAAATAAAAATAATAATAATAATAATAATGTCTCTTATTCCACCTTATAAACGAAACAAAATTCACAATGAGAAGAAAACGTAAAAAGGAGATAAATCATACATCTTTTAAAAAAAAAAAAATTTGGAAGCATAAAAGAGATTTTTAAAAGAAATCTTTTGTAACATTCTTCGTATCGTAAACGCGATTTGCCACTGCTAGTGCATTGATACTTGGTATTATGGTATTACACTTAAAATAGAGCAGAATATATTCGAAAACATTAAAGAAGGAACGGAGATTTGTTGTTCTTGCTTTTTCATTTTTGAAATGCTGCCTTGGAATAGAAATCTGGTTCCGGCCCACTGCTCGTGGGGCGCGGGGGTTCATTTCCTTAAGTAGCACCCGGCGCCTCGCGCCCGAGGTTTATCTTTCATTAGAAACGAGCGAAGGGGGCGGGGCTGCCAGCGGCTGCGGCCAGCTGCTGCTCTGGCGGTGTGGGGCCGCCTCGAAACCGCCGACGCACTTCGGCCTCAAGGGCGCAAGATGGAAGCGAAAATAGAAATCTCGGGCTGATCGGGATGAACTTCTTAAAGGAGGGGCGCGTGGGGTTCTGATGAGTGGGAGAGCACTTACGCTTATATACGGCTTATTTCTTTGACGAATTATTGGATGGCTCGTTGGGTTTGGTCAGTTATCGTGGTTCAAATTTTCTAGAAGGCTGTGAGGAAGCAAATGCGAGTTTGTTTGTTTTTCTTGGGAGAAGGAACCTCGTTTTGTGAAGTCAAAAAGTAAACAGGTCTGTTCTTGGTTTAATGTACTGAAACCTGACACTTCAATAAATAATTTAATGTCATCACAGCTCTCCAGATTTTGTGTTCATTGCATAAAATAATTTTCTTTGCATTAATGATCATACTTGATTATTTTAAGTGGTAAATATTTTCTTATATGTTTACAGTTACCGAAAAAGTTCTCGCTATAAAATTGGGGTAGTGTATTGTAAAATCTAAAAACGTACGTCTCGGAGTGATAAGCTAGCAAAAACAAATTCACTGTAGTTGTTCTACCGATTGCGTGTACTCTGACTAGCCATTTATGATTATGCAACTGTGAAGAGCCACATGATTCCTTTTCACTATGCGGCTGAGGAACGATCTCAACTCTCCGCCTCCAGAAGAGCGCTGAATCTCCAAAGGAGAACGTTGGGGACGATGGTGTGTGGGCGGGCCGTCGGCGCGACACGCGGTCTTGGAGCCGCTCCAGCAGCTCGGCACCCACAGCCCACAGACCAACACGCAGTAGCGCGCCCGCCCGCCCGCTCAACAACAGTGGCGTGCGCGTGTGTGCGTGTGCGTGTGTGTGTGTGTGTGTGTGTGACACCCGTGTGTGTGTAATTTTGAACACGAGAAAAGTGACATTGAAAAGTGAACGATGTTTCCGTGTTAGAATTTTTGTGATCCTTTGGCACTTCAATCCGAATGTGGTGGGCCATGACCTTCTTGAAGCATAGAGATTACAATTGCAAACTATGAGCTCTGGAAAACATTATACAAAAAAAAAACTGGACTCGTTAGATAAAGTATGAAGTCAGACTGGTTTAAAATAGAAAAGTATTTTATTCATTCATTTTCATCTCAAAATATACTTTCAATTAAATTATATTCATATGATCAATAAATAGAGTAGTACTATCAATTATGCTTAACCTTAAGGTTTCTTAATACTGAAGATATATTTATCACGTTTTTCTTTTGTCGTAAACAGCATTCAAACGACTTTTATAGTATGTTATAACATAGTAGATATAAAACAAAAGGAAATTTCAGTGTACTGATTTGATACCATTATGAAAGTTCTGGAGTTACTGAATTAGTTGGATTTGATAGTAATTGGGGCTAGAGGTTATGCTCTCTTTTTCCTTACAAAAGAGAGAAGAGTGAAGTGCTGCGGTCATGAATTGTGTACCGTGATTTTGTGTGTACATTTGGTAATCGATCAGTGCAGTGTTTGCGGAGAGAGCTCTTCATTTGTTTTTTGTATTCAGAGATTATAATTCTATTACTTGGATTCAATTTGTTTCATTCTGTCGGAGAAAATAATGAATTAATAATAGTTATTCGAATTGTAATTTAACTGTTGATATTCCTGTCGTAAATGTATGTAGCAAATTATATTATTAAAATATGAGCAAGAAGTACAATAACTAAAAGGGTGAAAAGTGCCGACTGAAAAAATTGTCATGTCATCATAAAAACAAATTCTAGTAGATACGTTTTCTATTTCTTTTTCAGATATGCTGTGGTTATTCAAAATAATAGTAATTCTATTTTTAATTTTTAGCAATTTGCTATAGAATACTTTCAATACACTGTAGGTTGGTCAGAAATTCAGTAACACAACAAGACCTTCCCTTCCATTGACCTTAACACTTTCAGGGTCTTGATGGTGAGGACATTTGGAACGCTTTCGGGTATTTAATCTACATCTAATACTCTAATCACATTAACACTAAAGAGCAAAAATATAAAATGGACTAAATATTAATTTTAGAATCCCCATTATATGTCAAATAATGGACTTTTTCTATTCCATGCCTGATGGGTGCTTCAGATTTCTGAACTGAGAAGGCGAGCATGTTGTATTATGATCAGGATCATGATACTAGCCGCTACATCGTTACAACACAGCACAGCGCGGCACAGCACAGAAAGGCATCTCTGCAGCAGACCGGCGGCCAAAAAGCGCTCGCTCAGAAGTCGAGGAGAAAAGCAACGCAATTAAACAGAGACAAAAATGAAACGAGAAGCAGGGAAGTGCCATTAGACGGAGTATATTTGAAAACTTTTTTGAATTTCCTTTTATGCCCTGCAGACTGGAGCGTAGAACGAGCTCATTCACGGATATTTTTTTCTCGTTGCGAGAAACTTGCCAGTCACGTAAACAAACGGACCACTCGACGCGTCGCCCGAATGTTGCGAGAGTCAGTGACGGTATGGTTGCTTAGGTTGTTGCAAAATGTGTGTTTTGTAGAACTTTTTTTTTGTTTGAAATCATCTCTAGAGTGGAGTTTTGTTCTACGATGAAACTTAACTGTAGTACGGAATATTATTGTAAATGAAATTTTATGCTTCGTGTTATTTTGTGAAAATATAATCGAGGGCAATTATGAAAATTTTTTTTCAATGTCATTGGTATGGTCGAGCTACACCAAAAGGTTCGAGAGTTTTCAACCTGAATCGTGACACATTTTGAACTTCGCTACCTGGAGAAAATGCTTCGTAAATAAGTTTATTCACTCTGCCCGTTCTAGGGATATTTAAAATACATAATATTATCTACGGATATTTAAAATACAGGAATATTTGAATGGAAATTATTAGTGAAATTTTGTGCATGAAACCAACTGACTTCTTCCACTGGGGGATATTATTACTCCCACTGCAGAATAGTTCAGCCAGATACATAAGGAAATACTGTGTAAATCCGAAAGAAAAATAGTGAACTTCAGAAAATTATAAAGGATATTAAAGTTCAGTTGCAGTTCGCTTGCACAAGAGTACTAATTTCTTCACTAGAAAATAGTGTGAATATACCTTTCTTTAGAAAACTCTTCGATAATGTGTTATTTGGAGAAAACTTCTTTCTTCTCTTCTAAAGTGTTTTAATAACTGGAAAGCGTATTTTTTTATTCAAGACGATATTTTGGAGAAATCAACCAATGCTCTTCTTTCATATTTAATTTGATATCAGAGTGTTTTTCAATATGTTCATTCCCTGGTGTTATTTCACTTCACGCTTATGTTGCCTTGATGCATCCAAGCACATCACTGAAAGTTCAGCGTTATAAAAATGAGTGGTCTTGTTTACCCGCGAGCGCGTTTTCGAGCTTACCGGGTGTTAAAAATGTACAGCGGCGTCAATTAGGGGTGTTTTTCGAAAGCGAAAGGTGCAGAAACGGGGGCGCGGGTGGGTTGGCAGCGCGCGGACGGTGAACGCCCTGAGCGCGGGCGAGCGACCCGGCGTCACACGCGGCGCGCGCAGACAATCCCCGGGGTGTCGCCGGGTGCCCTTCACGCTCGGCGCGGCAAGACACGGCACGGGGGCGAGGCGCCGGCGCCACAGCCTGCTCCTGCAGGCGGCCCGCCTCCACTGACACTGTTTTCTTTCTTCGTCGCAGTCTGTTCCGCCTGCAGCGGCCCTGCCTCCGCCCAGTGTTCTCCAATCGTCTACTTCCGGTCGTCTGAGTCGGTTGTACTGCTCTTAAAGTTGCCTGTTTTGACCCGACGTATTAGACGTTGGGTCCACGATATTCAGTGCGACGAAGTTTAGGATTTCTTCAGAAAAGCCAGAAAAAAAATGAAGTAAGCAATTGATTAAAATTCCCGCGTCATCGTGTATGCGTTTCTGGTATGGTAAGGATTTTTCAAGCCTAAGTTCCTTTCGTTCTTCTAACGAGTTTCTCAGCCCATACATGAACTAACTTGCATGGGTCGACTTGATATCTGCTAAAACTCTTGGTATGGAGCGGGTATTCGAGCTCGCGATTCTTCGTAAGAGGCGGGGTACTCTATCTGAAGCCGCCGTTTCAGGACCACATGCGATTCAAAAAATATTTTGGGGAAATGTACGACCATGATAGCGCACAAGATCATAGTTTTCCGTAGATGGCTAGAAGGAATTCAGTTGCTGTCGGGAGGACAATTCTAGCGGCCAGCTGCTCTGTTCAGTAGTTTTCCATGGTTTCTCGTCAGTACCTGGCAAATCCGGATAATTCCTTAACAAACGGGCCTTGAATCACGTGCTATATTTCTCTCCTCTTGTTCACTCCGCTCTCCGCACACACGCATTCACACTCACACACACACACACACACACACACACATATTGGGAGACCCGTCGAGAGCTTCCAGCTTGGACGGGTGTTCTAGGATAGATTCCCCGAAGGAGAAAGCCCGCAAGCCAACCTCTAGGTAGGCGCCGAATCTCACGTTGTAGCTAAATGAACCCCCCACCTCCCGGCCTACAACATGTACTGCACACAGGTCTAATGACCATAGCAGTTGGCGCGTCCAGAAGCACACAACAATCAATCGGTGAGTGGGGGAGGGGCGGCGCCTTGAGGCCGGGTGCCTCGACCCCGGCGCGCGAGGAGCCGAGCGGCGCCGGGCGGAAGGGGTCGGGCCTCGTCCGCGGAGGCCAATTGGGGGAGATAAAACCGTTTTGTCGGACGTTAACTCTATTAGCTGCCGTGTTTACCGCGCCATCGATTGGATCAGGGACCGCGATGGGGGTGGGCGGCGCGGAAGGGCGAGGCAGGGCAGGGCGGTAGGGGCGGTGCCAGCGGGCCGTGGGCGGCGGCAGTCTTCGTCGCTATTAGCGCCGCTAATCCGACCGGAGCGAGCGGCGCCAGCGAAAACAAACCGAACTCGCGCCCGGCGGCCGTCGTCATGGTGACGGCGCGCACGCGGTGAAGGCGGATGGGGGTGGAGACGGGGAAAGTACCAAAAGAGGGGGGGATATCGGAGGAATGAGTGGACGATAGCGGCAGAGACAGAACAAGTGACACTGAAGGTGGTGGTGGTAGCAGCGAGAATGGAGTTGCGGTGCTAGAAATGGGAATAGAGGGTGAGAATGCAATGGGGAATGAGAATGGTGTGGGCGGCGTGGTGGTGTGGTGAAATGGGTTGGGAACGCGGGCGGGGCGAGGCCGACCCTGTCGCCGCGGGAGCGTGTTTTGGTTTGGCCCCAACCGGACTGGTTCCGCGGCTTTATTGACGCGTGGTGGGAACGGCCGCCGGGCTGCCCGTGTGCGCGCCCGACAGTGGGTGCGCGGAGATTGCCGGAGCGAATGGCCGCGCGGCCGCTTTCCGCGGGGTTTGGTTTGTTGGAGGTTCCACTCGCGTTTGAGTAAAGGGGCTCTGCTTAGGAATGCCACTGTTGAGAATGGATTACGTGCATTTTGGGGGTTGGGCGAATGGAAGCTGAATTATACGGTTCACGATTTTATGATTCGTTTGAGAATTGGAAGAAATGATTATTTTTTTTAAAGAGGAAAATGAAAGGTGGAATGTTAGAGTACAATATCAAAAGTTGTTTAGATTTTGTGGATGAAAATAGAGAGAAATTTTCGACCCTGAAAATGTACGATAAAAAAGAATATTCCTGAAATGTAAGTTGCCAGCGAAGTATACAATTATAGGTATTAATTAAAAAAATTACAAGTAAAGAATAGATTTCCCAAAAAGATCTTGTTTTTTTGGTATCTTCGTGGTATGAGAATCTACGTGATCTTTACTCAGGTTGGGTGTGAAATTTTCATGGATTCGGGGTGAAGATTTTGTAAAAAAAAAAAAAGTCAGCAAGAAAACAGAAGTTTCTTAGCATTACAAGATACAGAATGTATCATAACACCATAACAAAGAACAAAATTGTACAATATTAAAGTTAAACAAAACTTTACTCATTACAAATAAGAATTCATTCCATAAATACAAGTTTAAATTTCAATGAACAAAATTGTACAAATATTAAAAATTAATTATTCATAAACCTATATCATCACACATGATCAATCACTAGACTTGTCTCTTTAAAATTACAAGTGTAATAAATAAATGTCTCGATAACATAACATTCTTGAAATAATAATGAAATGCAACAATTCTGAATTTAATCATAATAAAGCTCTACATATCAGTACAACATGATAAATCATCTAGTCTTGTACATTAAGAGAATGATAAAGCAAGAGAGAAGCATAAATAGATGTCATAAATAACATTCAATTTAATATGCATAATTGCATATAAAGTAACATAAAAATATATATTCTAATAAACTTTTGTTGGGAAAATGGTATCACCACGTTCGTAACAGACGCCTGCTTCAAATTGGAAGGCTCCACTTTGCAGTCACCTGGTCTACGTGTTTCAAAGAACTTAAGCGCCAGCATCTGCTTATCAAAAATAAACAATACGCCTCTATTGTAGTGACTATTACATCAGCACTGACATAAGCTTCTTAGACTGTCTTCTTTAACATCTCTATTGAATGTTTACAGTTTTAATGTAACAGAAGCTGTGTCTTTCCAACACAGTACATTCTATCAACAGAAGCACTGATCACAATCTAGAATGAATAAACAAAATGTACAGTACAAATACCTCTTTTCTCAAGATAACCTCACTCCAGGACGTCTGACGAACGATAAGTCTCTAGCCTCCCTCCTGCCCCCGTGACGTCACAACGGAGGTTAGGGAGACCCCCCCCCCTACCTCCTATACACCCCTCTTGCTGGAGAAACTGGTGTCGTCAGCGGCGGCGACGAATTCGTATGTTGAATATTTGAATGGTCACAGTGTGAGAATGAAAGTTCACGAGTTTTGCGTGGAAATTCACGTTCACGAAATGCCTTTTCCTGTGCAAAAGAAAATCAAACGTCGGGATTACTGTCGATCTTCTGTACTATCCACTGACCTCATTAGAATTATTTTCCAGTCGTGCGGTCTTTCTTCATTCTAATTTCTGCTTTCTTCTAGAACTGACAGTTTACAATATTCGTGAAATATAATACACAAATCAGAGTCCGAATTAAAAGGTGTCAATGTTAAATGGTCCTTTTTTATTTAAAACTTGAGCGTTGTTGTTTAGGGAATTGGATTGGATAATCGTATATGATGCGACTCGTTTATAATGTTAAGCTTTATTGCACGAGTATATGATTTGAGAACGAGCGACGTTAGGAACGTGTTTTCGATTTTGCACAAATGCAATCAAGCAACATTGTAAAGGAATTGCATTTGTTACTTCTTGTATTTCAGGATTATACATTTATAAGAGAATCAAAGTTAATTCTTGGAAATATCTTTGTGATGTTGTGAGTATTTGACATCTATGCGAAAATATCGTGATCTGCTGTTCAGTTGACCGCTCCTTCCCCACGATTCTCTTGGTGAGTTTGGCTAAGTGTGTAATGACGCAATTATTGGTGCCCTGAACGGCAAATACGTCTTCTGTGCTGTAATCTCCTTCTTGTAACGAAAAAGGCAGTTCGGAATGCTGGAATACAAAAAAAGTCATCAAATTCAGGCTAGTACTGTATTTAAAAAAGAAAGGTTTCAAAGTTTTTTCTTCTTTTTTTCTTCAAAAGAGTTGTTAAGGGTCTTCAAAATGTACGTCACATATATGGGACTACTTTTTGAGATATATTCTACAATATAATAATCATTGAGCAGAGGTTCGCGGCGCAGAAGGACGATTGGGGGCAGGGGGAAGGCGAGGGACACACCACAATGCGCTCGCGCTCCTTCGCCGAGAAAGGACGCGCCGCGCTCTATGGGGCCGGCAGGCCCTACCCTGCGCCCGACACGCCCATCCTCCTGAAGCTCTGCTACTGCCAGGGTGCCCTTGCCAGTGGCCCTGGCGGATTATTCTTATAAACTGTATTTCCCAACATTTCACCTTAATGGTAGTGATTACTCGTCCTATCACAATAGAGATGCCAGTGCGGACTTGAGTATCTTCAACAGAATTGTTTAATTTATGCTGGATTTATAGTTTAACTTCGTTGATTTATAGTTACTTGTATCATTCTCTATTATGATACTGAATGACGTTTGTTACCCAATAAAATCAGTAGGGAATGTATTTCGGATGGTGCAGTCGGGTTTTTTTTTTGGGGGGGGGGCTCCAGAAGTTACCTCACCCTTGAGAGCCCCACTCAAGAGTTGGGTTGGTAATTCAATTTCTTAATAAACGTACAAACGATGAAACGTGAAAAAAGTGGCGTTATGTGAAACTGTTAATGTAAATGAACTTATTAAAACATGATACACGCGCTTATTGCGTCATTTATTGAAGAAATGCACCGACAAAATTGAGGATGACAAACTAAATTCTGAAACTTGAATTGAAATACGTTCAGAAGCATTTTTCGAAGCAGACTGTATTTGATTACATAATGAACGACGAAGGAAGATGGGGGGGGGGGGACATACTGGTTTTGCTTGAACCCTGAATTGCATAATTTTTAACATTCTAGAAACTCATTGCCACCTCTTTCTGAAGGCTATATGAATATATTTTCGTTTGTCTGCAGTTGGTCGTCTGCTTGTAGAATATGATTTGGCACGTTTTAAAGTCAAGGGAAAACGGATAGTGCGCAGGTAGCAGACACGATGCAACACGTAACCGTTCATTAATATCTTAATCCTGAAGAATGCAAATTTCCCAGAGATTGCAGGGAAGCTAGCGAAGTCAGCAGTGATCATCGACCTTCCTGACCTTGCCCGGCTGACGAACGTAAGCGCAGGGTATTCACAGATCCCCAGCGTTGGCATTTACAAGATTACGTTTTGACCTTGGTTTTTGTGTAGTCTTGTGCTCACTTCAGAGAGCTGCAAAGGACGTAAGTGGGGAAGAACACAGTGCAACTCACGATGAAATGATATTCATCACGATTCTTGCCTTTCAACTCACGTTACACCTACACCAAGATTTTGGTTTCAAATTTAATTTTACATTGCAATTTGTGAAGTTTGTAAATTACTCTTTTTGAACTAAACGTACATTCACCCATGTTCTATAATTAATATTTTTATGAGCCTATGAATACTCGCCTTTAATTCATCAGTTTAAAAATTGCGTTTTTACATGTTTAGTTGTAGAAAATATTCTGACAAAGTAGTGTCGTTTTTTTTGACAGATTGAAGCAACGCATCGGTACTTGGTGAAACGCCCTCGACTTTTCCTTTTGCCTAATAATCCTGTTTGGAGAGACCTCTGAAAACTCATACATCACTGTCACTGCAAATTTTGTTCTCGCCTCGGCACTTTTCTCCGAAATTGCTAACTCTTCCTCCGGCATACACATACCCGGAGTCTCCAGTGAAGATGATGGTGTATATTCGTATCCATCATTCCGTCGACGTTACCACAACTGCAAAACCTGCTTCATTCCAAAAATAGATTATTTTTGTGTCCGAAAATTTTATTTTTTGCGAGTCTGGGAATTAGGTTAATTTGGCTCATTAAAGTAGGCTCCCCACCTCCGTTAGGTATGTAATATCTTAAAAGTAAAATATTACGTTAACGAAGTAAATACGTGAAGGGAACCAATTGCTTTGTCACAGTTTTTGTATAGAATTTTAACAATAATACTTTCCGAGGGATGATTGTTAATGTTGGCTCGGAGAGACGGGCAGATATTGCTTTAACCCCTTAATACTTATGTGTAAAAGAGAGGTATGGAAACGTAAAACTTAAAATCAATTTCGCAAATGAGGAGGATAGTAGAGGTAGTAGTACTTTCTTGCCATTTGGCAGGAGAAATCCTTTGTTGTAATAGGATATTATGAAAATTATTTTCATACTAGCTCAATAATTGCAGTGTTCCAAAATTCAAATTGCTCTAGAGAGTCTAAAATGTTAGTTTTCAGGGAAGACTTTTTTAAAAAATATTTCTGCTAGGTCAAAAGACCCTTGGCATAGGTGTAATTTAAAAGTTTGTAATTAGCATTTGTTTACTTATTATATTATGTGAGTTGTGAATTAGATACGTTAATCCACATTTGCTAATGGTTGATCAAAAACCTGGGTAAAGAGTTTTCGCTTTAGCCGTTTATGGCGTGGATTTTGTTTGCCAATTCTGTAGCCTAACGTCAGTATCTCGACAAAATTCGAATGTGAATAATAGAAAATATGACCTGAAGCTGCAGCAAGATAGTTCTGTTAAGATTTTGTGGTAGTAAGTTGGCAGGCGGAAGCGGTGAGCGAATTGGTAGCTGCGAGGACGAACAAAAGAACGCGAGCGCCACGCCACGCCGTCAATCACGGAAGCCGGCGGCGACAGGGCGAGACCCAAGGCCGCCCCGCCACTACTCTAAGCTTCGTGATCCTTTTGCCGCCGTTGACTCACTCCGCGCACTTCTTTTTTTTTAATGCAGGAACGCGATTGTTGCCAAGGAAAGACGTAACCGGGAGCAGCGTTTGCATAATGACAGTTCTGGAGATTTGCTCCCGGGCCAAGGATAAGAAACGCAACGCTCTTTTGCTTCCGTGAAAGGATCTCAGAATCTGGAATGGTTATACTTGTATATAAAATACAGCTTCATTAGAGCGCATGATCGCGTGTTTAGGAACATTTCTTTGTAGAAATAAGACGGCGATAGTTCGTTAGAGTAGTTTTGTGTCATGAAGAGCTTGAAAAGGGGAGTGTTTGAGGTTAATTTATATGAAAGCACGCAAGATACTATTGGCATGTTTGTTAAAATTATAAATGGTATGTTGTCACTGCAGAGCCTCTGACCGGCAAGTCTCACGGTTGGAGTCCCGACGGTAATAAGATTTTCGAAACTAATTTCATATCTGGATGGAATTCACCGACTATCTCGAGAAGAATTCTAGGCGCCGGCTGCCCTGATATGTGGTTTTCTGTGATTTCTCCAATCAACACCAAGCAAATGCTGGAGCAGTAAGTAAAACAGGCCACGGGCAGCGCTCGATCTTCCTTCTTCTTGTTCTACCATCACCCTTACTTACTTAAGAGATACCTTATTTGGAAGAACCCCGCGGCCAGACTTGTAGATCAGTGCCCGATCTCGACATTCAACGAGGAATGATCACCGCCACCTCCAGCTATGAACAAACGCTGCACTTACGGGACCTTGACAGTTACGGAAACTCTAAACAATCTACGAGATTATAATTAAATTACTTCTTGGAACTTGCATATGATTAATGAACAATGTTAAATAATTATGAAATGAAATGACACAGATTGATTAAACATTTTTAAAATAAAAAAATTGAATGTTTGTTCAAGTAGCAAAAGACATTCTAAGTAGCTGCATGAATCCATACGGGTCTGCATGTTAATTTTCTTTTTAATTGTTCCTCGCCCCTCCCTCTTTGTAGCGCGTTGAGGAGATTTGCTGCATAACTGTGTCATAAGGCCGACTTGTAAGCCTGGTCTCCTGCATAGAATGGAGTCATGGCCGCGGAGGCTGAGAGAGAACTGTTTGCGCAAACGCGGCCGACAAGTAGCGCAACGCCGTCCCACCCGCGCTCTGGTCAGACCGGTCGCACACATGCAGGTGGGGCCCACCGTGGCACTGCACTTCGCCAAATGCAATGGAATACTAGAGGAAAGAGAAAGGGTGCTATAATTAAATGCAAATGGTCGGATGTGAGAAGGGCGTATGTGGAATGGCGTTGATTATATTAGTGCTCAGAATTTATGATGGGACGCGTTGGTATGTTTTGTGGAGGGACTTCTTCCTCAGAGTTGATCTTTCTCTAATTCGAACATTTTCTGCTCAAAAACTAGTGCTAGATTTTGAAGAATTTCTCTGTTATATACAATGCGGGCGGGAAATACATTGGCATTCATAGAAAATGAAACAATAAGTATTTGTGCAACAAATATCGAAAAATAAATTTGGGTATTTTGGGAGTCACGTTATTTTATAAAATTCTCTAGATCGCTAATTTTCAAAGCGCGCAGAAATTGAAAGAAAACTTTGCTGCTTCCGGATATGTGGGAGAGATTTAAGATTTTGTCAGGTTCTTGGAAACTCGGGAAAAACAAAAACAATGAATTTATTTTTATTTTTATGTGGGTTATATTATGTTTTTATGTATGTTGTCTGTTATTTTAATACCATGCGTGGCGACGGTTTTATCATACACAGTGCTTCACTGCTCCAGACATTGCTGACACCCGACAGCAAGGCTGTAAGGAAGACGCTGGCCGCAATTAAATATTTGCTGTTCATAATGTTGCGACTCGGAATAGCAACTATATTACCGAAGTTTTCATGAATTCTGTTTTTGTGGAAATATTGAATTATAATAGTGTTTTATTTGTTGCTATTCAACAGTGTGCGTGCTTATTTTGGTAAAACTTATTTTATGTTGTTTTGTTCAGCAGCATAAGCTGAAGCAGGCCACTAATGGCTCTGAAAGTTGCACTCAGGTAATCTTTCCAGACTCGCAATCGTATTCCGTATCAAACTTCCATATGGACTGGTACACGAGTGTACCGTGCAAGTACTATTATTATTTGTTGCCCTTGAAAATGTAACAGCTATTTTCCACCGCCCACTTTCGCCCGCTGTAAATATTCGAAAAACCTACTGTCCGAAGGGTATGTAGTTAGTACGCCATAAACCGTCCCAAATTTGACATTGTTAAAACAAAATAAAACCCAGCGACCCTCCGGTGGCGAGGGAGGGGGCGGGGTCGCCCAGACCACCGCGTTCGATACGGACGCCGCGGCTGGCCACATATCATGAACATTAGTGCGTAATAAAATGAAGCGAAACCGAGTTACATTCTCTAAATTGCAAACAACGAGATTATTTAAAAAATGTCGCTGTACTCCGACCGCTGCGAGGATTCCACCGGAATATTTATATAACGTTATATTGTCAAATATGAACTCGTTCATCACCACCGCGAGCTTGGTGAATTGAAAACGCCAGAACGCTTTATGGGCGTGGGCGGCGGTGGCTTGGGGACGTGGCCTCCGGATATGTTGGACTGCTTGCCTGCGATGCCTTGGTGCTATTGGTATTGGCCCTCGCAGTAGGGTATTCATTCTGTCCATCAATGTCATTAGACGTGCCTTTTCATGTATATTACTCCCCAAACATGCAAAAAATTTAAATCTTGTTCAATACCTTTTCTTCATATATTTATTGAATAAATGTGTCTTCAATCAAAACAAAAACATTAAGAAAAAAACTTGAAAATGTATTTTGGGAGGTAACGGAACTTGGGGTACAGACATTGGCCCTGAGCTTCAAAATCATAACTTTAGTGCTACTCTCTCTATTTGCTTCAACTGTTTTTTTCTTATGATAACAGATGATTTGTGCCTGAACGAAAACGATGTTTGTACCATTAGTATTTATATATTTTGAACACATTTTTGTCAGAAAATGGAAAAAAAATTTCCTCGTGAAATATGTGATTGCAATTCCTCGTGAATGATAATGATTGCAATTTTGCATATACTATTTTAAGAGTCATTCGATTCTATATCATTCGTTTTCTGCATATACTATTTTAAGAGGTTGTGGTTGGTGGAAATGAATCCGTGAAAATGAACAAAACAGCACTGTGTACTGAGGAAGGTCTTTGTTTAAATATAAGGGTAACAACTACTCTGTATTGTGGTGCGTCGCCCTAGGTCAGTGTGAATAATTTGAATGCTATTATGAAGTCAGATAAATAAGGCATGCGCTTCTTGAAACGGTTGGTGTGACGCAGATGGAAGAATTGCAAATCTGATAATGAATGCAGCATGGGAAGATAACTGAAAAATTAATTTGAATTGCATTCCGCTTGGGGTCACTGAAAGCCACGCATATAGTGGTCGTTTGTGTTCAGCTATTATGTAATCGGACATTCAATTTAAAATTCTTCCTTGCCAAGAAATTTTGGAAAAACAATGAAGTGTTTTATATCGTGCTGATCATGAAACCCTGTTCGCACGAGCATGAAATTACCGCATGAAAAAAATACAACTTTTTTCTTGAGATATTTTACTATAGTTACATACCATCACTGACCTACGAAACATTCATAGGTTAAATATATCCCAATACTCCTCTCCTGTGGCCTGTTCCATAGATGTCAATCAGATTCTTCAAAGTTGAAACGGGAATCACATGTGCATCCCGTTGAACCTCCGTTGCATAATGAGATAATAATAGATAGGACTTTTCCTTCTTGGCTCCCCGACTCCCGTTAGAGGTGTCCGGCATCCCGTTACCCTCTCCTGGAGCCTAGAAAGTAACCGTTGATTCACTGTGGCTTCCCCTCTTGTTGCAGGTGAGTGGAGCCGCCGATGGACGGACGAGTGCGCTTCGAACAGGCGTCTCCGCGGGAGGCGGTGAGTGGGGAGGCTCACCCGCGGCCCCTGCTCACCTTCCTGGGGCGAATTGAAACCACTCTCAAGGAATCGATTATAATAGATTCCTTACCCGACTCGATGGTATACTGGCAGCTGCGTTAAAAACATCGCTCACACTAAAGCGATCCATTCACTAGCAAGCCAGACTTGATGAGTAAAGCTACATAGTAAAAGTGTCCATGTTACTCTATGTATTATTCGCACAAGGTCTCTCAACATATTTACAACAAATGCGTTTCTGGCTCGTGAAGACTTGCTTGCCTGTGAATGCGCCAATGAAGGCTGACGCCTCGCATGCCGCGTGAGCAATAGAGGTGTTCACATGTTGGAGGGAATGGTTGGCGTCTCGTGCCATCACGTGTCAAATCTAGAGCATCATTTCATAAGAACGCAATT
Source organism: Teleogryllus oceanicus (assembly GCA_964035755.1). Lineage (NCBI taxonomy): Eukaryota > Metazoa > Arthropoda > Insecta > Orthoptera > Gryllidae > Teleogryllus > Teleogryllus oceanicus. The sequence goes on from CAXIVR010000003.1 coordinate 14,025,729, forward strand.
CCCTCTCGTCATCATTAACTCATGATTTCCCTTCTGTTATCTTTCCGTGGAAAGTTGTGACAAACCACTACTGTGATCTGACCGGGAAAGGGAGGACATAAATGCTTAAGGTTCATCCATACTATGGGCAAGGATAAAGTAGGACACTAATCTCGTCGCTAATTATTAATGAACAATTAATTTCTTCAAATTTAACGCGATATAAATATGTAAAAATTGCGTTAGCGGTCGCTGGTTTGGTTAGAAAGTTTTAATTGATTTTTCGATATTTCATAACCAGGTTTCGGTATATATGGAAAAATCTATTGTTTTCGAGACGATAAATATATTTTTAATAGACAGATTTTGGAGCTAATTTTCAAGAAATTCAGGAATCACAATTCCCCACGATTAAAGAGAATGATGATGGACCTTATGTGACGAATATTGTGTAGGGAGAACCGCAGTTGAAACGCTTGCGGTTTACGATCTTTTAGAATCAATTTTTCTAAGCGGTTATAATTTGAAGAAATTACAGTTACGTTTCATGAATCTTAAATTAGTGTTTTTGAACCCTCAAGATGCAAATTACGTAAGGAACTGTATTTTCAAGCATGCTCAATAAATATAATCGAAGAGTTCGACTCTCACTTTTAAAAGGAATGTTTGTAATTCATTTAAAAAATTTCTTTATCGCTTGTTGTTGAACAAGAAACTAACATTATCTTAATCAGTTCAGTAATGATTCAATCAGTGAAAAGTGTGCTCCGTTGTACGCCAACAAAACATAAAACAACCTGATAAGTCACAAAGCATCTGCCGTCTGTCCACGCCGGATTCCGTGCGTCGCCTCCACGGAGCACATGGCAAAAGGCAGGTCTGGAACCTCATCGCACACTTGCCACGCGCCGTCCCTCGTGGCGGCAACAGCGGACGGCAGCGCCGGCATCGAGTCTATCGATTGTGTGCCAGCCTCCTCCGCCCCTCTCTCCACGCACCCCATCACCCCCATCCCGTCCCGTCCCGTCGCTTCCCGCCGCCGCCGACTTGCATCGATTTTTAAAGCGTGTTTAATAATGAGCGGCGGCGGCGGCGGCGGCGCCACGGGATCAAACGCCGTGCCCTCGGCGAGCGGCCCTGGGCGCTGCGCGGAGCGCGCGCGCTCTGGCGCCGTGCGGCCGCTGCACCAGGGCAGGCGGGGGGAGGAGCATTGTGGGCACGGAGACCGCCATAATGAGAGTTTTCAGAATACAGATCCGCATCCGATAACGTGATCTTTTTATATTTACATTTTTAACGGTTTACATTTTTATTTAATGGTTACCTATTATTTTTATTTTTATTTTATTTTTTATTTAGGAAAGACTTCTTTACTAGTGAAAACATAAAAAGTAAATAATAAAAGAAATTTGATCACAAATACCAATCTAAATTTGGATATTAAAAAGAAATTTCTGAAAAGTTTTATCTGGAGTGTATTTCAAGGATGTGAAGGAGGGACACTTTTACAAACGGACAAAAGTTGCTTGGAAGCTTGGAAGATGCGGTTGTGGCGAAAAATAATGGTTTCCGGGACAGGAAACATTTCTAATAATGTAATTTTAGAAAAAGTGAAAGAGAAGAGATCACTACTAAAAAGCATTTGGAACAGGAAAGAAAAATTTTCGGTCATATGTTCAGACATTACCAAGTCTTAAATACAGTTTCGGACTGCAAAATAGTGCGGAAAATGAGGAAGAAGGAGACCTAGAACTAAACTTTTAGAACTTCGAATCGAACTACACTTCACTGTCCTCCATCTCTGTATGGTTTCTGGAGGTCAGAGTCATGACAGCGACAAGGCACTTTGTGCCTTTAGGCGGATGATGATGACTAGTTATTTTTAAACACTTTCGAACACAATTTTTTTAAATAGTGCCACTAAATTTTGTTCGCTGTCAGTTTAAATGTGTTATCCATGGCTTTGACTCGGATTCCCGGAAGCTTTCTCGGACGCAGTAGTACGGCAGTGTACAGAGTGGCGCAACTAGATTTTTTTCTACGCCTAGTCAACTTGATATTTTATTTTAATTTTTTTATTTATACTTCATTTTAATTATTTGTAGTAATAAATAACATATGTGATGTAATAATTTGAAATATTGAATAACTTTTGGTATACAAAATTGGACATTTTAAATATGTTATCGACTTCTGGGAAGAAGGAATGCAGTCCCATGAGCCCAGTGTGTAATTGGATATCATGGACAAATAATTTTGCACGTAGAAAACGAATCCAAGAAGGATAGTGGAAGAATAGATCTACTTACCATGAAAATTTTACCATCAACTGCGCCCTATCACAATTACCGTAATACAATTGCTTAGAAGTTTAGTTCACATTTACATTCCATTTCTTACGTGTTCTTAAATACCTTGAAAGAACTGTTGCCAACTTTTCCCAAGAGTTCACCGAGAACCCGACCGAAGTTTCACGAATGAAAAAACATCACCTTGATATCAATACTTCAGATTGGATATAGAGAACAGTCATATTAATTCTCCTAGACGTTTTTCATTATATTTTGGAATGTGCATTTGTTGGACGGTCTCAGCTTCTTCCCTTTCGTTCAGATGTCTTAAGAGAATGAACTTGAAAAAAGATAAATGAATTAACATTTTACTCTCTCAAGAAAAGTATCGTGATGAGAGATATCGACTAGAATGCTTTTGTGGTCCACGTTGAGAAAATAAAGAAAAACGCATTTTAAAGAGTTAAATAGTTACTGAATCTCTCTCGCATTTATTTTGAATATTTGGTAGTTTATGTAGTACTTATAGTACATAAAGTAATTCAACGATACGTTAAAATTAATGTAGATCACATTATTTTATTGTTCCCACAACTCTCACTTTTTTTAACATATCCAAATATCGGCTAATAGTACAGCATAGCTTGTAAATGATTTCGCTCCATTAATCCCTTTTAAGCAGTCTGTCGCATGTGTCTGCCTTCCATTCCAAGGGTGTCGTCATCTTTCTGAGGTGCTGCGACTGTCTGTTTGGGTGAACGTTTGGCACAAAGGTACAAAAGCTGTTAAATTTAAACACTAAAAATGGTAATATTCATTCTTAAATTACGAAATTATTGTGCCATGTTTTTAAATATTTGAATTAAATTTTCCAACACTGAGAAAGCACATTTTTTCAGTTGTGCACTTGTTTATTGGATTACTTTTCAGATTGAGAATGATGCAATGGTAAATGAATACAGTTTTTAGACAACTTTTGTTCTCAGCACATTTTAGAAAAACTTCATACAGGTTTGTAGAGGGTTCTAATGAGACACATTTGAAAGTATTACTTTTTCTCCGCTCTTCAGGCACCCTGCATCATCGAAAATACAGAGACTGAATATTTCAGTTCTTGGACTTTCTGTAGTCTAGAATTTACATACTTGAGAGCAAACGCGGGAAGTGAAATCGCACAAGTGTCTTAATGAACTGTAGTTCTCTCTAGCGCGTTGGATTCTGACACGATAAGTGTTGTATACTTGCGTCAGGAGTTATGCAGCCTTCGTGACTGCTTTCTTATTCTGGAGATATCTACTCTCTCACGAGTTACGGTTTGGGATAGTGAATTGGCGAGATTACGTCGCCATGTGAACTGCTTTAGTTTGTCATTCTTGCATCTGTCTCAATGTCTAAAAAACGAGTGCAATCGTTCAAATGATTGTCAGACTTTCGGAATTCAGCACTATTACTCCATGTCAAAGTATCGTGGTGCAGTATGTAAGCTTCAAAGTAATGCTTGCTCTAATGACTTAATGTTGTTAAAGCAAGGCAGTTCAGAGTGAACATGAACTAAATATCTTAGGCTTGCAGACCATCTGCAGGTAATCATCATGTAATAATAAAGCAGTCTAAAAAGCAGAGATGCAAAATATTTCGTACATCAATGTCTCCAACATAATTATAATACATAATGTAATTGATATATCTAAATCCATTAAAATGCTAGTAATTATATTTATTATCTATATTATTTATTACAGAAATATTAAATATAGCTTTTAAGAAATGGGTGAGAAAAAGTTTGGTATTGTGTAAGCACTACTGTAACGATTGCGTATTTGGAATAAACGTTACGTACTTTAACATTACCTCACTGAATAGTTTCGGTATGTTGAAAAGGGATTTTTAAAAATAAAATCTCAATTTTGAAATATTCGCGAGATAGAAGTAATGCAGTATTGCAAATGTACGGTTCGAGAGTCTTCAAGGGTTTGCTCTCGTTGGTTGCAGTGAATCGTGTCTGTGTAATTAGGATCATACGTCCAACTCATCGCAATCAACATAGTGGGACGAAATGGAGGTGGAGCCGGTTTTTTGATCCAGCGGATTACGCGCTCCACTTTATTCGACTACCGAACCGTTAAAACGGCAGTTTATTTATTTTCACGTGGCTCGCGCAGTTTTTAAACGAGCTTTTGATCTAACACAATTAATTATACTTATTTCATCCGTGATTCTGCCCTAAATCATTAATTATCGGCTGAATGTTGTCTCGTTGGCGTTCGGTGGTGCGTGTTGTTGTGGTTGCGGTGGTCGGGCGTCGGCGATTGAAGTGGGGGAGTAGGTAATGCGGAATGAAAAGAGGCGCGGGTCGCGTTACAGTGGCACGTATCAGACGTACGCAGATCAATTTCACAGTGATGGTGAGGGATTATTTCTAAACGGTAAAACTTTTTGTGAGGGAGAAGAACAAAAGTCCATCAGCCTATTAGTGCTCGAATTAATTTTACTCTTCGGTGCGTGTATGCGTACCAGTGCATTCAGGTACATAACACCAACTGTGTTAACATTTGTTTCCAATTTTTATCGCCGTATTATATTGCTAAGTTATATTACTACAAATCCTAAATATTGTTACTGCATTTCCGAGTGTTTTTTCCTGCTGGCTGCTAAAATACGTCCCCACACATGGAAAATTGTAAGTAGTTGTAATAAATAAGGAACGGAATTTATTTAATAAAAAATGCAAAATATTACATATATGTACTATTTTTTTCAAACTTAAGAACGTGAAAATATGTAAATAAAAGTTCATTATTTTGTTTAAAAGTTTTCTACAAATATTTTCGAGCTTAGAAAGTCGTCGATCAGTTTTTAAAGAGGATTAGGAGCTGGTAAAAGTAGGTTCTATCTCCACGGAATTAATTGCACCCTAGTCTTCATCACTTATCAGAATTTTATTTGACAAATAAAATACGTTCATTGTGTATATTATAACGTTTACGAGAAGTCGATATTAAAGTGAATAGTAGTACCGTCTATGCAGTGATGGATTCCGGGGAGGAGGTTAAGGGGGTTAAATATACCCCTCCCCATATCGAACAACGCGGTTAGACAAATTTTAGTAAAAAATATTTCTTAGTTTTCGATCGAGTAACGAATGTGCTGTTTGAAACATTAGCAAGCAAGTGGTTGAAATTACGTGTTCACAAACATCCGCTCGCCCTCAACATAGAGTACATAATAAGCGGGGGGGGTAAGTTCAACAGTTCATGGCAAAGATATGGTGATCATAGAAGTACAGCACCATTACATTTGATTTGTAAGAAAGATTATTCCGTAACATAGATTGCAAACGCGCGTCTGAAATGTTCAGTTTCGACGTATAAATGTATTAAATTGTAACGAAATATATAGTAATAGGTAAAATATGTAAAAAAAATGTAATTATTCCAAACTATGTGGAGATATGTAAAATAAAATAGCTCGAAGTTATACAGAATGTCTTGTAAACTCTAAAAAATATTATTCAGTGCAGTTATCTAGTTCTTGTAAAAACATCTTAATTGTATAGAAATCGGTTCCCTAGTAATAACTATATATTTTACATTTATCGCCAAATTTGGTCTTCTGTTTTTTACAATATGTTGTACTGCCGCATCTGTATTAGAAACTTGTGAAGGAAATTTCTCACCTAATTGTATATTCTTAGATTTATTATTGTAATTAAGCAACAGTGTTTGTTAGCTCTTAACTTGTAGGAGTACCACAGGGATATCCTCATTTTGTAGACTTTCTGAACGTGTTTTGCGTGCTAAGGCTACAGCCATGCTCTGCCAGACCTTCGCTCGCGGGCACTGCGCACGCCTCCTGCTGCGCTGCATTTTTGGCAGCGCATTGAATAGGCATGGGATGGCATTGAATGGGCCTGACATTGCATGGGATGGCATTGAATAGCCGAGGGGCGATAGTTGATATGGTGCTAAGACCAGAAGCATTGGTTTGCTCTGTTGACGATACTGGCGGTTGAAGGTGGAAAAGTGGGCCGACGGTGATAGGGGGCGGTGGAGTGATGATAGCGGTGGTATTGATGGTAGGGTTGGACTGATTATGCGGCCTGGACGATAGCGATTAGCGTTTGGTCTGTTGACACCCTAGGCGACCTACGCGGTTGGATTCCTGGCTCAGCCCACAATCCCAGACATGCATGGCTCGTGCCAGAGCACTTGCTTCTCTTCGCTCTTTACTTGCATATTGCATCTTTTCGCATCTCTAGCGACTGCATTTTTCCTGGTGTAGAAGTTTTTGCGTTTTTCTCTTTCTACTCATTTCCCTACGCATTGTATGTAAAGCATATTCAGACAATGGATGAATGTCGTGGAAATTATTTCTAGCCCGATCTCCTAATGGCAAATGGAGAACGTTTTAAAATATAAATTTGCATTTATCCCTTAAAGCACATGCATATATGCTACCGTCTGAATACATTTGACGGTTCCTTTCCAGACCAATTTGATTGTTTCTTCTCGCACATACAGCTGAATTTCTTGTTAATAGTAAATAGCATGTTCACTTCCTAACATGATTAGTTATGTCTGCATCCTTAACAGGTAATTTTTTCTGGTTCTTGCAATGCATAGACGGCATTTTTACCCGTTCCTGATTAATTTGCTAGGCTGTAGAGGAAAAGTAGCTTTGAGCAAATAGTATTAACCATATTTTATGTAAATTTGTGAAATACGTGCCATATCTCATTGACTCTATGGTAGTACATTTGTGGATATGTACTTTCTCTTAAAAAGTCTTGCCAAGGATTTCACTGCCGCAAATGCCCTAGCCATCATTTCACCCACATCACAAACCGAGCAAGTTACTTCCAAAGATGTGACATAAGCAAATCGCTTGTCGCTGTCGTTGGAGTCTGTATTTAAAAAAACAAATTGCTGGCGCACCGTTTGTCTCCACGATGCAACTAACTCTCCTGCCGCAGAACGAGGGCGCGTTTCTCTGTATCGAGTGGCGCGTAGCCCGCAGCGGGGCTCCCGGGAATTCAATAACGCCTCGCGCTGCGCCGCACCGCACGCGCCCGCACCTGCGTCCCGGGCCACGCCCCCTTCCTCTTCGGCGGCCCCGCCCCGCCCCCTCGCTCCGCGTCCGTCGCCGCAAATATCGTCGCTGTCCGAAAAATGAAAAATGCGCGGTTCTTACCTTCCCCGCGAAAAATTCATTTCCAATGCTCATAACGTCGCTTCAACTACCGCGCGCCGCGGGGCAGCGAAATGAAACACGGGAGGCGAATTGGCGGGGAGGTTGAGGGCGGCGGTGGGACCATCCCGACGGGGACAGTCACAAAATTTTCTTCTTGTCGTGTGGCATACGCCTCGATTGTAATTATGTAAATGTAAATATTTAAGTGGTTCGGCGGAAGAGCAGGCCTTACGGCGTGTGCCTCGCCAGTAATAAAGACATTATTGTTATTGTTATTGTTCTTCTTCTTATTATTATTTGTCTGACTTGGTTTGGATTGTATCGGAAATGAGGCGAAAGTGTGTAAATGGATAGTTTTACTCTGGCAATGAGTTTAATTACACTTATTAGCAATGTTTTTGAGTCATCGATACTATAAAGTGATATACGAAGTGCTTTTTAGCCTAACAGTGAGAAATCAATTCTTTGTAATGTAGAAGTTTCCAGTGGCTCTGGCGGTCAGTTTTAAAAGTTATTGTTTTCGAAGTTCATTCTTTCAGAAATGGTCGCGGTTATTTTGTTTTCACGATAAACGTAATGTTAACATTTCTTACTTGATTACTCATTGAAATTGAGAGACACTATAAAACGTAATGTTCCCTTACAAGACTGGAAATTTGTTGAGATCGTTACATGTCCGAGAATGAGTCTTCGTTGGCCTTGTACCTCCGCCATTGACTACGAAGTCACGGGCAATATAATCCAACTACAGGCATGTTCTCTTCCGTTATGACTAAGAGATCGCTAGACCATGGCCCCCAAATACCTAGCCACAGTTTTCTTTTGAATCAAATTATGATTAAACTTTCTATTAGTCTTCAAGCATTTCTGATCAATACATAAAGAACCGTTGGCTCATTATATTTTTAAGTCATTGGGTAATGGTCGATACATGATTATTTTAATGAGTGTTTAATTGCGAAAACAAAAGTGGTGATAGATAATTCATAATTGATAACAGCAATAAAATATTTTTGCAACTTTACTTAATACAAGAATTATTTTAAATGTGAATCAGGGCATTAACTTGTTTTCGAATTCTACATAATCCAAAGAGATGCAGTAATAATACTTGGATTTGTGGTAAAGTGTCGTTAGCGGCAATTTATTTGGTATAATGATTTCCGAGGGTGTCAACTAATGTGATCATTAGTTACTGGAGTGTAGTGAATGTGTTTTATACCTGGAGGTGGCAGCGTTCCTCCGCAACTGGCTACTGGACCTACATGTCGGATTGTGGGAATTCCCCCTCCAGGTGTCCCCTCCAGTGAGACACCGCCCCAGCAGGGTAGGCTCTAAGCTTCCAACGTGGTTGGGCGTCGTGCTTCTGGGTGTTGGAAGAAAGGGGGAGAGGAGCGGACAAGGAAGAGAGAGGAAATATTGTGCGCGCCCCGTGACCCTTGGTAGGATTTTGTCGGGTATTGAGAAAACATGTAAAACTCTCAATTAAGAGCATTCGGCTTCTCTCCCAAACAGCGGTTGAACTCGACTCGGATGTGTCGCTAATGTCGAAAATCCACCACTGTTGAGACTCCACCCTAGGACCTTCCGGTCAGAGTCACTGCAGAGACAACTGAAATGCTGACTCTGAGTTAGTCAGCTGGTTAGTAAAGTCACATTCTAAATTTATTTCCATGTTGCTCAAAACGTCGGTTCGTTTAGAACAGGCATGTCAGTCCGCGCCCCCACGAGCTACTTGCCCACATGGGAAAGCCCGGCATTCCCGGGAGCTCTGGTAAGAATTAGGCCTCTTTATCTATTCCGTCTCGAAATTGTTCATGCCATCTCTACAAGAGACGCCCAACCCTTCTTTTTCCTTTAGGTGCATATTGAAGCATAATTATCTTATATTCTGTCATTCTCAGGGCATGGCCTTCCCAGATTTCTCGATATTTCTTTATTGTATCTGTAACAGACTCGATATGTAATTCTTCTCTATCTACACTCATTTTGTGGTCTAATAATGAATAGCCTGCCACAAAACGAAGAAATCTCAAATCTCTGCAGATTCAATTCTCCCCAGCTGCTCTGATGTTAATGCCCAGCTCTCGCTTCCATAATGCAGTAATGGCAAAGCAATAACTTTGTAAAATCTAAGAAGGGTTTCTTTTTGCACATTATGCTTTAGAGTTCGATGTAACGTTTCACAAGTATGCGAAATTGTTTCCCTCTAAATTCAGAAAAGGGGTAATATACACGGGCTAGTCGAAGCGGCGCAAGACAGCCTAGTGGCTATGCACGAAAAAATGTTTCCCAGATTTATTCCGTCAAACAATCAAGATTTGAATTACGATTATATTCGTGACTATTTATTACTATTTTTTTATTTTTTTTTAATTTCTAACTTGTATATTTTTTTTTTCAAGGGGCAAGAATGTTAAATTATTTTCGTGCTTTAGTTTTTCTCTTTTTTAAATGATTCAGTCGTTTGCTGTATAAAACTATAATGCGAATAAATTAAGAAGTTTTTATAAGTTAACGATTCTCGCTTACGGATTGTCAGCTCTTTTAACAGAAGAATGTTTGTTAAACTTTCTAATCTGAACATTGCAAGTTACTGCAATTATTGCACTCTTAAAAATCATCACAAAATAATGAAAATTTTGATTAAAATGCGTTGCATTTTACTCTCCTGTAACAATTTGAAATCTCACTTATACATATTATATTTTAATGGATCATTTCTTTGCTTTAGTAGAAAAAATTGTTTTGGGGTCAATAACTGACATCTGACTTCTCCATAAGACTTTATGTGCCAGGTATTCAGTGATACACCGCCACTCCAGAGCCATTTGTGCTTCCCTCACTTTCAAACCTCGCGCCACTAGACTAACTAACCCGCTAACTCTTCTAAGCTAGCAACCTTGCCGGCAACCTTGACGTGTCTACTTTAGATGAAGCATGAAAATAACCTGGAACACACCACACATACCTGGAACACTTAAAAGTAAATAATATAAAGTAATGTGTCCACGTAACGTTTTACAACTTCGTGAAACGATTCTCCATAACCAACGAAAGAAACCGGTTCCGACAAACCGACGAAGGAAATGGATTGTCCGGACAGCCCTGTACCACATATGATGTCCCGCTGCCTTGTATTTTCCGGACACAGCTGGAAAAGTCGACGACTCGATGCGGCCGTGACCTGTGAAGAGCGGCAGGTGGAGGCGGAGGATTCTGTCGGGAAGGGAGGGGGTATTGCGCGGTCGAGGCTAACCAGTGGCCTCCTACGACGCGGCAGAGGTCTCGGGAGAAATTTTGAGCCTTGCGCCTCGCATCTGCCTTGAACTCTTTGGGCAGTTGTACGTACTGTAGTGGGCTATCGTCTAGAAGATCTATCAGCAATCAATTCAGCCTTTTAAAAGCCAGTCGATTTTGTGTTCGTATTTACATGATTATTGATTGCATTCACAGTGCATATCCTAGCAGCGAAAGTAATAATTCTGACAGATTAGATAGTAATATACACTCTACTCGCTTTCATAACTCCCCAAGCTGTGACGTATTCAAACAATAATATTGTAGATGGGGTAAGTTTATTTTATATTTAAATTTTATGTACATACTTTGAATGATGGTACATGCTTCGTTTTGCAAAATTCTTGTCCTCTGATTTTGAATTCATGATTTGTTTGCTCTTTACCTAAAATATTTCGGAGAATTCTAACGAGCTCTAAGGAACTAGCACCCTCCCTCTTCGCGGTGGTTCAGCGAATTCATGGAAAATCCAACTAACCATTCAAAATTCGCTGTTGGGTCCACTGTCACATGGGTAGAATTTCACATCTCGCTGGGAAGACACAGCTAAAAATTGCAAAATAAAATAAAAATAAAAAAAATAAAAAGTATGAAATAAAAAAATAATAATTTGGGAGATTTTTTCACTCAGAAGAACGAGCCAAATAATTGTATATACGCCTTGAGACTGGTTGTACAGATAGGCGAGTGGTTCGTCTGCGGGCGCGGTGTGCGCGGCCGCCGGCAGCTGCTGGCGCACATGCGAGGGTCACCTTCGCGCGCAAGTGGCTGGCTGGCGGGCGGGCGGCGCCACGAGCGCAGAACCAGTTTGCAAGTGATGTGGCGAATCTCGCGGTTCATGACCCTCCGCCCGACAAAGCCCCGCGGTATGCGATGCCTTCGCGGACGCCGCGACGCCTCGGGCCGGCCTTAACGCACGCCCGCCCGCCCCGCAAGATGGCGCGGCGCGGGTGAGAGTGGTTTGCGCCAAGGTCGATTGGTGACGAGAACCTCCGCCGAGTGAAAGAAAGAAGAAAAAGAGAAGGAAAAAAGAAATGCAGTAATTAAAGTTCAATAAATTACTACAAACAATTATTTCGTAATTGCCTGGGAGATTCCTGTGGCGACATCACTACAATAACGTGGATATGTTTGCTATCAAAGGTTAGCACTGTTTTTAATCAGAGAATTTCGAAACTATTTATAAAATTGTTTGAAATGGACCTGGGCGCCAGCTAGTAAATGAGTATCATCGTGTCTTGTCATAAATATTACATAGGTCTTAAAGTTCTTGTGTATCTGGTTTAAATGAGAAAGAATAGAGGACATTTACCTAAATGTGTGTTAAATTTGAAGTGAGTGGTGTGTAGGCAATACTACCATTCACATACTCGTGTTCCCATCGGTGTTACACAGGTTTTTAAAGTCGAAAAATCGTGCCATAAAATTTCACCTTATTCATTGCATTAAATAAGGAAGTTTTCAAAATGGGAAAAACTCTCAATATACTATAAAAATCGTTCATGTTTTTCTTAAATTTTACTGACAACCCGTCAAAGACATTTGGAAGAAGGAAAAGAAAATACTCCCCCACCCCAACCTCATGAGGTGAGGAACCAGTTATTGACATGTTCCTGAAATTACTGAAGGAGCCCGTAACCAGTTTCGTACATTTTCTGGCTCTCCGTAATGTGTACCAGATTTTTGCGCTTAGCTTTTTAAGCATTGAAATGACTGAATAAGGACCACCCGACGCCAAGCATCCAGCGCGTTAGCGTTTTGACCACTCCCGATTCAGGTTCTTTCCCATCCATGCGCAGTTTGTGGCGGATAATGTGAGTTAGGTGTTGCCGCGGTTCTGTTTCCCGTACATGTTCATTCACCATTGCTCATCACCATTGCAGGTATAGATATTTTTTAAAATTATTTACTCTCAAATATTCTAGTAATACAGAACATTCGAAATGTAGAACGAAATTTTCATACATCATACATTTTATTCCCGGTTGCTCTAAATAAAAATCCCAGGTGTAAATGCATGGGTTTTTGGGATTGTTCACAGATTCATTGTGAAGCAAAGTTAACAAACATTACTCAAATACCGGGAGGCTGCAGATTTCGGCCTTGCAACATAATTTTGTGCTGTGGAAACGCACGCGAAATTAAACGTAGTGCCGACCGTGTGGAAAAGGAATTTTGGAAGATCCAGGAAGAGATAGCGTTGAAGAGCAAAGGGAAGGCGGAAAAGGCGTTGATTTGTGATCATTGAAAGGAAAAAGATGAAGAAATACTAGCGTAAAAACCTTGTGAACCAATGTCACGAGTGAACTGCTCTTACCCCGGAGTGTGATCGGTGTAGCCTCTTAGCAGCTAACGTCCGACGTACAGCGTCTCGCCCAAGGTGTTCGTCGCGTCTCGAACCATCGCGAAACGCGCCTTTCTTTTTTCGTCTTTTTGGTTCCTCCGGGCGCTTCCCATCCACGGCGCCTCTCGTTACGTCGCGACCCGGCTTCCTCGCCGACAGGTGGCGCCGTCGGGATTTCCCTTTCTGCCTCGCAGGCCTGCCAATAGTACAAAAAGGAAGAAAGTGATAGTTGAGTGGCGCTTCTCGAGACAATCCACTTTCAATGTCTATAATCTGCAAGAGGAGTATAGAAATGATTCACTGATGCCTCACGACCGAAAACCTCTTCAAAATAAGTTACTGATTAATTTAATCGGAACACATTCCTCTGCTGTGTCATCACAAACACTTCGTTTCATGCCACTTCTCTATTTAGGCTGACAACAATCAGCACTGGATTTATGTCTTCTGATACGTAAACGATCTTGAGTTGGTGCAGTATTTTTCTTTCTTCTACATTTTGTTTCCTATTTGCAGTTTCTGTGAACCTACTCAAAATGTCATTAACAGTATCTAAACTCTCATCACAGTCTTCTTATCTTTGTCTCTTGAATTATCGGCATGAATAGAGGAAGGGTAATGAAAATATTTCTAGTATTTTTAGTGTTGCACGAGGTAGGAAATAACTGAATTCACTGACACCTAAGAAACCTCTCTCTCACTCTCTCTCCTCTCACTCTCTCTCACTCTCTCTACTCTCTCACTCTCTCTCACCTCTCTCCACTCCTCTCCTCCTCTCACTCTCTCCTCACTCCTCTCTCCTCCTCCTCTCTCACTCTCTCTCTCACTCTCTCTCACTCACTCTCCTCCACTCCTCTCTCCTCACTCCTCCTCTCCTCCTCTCTCACTCCTCCTCTCTCACTCTCTCACTCACTCTCTCACTCACTCTCTCACTCACACTCACTCTCTCTCTCTCTCACTCACAGATAGAAAATAACGTGACCGAACAAAAGTCATTAAAATTCTTTCTGTTTTGATTAATTTGTTCACAGATGTTATTATTGTACAAATGTATTTTTTCGACGTCCTTTTCATTTTACTATGAGATCGTGTTTTTCGGTTGTTTTTTCATGTCGGGTCTAATATTTTGTTTAAATTATTAATACTATTTTCTGAACTCCATTAGTTATTCCTTTCCTACAAGTTGTTTTAGCCGTACAATATAACTTTGCTCTGCAATGAACAAAACATGATAATTTCCAGATGAGCATATTTCTCTAGTTTTATTTGAGAAGGAGATATGCGGAACTAATTGAAGACTTCAATGCTAAATTAAACGTTCATAAATTAGTATATATTCTAGGAAGATATTGGAAGTCACATGTTTTTTTTTTTGGTTCCTTGGAACCTTTGCATTAAATACATCTATTCAAGTGACGGGATTAACGCACCACATTACTGCACATTCAAGCTCGAATAAATATTATTAATATTCCTTAATTAAACTTGGGTATTAGAACAATATTGCAAATAACGCAAAATCCACAAGGGTATTCAAATGACGGTTTTAGTTCCTTAATTACAGTCGTTGCACGGAGACACTGCATGGACGAGGCTATTCTACTAGAGTAGAAAAAATTGACTAAAGTATTGGAGATAACATTACTATCAGACTTTTTTTCACTTTTATCCCTTTGTAGTGCAAATCTCCTCTTACATTGTATTGATTTTTTCAACTCTCCAAATAGAAAGCTAAAACAAACTTTAAAGAGGCTTCTAAAGGATAAGGATTTTTCTACAATATAAATTTCGTAATTGATCATGAATATTCAATTGATTGCAGTTCACGGAAGAATTGCAGTAAAATTTGAACTGTAAATTGTTATTGAGTCTTATAAATGAAGACTAGAAATTAACGTTTCGTTTGGATTTTTTTGTCATATTAAAATATACGCTGAATTTCATTGCAATATTTGGCTCGTGGAATTGTGCGTGGTATTGAACTGTGGGCGTTTCCAGGCGGGTTGTAAATGTTGTTCGTGTGTTCTATTAGATGTATAGTAAGTCAAACGACCCAGAGGGCTGGAATTCTCTCAGGGCGTATAAGAAAAGCTCATAGGAAGGGCCTGGCTTCTTGCGACTGTGCATCAGCCCCAATCAGTTGACCGGAGCACGTCCAATAGAAGCCACGCCATTTGCAGCCTAACTGTGTGACGCAATAATAATGGCAGACTGCCCGCGGTACCGAAGACATGGCGTCATCACGGTGAACAATAGAGGGGAAGTTGCTGATGGTTATGGTGAGGGCACAGCTGTCCATCAGGATTTTTGCGCAGCTTTTGAGGACGCGGTTCACCTACAGAGTGGGCGCATTCTGCACGTGTCGAGGGCGGTCAGGGCGCTGGCGCGGTGCGGTGCTGCGCCTCGTCTGCTGGCCTCGCGCTTCATTTTCCGGGATAAAATACGCGAGCGATGATATAAAGTCGTAATGCAGGAGTGGCAGGGAGGGTTAAAAAAATCGGCCATCAAAGAGACCGAAAATAAAAGAAACCGTTGCGACTGCAGTGTGTACACAAAAAAGAGAGGGGAAACAGAGCCATAATAATTAACATACGACAGTCGGGCGAAGCTCGGGCACATCACAGGGAATCGAGGAATAACAAAACACAGGAAAAGAGGGAAGGGGGACAGAAGAGGGAAATAATAATGCGTCGGGACAAAAGATAGTGAGAGCTGCTGTTTTTCATTGTTTTTAATGACACGGCCTTTCATATCATGTTGTAAAACGTCGGCCGAAATATTTCCTCTGCCGGCGCACGACTGTTGCTTTTGCCATCACCCAGAAACGGCTCACAGTGTACCAAAGCT
The DNA here is from genome assembly GCA_964035755.1 of Teleogryllus oceanicus. NCBI lineage: Eukaryota > Metazoa > Arthropoda > Insecta > Orthoptera > Gryllidae > Teleogryllus > Teleogryllus oceanicus. Next base: position 14,041,680 of record CAXIVR010000003.1, read on the forward strand.
TAATCTAATGGTCAACAGTTGGAGGAAGGAGAAAGCGGAAACGTCGACATTTCTCACTTCCTGCAAGATAATTATTGTATTACACAAGCATTGTGTTGAGTTGTTTTTGACATTACGGTGTACAAACCGCTTCTTATTTGTAAAATGGCCAGACCTTAAAATTGAGTTAATATATTTGTTCATGTACAGCACTTGTTTTGTTTTGTATGAGTATAAATTTTTGAGAAGCGGTGAGATTTTTACACTAAGTGGACGAGCAGATTTTTGAAGTAAATGTTTGAGTAGCTGATGCTCAGAAACAATTCGTTCCCAACTACTTACGCCTCAATAGAAGTGAAATATTGTTATAGTAGTTTCAAATATATTTTAGATTACTCTGTTCACAGATGTGAGTATTAATTTATTAGAATATTTCTGAGGTACCTGTTAGTTGTAGTCTGCCCATCTAACAATTAGTGAACAGAAGTATATTCTAAGGTTGCTGAAATGCTAATCGCCATCTAAACGAAGACTCATCAAGCAATGAAAATGTGCCTCTTACCTTCTGAAGCGCCTTTACCTCAAACTATTCTTTTATTTCTTTCACTCTAGGTGGTAGAATTTTTGCACTATTTCATATCAGGGTAAGTGTCGCTGTGATAAGGTACGTGTATTCTCTGTAAGAACACTAATATTGATGCAGTGAACTACTTATCTTTTTTAATTAACTTGCACGATCGTATTTGCGTACCTCATCGCTCCAGATACCGCTTACTTTTTCTGAAAAACGTTACCTGCTACTCTCTCGACGCGTTTCAAACGCAGAAACTGAAGTCGCAGGCAACAGTTTCTCTAGTGTCATACCTGAACTATCAGAGAACTAGTTGTTGTTAGTTAAAAAATAATACAATGCCATATCTAAACCAATACCCGGCTTAACGTAAACTTTACTTTAACATTCAATCGTCTAACGTCAATTCAGAGTTCAAATTGAAACAAAATGAATCCACGTAATTTTTTAACATTTCTCTTTTCAGTTTTTAATTATCTGTAGCTGAAATATTCACTTAAGCGTTCTGCGCTGTTAGACGCCAAATATCTGTTAAGTACCGGAAGTTGGAATATGGCAGAGAGCAAACAACTAGAACTTAATAAACATCAATGAATCCAGTTATCGGGTGTAGAGTAGCTCTTATTGATGCCAAGAATAAGTGAATCTGCCGGCACCAAAGTTCACAACTGCACACCACAACGAGAAAAATGGAAATACTCTTCATTGCGTTCGCAAGTAGTGATGGTGAAGCTGGCGTTTTCTTTTCAACAAGGCATTTAAGATCACATCTTAAGATTGAAACCTTAGTCACGTACCAATGTACTTGAAATTCGCAGAAAAAGACACTTTTCCTGAGCATTTAGTCTAATATAGTAATTTTGGCAATTCCGATATTTCTATTTTTTTAAATTTATTTTTGCCATCAGTCACCTCAAGCTGTAGTAAAATATCATGATCAAGATAATACATTGCAGTGGTGGCTTGACTTTTCTCTTTTAGGTTGGGACCCTTCAATATTTGAAATTCTTAGCTTCGAGATTGTGAGATCTATCGTGGTGGTTGACAGGAAGTGAAGCTGATGAGTGACACGAACGGTCGTTAACTATCGATGGAAGTTAATCTATTGATACCTCCTGACGTCATAAATCGAACACCAAACAATGATGGAAACATTTAATTGGACACAAACGTTGAAAATAATTGAAAACTTAACAGCTTTTTTTTTAATATAAAAATATTCGGTAGGCGTACTGACAGAAGCAAAGCATTGGTCCCAAGAAAAAATGCAGAGAAATCTCAAACTCTGGTCAAACAATGCTATTCTTTGTGAACAATACATTGCACGTTTCAATTATTTTCTTAGGACTTTCTTATTATTTTAGAGTCTTTTTTCTATTAATAACGTGGTAAATTCAAAGAAAAAAATCATTATTACATTGTGTAATTAATTCTTCCTCCCAACGAATTGTTTGGGGACCACTGCGAAACGACTTACGCGTAAATGTGGCCGAGGAAAATGTCGTGTCGAATCACTGTGCTCCCTTTCCCTCCTGCTGCCATCGCGTCTGTTAGTTCTAACGGCGCACAGACGGGGTAACAAGGCAGGCGACGCGCAGAGGCACGCGGGCGGCGGGGAGGGGAACTTATATTTTAAGCATGAATGATCCCCTAAAACGAACTCCGAGATTGTTTCTTGTCTCATTTCGGCAAGAAATAAGTCGGGGCGCCTTTGCCTCGCACTTCTCCCGCCCCCCTGCGCGCTCCCCGTACCCTCGTCCTTTACCCCCCCCGTCCTGCCATTCCGCCAGCTCCGCTCCGCTCTACCCCTCCCCGCCTCTTCCCGCTCCTCCCGCCTTTTCCCCGTCTCGCCTTTGCATTTTCCCTTATCCCCTTCCACTCCCCGCACCCTTACCGCTCCTCCCCGCCATACTAATCTGCGCTTGCTTCCCTCCGCTCCCCGTCCTTTACCCTCCCCGCCCCCTCCGCCCTCACAATGCTCCCCGTTCCTCCAGAACCTGCCTCGCTGCTTTCTCTTATCACCTTTCGGTTCTCCTCTCTGCCGTTCTCCGGCCGCCCCCATCCTTGCCCCTCCACTCACCCCCCCATCCCTTCACCCTCTCACCCACACATTCGGCGAACGCAGGTCCAGAGTTGTGCGGGAATGGCGGATGGCGCCTTTCCCTCTGCCAAATGTTTCTTTGGTAGGGTCAACTGCCGCTTGGGGCGCTATTGGTATGAAAAGTTCGCTAACATTGTCCTCGCCCTCGCCAGCACCGACACGCCTAATGGAGGAAGGCAAAAGCGGCTATAGTGCCTGCGTCGCTGCGACATGCAAATAATGTTTGAACATCGTCGGGGTGTTCGTGTCTCGTTGGCGAGGTGAGATTTCGTCAACATTTCGGATTTTGTCACTTCATTTCCTTTCTCTTACTCTTCCAACTTGTAATTGCTTCGTCTTTTTATTTTAACTTTAGAGGGTTCTTATGAAGGATAAACTTTTTATGTATTTGTATCAGATTCATAATAAATTAAAATGCAGCAAACTCTTTAGCGTAAAAATCCCATATGCATGTATTTTCAAGCTGAGGGTTAGGAATTGCAGCAAGAAATCCCGCATATGCAAATAGGCAACCTAGAAGCAAGGAGCATATACTCTAATTCAATTTCGTGTGAACGCAAGCTATATCTTTTTTCTCAGTCTGTTCTACGCTCGTCGCATCTGAGTTGCTTTCTATTGGATATTGCCCCAGTCACGGACGTCCTGACTCTCCTTCCTAGCTTCAGTGTCGCCTTGCACTTCTGCAAGCTCCGCGCTTTGAGGTACCAATAGCAATCCAACCAAATGCTCCAGGGACTGAGGTGGCTCAGGACTAAACTGTCATTGTAGTGAATCTGATCGGGAGATCTCCCGAGTTAGTTCCGACAGTGGCAGAACGTTCGACTTGCTTAATTAGCTTGGTCGAATTTAGCTGCTTTGTAGAGAATTCTAGCGGCCGGCTGCTCTGATTGGTAGCTTACTGTGGGTTCTCCGATCAACACCAAACAAATGCCGGAACAGTACCTTAACAAACGGGTCACGGATCGCACGCGATCTTTCCTTCCTTTTCCCGGACCTAGCGTCTTACCGTACTCACACCCTCCCATGCTTCTTGCATGCGCAACTGTCGCCATTGTCGCCACCGCCATTGTCCCTGACAAAACATGCACTACATTTACGGTACAATGATCTTGACGGTTGACGCGCCTCGGAATCAATCAATCCACACGAAATAAATCAATCAATTCACTGGAAAAGGGACAATCGCCTATACCCTTGTCATTGCCGTCGCATCTATTGTTACCTTCGTCTGCATCCTTGCCGTTGCGCCGCCGCTGCCGTCGTAACCATTGTTCCTATCGCCGACCCTCACTTCTTTCCGCTTCTGTTCGCGGCGCATTCAACCGTTTGAAGAGAGATTTCCGGCCGCGGCGCCATTAGAAAAGAACAGGCCCCGTCGTCGTCGGCAGCCGGCGACAATTCGGCTCAAAGTGCTCGAGTTAATTATAAGCCGCGTTGCGTCTCGCGCGAAATATGAGCCGACGACGTCTGCGCGGCTGTCGCTCCCGCCCTCTTCTTCCGCCCCCCCCCCGCCCCCGCCTCAGGCTGCGCGTGTCTCGCTCCAGCTGCTGCCGGGGTAACTGTGTTAGTGCCATGCTTCGGACGCTTGCTTATCTGTGGAGTAATAGCCTCAGACATCCATTGGAAATGTAATTAAGAATGTAATCTTGAGAAGAACGTGCGCTTTTTTTATTTTCATTGTTCCGTGACAAGTGTAATAATTGTTACGATAAAGTTAAAGTAATTGCGAAACGTATATCTCAATTTTTCGTGTGAACTTTATTTCTCTGACTTTTGTTCTGAATCTTTTTAGGGTTGCACATCGCGGGAAGTAGAAGATATACAGGGGCAAAGTTAACATCAGTGAGCAGAGGGGGCAATGTATGCAACCCGCCGCACTTTGCGGTGCCCAGGATCGTTGAAGGTGGATGAACTGCCGCGATAGGAATTCTAGATGATTTTCGTTTAAAAATCTTGCTGTGCGAATGCTATTTTAAAAATGCTAACTTTATATACCCCTTCTAACTTTGGCCTACCTTTAAAATAGTTCTGCTAACGTACATTGATATTTGATGACTTTTGAATTCATGTAACAGATCTTGATATGAGATTTCTCTGAAAGTCACTGAGGAAGGTGGCTCAGGGTCTCTGACCGGGAGTTACTAGTATTCCAGTCCCGACGGTGGTAGGATTTTCGACGCTACCTAAATAGCTACATCCCATTCAGCCGCTGTCCGGAAGAGTATTCTAGTGGCTGGCTGATGTGATCGGTTAATTGTGGTTTCTCGACACCAGGTGAATGCCGGAGCAGTACCCTAACAAACGGGCTACGGACCGCATGAGATATTTCCTTCCTCTTCATCTCCTATCCTTTTCTTACTTCACTAATTTACACACACTACACTGCCGCACATGTCGAGAGACGTGATTGGAGAAACCCCGCAAGGCGGCAGGTCGGCGCCGGATCTCTCTATTCAGCATGGGAAAACCATTGCAATTGACGCACCAGGAAATACGAAATAATCAATCAATTTGTGTGTTAAAGGCAAGGTGGAAAGGCTTCGCAAAATATAGAGCTATTATCGAATTCTGAACAACGAATATCAATTACAGAACTGAAGATATTTTGTCATGTTGTCATACGTGGCGCGCAATACTGTGGTCATGTAATCTTATATGGCGAGCGATATTAAATCGGAAGTAAATAGAGATGGTAAATAGCCTTTTTCTGTTTATATATGTGTTTATATATTTTGTCATGACAAACATCGTGCTGTTTTAACAGGTTTATATGTGTTAAAATTATATTCATGCGTAATTTAACATTGGAAATGACACTAAACAAGAACTTGCAGGTTAATACCTTGATTTGCAAGTATTCTTAAAAAGCTTGGAGTGGAAATCGTATTTTGATAAGTGTGCAGATCGAGTGCGTTCTGCGTATTGAGTAGTTGCACTTCTCGCTAGTTCGCTGGCGTAATGGTCGCGCTCGACTCCCAGCGGTTGCTCCTCTCCCCCTGCCCTGCCTCTGTGCGGGGCGGCGCCGACCGTTGGCCGTGGGGACGCGGGCTGACGTCCTCGACGTGGCCGCGCGCGCTCTCGGGACGCGCGTCCTCGCGCCAACCTCCGGCGACCTCTGGCGCCCGCGCGGCCGAAGCGGGGTCGCACGGCCCGGCACGCACTCACGCCGCAACCGATCAAGCGCAAGCACACTCTTTCACGTAACACGTGCGGCATCATAATTCTATCGAATCCAGTCAATTCCTTAACAAACGGGCCACGGACGATCTTTACTTCTTGCCCTATCCTCTTCCTACACCCACCCCCACACACACTACCGCAGATGTCGGGAGACCAGACGTAAGCATAAAACTTGACCCAGTTTGGCGTTGTGTTCTGCTGTAGGGAGACGTGTTTGGGAAATACTAGCAAGCCGACTTGTAGTTTGACGCCGGATCTCACAACCAACGGGGAAGAACATCGCCATCTGCAGTGTTAAAACATACACAACGCTTGTGGAATAATGACCGTAGTAAGTAGTTGTCTCGCTTGGAAACGCATAATCCGCCGTCGAAAGTATACTATGCGTGATTCCAGTGTCGCTGCTGTGTCCCACTGTTCTGGGTGAGGGGTAGGCGGCAGGAGCACGCGTGTCCGCTCACACACGTCCTGATGAATATGGACGACGTGCACGCATGCACGCCCCGCGGGCGCGAGCGAGTGAGCGTAGAAACCCGTCGGATCTAATGTCAAGGCGGCGTGAATCGCGGGTGCGTGCATCCTGGATAATTGGGAGAAACGCCTTGGCAGCGGAGGCGAGTCGGGACGGGACGGGACAGGACAGGACAGGACAGGACAGGACAGGACGGGATGGGGCGAGGCGAAGCGGCGCGACGCTCCGCGAGGCCGTTGCAGCTGCGCGGCGACGCCTCGCGAATCTCGACGTTTGCTCGCTTGTCTTCGCTGAATGGCGCGCTGCGTTCTTTAGCTTCTGTCTTGCCTTCTGTTCTTGGCTCTTGGTGCGTAGTTTTTCTTGCACTTTGGTGTTTATAACGTTCAATGCACATGGCTTCACTGGTGTCACTTTTCATTCTGAGATGTTCTTACTATAATTTGCTGTAATCAGTTCTTTTTCGTGTGTTTGTTCCTTGGGGACTTTCTTTTGTGTGAATGCTATGTACTTGCTGATAGGATTCTTATGAAAAGTCAACATTTATACTGATATTTGAGAAGAATCAATAGCAGATACCCTTAGCTTTAGAGTATCACTGGGAACGTTATTTCTTTTCAAATTATACAGAAATAATGCTTGCGGTATCGTTCTTCATTCATTCCGTCGACCAGCACATCGTCAGAACTGCTTATAGTGGATGATTCTTTGCACAATTCATTGACGTCTTCAATTTCATCTTCAGAATTGTATATATTTTTCGGAACTGATCATGCCTACGATGTAATCAGCAACAGGAATCATTTGTTGAACTAATAATGCCTAAGAAATATTAATGATACCCATGAGGTACCAAGTAACGAAAATAAAAGGATCGGTTACGATGGCTCATCGGCAACATGTGTTGCCATTGTAGTGTTCTCATCCTACACACACACACACACACACACACACACACACACACACACACACACACACACACACACCTCGCGCGTACTACAGAAGCAAAAATGTTGGGAACTAAGAGCTTGTCCCTCTGGGGTAGTGCCTTGCTGGGAGAGATACCTAGATGGGGAAACCCCGCAAGCTTGCCTGATCTAGTCTCTCAGCGCTATGGGAACAGTCACCTTTGGGATAAAACATGCACCACATTCCTGGGTCAAATGGTCGTATTAGTTGGCCCAGGAAAAAAAAAATTCTCTCACGCGCTTCTTGATGATGAAACGCCATGCAACCTGCACGTCCACCTCGACTTTGTAAGCGCTGAGCCAGAGCGTGGCTTTGTTCGCGGCCTTCGGCCCCCGTGTTTGTGCACGCCTCGCCGCAGGCAAGGGCTGCGCGGCCGTGTGCGTGGGCGAGGCGCGCGAGCCGGGGCGTGGTGGCGGCGGCGGCGGCGGCGGCGGTGCTGCTGCTGATGGTGCTGGAGGAGAGTTGCGGAGGTCGCCGCATGCGTCATGGTCGGTGCCGCCGCGATTTGTTGAGGTGTTGATACGGTCGGGTTGCCAGTCGCATCCGGATTTTAGAATTAACGCCTTTAGGAGTAAACGGAAATATTTCTATCACAAGAGTTTGGGATTAATTTCCTTTAGTGTTCTTGATTCTCTGAGCTCTCTTCTAATAGATAATCTGCATCATTGCTCTTAACTACGTAGAAAAACCTTCCTCTGCTCGTGTCTTCAACATTGACATTGACAGTACATTGACAGCTGTAACCAGCTCTCCTCATAGCCGTTAGCTACCGCCGGACAACATACTCTGTCGTTTATGGTGTCGCAACACGTTTCATATCAGTACCAGTTGATGCTCTTAGAATAGAACACACATCCATAGATCCCTGAAAAACCGTATGCTCCACCTCCGCCTCGAGAGTTGTCTTGCCTTCATGGCCGCATGCTAAGCGTGACGCTGTCCGAGATGGTACAGTAACTACTCGTACATGCGTTACCGCTGCAGTGCCTCGGACCAAGAGGTCCTCCAGACCCGGGCGGTAGGGGAGTTTTGACACTAGCTGTGAAGCTAGTTCAAATTAGACCCTTGGAGAATAATAGGTATCGAGTGCTCTGATTGGCAGTTTTCAGTGGTGTGTCCGATCACTATCAGGCAAATGACGGAGTAGTATCGTAACGAAAGGGCCAGGGGCAGCATGTTGTTTTTCACCCTTGTCCCCTTCCCACCCCCTTACGTACTAATACACGCAGTACTACTACACATGTTGGAGACCAGTCGGGGAGCTTCGTTTGTCTCACCAGAGAGGGTGTCGTGTTGAAGGAGACCTGGTGATTGGGAGCAACCTGACGCGAGGGACTCCGATTTCATGTTCGGGCGGGGAGGAACATCGCCACCTCCGGGTTAGATCATGCTCTACTATAATGGGAATAATGATCGAAACGGCTGAAGGGCCTGGTAACACTACGCTCGACATTTATTTTTGGAGGTGGAATACAGGACCAGATATTCGCTTCCAGATGTTACATGCAGTTTGCCTCTGTGAGAGAGTCCTGCGGTTATTTTCGCAAGGAATTGTAAATATTAGATGTTAGAAGTTATTATCGCATATGCTTTTACCATAAAATATCTCAAAGAAAATACTTCATGATTTAGTCTGAAAAACGAAAAAAGAATTGTGCCTCGTCCACCTGTTCTTTCGTAGATAATATATTGTGTTGTTTTCTACTCACTGTTGAATTTCTGTTGTTTGTTTCACGAACTTTTTTAAAGCTTAAAGTATAACCAACTTCTCTACTTCAGGATATAAACACAAACCCTTTCCGCGCATTTTGCTGTTGCTGACACTGTGCTGGAACTCACTCTCGTTGTTTATCGTTTGTATTACTCCAAAACAATGCCGACCAGCAGATAAATGCGATTTGAGATTAACTTAATTTCGTTTGTTTGGGGATTCCTATTTGGTGCAATTTATTTGCCGGCTCCACGCCGCCCCCGGTGTTATTTGGTAGAGCGCTTGTTACTATCTCGTTAAATGCGATATAATACTTTTAGATTATTGCTGTAAATCCAGTGAACAAGAATCCAGCGTTTAGAGCAATAACTGGTCTTCTCAGAGGTGCAATTTTAATTACATTTTTTAACTGTACGAATGTTAAATCTTTTATAGAAGTCAGTTTCGTTTTTGCGTAGGCTATAGTAGAAACAGTCCGTCCTTAGAGTATACCTTAAAAACATAGTAAAACAGAGTGCATGAGTTAATTTTTGTTTTTGTTTTTTTTCTTTCACCGTTCCGACATTTATTTAAATTATGTCGTTGGCTTTGAATCCATTTATATTGGTTTATTTCAAACATTTCTTAGCAGTTATCCTTGCAAATAAATTACCAGTTTGTAATCATAATTTGAGGAATACGTACGTATTCCTCAAATTTCATATTCAGTCACATTGATCTTTTATAATTGTAATTAACGCTAAAAATTTAAATACAACACTAAACACATTATGTTCAATGCAATATGAAGTACTGTTATTCAGTGGGCTCTGTTCATCTCTTCACAAACCCTACGCGCGCAATAATATTCTTTAGTTGAAGATAAAACGAAAGCGAGAACGAAAGGGGGAAGGGATGCCGGTTTCAGGACACTCTTTCGACGCAGACGTTCCGCTGGCGCTGTCTGTATTTCTGGGGCACCGCGTCTCGCGGGACGGCGGCGGCGGCGGCGGCGGATGCGGCAACGGCAGCGGAGCCGGCGAGGCCACCCGGGATTTCGCACCTCCGCCGGGCGGGGCGTGGAAAGTTGCTCGGCTGAATTTTCAGACCTCTCCGCCTCGCCGCCCCCCGCCGCGCGGGCGCGCCGGTTTTTGTGGCCCCGATGCACAAACAGTGAGAAGCTTGCGCGGGCGGCGCCGGCTGTTTTACTACCGGGCGTAATGAATTCATAAAATTTTATGATTTCCCACGATTTATTCATAAAAGCCGGGAGTCGGATTTCGGTGTCGCCGCCGCCGCCGCCTTTGGGCTTTGACGGGCGCCTTCTACCGCCCGGGCGCGGCGGGAACTGGGCGGCGAAAGCGCACGGAGGGTGCGGTGCTCGAGGAGTCGATACAGAGCAATCGAAAGAAAACGTTGGCTGTCAAACTACGAAGTGAATTGCTTGTGATGTAATTTCACGTGAATGGTGAAAAGATTTGTGAGAATCTTGTTGTATCTGTTTTGTTTAAATCACACCTTTTAACATTGAAGTTATCAGAATAACTTCTTTTAGACAGCTGATAGTAAAGCTGTTCTTTTACGTATGCGTAGCGTGCATAAAAGTTCAATTTTTAGCACTAGTGCTAACACTTGAAACAATGTTGAAGTGTTCAGCGAATGGAACAAAGAAAAAAAAAATCTGGCCGCATCAGCTACTACTGATCTTCGTGCTTCGTTAAGTGATGTGTATATTTGAATTAAAATAAATTTGAAGTCAGTAAGGCTGTCTAAAAACAGTGTATGACACACGGGGTAAAAGTGATTTAATTTTGTTTTTAGGATAGGAGTCTACGTACCGACCTCGTAATCTCGGTGTCGCAATCTTTCCTATTCGCAAAGTAAAACTTCTTTATCACCATTATCATAAACAACTACAGATGATCTTTACGGATGCTTTAATCTTGCCATATTCTCCGTACATTATATTCTCTAGAGAATGAATTGAAAATATTGGTCTGAAAATGTGTCGATTTTCTATCACGATAATGGAATTCTATATTTCATACACACCTTTCATTAAAAATCTAAATTAAACTGTCAGGAGTACAGAAAATATGGAACTAAAACGTTACAAATTTATAAAATATTAAAATAAAAATGTTACATTCTATTTTATTTCCTAGGCAATTTTCTTTCACTGCTTTGTCTTCAAATTTAGAAACTTGTCGAGGGCTATTTTCGAATGAAACGCTAAGCGTCCAGCTAATACAATAACGGTGCAGCTAGCCCTGTGCAGTATATTCCTTCTGCGAACTTTGATCGTCGTCCGCGGCCACATTCTGCACCGGTGCGCCCACAATGCAGCTAAACCGCTGGAACGGCACGGCACGACACGCCGACACCGGTCAGGTGGCATGGCGGTGCGGGCGCGGGTGCCGGGCGCAGCGCTGCGGAACGGAAGGCGCAGAAGCGGGGGCGCCTGATACGATTGAAGCGCAGGCACGCGGACACGGCCCTGGCAGCCCCGTTAGCGCTCACCTGGCCCCCGCCCCCGCTTTCCTTGCCTCCGCCTCCGCCGTCCCGAACCTCTCTCTTCTTGCTCGGTCCTTGCCCATCCTCCTCCTCGTGCTGCTGCTGCTCGCCCTCCTGCCTGTTCCTGCCGCGTCCCCTACTTTCCTCTATTTTACAGGCTAACAGTTCCTTCTCGTGCTTCTTATTCATGTACAGAATTGATAATAGTTTTTTCTTTCTTAGGTTTTAAGTATTTATTCAAGGATTTCTTTCTACGTTAATTATACCGATAACTATTGATAAGCAAATCCCCTGTCGTTGTGCGAATCCCCTATCAGTGTGTCTCATGACCTCTTCACCTCTTAATGAGGTAACTTGTTCGTAAAGCGCTTGCGCAAATGACTCGACTTGAGTTGCTGGTGCTCTTGGATTTTTATCTGCAATGCAGCTCTCCTGCAGTTTGCTGGATGGGATGTGTGTGTACCCGACAAGCGTAAGGATGAATACGTTCTCGTATCATTGTCAGAGTTCATCGTTGTGCTATTGTTTCAGCAGCATTCCGCTTTGTGCTCTTATTAGAAAAGAATTTGTTCGCGTCCAATGCAATGAAAATAACCCATTGCGCTTTGGACTCGCAAAAGACTTGCGCAATTACCGTAATTGCAGCAGTGAAAGAGTGCACATGTTAATTATCGTAATTGGGCTTCCCGTAGCGTTTCAGAAAAAGTATTGTTTATGAAAAGCGGCGATGAGTAGATAAATGGACGAAAGCTTTGAGCGTTCTGCAGCGTCCCTACGCCACGTTATCATGGGAGATTCCCTAGTTGATGCGATTAATTCTGATAGGGATTAGATCCCAGAAATAGACGTTTCTGTGATGTGACAATCGAATACAAACATTCAATGGTTTGCACTGTAGGTGTATCGACGTACTCTTCCACGTGTTGTTTCGCAATGTGACGCGTTCAAGATAACATTCACATGTTTAACGGCATTTTGTGGGAACTGTGCTCTAATGGACGTGGACAGTACCAGTAATTGTGCAGAACAGAATGGGGTGTTCTGCCCCGAAAAGTAACGGTTCATATCAACGCCAGATTTCAGTGACTCCTCTGTCCCCAATGTGCTTGGTTGTGGTTCAAAGATCACAAAATGCTATAGTGCCATCGGTTTGAAGGATGCGTTAAACTACATTACAACTACATACATATAAAATGAAATTCAGTTGATTACTGACGATACGGATTCAGACTAGAAGAGAAGTGTGTATACAGGGAGAGTCACGTAACTTTAGCACCTCCTGTAACTTTTGAACGATTGAAGATATTGAAATGCAGTTTTCACGGAAGTCTATGAGAAAATAGGGCTAACTGATACGTGTATTTAGCGCGCGCTTGCTGGTGGAGCGCTGGGTGACCTTCTGTGGCGGTCTGTATATTCAAAATATCCGTTAAGAGCTGATTGCAAAATAATCAAAATTTCTCAACAAAATCCTTATCTAACATATGACTATATCATTGGATTCGTCTTTTTGATATGATAAACTGAAAAAATATGTATAGTTCCATTTGAAAAAAACAAAGTTACCTCAAATATCTCATAAAATACAAGTGATAAAATAGAAATAAATACACGTATCAGTTCCTTTCCAAAATTTCAATATCTTCAATCGTTCAAAAGTTACAGGGGTGCTAAATTTTGACTCATCCCGAATATTACAAACTAAATCTGTCACTCAAAATAGCATAAATCGACCAATAAGTAATAAAGTGAAACACTATTTGAATCGGTACAAGTTATGTGATGAGGGCTTTTGGTCAATAGGGACGAACATCAAAACCAGTCGACCCAACTGTGAAAAATAGTTCGGGAAAGTCATTACGCCCTGAAGATTCCCATTTTCATCATAGACGGTTTTTATACGTACATAGAAGTAAACGCGCGTACGAAGTAAACACACTATTTAGTCCTCGACGCTACAGCTGAGACACCTGTAATTTCCTCATTTACTGCTAATTCTTCCTAATAATCACGCTTATTCTCATAGTTCAACTCCTTTACTTTATATAGTGCTGTTCACGCCATGCGAAAGTTTTATTTGTCCTGCAAAGAAAGTCCAACGTGGGAAGGAGATGACAGCAGGGTCCGCAGTGGCCCAGCCGGTCGCGAAAAACGCAGTTGGGGAGCGTGAGAAGCAGGCCACGAGTGGCAGGCGGCGGCGGCGGCGGCGGCGGCGGCGGCGAGGCAACGCGGAGTGGCAGAGGTAGTTCTGCCCGTGGCTGGGCCCGCCGGAGTGAGGGTCTGTCCGAGACCTGCCGACATAGGTAGGCTACGGCCAGGACAGGCACGGCGGAGGCATGGGGTTTAGCGGGTCATAGGAAGAGATGCGACTGATAGAGAAGGCGGAGGCGGTGCAAGCTGAGGAAAGTCGGACGTAGGGAGACGCGGGCGGGGGCAACGGGGGGGGGGGAAGCGGAGGCAGCAGGGGAGAGACATTGTGGCGGCGGAGGCATCTAGGGAGAGGGACGTTGTGGAGGTGGAGGAGCGGGGAGGGGGACTGTTGTGGAGGTGGAGGGAGCGGGGCAGGGGGACTGTGGTGGAGGTGGAGGGGGCGGGGCAGGGGGACTGTGGTGGAGGTGGAGGGAGCGGGCAGGGGACTGTGGTGGACGTGGAGGAGCAGGGCAGGGGACTGTGGTGGACGTGGAGGGAGCGGGGCAGGGGACTGTGTGTAGGTGGAGGGAGCGGGGCAGGGGGACTGTTGTGGAGGTGGAGGGAGCGGGGCAGGGGGACTGTGTGGAGGTGGAGGGAGCGGGGCAGGGGGACTGTTGTGGAGGTGGAGGGAGGGGGCAGGGGACTGTTGTGGAGGTGGAGGAGGCGGGCAGGGACTGTTGTGGAGGTGGAGGGAGCGGGCAGGGGACTGTTGTGGAGGTGGAGGGAGCGGGCAGGGGACTGTTGTGGGGGTGGAGGGAGCGGGCAGGGGACTGTTGTGGAGGTGGAGGGAGCGGGGCAGGGGGACTGTGGTGGAGGTGGAGGGAGCGGGGCAGGGGGACTGTTGTGGAGGTGGAGGGAGCGGGGCAGGGGGACTGTTGTGGAGGTGGAGGGAGCGGGGCAGGGGGACTGTTGTGGAGGTGGAGGGAGCGGGGCAGGGGGACTGTTGTGTAGGTGGAGGGAGCGGGGCAGGGGGACTGTGGTGGACGTGGAGGAGCGGGCAGGGGACTGTTGTGGAGGTGGAGGGCGGGCAGGGGACTGTTGTGTAGGTGGAGGGAGCGGGCAGGGGACTGTTGTGTGGGTGGAGGGAGCGGGGCAGGGGGACTGTTGTGGAGGTGGAGGAGCGGGGCAGGGGACTGTGGTGGACGTGGAGGAGCGGGGCAGGGGACTGTTGTGGAGGTGGAGGGAGCGGGGCAGGGGACTGTGGTGGACGTGGAGGGAGCGGACAGGGGACTGTGGTGGACGTGGAGGAGCGGGGCAGGGGACTGTGGTGGACGTGGAGGAGCGGGCAGGGGACTGTGGTGGACGTGGAGGAGCGGGCAGGGGACTGTGGTGGACGTGGAGGGCGGGCAGGGGACTGTTGTGGAGGTGGAGGAGGCAGGGCAGGGGACTGTGTGTAGGTGGAGGAGCGGGCAGGGGACTGTTGTGTAGGTGGAGGGCGGGGCAGGGGACTGTTGTGGAGGTGGAGGGAGCGGGGCAGGGGGACTGTTGTGGAGGTGGAGGAGCGGGCAGGGGACTGTGTGTAGGTGGAGGGAGCGGGGCAGGGGACTGTTGTGTAGGTGGAGGGAGCGGGGCAGGGGGACTGTTGTGGAGGTGGAGGGAGCGGGCAGGGGACTGTGGTGGACGTGGAGGAGCGGGCAGGGGACTGTGGTGGACGTGGAGGAGCGGGCAGGGGACTGTGTGGAGGTGGAGGAGCGGGCAGGGGGACTGTGGTGGACGTGGAGGGAGCGGGGCAGGGGGACTGTGGTGGACGTGGAGGGAGCGGGGCAGGGGGACTGTGGTGGAGGTGGAGGGAGGGCGGGGGCAGGGGGGAGGTGGAGGGAGCGGGGCAGGGGGACTGTGGTGGACGGGAGGGAGCGGGGCAGGGTGGAGTGGAGGGAGCGGGGCAGGGGGACTGTTGTGAGGTGGAGGAGCGGGGCAGGGGGACTGTTGTGGAGTGGAGGGAGCGGGGCAGGGGGACTGTTGTGTAGGTGGAGGGAGCGGGGCAGGGGGACTGTTGTGTAGGTGGAGGGAGCGGGGCAGGGGGACTGTTGTGTAGGTGGAGGGAGCGGGCAGGGGACTGTTGTGTAGGTGGAGGAGCGGGCAGGGGACTGTTGTAGGTGGAGGGAGCGGGCAGGGGACTGTGGTGGACGTGGAGGAGCGGGCAGGGGACTGTTGTGGAGGTGGAGGGCGGGCAGGGGACTGTGGGAGGTGGAGGAGCGGGCAGGGGACTGTGGTGGACGTGGAGGAGCGGGGCAGGGGACTGTTGTGGAGGTGGAGGAGCGGGGCAGGGGACTGTGGTGGACGTGGAGGAGCGGGCAGGGGACTGTTGTGGAGGTGGAGGAGCGGGGCAGGGGACTGGGTGGACGTGGAGGAGCGGGCAGGGGACTGTGGTGGACGTGGAGGAGCGGGGCAGGGGACTGTTGTGGAGGTGGAGGGAGCGGGCAGGGGACTGTGGTGGACGTGGAGGGCAGGGGCAGGGGGACTGTGGTGGACGTGGAGGGAGCGGGGCAGGGGGACTGTGGTGGACGTGGAGGGAGCGGGGCAGGGGGACTGTTGTGGAGGTGGAGGGAGCGGGGCAGGGGACTGTGGTGGACGTGGAGGAGCAGGGCAGGGGACTGTTGGAGGTGGAGGGAGCGGGGCAGGGGGACTGTGGTGGAGGTGGAGGGAGCGGGGCAGGGGGACTGTTGTGGAGGTGGAGGGAGCGGGGCAGGGGGACTGTGGTGGACGTGGAGGGAGCGGGGCAGGGGGACTGTTGTGGAGGTGGAGGGAGCGGGGCAGGGGGACTGTTGTGGAGGTGGAGGGAGCGGGGCAGGGGGACTGTTGTGGAGGTGGAGGGAGCGGGGCAGGGTACGTTGTGGAGGCAGAGGCAGCGGGGGAGGGCGTTGTGGAGAGAGACAGGGGAGAGTGACGTGGAGGCGGAGGCGTGTGGGAGAACGTAGAGGTGACGATGGAGGTGGGCGTTATGGAGGGGCATGCCAGGCAGAGGGAAGAGCCGGACGCGCATCTCATTAGCCCGGGCGGCGGCCGTGGCGTCCGGTGTCAGGCGGGGGCGGGCGGCGCCGTTTCGCCCGCCCGCCGGCCTAACGGGACCGCCACCGTCACCGCCGCCACCGCCCGCACCGCCCGCCCGCGCCGCGCGCCACCGGCCTCCGCAGCGAATGGACTGCTACCGAGGCGCCGGCGCCGCCCGAAAAAAGGCGAAAAGAGTTTTTAAAAAAAAACTGAAGAGCGAGAGATCGCGGAGTGGAAGAAGTGATCTATCAGAACGTACTGTACAGAACGTACTGTAAGCTTCCATCATGTTAATGCTTTCTTGGCCTGTGTAGAAATAAATTCACCTTTTAAGTTCATTTAATTCATGGTTGAATTTGTGCTTGTCGTAAGCACTATGTCGTAATAAAAGTGAAATATGTGCATAGGTATTTCAATAAATATCAAAAGTTTGAAATTCGTAAATTTATTATAATTTTATTGAAAGATATATAAAAATAGAATGGTAGAGGTTTGCTTCTCTGTTTTAATTAACTTCTTAAGTATCACATAATAGTTTAACTTCTAAAAGTGTCTTTTGTGTTATTTCTGGTTTTAATTTGTATTTAACTTGCTGGCCGTGGAAACGATTGAATCTCCACTCGACGTTTCGTGATGGACTGGCGTAGGGAGCGCGTGGAAAGGGCGGGAGGAGAGAGTGGAGTGGAATGGAGTGGAGGCGGAGGAAGCGGCGTATTTTGCCTACTTTATGAATGCGCTCCTCGGCGTCGCGGCGGCGGGTCATTAAGTGCGTCGACGGCGGCGGGGAGGCTCTTCCGACAGACAGTCGCGCGTCGCGTCGGGGCCGGGGGCCCCGCGCTGCCTCCGCGCCCTTTCAGAAGCCGCGTTTTCGACGTAGGTCCGGCACGGGAGCACGGCTGCATTACGATGTGGTGCTGTCCTCTTTTTAGTTTTGTTGTTTCCTTCTTTGCCCCTCTTTATTTTGTTTTTGCGTCTCTCTTGTGTGCTGATCTACATTCATCACGCTATTAACCATCATCATCCCGTCATTCGGTCCGCTCCCGTCTGTTTCAAAATTGATCCCACCGTTATTAGTTCATTCGACGATTCATTTACGCGTTATTAATCATTCGACTTCAAATCCTTTTTCTAAGTACTTCGGAGTGGTTACGAGAGATTAGTTTGTTGTTGTTTTTTTGGGGGGGAGTACGCATTGGACGCGCGCCTGTGTCACGTGACCTGCATATATTCTCAAAAGTTTTTGCATTACACTGTTGAGAACATATGCAAAAAATGAATCTCCAATAGGCTGGTACAACGGAATTTCATATTAGTATTTCATTCACTATGCAACCAGTGTGTATTCATATAGTAGAGCATAATTTCCGAATAATGAATACAAATAAGTATTTGAATGTTAAGCAAATCCAAAAAAATTAAACATTTCATTTAATAACTTGTATTCGAGCGGGAAAGGCAGCAACTGCGCCGTTGGTGACGCGCCGCCCCTTCGCTCTGGAATTGCCCCGCTGGCGCGTGGGCCGCGCGTGGGCTTCCACGCACGCAGGGGCTCGCGTGCAGTCGCGGCGCGGCGCGGCAGCGTGACGCCGGGCTGGACTTGCCACCGCCGCTTTGCAGGGTTGGCGCGCATCGCCGGGTCGGCGTTTGGTGTTCGGGTACGGGGTCATGGTTCAAGAAAAGTGGTGTACATTGAATGAATGCCGTTTTTATGTGGCGAGACGCAGGCCACCAGGCCTGCTCCTCCGTCTGATCCGATGATACGCTCCTTCACGTACTAGGGGAGAAAGATGATGTTACCCGGTATTACCCTTGGCCGACGAAACAGGCAATTTGAATTTAGCTCAGAGGATCTTTTTACATGCAGCAAATTTACTAACATGGGACAGCCGGCTTTACTTCCCCTCCGAAGGAAGGCGTATGAATAATTTTTTCGCCCTTAAAAATGCCTGGCTTCGATCGGGTTTGAACCCGCGAACATGGGTATAATAGCCCAATACGCTAACCGTTACATCAGCGCTGCCGCAGTTGCACTTCTTCCACAAGGAGTACTCGAGGTCCTCATATGTCGGGATTTTAAAGTCGAAGAGAGAATTGAAATTGTAACGTTGAAGTATGTAGAAATGAATCGTTGTTTTAAACTGTTTTATTTTATCTGAACGTACAATTCTAGGCATGTCTGTTACTAATGATATACTATCGATTCTGGATTGCTGAATATGTTTGTATTATCTGATTAGATACATTTTTGAAGTGTTAATCGGGTTAATAAACGTTTAGACAATCCTGAAATGTTGTATCTTTTTATTCGAAATGTGTAACAGTAAAAAAAAGTGAACATCATTCTGAAAAACTTTTGTAATAGTTTTAAGAAAATGTAATATGAGCTACACGAGCTCCCCACCCCCACTTCCCGCCACCGTCAATCTCTTTTGTGATTGGCTTGTCTTAAAATGAGCTACATAGCAGGATAAAATCTTGGGTATGGTTTAAAAGGCATTAACTAACGAACAAATCAACTAATTTTAAGAAAAAGGACTCTTCTTCGGTGTTAGACCTTCATGTTGTTGAGTATTCGCTTTTTTTGGAATTGCAAACTTTCTCTCGTCTAAGAAGACGAGAAAGTAAAATGACAGATACTAAATGAACAGCTAACTTGCAAAACTTGCAATTACAAAGCCAGACGCAAGCCAGTAGCGTAGCAAACACTGCTTATTCAAACGCTGTGGGACTGCAAGAAAACTTCATTGGCCAATGAAATTACCGAATGTCCTTTCATTTCATCATTTCAGTGAATACTTTTAATAGTCTCACTTGTTCTATATATAGTAATATATCGTAACAATTAACAAATTAATTTTGCCGAATCAGTATGTTGTTATATAAGAAAAATCTTGGTATTTAGGAAAATCCATGTGATGATTATGGGTATTCAGAACCAATAGGAGTAAACTCTTCCGTGATAAAAGTAAGTAAATATTTGGAATCGCTTAGTCTAAAGTGCTAGATAAAATAAGTGGGGAAAGTTCAAACAAAAATCTGATTTGGGGATAAATTGCTTGGACAACATATGGCAAGAGACAAAAGCTGTGATAACGCGGAATCTGGAATGTTGCGGCTTAGTCTTTTCCACCCGAGCTCCTCTTGTGCCGCAGGAGCGCTGCACTGTGCACGGAGAGCGACCGCAGCGCTTGCGTGCGCTTCTGGTGCACCCGGAGCAGCCGAGTCTCATTTCCTGCGCGCCCGAGCGAGGGGAGGAGGTGGTGCAGTTTCCTGTTGAGGCAGACCTGCGTGTTTCGATGCATGACTAACAATGGGTTTATATTAGGTGTAGAAATGACTGCTGTGTAGATAAATGTGGGTTATAAATTGCTTATGTATTCTCAAGTATTTTTACGTTTACTGCCATAATAACTTTCGCGATACTTTAGATTTTATTTTTCTGGTGAATTTTATTCCCGACCGTTTGATTCGACAGTAGTTTTAGAGTTTTAGTAATGTTACATAATTAGCAAAAAGCATTTGGCCAAGTTCACCGTTAAATTGATGAGAAAATGCTGATCACATATTTAATTTGTCTTCTAAAAATGTTTTCATATAATGTATACTGTTTATGAATAAATACTTCAAATGACCATTTTGAATATACTTTTATTTATATGGTTTATTTTGTGGTGGTGTGGTTTCTGACGATTTAATTTCAAAATTACTTATTTTCCTGAATTGTTTTAAACTTCACGAGTTAGTTGTAAAAGGGGGTTGTTAGGAATATACCTGACCCACAGAGTTTATTACCGAATTTCTTTTCCTTTGTTACTCCGTGCTCAGAATGCTTCTTAAAAGTTATAAAATACGCTCGACAGTACATTACGACAGGCAAGTTTCCCAACTTTTTAACACCACTTGTCGGGCCAATTCCGCAAGTCAACATCTGCTCTTCAAAAGTCTTCGAAAGGGGTTGTTACGATCAGCTGGAAATGGGACAGAAAAGTCAATTGGCTAATAGACCGGACGGGGCGAACAAGTCCCCCGAGCGATGTGCAGATCTCTATTTTATCGCCCGTCGGGCGAAGGGGCGGGCGACGGAGAGGGAAGGGCAGGATGTCCCTTTCGCGCTCGAGGCAGGCGGAAGTTGGTCGCGGGCATAAACTTTTCAAGGGGGCGGCGGCCGCGGGTGGCGGAGTCCTTTCCCAGCCCCCACTTGTAGCGCCCTTCGCGCCGCCCCAACTTCCAGCGGCCCCGCGCTCTGTCCACGTAATGGAGGCTGAAATATTTATGGGCTCGGAATAAATATCTCAATTTCGAGAGAGGGGCCTGCGCTGCGCGTGCCTCTCTGCGTTTCTACGAAGAGAGTGGGAGTGGAGTGTGGGCGGAGTCGGCGAAGCAGTTTCGGGTGGATATTAAAACCTAATCCGGGTCGAGAAGTCGTCCCTGGAAGGCGAATTGCGTGGAGGAGGGCTACGCTTGGGATGGTGGTGGTGGTGGTTACGACGTAATTGTAGGGGGTGAAAAGGGCATTGGTAGCACTGGAATTGGGAGAGGTATGACGCAACCCGTTAATCGGCGTGATTTTCGACACTAGCTTTTCAGCTAGGTCGAATTCAGTCGCTATCTGGAGGAGAATTCTAGCGGCCGGCTGCTCTGATCAGTAGTTTTCCATGGTTTCTCCGATCAACACCAGGCGAATGCCGGAGCAGTACCCTACCAAACGGGCCACGGACCGCGCGCGATCTGTCCTTCCTCTTCCTTGTCCTACCCTCTCCCCTTACACACACACACACTTACACTAACAAGCACTACACTATCACATATTCCGGGAGACCGGCCGGGAGCTTAGAGCTTGTCCAGGCTGGGGCGGTACCCCGCTGGTGGGAGAGTCCTGGTTAGGGGGAAACCCGACTAGCCGACGGTAGGTCGGCGCCAGATCTCGCCATACAGCCGGGGAAGATCACCGCTATCTCCCGAAAAAAACCTGCACTACACTAACGGGACTAATGACTGAAGCAGTTGACGCGCCTGGAAACACGAAAAAATCAATCAATGAAGCAAGCAACCCGGTAATGAGCATGAATAATATAGCCGAGGGTGAGTAGTTAGAGCAGTACATGGGAAACGTTTATAATGGAATGAAGTGAAGAGACATATTTTGTCTGTAATGTGCACGTTATGGTGATGTCATTAACAAATCGTTAATGATGGTGGCAGCAACACTGACAGAAACAAACATGTTCTTAGTTACGTGAATATCAGCATTTGACGTGTATAGTGGGAACAGTAGAGACGGCTGCGGTCGCGAATGGTTCCGAAGGTTTTCTAACGGCGCGTGGGTGACTGTCGCGGAGGCGGCGGGGACAGAAAGGGCTGCAGCAGCGGGAGGGAAAGGTCGGGACCGCGCCGGCGGGGGGGCAGAGCGAAGCCAGAGGCGGAGGCCAATATTGTCCCACAGCGCCTAAGCTGCCGCGACCTAATTACCCGGGGAGCCGGGGGCGGGCGGCGGAGGCGGGGACGGGAGGCGGGGCGGCGGATTGCTCCCGGGCAAAGCCCCTCGAGCCCGCAATTTATCTGGGGGCGCTGAGAAAATCCCAGGCCCGCCCGCCCGCACGTCCGTTGCTGCCGCCCTCGCTCCATTGGCGGGCTGGGCGCGACGCTGTTTGGTCTGTCTTGCTCGGCCGCGCCGCCACTTCCACTCCCTCGACCCAGATGCCTTTGCTTATCGGAATAAAACCCTAATCACTACCCAGAATTGTTTGTGGCCATGTGAGATTGGACGGTAACTAGATTACTAATTTCCAATGGAGCAGATGAAAGAAAACTCTAAAATCTCCTTCCATAGGAGAAGTTGTTTTTTTTAGATAACCAGGAACTATGAAAAAATTCAAAAAGCAATGAAAGTTTTGTTGGTAACTAAAAGCGTGCTAATATTATTTTGATTGTGTTCTTCCTATTATTATAACAGGGGTAGCTACTTTTCGTACTCAGTGAGTCACGTCACAGCGACACGATGCTCAAGATAAAGGCTCGCTACGTTAAATATATTTTTTTTACTTATGACGTTGTGGAACACAAAGTTTTTTTCAATTCTAACTGTGTAAAAATACGGTTAAACAGTTTACTTTATACTGTGTCGGTTATTGAGTTTTACAGAAGACTGTTTTTGTTAAAACATTTTGTGTAATGCTGTATTGTAAGAGTGTATTATTTTTTCGATGTTCTTGAGCAATATGGGTGCTAAGTTTTGGAAAACCATTTTGTGCGATTTTGTTTTATCCCTCTCCTTATATCGGTTTAAAATGCTTATATCTAGACTTTCCAATAATGAAAGTACAATAATTATATTATAGTTTAAACTCGGAAACAATATATTTCAAATTAACGTCCACTTGCTCATAAAAAACTGATCGGGATCATCTTTGAAATAACTAGTTTTTCGGAAAATTTGAAAAGTAGCACTTGATACCAATACTGTGTAGCACTTAGGAGCTATACTTTAGATATCAGTGATACAACTATACTGTGGAGTGGACACGGAAATACGGTAAAATAGTTTCTGCTTTCCTTTATCTGTACTTTTTAAAAAGAAATAATAGTATCCAGTAAATAGTTTCCATTTATATTACGACGTGGGAACAGAAATTTCAGGAACTTTTACAATTATCTGAGGAATATTCCCGCTTTCTTATATATTATTTGCTTTCACTAATCTTGTTGAGAGTAGCTAACATTTTGCCAACATAGCTCGTTATGCATAGTGAGAACCCAGAATAATGTGCTTGAAGGTGATTTTTCAATAGGATATCTCTACTGAAAATGCCCCCTTCCCCCAAAAAAAGAAAGAACGTCAGTGGTGTGTTGAATCCGGCTGAGAGCGTTTCTGAAGGTACAAGAATTACTGCCTCCTGGGGGTACAGAATCGACTTCGTGACATTTCGTTCTTTGTCTTCAGCGTGTGCTTGGAAGGTTCAAGTTTTAAGAGCTATTTTCCAAAGGTATTCGTGGAGGTTTACAATTTCCAAATAGAAAAGTGATTGTTAGTTCAAATTTTAAGATATTGCTGCCGTATAATAAAACTTCCGGTGAATCGTTTCCAAATGATTGAATTGAAGGCAAAGATGAAAATTGAGATGTTACGCTTTTTTAAAATGTTTCAAATCATGGATTATTTACAAAAGAAGACAATTTTGACTTCCTTTTCTATCGTATTTCGTTGACACTTCACATAAAAAGTGTTAATAAGAGTACACGATAAGAGTGAGATAATGGTTAATATAAGGTTAAAGCACTTAAATTATATAAATTGTTATAATGGGTAGTAACACTTAACGAAAATACATTTTGAGAAATAACTGTGGTCTACTTTTTCTTAGCGGATAAGTGTAATTATTTTCCATTTCCCTCTTACGCAAAATTTGAACGTCCGTAGCACGGTTTTTTACTCTCTCGTTGTGTCCTTCTGCTGATATCTGGTTAAGTGTACGCATATTTCGAATTTTATTGCTCATTTAATGTCTCTTTATCAGTTTTTGATTGTTCGAACTAGAGCCAGTTACAGTGACCAAACCGCACGGGTTACACGGCTCGTAAAAGAATGAAGAGCGCAGTTGAAATTGGAATTTGGCAGAGAAATATGCGGTGCAGATCGAATGACGGAATTTGTTACACAACTGCACGCGAAAACAGAAATGTCTTTCTTACAATTTCTCTGTATTTTTTATAATTCTATGAGTACCTCTATATTATGACAATATTTTCATCTTTCCAGAAGCCTGTAATATCTGTAACATATGTGCTCAAACACTTGCATTTATTTGTGTCATTTACTTCCATTCTAGACTTGATTAAAGAAGAGCCCTAAAGAAAGTGTTGTGGATATGAATCACAGAGTAACCAAAAATATTCTTCACTGATTATGGGATAAATTAAATATGATTAATTTTTCCAGTTTCCAAATTTTTACGTTATTTAAAAATTAATTTGAAAGAATGTTGTCTCATAAAACGCCTTACATTTACATACATTTTTATTTTACTGATTGCAGATAATTGAATTGAAGTAGGTACCTGGAAGTTTTAATAAATAGGGTAACATGTTTATAGGGATATGTGGTGGCTAATGCCAACAGTTTCTTAATTTAAGTTCACCTGTAAAAAGTTATATTGATATCTCTACATGCCCTAGAAATTTGAACTTGACATTCTGTAGACATGCATCAACCCTAGAATACAGTAACATTTTCTTGCTTGCATCTCATTGATTAAATCAAGGGATAAAAGTTTCTCACATATTAATATTGTCATGTTTTATCGATGTTGTTTGTGGAGATAATGTAAATTTAATTATTTATATTCCCAATTATTAATCATATTGTTGGAAATTTAACAAGAAACGAAATGATCTAGAACAAGAAAAAAAGTTCATTGCATATAATATGTTGATAAAGACACGAAGTGATCAGTAATGACGTGAAAGAACTGAATATAACAGTTTGTGAAAATTTTGAGTACATTTTGAATTGATTGCAATTAGTTATGTTTGTTAATTTGCGTTTTTAGAACTCTCTCACACCATACACATTTCCAAAATAGCGATTTTAAAAAAAAATTCTTTCTCTAATGATAACGTCGCTGTTGCACCAAGAGAGATCGTAAAGATCCGTGTAAAGAAAGAGAGGGGGTGGTTTTCTATAACAATTTAAGGTGAAAGATAATTTCTAGTGCAGGTTCTTGAGAAAGGAGGGTCTATTAATTTATGTTTTCCGAAAGATATTCATAAAATGGTTTATAATAGCCCCTTTTTTACTTTAAATGAGCCATAATGTTTTTATTTTGTAAATTAAAACAATTTGATTCTAGATAAATTTGATTCAGTGTAATGAAAAACTCCGAACACTACTTGAATTTTGATTTTTTTTCCAGTACTACGTTCATGGAATTAGTGCAGCGGGTCCTTTCTTGTAGTGTAGGTCTGCTTAAAGGAAAATTGTAATCCTTCATTCAATTTTGATACTGCGTTTAAGCAAAATTTCTTTTTTTAGTCCACGTAAAAATTCCCGACTTTTAAAGCAATTGCTACCAGTAGCTGTATTTTGCTGTCGCAGTTCATTTTGCATCATTGAATTAGAAGCAGATAACGGTCGTGTCACATTACTGGTCCGTCGAAATCTGCGCCGATAGGACGGGGGAGTGGGTGCTTCGTGTCCGAACGCGTGAAAGCCCCCGCCCGCCGCCCCGGGTCGTTGGAGTGTACGCGCCAGCGCCCTCGCGTATTATGATACGGCGGAAATACATCTACTCTCACGCCTCAACTTCCTCGGGGCGCGTAATAAGGATTACACTTAACACCGGCGCCACTCGCGCCGCGTGCGGAGGTGCCTCTGCGCAGCGGAGGGGGGCGGGGGCTGGGGTGAGGACGAGGGCGGCCGCGCCGGCGCAGTGGGCAAAAGCTGACTGCTTATATTCCTTTAATAATGGGATTGGTCGCAAACTAAGCATGCAAGTTAATAATTTTCGTTTTGAAATAATTACTTAAATTGCATGGCGAGTTTTTGATGTATTGATCTTTGTGTAAGATAAATATTTCATCTCATTTTATTAATTTCATTAATGGTTCATTGGGGGAATTAACGGTTTGTCACATTTTCACAAACTTTGTTGGTACATGCCTGTCTCGTGAGCTTATCAATGGCAATTTTTGCACCTGTCTCTTTCGTGATTTCAATCCTCTTTGAATAAAATTGAATTTATGTATTTCATACTCCAATTGAATTTTATTCTGATATTTTACAGTACAATAGTAGTTTTATTGTAGAAAAGCATATTCCTATTCTTAATCGAATCGTGAATGTATCATTCGTAAACTTAAGTCAAATTAAATTTTCCAACTTCTATTCTTAGTTTAATCGTATCATTCATGCTACAACATCAATAAAATCATATCTTCCAAGAAAGCCTTCAATTTAATTAATAATAAATAAATTTACCACCGCAACAACTAGTTCTAACACTACTACCTACCTAAGCGACGTAGGGGGCTTAGGGCATCAACTGATGTCGCTGCAGTGCTCTGACCGGAATGTCCTGAGGTTCGAGTTTGTACTCTCTAAAGTTGATTCTGCATGGTCCTCTGTCTCGAAGTATCGTAATTCAGTCTTGGCACCTTTCAATGCTTCTTGCACTGTTGGAATACCATCTCACTCTCCGAAGGACCTTTCAACGGCCTGAAGCATACGAGATCAAATTCATTTCCAGAAGTTACTTCCTACGTTCACTGTAGCCGAGGGTCAGGTTCACCGTAACCGAATCTTGTTATGCTTCTTGTATTGTAGTGAAACGCACCAGTGACTTGGTTCGCTTAACAGAGTTCACTATGACCGGAGTGCGTACCTAACAGCCCTGAGATGAAGAGCGGCCACCGAGCGCCTCCCACTGTGCCGACGCTGAGCCGCGCGACGCGGCGAGGCGGCGCCGGGGAGCCCGTGTCTGGGGGACGGGTGGCGGGAGCGACCTGTGCCCCACTTCCGCGCCCGATATTTCCAGATTAGAGCAGCTTCCCGAGAGCGGATTGCGGGCTTCTAGGAGACCGCCCGCCCTCCGCCTGCGCGCGCTCGCCTGCTGCATAAGCAACGCTAATGAATTGGGCCGCGATCCCTCCCTCCTAATGCCCACTCCGTCTAATTAGCCCGGGCTGAACCTCAACTTCTTTCTGGGGCTCCTTCGCTCTCCGCGGCGCTGTCTTGCTGTTTCTATGCCGGCCAGATGGAATTAGTTTCCTTGAGATCTGGGTGCGTTGTTGCGAATGGAAACGCAACAGAACATTCAGTCGATTTCCATTTCCGAAGGTTGCTGGTTACTTTTGTCAGTATACGTTCACTTCAAGTTTACCTTAGGCAACACTGCCAGTTCTTTAATTCCTTTCAAATAAGGATTATTTTCAAATTACTACTTCCTCCCTTGTAATTTCCGCATTCGAGTACTTTGTCTTTCGTCAGAAATCGTGGGTGGCCTTCTGGTGATTTTTATTTTATTAAAATACAGTTTAGGTTCTGCAAATGAATGAACCAGGTTGAAATGAAATGTTACAAATTCTAAAAGATCTTCTATTCTGAATACTTGTTTGAGCATTATTATTGGCAACTTCATAAAAGATTACATAAGAAATAGTAATTCGGCGTTACTGTAAAGAATTGCATTTTGTTTTAAAACTTATTTAAATTCGCACTCTTAGTTCGCACATTTTTGTATATCCCAAGTGCTTGCTATTCCATTGCCTGGAACGTGCATGACGAATTCACATGAGGAGCAGTTGACGTTATCAGCCTGCCACCACAGCGCGTCCGTGTGTTCGATGCCCGGAGTAAAGTTGTCTCTTCATTACAGGTGACCAGCAAACAGGTCATAGTAGAAATGTTGGTTTATGACTGTCATTCTCAATCCGTACACGCACGTCACAGTCCAGCGCGCAGACGCGAATCGACAAGGGAGGTCAGGCCGATAAGGCATGCCGATCGCTGCTGGCCGTGCGCGGTTTGTCGACGGTTAATCAGGCGAATGCTTGCATTACGCGCGGCACCACAATGACTGCGACGATCTACTCCAGGGGTCGGCAAAACGTGGGCCGCTGGCCAGTAGGGGCCTGCTACCTTTTTCCACTTTTTTTGTAATGAATAGTACTAACTTTGAGCACGGTTTGATTAAAAATATATTCCCCCAAGAATGCAATTGCAATCTTTCTTCCAGTTTTTTTTAGAGCAACTGTATTTCAAACTTTGTCGTATGTTCTGACGTATATCAAAATTATAGAATTTTTATTATGATGTGTTAAATTTATAAATAACTTGTTCTTTTGAATATTTCAGGAAATGTATTAACAAATAACCTTAAACTATATCCATGATCAAGATATCCTAAAATGCCCTTTGGGAAAAAAGCGTGTGCAACCCCTGTTCTTGCCCACGCAGAGCCCATTGCGAGTGCGTTTCTCGTTCTCCAAACAAAACGAGGTCACACGCGTTTTGCAGAACAGTGTACCTGCGAATGTACATCAGGCTGTGTCGTTGACCGCTTCATTTGCATGGCCCGTCTCATAAAGTACTACGACTGGGCACCGTGTGACGAATGCGGGCGGCATATTTGTACCTGGTTACCTGCATTTCAATTACAGACTTCTCGAAGCTTGGCTGTAATTCCTTGTTGGCAGGTGAGTGAAGTTCACGTCCGTCTCAGAGTCCTTGAGATAAGAGAAGCCGTGGTGCCAAGACGTACGAGACTGCCGGTCTGATTGTCGTGGGGTTGATAAAGAAGGAAAACGCGCGCGTTGGACGAAGGTGCGCGCAAGGAGATCCTTGCGATGAAGTCCTATACCCCGATTGTAACTGCCTGCTCAGGGCATCAACTGATGCCACTGCAGTCCTTCTGGTCGGGAGGTCTTAGGTTCGAGTCCCAACTGTGGCAGGATTTTCGACACGAGCTTGTCAGCTAGGTCGAATAGAGTCGCTGTCTGGAGGAGAATTCTAGCGGCCGGCTGCTCCGATCGAGTTTCCCCGCAGATTCTGCGATTAACACCAGGCGAATGCCAGAGCAGTACTCTAACAAACGAGCCACGCACCGCGCGCGATCTTTCCTACCTCTTCCTTGTCCTATCCTCTCCCCTTACACACACTTACACTAACATGCACTACACTACCACACATGCCGGGAGACCGGTCGGGAGCTTAGAGCTTGCCCTGGCTGGGACGATGTCCCGCTGGTGGGAGATACCTGGGCGTGGAAAACTCCGATAACCGACGGTAGGTCGGCCTGGATCTCGCCATACAGCGGAGGAAAACCTCCGCCCCCTCCCGAGCAAAAAAACTCACTACACGTACGGGACCAATGACTATAGTTGTTGACTCGCTAATAATCAATCCGATTGTAAGTAGGTTGTCGCTAAGATTAATAAATTGTGAAGTAATTGAATTAAAAATATTGGGAGGTCACGTCAACTGCTGTAGTCATTAGTGACGTAAGTGTAGTGCATGCCTTATCACGTGAGGTGGCGGTGATTTCTCCCGCTTCATGGTGAGACCCGACACAAAACTACGTGTCGGCTTGTGGGATTTTGCCAACCTGTATCTCCCACTAGCGGGCACCGACTCAGTCGGGACAAGCTCAAAGCTCACGACAAGTGTGGTAGTGTAGTGTCAGTGTAATTATGTCTAAGTAAGGGATGAAGATAGGATTAGGGAGAGGGTAATATCGCGCGCTATCCGTTGCGAGTTTGTGACGGTACTGCTCCGGCATTCGCGGGCTAATGATAGAATAATCTACAGAAAACTACCGATCAGACCAGCCGGCCGTTAGAATTCTTCGCTTGACAGCAGCTGGATTCGAACTAGCTATCTAGCTAATCCAGAGTCACCTAAACCGGTGTGAAAGTATTTAATTTATGTAAAATGAAGGTAGAAAGTCGTGTGTACTGTAATAGAAATGTAATATTATTTGTTGGGTTGTTTTATGAGGGTTTTTAGAATATACACTGATAATTCAGTTGGTTACTGAATCGTTTTGTTTATGCGGGAAACTTAGTCTTGCAGTCCCTCACTCTGTGGCCGCCACACTGCATCAAGTCTCCGTGCCCAAACACAATCGGAACTGCGCGAATGTCATAAATTTGTTATTGGTGTAAGGACGAGGTGTGACGAGAGAGTGACTAGTGATGAGATCACTCGAAAATAACTTGGAACAGTCTAAATTTATTTATTCCTGGAATAGTGATATTGAGTGGAGGAACGCAATGTAATTCGATATTAAATCAAAATTTTGTTTCAAAAATTAAAATATTTGAAGTTGAAAACTTTTCCACGAATTTTAAATGTGCATGACTAAAATGCTCAACAACATTTCGAAATGTGAGAAGGCTAGCATCTGGCATGTTGCTGTAGGAAACACAGTCCCAAATTTAATGAGAAAAAGTGTGGTAGTTCAATTCAGTATTGATTTTGGGCGCGTCAATTTCGTGGATTGAGTACCGAACATGTAGTGCATGTGATATCCCATGGGGTGGTGGTATTCTTGCACTGGAACATGAAATGCATGACTTGCGCGACGGCATGCGCACCCCCATCCTCCCGGATAACTTGCACTTAAGGGACACCGCCCCAACCAGGCTAAGCTCTATGCTCTTCACACGTGTGGTAGTGTAATGCATGTAAAGGTATGATTGAGTGAAAAGAAGAGAATGGGATTGGGAAGAAAAGATCATGCAGCGTCCGCGAGCCATCAAGGATATTGCTCAGACTCTATAGTAGAAATATTACTGAAGCGAACGGGTAGCGCACTACGATAAGCATTTTGATACGAAGTTAACGAGAAAATTTTTCATTTCTTGTTTCTATCGGTTTGAGAAGTAAAACGCTCATTTAACCTATTGTAGATTGGTACCATTTTTTTAGATTGCAAGTATTTCACCAGGTACCCTCTGGAAACCGTGAAAATGATATCTAATCGCACGTTTATCCTTGCCAGCTTTAACAATCTGAGCACGTCATACCTGCAAGGTTGTAGAGGGAGAGGTGAATGAGGGTGATAGCACATACGAAGCACGAGACTTAACGACCTGAAATTTATATCATGCGCTCTGAGAGTATGGTAGTAAA
The DNA here is from genome assembly GCA_964035755.1 of Teleogryllus oceanicus. Lineage (NCBI taxonomy): Eukaryota > Metazoa > Arthropoda > Insecta > Orthoptera > Gryllidae > Teleogryllus > Teleogryllus oceanicus. The sequence continues at coordinate 14,072,960 of CAXIVR010000003.1, forward strand.
TTTGTGACATGGTCATTACACCAGACAGTATTTGCACGTATCTAGTTAATGCGCGAGAAAGTGCGCTTGACAAATAGTTGCAAATGTAATCAACCTTGTTTCTTATACAAATCGTGCTTGTTTCATCATTATTCTAATTACACGAAATATTTCTCACTTTAATCTGGCAGTTTTGAGATGCAGTTGAATTGTGCTGCCAGCTAGTTAAATCATGTCCCGTCCTAGGCGTTATGGCAAGATTTTTCTTACGACCTTTTCTTCTCTAATTTTCACGAATACTTTGTTTGTGAAAATGAATTTCTATTTCTTAATATTTACGATTTTTTCTCGCGTCAAGCTCTCATAAAACTTTCGAAGTAGTATTTCGTATAACTGTCTTTAGACATGCAGGCGCATTGGTGTCTCGCACCTGGCGTCCACAAATCGGGAGGCCTTCCGGGACCAGAGGCACGTACCAAAGCTATTGAAGATGCGAGGAAGGGCAATTGCAACGTGGATCCCACTTTCATAAATATTTTTGTGGTAACATTTGAATTGTTAGCTTGAAACAAAACGTATAACAGTGTGCAATAAGAATGTTACATTTAGTTATTTTACATATAGTTCGTAATTATGTCAAACATCACTCAAATAAGTTTACATTTATTTACTTTTGAGAACGCAAGAAAGTAAGCGTCTTGAGTTTCTCTGTGTGAAAGACTTTGTTTTTAGTTCTTGGATTTTTCTTTCCGCCGTCTGTGCACAACCGCTGCTGCGTTCTCCCCGGAAGCGCCGCCCGTCGCTCCATCGCGCTTTACGCGGCGCGGCGTCGCAGGGCGCGGGGCCCGATCGCGCCCCTTTAAAACAAGCTCCGCTCTTGTCTCGGCGCCCGGGCACCGCAGCAATTTACTGGCAAATGAAACGCTTCATCCCCAGTGCAGCCAGCGCTGCGGGCGGCCGAGAGGCGGCGCTCCTGCTTCCCCATCTCCTTGTCTCCTGCGCAGGGGCAGCGGGGAGAGGGGGGACGGGGAGGAAGAGCGTTGAGGACGGGAAAAGAGCGTGGAGGGACGGGAGGAAGAGCGTGGGAGGGGACGGGGAAAAGAGCGTGGAGGGGACGGGAGGAAGAGCGTGGAGGACGGGGAGGAAGAGCGTGGGAGGGGGACGGGGAGGAAGAGCGTGGGAGGGGGACGGGGAGGAAGAGCGTGGGAGGGACGGGGAGGAAGAGCGTGGAGGGACGGGAGAGCGTGGAGGACGGGAGGAGAGCGTGGGAGGGACCGGGAGGAAGAGCGAGGAGAAGGGACGGGGAGGGAGAGCGTGGGAGAAGGGACAGGGAGAAAGAGCGTGGGAGAAGGGACGGGGAGAAAGAGGGCGGGAGGGGGACGGGGAGGAAGAGCGTGGGAGGTGGAGAGAGCGTGGGCGGTGAGGGATGGGAGTGGATGTGTGGGCTGCGGCGAGGGAGGCGGGAGGGCATCTGGGGTGGGCTGCTGCCGTGCTTTGCCTCCCCTCGGTGCCTAATGAGAGGGTTACCGCTGGCGCACGCGGCTTCTCTGCGGTTCGCCCGCGCTTGTCCTCCGCGTCCTCGCTGAGGACGCGCATGTGTGGGACGCGATGCTTCAGGCGGTGCAACGAGGGTGCAACCAGCTTGGCTGCGCTCGCGGTCTCTTGGCTGCCTTTTCTGTCAGCGTTCGACGCTTTTAAATTTTTGCTCCCAATCGCGTTTGATGCCTTGCAACTTCTTTCTGAGACATTTCATTGTTTTTCACATTTTAAACTTGGTTGTTCTATTTTCATCAGTATTACAGCTAGATTTGAAAATTTAACTTATCAATTTTTTTCTTTTTGTCTACTCCCAATTTTTTTTTTTTTTTTAAATTTTTCCTTGATAATCTTTTTGCTTTACTGTTTTGAATCTTCCTTCCCTTGTCATCTAAATATTCCCTGTCATGTCGTCTCTGCTTCTATTCCGCACGCCTTACCTATTAATAGCCCTTGATGTCGTTGCATTCAGAGCTCCTGGGACGTCTTTAGGTTCTCTGTAGGTGTGGCTCCAGGCCCTGCGCAAATGCGCATTCGAGGGTTATCAGCTGCTCTCAAGAGCCCTTTGTCGAGTCCGAATGACCCTTCCGTCGCTCGCGCATTCAGGTACTAATTCACTGGGGATTGTCATTTTCAATAGCCAGCCACAGTGCTGTATTAACCCATACACTTTCCAAAATTTGCACCTTCATTTTAAATAAATTGAATATTTTGAAACCGGCTTGGAAGGCTCAGGGCATCAATTGACCGTCACTGCAGTGCCTCTAACACAATTGCTTGATAGCTAGGTCGAATTCAGCCGCGATCTGGAAGAGAATTTTAGCGGCTGGCTGCTCTGATCGGTAGTTCACCAGGCGAGTGCCGGAGCAGTACCCTGACGAACGGGCCAGGCACCGCGTGTCACCGTTCCTCTCTCTAGTTCTTGTTCTCTTCTTCTTCCCTTAACGTACACACACACACACACACACACACACACACACACACACACACACACACACACACACACACACATTTTACCTGCGTTAGGCTGCTGCACCTTTTGGGTGACGAGTCGTGAGATTAGAACTAGTTCCGGCTGGTGCGGGGCCCCGCTTGGATGGTGAGAACCCCCCAACCCGACGTGTAGTCCGCACCGAATGATCCAGCGGGGAAAGGTCACCGCTCCCTCCCGCGATAAAAACATTCACTACACTTTAGAGGCTAATGACCTCGGCAGTTGACACGCTCGGAAACATCAATCCAAAATCAGAGGTCGCGGTTTCAAACTGTTGGGGATGGTCATATTTCGAATGACGGAACATTCCCTGTACGCTGCGTCTTACGTGAGACTTAATCCTGGTAAATAAAGCAGAATGCCTGGCAAAATTAAATTTTCAAAACGGTCCCATTTTCGTTCATCCTGTTTAAGGAGCACGTGCTTATCCTGACGATATGTGCGGGAATCAAAAAGTATTTGTTAGCTTGCTCGCCTGTATTAAAAAATGGCCAACAATATAGCCCGCAGGGAAAGGAAAATTTTCCAGTGTCCGGACCTTAGACTGCTACACCCTCAACATATTTTCTAAGGACCTTGGCGCACTCGACCACGTCGACGTCAGGTGCAACCAGGTGCGTCTTCTGGCGGTCCTTGTGTGAGCTGCGGTCGGGAGCCGGGACAGGGGGCATGGCTGGAACATAGTGTCAGTTATTGACCGACCTGACCGTGTGCGCTAGGTTTGTGGTAGCGGGAACGCGCCGTATTAATTTATGGTTGAAAGTGAAAATGTAACGCTGTGTTCACGTGCGTGCGTATGATGTGTGGGGTAACGTATGTACCAACTTGTTCCGTAAATAAATTTCATTATGCACAGGTTATTGCAACATGCGGTTAGGAAACAAATAATACAAGATAAGCTTTACGTGCTTTCATTTAATCGTTGCCTCGAATATTGATCATTCGTTTAAACAAAACTCAAAAATAATTTTCGAATAAACTGAAAATTTACACTTCGTTACATCGTATTGAGCTGTTTAACGTTTTATGTCAATAGGAAATAAAATGTGTTAAAACTACAGCGTTGGGAGAATATCAAAAAACCCTTCGTAATATTTTTATTTTATCTTGCTTTTATTTTATATTTGACAATAAAAAAAGCGTGAAACATGTGGATTCTGTTTCATTCTAAATTAGTAAAACTTTAATAAAATTGAGCAGTGTGTTTTCAGCTTTATAGTAATCTATCATCATATATTTTTCGTTCTGAATATCTTAATCGATGTATTTGTCAATCTTTGAAAGTGAGATAATAAAATGAAATATTAAAGTCGTAATAGGAACCGATTTGCGGAAAAAGTGATTCTTTCCTGATATAAAATTATTTCTTGCATTTGTCTGAAAATTACAATACCAGTAATGTGTAAATATTGTAAAAAATATTAATATATTACGAACAAATATGTCAATCGTATATACTTTGAATTTTAGGATGCAGTTCCCCTTCTCATTTTTCTTCCTTTCCCAACTCCTCGCTGATAATTCCCAAGCCACACTGACCGTCAATTTGATTTTCCCACCAGCGAATTAATAATCCTATAAATAATCACTATTGTCTTCCACAGTACTTCTGCATACAACCTACCGTTTAATATGAAAATTCTGCCTGTGGTGCAACAAGCTGCTGTTTACTACTGCAACAAAGAACTTCTGTCTGTTGATACCCTTATAAGTGTACAGTACTATTTATAAAAATTAAATATATATTTTAAAACTAATATTGACGATACTTGTTAACAATTATTTGTGGATAGCGTCAAGGACTTGGAGAAGAGACCGCATTGTTCTGCGAGGAAACTAAGTGAATAGAAAAACTTACCATTGCGACGATATGTTTGTCAATTCCATCCAGACAATTAAATATAATTAATGAGAGAGGTGCGAGCGTCGCGTTTTAGCTCCTTCGCAGCTTCGAATAGCGACCTCCGCCTGAAACAAAACAATGCTTCAGAAACTCTGCCAAAATCCCACTTTCCACTGGCACTCGCATACACTATAACACTCTAGCCCGCATCATTTTTCCATTCACCATAATTATGTGTTAGGTGGTGGCGACCCAAATAGCGGGCAAACTGCTCGCCTTCCTCCGCCAGTGCTGGAGTTCGATTCTACTTTGATCTAACAAGAGAAATTTCTGATGGACAAAGCTGGTCCCCGTCAGGTTTCTTAGGAGTTGTCTCGTTTACCTGCCTCTCATTTCGTGTTCTCGGACTTCATGCTTATTAGACAGCTTATCAAGATCTTTATCTTCATTACGTACAACTTTAGGGCCTGATGTACTGCAGAAACTCTCTTCGCTTGTGGTCCATTCGCCATGAAATGGAGATACTCGAGCAGCATTGAAAGTGTGTGGATGTTGACTTAGACACAAACGGAGCCCAATCGGAAATTATGTAAAAATAAGAAGAAAGAATGCTATTAAGAGTTTGTAATGTGCTGTCCATTAAATTAGCAGCTTTTGGTACCAGTACTAGGGAGGATACATTTAGGCGACTCTCGATCATTTTCGAGGTCTCCCCACTAAAGCCGTCACTCGCCCCATCCCATTTCTACAGAAGAGTAGAAATGGTCAATCTCTGCGTCTGCTTATAGGAAGGGGAATACGAAGTCGTTGGAATGGAAAAGAGTCTGGAGAGGGTGTCAGCGACTCGCTTAAATAAATTCTCTCCACTATAGTTAACTTTAAGTGCGAGGGATAACGAAAAAAAGGTATGGGCGAGCCTAAATGCAATACCTTTTGTCTTACCAGTCATAGGGAAGAGGTGGATTTGATTCCTGCATCAAGCCGCATTTAGGTCTCCTTCAGGCAAACGCGAGAGCAGCACTCGATACAACGGGCCGGCCGCGCACGATCTTTCCTGCCCTGCCCCTTCCCATCCTCCCTTCTTCCCCAACCCGGACCGAGGCTCCGTCCCGTGCTTACCCACCCGTCACAACTGAGCACTGGCGCTGAGGCCTTGTGGGCCCTGCAAGCATTATGCAGGAATAGATGTCTACGTACGGAAGGGAAGTAAAAAGTGCTGATCCTTCTCTATCAGTCGTTCCGTTTCGTAGTGGTGAGCGGTGTGTGGCTGGCGCCGCCCTTTCCTCGCACCTGCTGCGGCGGCGGGCGCCACCTCCCACGCCGGCCGCCGCAATTACGTCAATTGTTCATCAGGCGGCCTTCAATGCTGCTCATTGCGCGCACCACAATTGGCCCCAATGCCCTCGCCCCCTCCCCTCGCGCCTTAATTTGCTACCCGCTGACGACCTAGCCGCTCCGCATTTGACCCTTCAGGCTGCTGTTCACTTCTACGAGCAGATTCGGGGAAACGATATTTAAGTTCCTGCTGATTTTATTTCGTACTTACGTTTTCCTTATTTTGAGAAATGTTTTATATTTGTAGAAGTATAGGAAATCCCCCTTGTCGAAGATTACGTGCTCTCTAACATTATTCTTTCATTATTAACATTGCGTTCTGTTTATATTTCCTCTTTTCTTGCGAGCTCCTGGAGGTTTAACAATAAAAATTACAACACTTTTTGTGTTTCTGCTACTGATACGGTTTCTTTCTTGCCAATACAGATTCTTCGGCAGTTGTGAAGACATTTAAGTTGTAAGACAGTTAAGACACGAAGTTGTAAAGAGATCTGGATTATTTGACAAGGGTAGTTCTTCGACCTTTAATGCATTTTAATTGTATTTTGAAATTTACTTTGGTGGAGGCCTGGTCTGACATAAGCTTTTTGCATGACATATTATTAATTGAATCTTCGGTCATTTTTCTTCGTCGTATTTCAATCAAAACAGTTTTGTACGAACGCAAGTTGTTTGAAATATAAACTTATGCTATAAAGCACTCTAATAATTGAAAGAGTATACGTGGAATAGCGATGGAGAGCAGCATAAAGGAATATTGAATATGTAAAATGTAGCAATAATACCATGAATTTATACCCCAGTGCTATAGTAGCAGGCCTTGCTCGCTTCTTCTTGCCGTCTCTTGCTGGTCATAAACGCACCACCTTTGCTCCCACGTCCCCATTGCAGCAACGAACGTGTAAAGGGAAGTGCATGAACTCGAGCACAGCCAGTGTAAGCAATCAACACTTCATGTCGAATAAACGAGGTACTAGCTCTATGCATTCCACTCTTTCGCTCGCGATCTCTTCCTCTTCATCGGCATACTTTCTTCTTACTTACTTCGCTTCGCATCGTCGCTCTGGCCTAGGACGCTGTGCGTTTTGTAGCTGTTTTTCGACTGCCGCCCGCCCCCCCCCTTTCCGCCACGCCCCGCCCCGCGCTGTTAACGAGAGTCGTATCGCGTAACGGCCGTTCCCCGCCTCTCCCCCGCCACTCCCCGCGCCGCGCCGCAGCCGGGAAATTCGCGAGCGATTCCGCCAGCAGGAGGGATATTTATGCGCGCCCAGATTGCCACCGGCGTGGAATGATTTGCTGGGGCGAAAAATACGACCCGATAGCGGTGGCGGCGAGGGGCGAGGGGTGAGTGGAACGCGAAGGTGGGGTGCGGAGGCGGGTGGGTGCGGCATATTGATATGACAGCGGAGCGACGGCGCGGTGCAAAGTGCCACCACAGGCCGCCGCCGCATTGATAACGACAGCGCGAGCGGACGCGGGCGGCAGCTGTTGCGCTGGCTGCGGCGAGGGCTACGATGTGACGGAGGCGTCGGAGTGCTACGGGGGGAGAGGTGGGAGCGGTGAAAGACTGGAGAGATGAGGATGTTATGCGTAATGTCTAGATTTCAGACATTTCAAACTCCAATGCGTTATATCATTGTTGAAATATTACGATCTGAAGGCTGCGTACATGTTCGTAACTGAGTTATTTAGCGTTACGATAGAGAAATTATATATTGTTTAATGAAATAGGAAATGTAGGATATAAATCCATTAAAAGTAAAATAAAGGTAAGATGAGGACTTTTATTGAAATAAAGGTAAATGAATCTCCCGTTTCCAGCCTTATAAGGAAGTGTCTAATTCTTGTATACATTTTTAACTTAAGAACCATTTTTAGCTTGATTGCAGAGGCCCTCCATGCCCTCCAGTTTGAGGTCATTCCAAGAAAATGTGAGACGAAGATGTTATACTTGTTTTTCTTAACCTGGCCGATGTCACTTATCAGCTGTTATGTTGTCATCCAGTAGAGAGCTTAAACATCACTGTGACGTCACTGTGGTGACGTTTAAGCTCCCGATTGGACGAAACCCAAGTATAGAAGTGTAGATGATATTCACTACCTTACGATGTAATCTTGGGTTATTTACTTAGAGATGTTCGTGACAATGTGTGGGAGAATTAGACTTTTTGAAATGGTAAGTGACGTGTTTGGTGACGGTGAACTTAACGTGATGGTTTTCATTTACCCTACACGCCCCAAAATATTCTTGCGCGGAAATCGAACTTTCAATCCCCAGCTCAGATTGGTTGATAAGATTTTAATGAACGAATCTTATAGAACAGAGGCGATGTAACAGGAGGCAGTGGGCCATCGCAGCGATGACACTGCCGGAGGGAGTGTGGGCTGGGGTCCGGGCCATGTTCGGCAATCGGTTCGGTTTGCGGGGCGTGACGTGTGAGGACGTGGGGGCGGCGGTCCCGGACATCCGCGGCCGGCCGTCAGCTGGGCGGACGCAGCGCTGGGGCTTCCCCGGCGCCCCCTCGCGGCCGATGATGGATCGTCCGCCCCCTCCCCTCCCTCCCTTCCCCGCCCGCACTCGCGAATATCATTAGCAAGGGGCGGGGGCGAATTAACGCCGACACCCACCAGCCGCCGCCGCTGTCGGATCCGCTAGAGTCGATGGCTGTCGATTATTAATTAAATCTAGAGCTTCCACGGTTGGCCACCCTGACCCCTCTTTCCCATATCCTCGTTCTCGTTCACTGTCCCCACGTCTCATCGTCCGCTATCCTCCACTGTCCATTTCTCTGTCGCGTCGCCCCGTGCCCATCACTGTGGAGGCCCGGTCTGGTCTTTAGACGAACGGTGAGGGTGAGGGTGAAGGCTGTTGCTGTCATTTTAAGCTTGTGTGAATGTACAAAAGCTGTTCAGTATGCTGGCAAACTTGATGTTGTAGGTTGTCCAGGACTTCATGGTTCGTAGGCTGCACTTTCATGTTGACAAAACATATTGTTTAACTTCTGAGTTTACTTTGCCAAAACGTAATTTAAGGCAAATATATGAAAGTATTAACTGTTGTTCTGCTTTATGTATTTTCTGTGTCAATTGACTATTCAATTTCACTTTCCCGCAAACATTTATTTGGTTTGTGTTTCTTTTGCATGAACGTTCTGATCAAAATTTAATATTTTGATTAAATATTTGGCTTCATTTTTTCTGCATTTGAAGAATAATGAAATTGCTCCTTGAATACAGAGGTGGTACAATGAAGAGAAAACTGGAATGTTTGAATAAATGGGGACAAAGCACCTACTGACTTAGCACATTATTCCAAGGGCTTTTATTTTTTCTCTAATTTTTTGGTATATTGCTAATGCATTATTTATTCTCTAAATTTGTATTTTTTTCTCAGTACTTCAATTTTGATGGTCATTAATGGTCAACACTTTCCAGCGTACAAATTCCTTATCCTCATGATTGAAATTAAAGCATTAGCAAAATCACAATAAACTCAACTAACATCAAGAAATTTTCCATCTTTAGAGTGGTTATTAATGTAATGGACAGGAAGTAATGTTCATTACATTAACACATTAACGATTAACTTATGAGATTCGGTTTTTTGGCTTGAAATGCTCTAAAACTCCTGCACATACTGCAGCGGAATTCCACTGTTGCAAACATCGGCAATCCAAACTAATGATTGTATTTTATTTTGCAGGTAAACGAGAGTGCTGTTGGCCCCTACATTACGCTGCCCTGGAATTGCGTGAGTAAACACGACGGTATCTCCACGCACCTGTTTCTGTATTCTGCTGCAAAAAACAAAAACAACAACAACAAAACAAGTAATGCGCGTTTTCGCCCCGCAACGAACGAGAGTGACGAGGGTCCTGGCGGAAGGAGACGTTTTGACCCTTTCATTTTGATTCGTGTTCACAACGACTTTCCCGGACGCGCGAGCCGCGGATTCCGGTTTTTATTGAGTGATCATCGCGAAATGAATAAGAATGAGGTGTTCGCTCGTTTTTTCGTGCTCGTTCCCGCCCGCCCGCGTGGCGAGGCGCGCCGGTTGGGGGGGGGGGGGGGGGAAGCTCATTCGCGCGCATCAGGTTGCGGCATTAAATGCTCGTCAGTGGCCGAGCGATGGCGTGCGCTCGGGTTTTCTCTCGCGGGGAGCAGAGGGTTTTTTTCGGTAGAGATGAGAGTATTCGCAGATTGTGCCGTGCAATCTGTAGCGACGTAGTTAAATTTCCTTCTATAGTATCTAATTGGTAAAAACCTTGTTTTTGTGTGTCGCAGATACATGTATTAATAAATTAACATCCAAAAACACCCACATGGATTTCTTAAATACAAAATATATGTACAAATATGTTTGTAAATCTGCAATATGTATGTAGAAAGTAGCGAGGAGGTTGTTTAGAATATGACACGTTTGAATTTACAAAATCTTTTATTTACCTCTGATTAAAATTACAGAAATCTAGGTTAGCAGTGTCGTGCCACGGCCCCCTACTTAGATTATAGTTTTGTTGTGTAATACCTCTCGCATCATGAAACTTCTGATTTTTACGGAATTCGTAGTGCTCTAATAGTTTTTAATACAGCAGAGGCGAATTTAATGGAAAGTTGGACGTCCTATTTTTTTTTAAATGAAGGAAAATAAATTCATGTTGTGATCAAATGTCCACATCGATTCCTCGAGGTTTGTATTGTTCCATGACGGATTATTGAGTAAATTCCCTGTCGCAGGAGGAGGTTAAGTGGATGCGTTTGTATGGAGTGGATTCCGAGAAGTCCAGAGCACCCGTTCGCCGAAATTGGAATCTGCAGGTGGCTTCGGCACACAGCTGTAGTATCAGGTCTCTGTACTGCAACATCCCCTTTCAACCTTTAGATCTGGTCTGTTCACCTCCTTGCCCGCACCGATTGTGTTATTATGCTTCAACCTCCGGAGGCGGTTGAAACATAATAACTGATCTGATCCCTGTAACATATCCCCATAAACCCTGATCCTCTCCCTCCCTGTCTGTTCTATCTGAGGCAAAATTCTCTCTCGGTCCCTCTGCGCCAAACAGACTCAATGACGTAGGCTTTCGCGGTGAGAGTTGAGAGCTGCTCGAGAGACGGTGGCATCGTCGGTTGTTTTCCGGCTGAAGTACTCAGGTACGAAGAAGATCGCGACTCGACGGAACGTCGTGAAGACTACGTCGCACAGTCTTTGCGGACGCGCCCCCAACAGTAAAGAAAGTTCAGATACGTATACTGCACATTCGCTTTTTAAGCTCTGATTCTCAAACCCCTATTTTACCATTTTTCATTCAACATTCATACGTTTCCTAGCTCTTCAAAATAGGCAGATTTGTTTTGCTCCACTGATTTCCCACTTCTCTGCACTGCAGCACTTGCTGTATACTGGCAGGCTCTACCAAGCCCAGTTTGCTTCCCACCCTCCCTTCTTTTCCCCGTTGTGGCCCGTACTTCCTAAGGTCCGTCTCCGCCCCGCCCCTGTTCTCTTGCACGTTCCGCAGCCGTAGGCTCTTGTGAGCGTCTGGCAGCGCGCCCTCCTGCGCTGGGGCGGGGGCGGGCGAGGCATCGCGCGCACCTGCCTCGTGACGCACGGCGCCCTCGAGGCCCCTGCGGCGCCCCGCCCCATGCCCCAGCCCCCTGCCGCTTCAGCTGTCTCTCGCCCCCCTGACCAGGCCTCCCCGACCATGCAACGCCCGCTATTCCCCGACCACCCCACCGTCTCCGATCGTGCTTCCACCGCCGCCTCGACAAATCCCTCCGTCGGCCATGGCCCCCTGCCGCCGCCCCCGCGTCGACGCCGCGGCGCGCTGCTGGCCCAGCGCCCGGCCCCGGCCGTAGATCAGCCCAGAGCAAACGGAACAGAAGGGAAAGCCATCAAAAGCCGCCCCGGCGCTTTTTCTCAGATGGGAAGCTGCGGGTTCGGGCGCTTCGACCAATCGCCTCTGAGCGCGGTGGTTATAATCACCAAGTTGCGACTCGAGGTGGCGTTGAAATAGCTGTAAATGCTGATCACCAAAGTGTATAAGGAGTGTTCAGTGAAGGAAGTTGAAAATTTACTAACTGTGAATTCTTGAGAAATTTGGAAAAATGTTTTAACTTTGTAGGTGCATGAAGTCGTAGGCTTCCGCGGCCAGTCATGTAAATGATCTTGACTGTCCGGGTGACGCCGCGTCGAAGACTTGCCAATTCAGACCAGCCCTGAGGAAGACCACGAAAAGATGGTCGAAACGTCGGCAACACAGCCTTAGACGCGGCGTCTCCCGGACAACCAAGTTCATTTGTAGGTCCATTTAGCAAGGACAAAATTTCTAAGCAGAATAATAATCTTAAATAAATTCACTATCTGTGTAATTCACCTCGTCAACCTGTTTATCAAACTGTTTTTTGCGACATTTTATTGTAGTTTCGCCAATATTTTAAAACCATAACATTTCAGGTTGTTAACTTTTTCCATCATCCTGAGCATTTGTTGGAAATTGTATTTTAAAATTATTTTTTTACAAGTTTGTTTTATTTCCTTAACGTCCGTGAAATTTGAATAGGTGTTCGTCCTGCATGGATTATGTTCTAATGGATTATGTTTAAAAGAAAAGAACATTTTCTTCAACCGGAATTACATAAATGAATTCACAACGGTAATATGATACCTCTTCGTAACGTAGGGATTAGCTGTGAAATAACTGAAAATTAGAAACCGAAACAAAAAGGGGAAAATACAACTGCGGGTAAATTAGCTTTTACCGCGGATTATAAATTAATTAGAACAACCTTTTATCAAAATTCATAAAAATTTGTTGAATTGAAGTTAGTTCAACACAAATTGAGTACTAACGTTCATTATATAACAATTCAATACTTTGATTACCATCTCGTGTGTTAGAACCAAAATCAAATTTAATTCACTTTCCTATTATCTATAATGTGAAAAATAAATATGCATTTTCCTTATTATGAAACAGTACTACCAGTATTACGTACATTTTTCGGTGTTATATCCTGGAATCACTATTCTGTAATCTCATATGTTCTCTACAATTCTTTCTATAAATACAAATTTCTTTTCTAAGAAGACTCGGTGCGGTGATTGCTGCACTTCTGAAATGATTCGCTTGTTATTTACTGTTAACTTCTAAAAAAAAGGTGAAAAACATGAAAGCTTTTGCCTTTAATGTAAAATCACTCCTAGTCGAAATTGTTTATCTAATATTATTTGCTTTTCGCAGAGAAATGAATGCAGAATAAAAGACCTGATAAGTCAATGACTTAATAATATAATTCATATTTAAGTTAAGGCAATTTTACGTCAGTCGGTGGATTAAATAATTACATAGGAAATAACTTACAGAAGGTATTTAGGAAGGCGTGTCGATATCGAAGAAGTCACGGTGAGAGTAGCTCTTATGAAAGAAGCATTGTGCACGGAAGCATCATTTCCAAAAATTCAGGAAAAGAATTGACGCTCATGTCCTGGTTCTCTCTTAATTAGCCTGTTTGCCGCTGGTATTATGCAGCGGCTAATCTGGCATCCCCGTCCCAGAGTTCCGTCTTCTTCTAGAACTTCTTCGGCGTGTCCGGGCGGGGGCCATTGTTACGTCCGTCATAATGGTGCCGCGCCTGAGAGCATATCCCACTGCACGATGCGTTGTTCTTGCCAGCTGCCCTACCGTGTCTTTCTTGTCCCAGGGGTTGTGAACTGTTCATTTGCCATCTTTTTCGGCGCACGGAGCTTCCATTATCTCCCTGCGTCGCCGCTGCCGGTTCCGCCGCCTCCGTTCCCTTGCCCTTCCCACTACGTCGACCCCCGCTAAGAGTGCTCGTCGCCGCTTTCGGTCATTCAGGTCGCATGAAGCAAGTGTGTGTGTATGTATGTGTGTGATGGGATAAAGTATTGCTTCATTGTTCCCTCCTAGGTAATAGAAGGTAGAAGCTATATTTTACTGAATGTTATAATGATTGGTTATTTATTACGTCAGCATGTCCATGGAATGCAACTTGCCCTCGTTCTTAGTTCTAATTTTTGTTTGTTAATTGTTCTTTGTGGTCGTTCCATACTTCGCAAAAGATCCCCAGCTCTCAACTTCATAGAAAACTTTGTGAATAATTATAATTAAGCAGTAATAACTAATTAATTATTCATATATTTTGAAACTTAAGTTATCTCTAGACGTCGTATTTTAGAACAAATGCCTATTTAGTTTCTATATGAGGTTGTGGAAAATAATTGCAGAGGTTTATGAATCGTGGAAAAAATTGATCTACTGAGAGCGTCTAATAGTGCCTAAAATGCCCTAAAAGGGCGGTTGATGCCTATTTTGATAATTTTGCCTAAAACAAGTAATTTTGAAGAATTATCATATTTTCATTACTATTTTTTTAAATTTGTCAAACCAAAACGCATATAGTTTCCCGAATTTCTCAAAATTCCCTGATCGACGAATGCGCAATTGACTACGCAACGAAAGTTCTAACCCAACGCACCGAATGTAGCAGCTCTGCATGTCAATAAAAAGATGTTTCACGCTTGTCTCCTATCAGCACGCATTTCTTAGGCAATTGCACTCATTCCCTGTGCAGCTGCACAGTTGACAGGTTGAGACTTATCGTCGCGGCGCGCCTTTGCAATCCAGACAATCCATCCAATCAATATGGAAAGATATGGGGGGTGGGGATGGAATCGAGTTTTGATTATATACAATGCTATTTAATTATAAGTGAATAAATAATATGCTTGTAGTTACTCTCATAAATGTGAAAATACTCGACTTTCCTGAATAATAAAAGTGCATAAATTAATCATTTTGCGATCCGTTTTAGATGCCATAAATGTTAGTGTCTAATGATTTGTAAATGCCTCATTTAATCATTTTGCAATGCATTTTAAGTGCCTAAAACCTGACTTTTCGTTCCTAATAGTGCAAATTTTGTTACCTACTATAGGTGCCCAAATCATCACTTTTTTGGCCTAACATTCCGGGATCTAGTTATTACTCGCTCATCCAGTTCCTATGTTGTTTTGAAAGCGAATTTCCATACCTTTTCACGTGTTAAAAATCTGTGATAATAATAATAATAATAATAATAATAATAATAATAATAATAAATTAATAATAATATTTTATGTCATATGAAATGTTTTCTATTGATGTACATGTAGGTGGGTAAAGTTCAATTGTCACATTTCTATGAGGAATACATCCTCCTTCTATAACCTTCGCACTTTAGTGTGTGGCAGCAGGAATGATCGCTACGAATCTTGGTCAACGATTATGGGCGCGATCAAGGAATGCGGTTTCGTGCGGCGCGTTGTTCTCGAAGTGCCCCGCGAACTGCGTGTCGATGCCGTGCGCACGCCGCGGCGCGCCGGAGGCTTTCCGCAAGTCTCGGGTCGAAAGGCGGTGAACCCTCCGCTCCGCGGGTCGCAGTTACATAAATGTTTGGAAAGCAGCGCTCCTTGCGGAGTCTTACGGCCGTTACTGTTGCCACCGAGGGTGCCCTGAGATAGTGACTTTGTGTGGGGCATTACGGGGCACAGTGGGCCCATGGCGAAGTGTCTCGGGTAATTTGACTGTTGGTTCTCTGGGCAGTGATTTTCCTGTATTTGGTTGCCAACGTTTCGGTCTTCTGCTTGACATTTTTCAGCGTTAAACGCCCATGTATTATCTTCATGTGACTATAGTATTAATCGTAACAATTGAAGGGTTTTCAAATTAGCGATAAAATAAATTTTGGGTTACTCTATCACTTCTCCGTAATGGCATGTATTTCTCATTAAAAAAAAAACGTAGCTTGGTAATTCCGCATTTAGTAAATAATTTTTTGAAATACCTAATTTTAAGGGTCTCGAACACATAGTTATGCATAGAATGTTGAAATGATAGCGTAACATGTTATGGTTAGAATGTGAGCCTAATATTTTCTTTATATCATAATTGCAAACTAGCATTCAATAAATATTTTCCATCCACAAAACATTGGGCTCATCTTTATCTCTTTAACAAAAAGAGACGCAAGCTTAAGTTAGTTTGTTACAATAAGAATGAAAGATTTTGTCATGTAGGTAGTTGATACAAGTAAAATCACTGTAACGAGAGATACTGTAATAATACGTAAAGAAAAACGAAGCATGTCAAACGTTAATTTCTGGTATAATACGTATAGATACGTATAGTACGTTTCTTTCATAACTTATAATCTTAAATTGTTTTATCGGTATCTTCTAAGTCTTCCGTACTTCTTTTAATAACCGTTCATCGTGTACGGTTTCGGAACGGTCTCTTTCGGTCTGGCTCTGACCTGGGAGACCACCGTTTGGGCCCACTGTTGCGGGACTGGTGGGGGGTGGGGAGCGGCGTACCTGGGAGAGCGAGGGTCGACGCCGGGTCAGCGCGAGTCGCGTCCCGTCGGGCGGAGCCGCAGCCGCCACCGCCGCCGCCAACGGCGCCTCCTCCTCCTCCGCCTTCCCCGCCGCTTTGCGCAAGGAGTTACGCAAGCGTCTGCTAGCGCATTCGCCGCTCCCGCGCCCACCGGGGAACCGAACGGGGCGGAGTGCGGCGGTGCGGCGGGGCTGGGAGCCGTTTCTGCGCGCGCTGCGCCTGCTTCCGCGACGCCGGAGGTCTGCGAGAGGCTGCAGGAAGATAAA
Source organism: Teleogryllus oceanicus (assembly GCA_964035755.1). Lineage (NCBI taxonomy): Eukaryota > Metazoa > Arthropoda > Insecta > Orthoptera > Gryllidae > Teleogryllus > Teleogryllus oceanicus. Next base: position 14,089,301 of record CAXIVR010000003.1, read on the forward strand.
GTGTGCCGGCGGATGTCGGGTCAGGAGCGGGAAAGGTCGTTTCACGCAGGTGTTTACGTTGCGTACTCTGGCTGTATATCGTGCAGAAGTCTAGTTGTTTACTAGATGATTAATCGTCTAGTTCCCATGTTAACTGCAATTGCGAAGTCTTCTGCAAGATTTTTTTTATTTTATCTGGAGGCTCCTCGGTGTTTCGGACGTTTTGTTCCTTAGTCTCACTTAGTGTCTACTATGCTCCTTAGGTACTTGTTTGAGACACGTCTTAGCTAATTTTGCTTTGTGTAATTTTAGATGCATTATTTATTCTCTCTCTCTCTCTCTCTCTCTCTCTCTCTCTCTCTCTCTCTCTCTCTCTCTCTCTCTCTCTCTCTCTCTAGCGTGCGTGTGTGCGTGTTTGTTTTTGGAAAGAAACTTTTGTTTTCGAAAAGTCTTACCATCTCTCTGGAAGGGAAAAGGAAGACGCTAAATAATATTCTACGGTAGCATTCGTAGTTAAAATCGGAGAAGTCCTGTAGAATACCTAACAATTTAAGAAGATGGAAGATTTGTAGATGTCTAGATGTTTTTGGAATGTCATGTAATATACTTTCAGACTCAAATCTTTAGTTCCATAATATTGTAATAAATCAGTATGATTCATCATGCATTAGTACTTTATAATTCAGTTATGAATATTGGCGTAATATTCGATCAGTTATTTAAGATAAGTCTGTGAATCGAGAGCTTTGTTCAGAAGCACTGAGGTGGTGACAGTGTTGGGCACATCGCTTTTAATGAATGTTAGCTTGTCTAGAGAACTCAAAGGAAGCACTCATGCTCATTATTTCTTCGACATGTTCTAGGAGCGAAGAGATTTTACTAGAAATTAGTTTCATACCTTTCTCTTTTTCAATAAACGTTTTACAAAAAGCTTGTTACAGCTCACGTAATAAGTGTAGTAGAAAATGCTTTAATTGATTTCTACAAATGGTAAGGTCTTGACTCAATACCTTCGCGAAATCGAATATTGAGAAATGATGTAGTGCTTTGAAGTACCTGTCGACAGAACAGCGAAGTGTTTGTTGCGTCTGCCACATCATGGCGACCTTTACGATGGAATCTTTGTTGCGACATGGAGGTTGCGTTTGATAGCGTTGTTCTGTTCTGAGATGACGCACATGGAATGGACATGCGCAGTCAAGTTACACATACAAGGAATGTCTGCGGACTTTCCACTGCATTGTTCGCCATCTCGGAGCACGTGGAAGTTTTAATGCGTGATTCGTGTGCTAAAATAGCATATTTAAAGTAAGACTCATATTGTAATTGTTGCTTCTATTATATAAAATTTTCTTGAACTTACTCGCACAGGGATTCAGAAACGTGGATAAAAATTTGGATTAAGGAATGTTAACCATTTCATAGAGAACCAGTAATCTTTCTTTCAACGCCAGCAAGCGACAAGTGTTAAGGCTACGCCTTCCGGCTCGGCCGCAACAGTGATTGGAAAGTGGCAGGTTCGATCCCTACCTGGTGTCGGAAATTTGCTTATTGTGTTTAACATGTGAAAGAGTTTGTAGTGTAAAACTGAACCATGTATACCATTCAGAATAATAAAGTAATTGAAAAAAAAATTGTTTAACATTGACGAGTTTGTTTGTTTTTTTATTATTATTATTTTTATTTTTATATTGTTTGACATTACATTGTTCAGTTTACATATTAACTGTGCAAATGTTTGATGGACTTAATCTATCTTATCCTAACTTAATCTAACTTAAAATTACACACATTACATTTATTTTAAAAAACATAAAGCGGGAGAGGAAGCAGGAAGCACCTCAGATTAGTATTATTCCAGGTTTGCGAACATTTTATAGAATGAGTGAAGCGGATATCTGTTTTTAATTCTTGTTGGATAATTGACGAGTTTGTGATGTCACTAGGGATCCTAATCGCAGCCTCTGAACAGTGATTTCCGTGGTTATCCTGATCGCTTCCCGGCAAATACCGGGGCAACAGCCTAGAAAACTGGCCAAGGGCCGCGTGCTATCTTCCCTTCCTTTTGTGTTGCATTCCAATCCGAATGGCCAAGGCATGGTTGCTCATATTCTGGTACGGCACATCGCACTGATCTAGAAACTTCCGACGAACGCCGTAAGCGGTCATGGTGCGGTGCGGACTATGGAACTGGGACGCATTTAACATATCTACAGTATATTTATTTTCGCATAAATATAACTGTGTAGAATTTGGAGCGAAACATTTCAGATCGGCAGTACTTTTCGAGCTATAAAATGAAGATTAAGAGAAGGTTTTCCTTACTTAGTCGCTGTTTACTCATTCCTTTACGAGCCTTGCTATACGATAAATGCTTAATCGAATAATTTCCAACTAAGCTTTAACTAATGTTCCCGGGAGCAAATCTATTCCATTCCCCAAGCGCGGATGATTTTCCAATAAGTTAATGCTTCTCGGGCGCCCTTTCATTACCTCAACGAGCATAGGCGCAGGGGGCGCTCGCGGGCGAAATCACTTACGGGCGAAACTTCCCAGATACGGCTGTCGCGGACGGGAATCGAACCCACAAATCTCGCGCCGAAGATTAAGCACCGGGCGCAGCACCCGCGCTCCGTCGCCGCCGCTTTTTCCGCGCCGATGATTTACGAGCACATTTCTCCGCGATAACCTGCGCGCCGCGGCGGGGGCGGGGCCGGCCGCTTGGCGAAGTGGCAGAAGCAGCTCGGGAGCTCCGGGGCTTTGTGGTGGAGCAGCATTGCAGGGTTCACCGGGGACAGCGGGCGTGGAATGGAACGATGCATCCGGCTTGGCGATTGGTTGTTGCGATTGGATGAATTTTGTGCAGTGGTGGGAGGATTCTTACTTTTTGATATCGGGAATTCGAAGTTATTCCGATTCGGAGTTAGTTGAATCTTCAAGGCCTCACCTAAAATGGATCATACATCAAATCATATATACTCGTGTATTCAAGATGTTTATTCTGAAAACACAAATAAGAATTACGCTTCAGACGTCTATCCCGGATTGATTGTCATTGCGCTGGTGTGTGTGAGGTAATCTATGCAGCGCCGGAACATGTACCTGCCAGACACCAGTACACAATGAGTTGCCCATGTTGGACAAATGTTAAATGTTTAACTTGATTGGATATTTTACATACGTTCGTTAGCAAATTCTGATCTTCACCTCCTCCCCTCCCCACGTACCCTATTAGTTAGTAGTGGTCTGCAGCAGCAAACATTGTTCTGAACAAAAGCATGCAAAATAATTTTTCAAAAAGGAGCACTCGCACTGTACCAGAACAAATAAAATACTCTTGAATATCTCTACAATAAATTAAATATTTTAACAAAACGTAGAAGAATACTGCAACGACATTGTTAAGTGAATAAGGATAGGGATATACAGAGAGGCAACTGTTCTTTACATTCCAAGAATATGCAACTGGGTTGCAATTCCCTTACGTAGTAGGTGAATAACACATTTTTAAACGTGGGCGGTCCATCTTGGAGTCTTGCTGTAGCAAGACGTCAGCTGTTTAATAAAGAGTGACGCACCGATTTTGAGGATTTAGATGGTACACGCAGGATGAGAGCAGGCGGAATAACACAGAAAAATATTTGTATTTTTCAGTGATCATCAAAAGTGTTTTATTGTGTTGGATTTTTCCCGGTTTCAATAGTATCTAATGAAACTATGGTCACAACTCGCATGGTCGCAGACTGCATAGTTTTCTTTCAAATTCTGCGCGTATTGGAAATTATTAATTCAGATATTTATTCTGAAAACACTCGTACCCGCTGAAAGCTTTTCCTTGCTGCGCGTTGGCTCCCTTACCAGATGCTCGCTTCATATGCGTTCTCGCTTCACAACAAAACGCATTTCGCACTATCGCCTTCATTTGTTCCCGCCGCGCTGGTAGCAACTTGCTAGCAAGAAGGAAGTTGCTGCTATAGCTCATGACTACAAAACAAATGGCGGTGTCACTATGTGACTCTGAAACTACATGCATATAGGAATTTGGTATGTATGTCATGATTATTTGTCAAGTGTAGGTAATGATATAAGCAAACAATTTCAAAAATTCACTCTCACTCAGTACAATGGGTGGGGCTTGAGTGCGACGGCACGACGATGTCACAGGAGAAGGCTGGCTTTCCGGGAAGGTGAGATGAGAAAAGCACGGCAGTGTTCGCCCGGCACGATTCTTCCCGTGTAGTGATTGATTGTTGTGGCAGGATGAGTTTTGAGGAAAAAGAGATTGCTTTCAAATATTTTTCTCTTTCAGATAGTTGCCCGCACAACAATAACATACTTGACTCAATATTACTCCCATTACTGATTTGGAAGGTCTATGTAGACAAGCCATTGATATTTCCGTAACAGTCATACTACAGACTGACCACGTCAGCTCAGGATCAGTACCGCGGAAAATTCTACGTCAGTACATCACCGTGCTTCCTGGTAACACATGGAATAGCGGTCAGATGCCTGTTAACCACTAAATACTCGGCTTCAAACCCCGCCGTTCAATGTAGAATTGCTAATGAACATTCTATTATTTTAGCATTTACATTTTCATGCTCGTTACTAATCACATTTCTGGGATAATCATCCCATTATAATCACTGTTTAATCGTAATCACATCTCGTTGTGTGTGACAGAGGGGGAGTCAGAGCGACGGCGTGTGGAGATTCTGGCTACGGCCTTTGTCACGTCTCCACGCAAACGAGTCCATGCGATAAATAAAATACCGTGCCTGTTTCAACTGGAACCCCGTGCCCCGCCTCGACGCTCGCCGCTCCTCTGCGGCCTCGCCTGCGCGCCGCTCCGTCGGCGGCGCCAGCGTCGTCGTCGCCTCTCTCGCCGTCGTCGTCGTCGGCGGCGGCAGGAATGAATATATGAATAAGTGAGCGCGCGCGAAATGGAATAAGGGATGAGGCGGGACTAAATATTTGCTCAAATAGACCGCGGAATACAGAAATTGATAAATAACAAGTAGGGAGTGCTGGGATTCAAATGAATGAGCAAACGCGCAGAACGCGAAAGCTGATGCAGGGGTTGGAAAACGAAGGGAAGCGAAGTGAGGCAAGTCGTGGTGAGAGGGCATGGTTAACGGCGACGAGTAGTTCAATTGGAATTTCGAAGAATTTCAGTCTCTTTTCGACGAGTTGCGTATGGGAGCAGGTTAATATTCATGACCAATCCGGATAATGTAGTTCCTGACGTATTTCCTCCAGAAATGTGGACCGTTTGAGAGAATAGAGAAGTGTTTACGTAATATGATGGTTTGTAATAAGCGAATTTGCGTTGTACTAAATATTAAATAAGCGTAAGTTATTCGGATTATGCCAAACACAGAAATAACAAAGTCGATAAAATCAATAATGTATCCGAGGATAAATTGAATATAGTATTACCAGTGAAACAAAATAAAGGGAACTGGGCTGTATGTAAAATGTAACACTAAGTTTTTTAGTTAATATTTGCGGGGAAGTGTATCTAAAATTTGAAATTTTTCAATCTAAAAAAATGTTAGTGTGTTCCATAGAACGGTCTTTCAGAGGATTTTTATCCAGAACTTCTAACTCGATGAGAATAGTGTCATATTTAATTTGAGTCTAACAATTCACGCCGTTGTATTCTACTAAAACTGCATCGCTCCTTTCAGTCGTAGAGTGTTCGTGAAAATGTATAGCGGTTAATTTCTATGTTGATGGGAGTTTTTTCTTTCCTCTCCACCAATAAAGAAATTTATATATTTACTTTCACAATTTTTGTACACCGCAAACATTGGAATAAAAGTTGATTTTCAAGCAGAAATCCTTGTTTGTCATAAAAATTGTACTACATCGGTAAAGTATGGTACTTCACATTCGTACGGACGTTTTCGTTTCGCATACAAGGTGATAAACAGAATTTGGAAATCAATGATATATTTATTTAAATGCAATAATTTAATGAAACTGCTGACGTTGATTGGAGTTGCATCTGAAAATACTTCAGAGAGAAACTCATTTTATGAATCGATGAGTTTTCCCTTTCATAGCATTTTAATGAACCGACAGAAAAAAAAAATTATGTGCAGTGGTGACCCGTGAGTTTTAATCTCATTTACACGCATAACTAGATCAAAGACGGCTCTGCGTTTTTACTGTGATGCGTGTATGCCACTCTAGGCCAGTGTATATGCATGTAGCTGTGTGAATTAAATTTTATTGATGATTAATATAATTTGCACCCCTGATGTATCATATCGGATGCAGCGCATTAAAAATGTTCATACCGCTAATCAAAATTGTGTAGCGTTCCGACACATTGCCATTAAAATGTGTACGCTCAAATGATTCTGTTCTGTGGCAATTGGTAGTTTCTGATAGCATCGGTGGAAGCGGCATTGTTCCATGTTAATGGCTCTGACCTAGCAGCTCTCAAATAGAAGACGCAGGACTTAATTTCTTCACTACTAAAATTTCGACGCAGTGAAAGGATTATAAAGAAATGAAACATTTGTATAAAATTTATGCCGTAAATATTTAGTTGTTAATGTGTGCGAATATCAGTAGCATTACGAATTTCTGAAGTTTATATTTCCCACCCTTGAAACAATTCACATTTCTTGATCCTGTTTTCAGTGAAAATTATTGAACTTTTCAATTATTTTTTAACCTTAATGATCAATATTGTATATTATTTTCTCAATTATATTACCAATTAACTATCGTTAAAAACGTGTTTAAAGAAATCTTTGTTTTCCGAGTTGTATAAATTGTGGTAGGAACAATGTTGTAATCTGTAATCTGCTAATGAAGGGCATAAAACTGCTGGTATTACGCGATTCTTGATTATAGGTGGTTGTGAGAAATTAGGTGTTAATGACGTTTTTGTAATAATATCTCGAAGGTTTCTTTAAGCTAAAAATTGTCCTTTTACTGTATGTTGAAGCGTGCTTTCCTATATTTTTACTGTAGTTCTGTTCAACCGTCATTTACTGTGTTTCTAATAAGATCAATTTCAATCTTCTGCATTATCTTTCCTTAAAGTTCAAGTTGTAATGGCCTAAATTGAAACTGTGAATACGGTGTGATATCGGGAAGAGTCTTACAACGAGTAGGAAACGTTTTGTTGTAGTATATTTACGCTCTACTAAAAACGAGGTGAAAATATATTTCGTGCCACCTCCTTTTTCGACTCCGACATAAAGAATATCTATGCACAGTAATCGGATAACCTGCACGTGACCGTCCGTTTATTCGTATCACTTCCGATTATCGCTTCCGGTCCTCCGTTTGTGTCAACTGACGCATCTCCGTGTGCTGGAGGTACACTGGACATTTTGTTCGTACACTTTTAATCGAATACTTCCAAACAACCCATGAATATTATAATTCTTGAAAAGCTATTTGAAACGACGGAAACTCCGCGCTACGCGAGATTCCCACTGTGTGCGAAGGCGGTCGTCGGTGGCGCGGGGCCCGGAAAGCCACCTCCGCGAGCGATGTCGCGTTGGGGCGGCGGGCGCGGCCGAGAGCGAAACCGTGTTTGGCGCGCGCGTTACCCTGCCGCCGCCCACGCTTCAATTGGGCGGCGATTGATTTAAAAGAGCTCGAGAGAGCGAGCGCGCGTCGCTGCTGCCGCCGCCGCTTGTAAATGAGCCTGGTTGGGGCGCGGCGTTGGCGAGCGCCGCCAGAGCCCATTCGCGTGCTGTTCTCTGGGTGGTCCGCGTCGCGCCTGTGTTGTGCACACGGGAGTAGGGGTGGGCGTTGCTAGTTCTTTAGAGCATTCCAATTCGCGTCTCGCTTTATAACTTTCTTAAATATACCACTTACGTAAACTTTGAATATTGGGTAACCAAATTGCATCTTCCACTAGTAAATTATTTATGGATTAGGCCCATATAGGACAAATCACGAACGCGATTGATTCTGGATGGTTATAAAATTCGATAGTTTCGGTTTAGATACCATTATTTGTTTAATTGATCGTGATACTTTTGATAAAACCACCTTATTGGAGCCCTCCGAAGCATTTTTTTTACATCTCTCACATTTGTCGTGGGTAACTTTTAATTTTCCTGTTTGACGTATGTTATAAAGGTACAGTATTGATTCCCTGAAGGATTACACAAAGCAAAAGAGGTACATTTCCGCTATTCTATTATGTTCGTGATTTTAGTGTATGTCTAATTTTGAGTATTCTTAATATATCAATGTGAAAGCAATATTCAAAGAAAGAAAATAAAATTCTATATTTTGATTATTGAAATTCCGATCATAAATACTTTCTTTAAATTTATCTAGCAATTTTTAATTCTTTACCGTTCATTGCTACGACTCGATCTATGAAGTCAATTTTTTCTACGTTTTTCTGATAATTTTTGCATTATTTATTGGAAATAATTATTGTAAATAATTTTAAGAGTATTCTGATTGATAACATTACGGATATGTGACAATCTTGGATTGGAACCGTCGATTCGCCCTTCATTAGATTCTGTAGAGGGAAGAGCGGCACAAACTGAATTGCGCAGCTGACTCGGCCCTCCCAGCCCTCGCTCCACGCGCTCGCGTCGGGTGACGCACGGAGTTCGGCGCTCGCGGCTGTGCCTCCTCGCGAAGCGTTGAGCCACCCGACGCGGCCACAGACGCCGCGGCTGCGGTGTCGCGCCCCTGAGGGTGAGTGTTCTTCCCGATGGCACGACAGAGAAAGCAGGTCGGTCCGTAGGTGCTGTCGCACGCGCGGGGACATCGCTTAATAAAAAATCCATGTTTAAGGTTTTCAGCTGTAACTTCGCTCCCATGTGAGGATTAACGTATATTAGTACTGTTGCAAAGGTGGTTAAGGTTGGCACAGGTGGAGGGAAATGCATGTTGTTTGTATGTAGACGGACGTTTGTGCATAAGTTTGAAACTTTTGACATAGAACTGGGTGAATTCGTCGGGAGTAAAAGTTGTGCGTTCCGGAGACCATGAAGATATTTAAATTTTTCTTTTTCCTCTTTTTCTTGTGTGTGTGTGTGTGGGGGGTACTTTACATGAAGCCCCTACGACATTTTCAACGTTTTCTGGTGGTTTCCAGTTCTCTCTATTCCTTTCTACATCATACATTGATAGATATTGGTAAATATAAAATATTTCCATTAAGAAAGATGTTGCTCTTTTTCACAGTGAATATTGATTTATTATTCCAGGATGTCTAAACCTCTCTTATTTCATTAGTCTTCCAGACTTGGGGGTTTTGTATTATCCATATAGTTGATAAGTAGAACTTTCCTGCAGCCACATCTCTAATTTTCGGTTGCAATCGTTGCTGTTCTGTATTTAGAAATGTCCCAACTTTCGAGCCAATTTTTAACCATATTGATTCTTAGCTTGGGCATTTTGTGAATAAATTAATTGTAAATCTTTAAATGATGTCATGCACTTCGTTTAAACATTTGAGAAATTGACTAATAACACTAAGGAGGAAACGTTCGGTATGCCGCGCATTCCCTGCTGTCCTTTAGTTTTTCTAAGTACTTCCGATCTATTTTTGCCAAGTTTTTGTGATTATATTCAACATAGTTTGATGTACTCAACATCTTGCATTAATTTTTTTTTTACAACCGTGCCTCTTCTTTCATAGAACTTCTTCCACCTCCGTTCTATCCCGCCTTCGTTCGAAGCCAACTGTCCGCGTAGAGCACAGCAGCTGTTGAACTTCCCGTGCTTCCACCCCTCCTCCCTGCCCTACCTCGCCACAGCCATCGCCACCGCAGCGAACGTCGGGGATCTAATCCGCGCCGGCAGTCATAATGGGAAATTGTAATTGGCTCATTACGTCCCGGGTAATTATGCTTTGATTGCTGACCTTGGGCGGCTGCGGGCGGCGCCTGCGGTGGCGGCGGGCGGCGACCGCTGCGCGGGGAGGGCGCGCCCTGGAGTCGAAGCGCAGGCGCCCGCGGCGAGTGCTGCGGCGGAGGCGGTGCCCGCCTGCCTTTGCCTGGATGCTATGGGCTCGCGCGCCTCTCACTAGCCTCCTACTGGCAATTTCGCCCACGATCGCTCGTCCTACCGCCGCGTTCGCTCACTCGTGCTTGAAGCCGCTCGGTTTGTGTGTCCCACCGCGCCCGTCCACCTGCATATCCCCTGTCCCCGGTCGTCGCATCCCTCGTTCGCTCAGCCAATTCCCCTTCTGCCCGTCAATTCGCACCCCCAGTCTTCCTCATTCCCGCTACTCTATCCCGCACCCCCCCCGTTCCGTCGCCCTCCCCTTGCATCACTTAACGCGTGCCTGTCCGCTGCCTCCCGCGGGCCCAAGGCGCGTGGCCAGGCCCCACGCATTGCGCGCGTGGCTGCTGAGCGCGCGGAAGGCGGAATGTGCTGCAAACGACCCCATAGGCGGAGCACGGGCGCGGCTGCACAATGGCCTGCGGAATATTCGCTGACAAGAAAGTGGTGTGGGGCTCAAACGAAAGTGGCCGCAGTGATTTGGCTGAAAAGCATTTTTGTCAATTCCAGTACGAATCTCGAATTTGCCTTTGTTCGTCATAATAGATACTCAAGCAAATTGCAATGTACGAGCGGCTTTTAACTCCATCTCTCTCGCTCTAAGGTTGCACATACATTTACGCAATTCAGTTTGTAAATTGAAATGTGGTTCATTTCATTATTCAAAAGATAATTGAAGAGCTTGGGTGACAACAAAACAATGTTTGTTTTGTTTTATAACCTTTTGGTTGTATTAAAATGACGCAATTATAAATTTATATTCACTTACTCTATAATTGTTTGTTTTGTAATACGATAATTTTCTAGGAAATTTGCCTCGTGTAAAGGAGTTAAATTCCTTGTAATGTTTACATTCCGCTTTGTTTGTGCGTAACTTTTTGTCGGTGCAACAATCATATTTTTCTTGGAATCTCTTTCGATTGGTGGTGTTACGATCTGTGGTTTCATTTCATTTCGTGACTATCTCCACGGTTATTCCAGGATGTGTGTAGTTCGTAACTTTGAAAATAGAATTTTGTTGCGCTAGAAAGTTTTTTAATGTCCCACATCGGGGACATACATTTTCCAGCGCTGTAGCGCCTTTCGCGCTCTCGTTCCTTACATTAGCGCGCACGACGCGGCGCTGCGCTCCGCGTGTCCTCGTCGCGTGCCGACAGCTGCGTCACGGGGGACGAGGCGGTGGGTGCAGCGACATCCGCTTCCCGTCCGACTCGCGGAGTTTAGCAAGCGAAACCTGGACGGCCCGCCGGCGAAGGTCGCTTGCGGATGAGCAGGAACTTGGAGCAGAGCGCGTGCCAGAGCTTCAAAACGCGCTTGATTCAGGTTGCTTGCTCGCCGTGGAAGGACGTGGTTTTTCTCCGCTGAGGAAAGAACGCCCGAGAAACTAACCCACTAGTAACTAGTGCATTCTTTTAAATATTAGGCATTGAACACTTTTCCAGCTTTTTAGTGTTAGATTGGGAAACTTTGTGCTACAAGAGTTTTCTGACATTTTATTTGAATTAATATTAGAAAAAATAAATTTAAGAACTGAAAATAACATTTTAAGTTGTACTCTTTTGTATAATTTTTCAAAATTGATACAAGTAACAAAGACCAAAATTTAAAAAAATGAAATGAAAATGTTCATACATCAAATGGTCATCAGAAAAATATAAAAAAAGTTGATCAATGAAAAAAAATTAAAATTCGGTTTAATAAAGACCCAGGAATTCACTTCAGTCGTCGGCTAAACAGTAACTTCTTTCGAACCTGCAAATGGCAGGGAGGTAAGTATTATTTTGAAATTGTACGTGAAGCACCGGCAGTAAACATCAGTCAGGCATCAAGAACAGAAAACACTTCCTGTGTTAATTTAAAAAGTTGTTGCAGTAGTCCAGGTTTGGTTAATTCCCCTTAACACGTACTGCAAAAAAGGAACAGTACTGAATTCGATTTTACGAAGCATAGCCTGTAACTGTATTCGAACAATAATATTTATTAGTGTTCTTGAGATGTGTGTCTGGAGCGACGTGGTTAAATTTTAATTTAATTTCCACTATTTCGTATCTGTATTGCAAAATATTGTCATTGTATACTCCCCATGCCAATTGTGCCAGAGGAGCATTTCCGAATGAAGTCAATGATGAGCCTGTGAACGCGTACCGGGGCTGCTCCTCCCTTTCGTGGATGCGCGCGCATGACCGCGACGGCGCGCCGTCCGAGCACCGGCCTTTGTTTACTCGGCGCGTTCACTAAATAAAACGGGGGGCGGATCACCGGATTAGGGCATCGCCGCCCGCGCGTCGCCCGCAATCCGCTTACGCCAGGGCGCGCCCGTGCCGCGCCGCCGCCACGCACGGCGCGGCGCCCGACTCGGATAGCGCCCCGATCTGCCATTCGCACTTCTCTCCGTCTTGCCCCGACACGACCCTTCCACTTCATTCGCCCCCGCCCCGCAAGCCCATCTCACTCCGTACCTCCAATCTGTTACCACACCATCTCACTTCACATCCTTCACCGTGCCTTCTTCACTTCACCACAACTTATCCCACAAACATGACTCCAATTCTCATCACTAACATCACCGAAATGCAGAGTAATCCATAACCCCGTGAATTATTTAATCTACCGTTCACTTCTCCCAGTCACGCATACTATGTACTATCAGGACTATAACCTTCTTCACCAACCTGGTAGCCGCACCACTTAGAGTTCATCTGTTAGCAATAGTTCGCTGGAGAAATAGTTTTGGGTAAACACACTTGAAAAGATCTCAGGCATAGCATGAATTTTTCTGCATCAGCGATAGATACTTTTCGGGCGAGTTTAAATCCCTTCACTCGCAAACTGCTGGTGAATGCGATCCTTTTATGATCTTCCTGTTGTAGTCGAGTCACAACCTTCCTCTTAGTTGTGACCCGTCTGACCAAACCTTTCTTACTGACAGTTTCTGCAACGTTTTTTGCTCATTCCTCCCCAATTCTCAAATGCTTTACCCTTCTCCTCTCTAGTGTTCTACAATGCTCTCGTGTTGTTTGATCGCCTCCCACGACATCTCTTGGCAGTATGGGGGCTTCGAAGCATTACGCTTGCTTCTGTTCTCGACTTCTGGAAGGCGGTTCCTTTTGTGCAATCCTCTCGGAGAATCAAAGCGCTCTCTCACGGCGAGTCACGCAATTCCCACGCGCTTCTGCGGCCTCCGCTTATTCTCGGTAGGAATGAACCCTATGTACCAGGATAGCGATTTCAGTCAGAAGCGGTCGGGTACAATGGGAAAGCGTCGAATGTGTTTAGAATTGAGAACGATTGTTTTCGCACGACTTAGAATGTCTGACTTGGAAAAGCGAATAAAGTATACAAAAGAGTAGGAGTCGTAGCGGAAATTACGGCTCTGTGAGAGTTACTTACAAACAAAACTAAGAATGAAACATTCTCTCAAACTTAAAATTACTAATTCAAATGCTATACAAGAGCTAGATTGGACAGAGGCAGATTTATTTGTTTTCAGCGAAGCAATGAGAGAGACAAATGTGCTAAATAGTCTTGAACGGCTGGGATAATTAGCAGAGCAAATATCCTTTGCTGCGCATGGCTTAAGACGTGTTTGTGGCCTTCTCTAAAGTGTGGAGACAGGCTGTTCTCTGCCACAAGCTCTCCCTTGAAGCTGAGCCTAACGAGCGAGGTCGGGTGGTTTCTAAGATCTTGTGCCTGCTCCCCGCGCGTTGTTTTCGCCTCATTCGTCTCGACCTGGCCTTCTCCGTGTTTCTCTCCCACAACTGCCGCTCTGTTGTCCGCACCCCCGAGACATCTTTCCACATTCCACGCTGGTGCATTATCCATTATCGTCCTAATGAATGAATGTAGGCACTCGTCCGTTTCTTCTCAATTCAGTTTCAACAATATTGTCCTTCATATCATTCTGTACTTCAATTCTTGAACTTCTCTTTCCAGGTATATCGTGTACCAGTATCATCCACACCCATGACGCCTACATCCCGGTGCCACTGTAGAGCGTTGTTTGCCAACCTCATTCCTGCACTCCCACTAATCTCACCCTAACGCTTCCTCTCTTCCACAACCTAGGGCCCCTCTCCCACCCACCCTTTGCTTTGCGTCAGCCGCCAGGCAAGAAGGGGTGTAGGCTCCTCGCCCTGGCCGCCTCCGCCGCTGCTGCAGCTAACGAGGCTCGTTTGTCCTTGTCGCGTCGGCTGTTGCGCGTCGGAGAACCGCAAATAAATTCCCGCACTTTTGGCAGCGCCCTTCGCCCCGCCCTTGCCCCCCCCCCCCCGTCGGAGAACCCCAATCCAGCCCCGTTCCGTCCCGCTCCAGCCCCGTTCCGTCCCGCTCCAGCCCCGTTCCGTCCGCTCCAGCCCCGTTCCGTCCGCTCCAGCCCCGTTCCGTCCGCTCCAGCCCCGTTCCGTCCGCTCCAGCCCCGTTCCGCCGCTCCAGCCCCGTTCCGTCCGCTCCAGCCCCGTTCCGTCCCGCTCCAGCCCCGTTCCGTCCCGCTCCAGCCCCGTTCCGTCCCGCTCCAGCCCCGTTCCGTCCCGCTCCAGCCCCGTTCCGTCCTGCTCCAGCCCTGTTCCGTCCCGCTCCAGCCCCGTTCCGTCCGCTTCAACCCCGTTCCGTCCGCTTCAACCCCGTTCCGTCCGCTCCAGCCCTGTTCCGTCCCGCTCCAGCCCTGTTCCGTCCCGCTCCAGCCCTGTTCCGTCCCGCTCCAGCCCTGTTCCGTCCCACTTCAACCCCGTTCCGTCCCGCTCCAACCCCGTTCCGTCCCGCCCAACTCGTCCCAACCCCAACCCTCCGGCTCCAATCCAATCCGACCCGTTCAGCCCCCTTACTCGACCCGCTGCGACCCGCTCCTTCGTCCATCCACGTTCCGCCCCGAGATTCTTCTTCCTTCGACCCTCGCGTCCGCCGGGCGCCGGAAGCTGCTCCGACGCAGTTTGCGCGCGCCTTCCTCTGTGCTCCGACGCAACCGCTCCGGCTGCGCCTGTTATTTATGGGTGATATTAATTTCGCTCGTTTCTTGGAATCCGCTTATGACATTGCACGTGCAACAGAAATTAGGTTTTGCTGGTATTCCGCATTCAGTGATTCGATGATAGTAGATTCTATTGATCAGAATCTGTATGCGAGGGAGGAGTATACCAGGAATTTTCATTTGTATTGGAGATTTCTTCGGAAATATCTATGTTAAACTACTTGAGCAACCCTTACATAATTTATTTGATAGGCGTTCTTTAACCAGAAGTGATAGCTTCACGAAGTGTTGAAACATTGTCTTGCTTCCAAGAAGGGTTATATCAAGTATTCTGCTGGGAAGGTACGCGAAGTGAGAGTACCTAAGTTAATCGCCAAAAACTCCGAAAGATTTTGCCTTAGATATGAAACAATGAATATGATATGAAAAAATGAAGATTAAAGGTAATCGGTTATTGCTTCCGCAACAGTTTCTTGATTCAAACTAAGAGTTATTATCGTGTTTAATAACATTAATATTGATGGTGGTTTCGGTGTTCACGCTCGAAACTTGGATCTGCACCGATTTACTTTACTCTAATGTCGGCTTGCAGGATTTATCGATCTACTTTTCTCTCCCAGCGATACACCAACCCGCTTGCTGGGATTCGCTCTAAACTCCCCGACAAGCTTGGTAATGTAGTGCACGCAAGTGTGTGTGTGTGTAAGAGGTTGAGAAAAAGACAAGGATGAGAAAGGAAAGAACGCGTGCGGTCCGTGGTGCGTACTTGTCGAAGGAACTGTGGAAAATACGGGACAAAACAGCCGGTCGCAAATATTCTCCTCCTGACAGTGGCTAATTGCGACTGTGTAGCTACTGTCCAAAATCCGCCATTGTCGGAACTCGAAGCCGAGATCTCGCGGTGGACGATGCTGGTGAACAACAATGTTCCCTCTAAGCCATCGCAGGTGGTTAATTTGCGTTGAGCGACGGAGAGGCGTGCGTGCGTGCTGTCGCGTGCGCTGCCGTGGGTGCGTGCGCCGCGCGGGGTGGCGGGCGTTTCCGCTTGTCACCGGCGTTATCTCCCCTCGGGCGCCCTCCGGGGCCGCCGCGCGGGGCAGCGCAGGGCGGCGCGCCTGTCCGCTTGCGTGCGATACACGGCGCTGACGCCTCAGGGTCACGGAATCAATCGCTTGGCAATCGGAATGCCGTGCCTCCCCCTGTACGTGCTGCCAATCCTGCGTGTGTATGGAGATGTACATCTGCGTGCTTGTCATGCAAGTGACGATGCGATGATACGATATGACGAAGATAATGTGCAATGTTAATTTGTTGGTTTTTCTTATACATGGAGAATAATTGAGGTTGACGTTTAACGTGTGCTAATATAAAACTAAAAGAACGATTTGTGTGATTATTGACGAATAGATTAAACAAGATGTTAATTCATTTTAAGCCAATTTTTCGTTCAGATAAGAGCAATTTGATTAGTAAAAATGTGATATTATAGAACAGAAGTTAAGCAAGATTTAAATATTGCTGAACTATAAATAAAGGGCGAACTTGATACGTATGGCTTAATTCTGCACTTGTTTCAAGATAAGACTCTAATTTTGTACTATCGTATCAGCCCTGACGCACTATTAGACTAAAATTGTTACTGGTCGAAATGATTACCACAAAGAAGAGACCACTTCAATTTAATGAAAATATTTTTAAATGTAGCAAGTCATTTTTCAGTTAACCTGGAATAAAATATTAATTTCGAAACAAATAAAATTTTCAAAGGCACGTCTCTTCTGTTTTTCACGGGATAACATCTCAAAGTTCAAATTTAAATATTCAAGATCTTTGCTAGAAAACTGGAGTTCACCCAATTAATGAAATAATATTCACTGGAAACTGAGTCTGTGATAAATAATTCTGTAAACGATACTACAATTTTTGAGTGAGTGTAAAAAGTATGTATGTCAATTGATAGTAATCAGTGGTGTTTAATCCTGGAGCATGGGACCTACCTGCCCGACGTGAGTGCAGGCGTATCCTATTCATCTGCCAGCCGCGCAGAGTTGGCGGCGTGATGCGGCTGAGTCCTCCTCGGCGGCACCGATTTCCCGCCCCCGCCACGCCGCCTCACCTCGTCAGTGCGCCGATCGAACCCCCGCACCTGTCACGCGCACGCGAGAGCGGAGCGGGGCGGGGCGGGGCTCGCGACGCCGGGATTTGCCGGCCATTACGCAGTACCCCGTTGCCAGATTGCGGCGGCTTGGAGGACGAGGACGGCGGGGGCTGCGGATCAGCCGAGTAATTACTCTGATGGGGTCTGCCCGCCCCCTCGCTCCCCGCCGACTCCCAGCGTGTCCCCGGGGCCGCGCCCTCTCTTCTCTTTGGACCCCGCCCGCTGCACCTGCTGTCACGCGCCGCCACGTCCCGCGGGGGCATTGTCTGATTGCCTGGCCTGGCTCTTCCGCGAGGGCAGGGTTGCGCCCGGATCTTTCGCAGCTTCGGGGTGGGATGCGGTCTCGGAGAACGGCGGTAGAGCAATAGAAAGTACGCATTTAACTTCTAGACCTGATCTCACAAAGAGGCTTTTTGGAAATTTCTAAAGCTTTTGTTTGCTTTTTGGAGAAAATTGTCTGGAAGGTGCTTATGGTCTATTATAGGAAAAGTGCAAAAATACAAAGAATGAGTTGATGGCTACAGAAAAGTGAATTTGTCCTTTTACAACTATTCGACTTTCTACATAAACCTTTCTACATCATTAAATTTTTACTTCCGTTTTGCAATGGAACACAAATGCAGCACAATAGCAATTGAAATGTCAGCTGCAAGAAGAAAGATACTTCTTTTTCACCTACTCGTCAAAGGAGGCAAACCAGTTTATAAACTACAATGTTGACAAAGAAATATTGGGAGTATGCTAATACTTAAACTTTCATAACTGACCACTTCAAATATTAGGGACACTTCCTCACATTTATAAGGCAAAATTATGTTTTATAAACGGGTTTTCGCTTTAAAAAGATGTGAAGGAGTAGAAGAAGAGTTGACACCTCTCGCGGCTGACCCCTCAATTATGAATAAATTACACAAAAGTAATGTTAACTTTCTTTTGTAAAACTGTGAAATAGTTTGGTAGACCCAGTTGATCATGATCTCCAGCCCGTCTTGTTTTAATTCGTCCGTGTTCTAAAATGGACGCTGACAACAAAAAGGGGTTTTGCAAACACTTGGCTCGTGTTGGGGGCGCGCCGGTGACACGTGCATTACAAGCGAGTAAATATCGCGTCGCGTGGCAGCGCCCCCCCCCCGCGCCTCTCGCGCGGTTTCCGCTCGAGTAGCCCCGCCCCCACCCCGCGCGCCGCTCGATCTTCCTTTCGCGCCTCATCACGCCGCGCTCCGGCCACGCCCCCTCCCGGTCCCGTCAGCTGCGCCACGCGCTCTCAAGGCTCGTCCCACGCCCCTCCACTTCCCAACACGACACCGCCCGCCCCCCCCCCCCCCCAATTCCCCTGCGATCTCCCTCCACGGCCCCTCCCCGCCCCCCCCTCCCCGGCTGTTTCACTGCTCGTGGCTCCTCACAATCACCGTCATTCTCCACCGCGTCGGCTCCTCCCGGACTCACTGTTGCCAATTAATGTTCTCCTCTTTATCCTTTACCCTCTTGCTGTCCAATTTCCCAATTTTCAATTATCATAGTCCCGTTTTCCTTATTTTATCACCCTTCGTTTCACTATCGTTGGTTTAATAAATGTTCCTGGTCACCTTTCAAACAAATTGTATATTTCATTTTATGAGTTTTCGAGTTTTTCTTGGTTTCAACGATTTTTCGTTCTCCCGTGGAGCAGCCACTGTGACCGCAGGGTCTTTAGGGTTTGAGTCCAAACGAAGACACACTAGTTATTTTAGCTAGGGCGAATTCAGTCTTCTGCTGCAGGAGAAATATTTCAAGCGGCTCTGATCGGTTGTTTTGCGTAGTTTCTCCGATGAAGACCAGACGATGCTGAAGCAGTACCCTGACAAACGGGCCACATTGCGCGCGCGCGATCATTCCTTCCTTTTCTTTGTCCAATCCTCTCTCGTCACTTACGCACACAAGCACAGAACCACACCACTTGAGAGCTTACAGCTTATCTCGGCACCCGGCTGGGGAGATACGTGGACGGGGAAGACCTCGTATAACGATTGGCGCTATGTCCCATCATTCAGTAGTGAGGGATACCGCCACATCCAGGCATAAAAACATTTTCCATACTCGCAATAACAGTTGACGTGCTCCGAAACATCTACCAGTTAATCCATGCTGAGCCTCGAGCATTTGCCACTCCATTTTACCCCGCTTCTTCACCGGGATTCTTTCACAATTTCCTTCCTTCCATCCGTTTCCCTGCCTTGATTGCCTGTCGCGCGCTCGTGCGCCGTCCGTTTAGCTCTTCCTTCATACGCTGTCGTCGCTCTCCAGCGCGTGGGCCCCGCGGGCGCCCGGGCAGCCGCCAGCAGCCGATTTTTCTCCCGCTGCCGAGCGCCGGCGCGGCGCGGGGCGGGGCGGGGCGGTGGGCTGGGGCGGCGGCGCCTGCGGCGGGAAACAAAGTGCCTTCCCGGAGCGGGATGCCACGGCCCGAGGCAGCGGCGGCGGCAGAGGAAGAGGAAACACTTGGCAGAGTTGCGCGCCCCGCGCGCCGACCTGTCTCGGCGGGGGTGGGGCGGTGAGGTCGCCAGAGCGAGATGGCGAAAGATGTCGGAGATGAGGGTTCCAGGCGGAGAAGAATTTGAGAAGATTGGGAAGGGGGGGCGAGGTGAGGATGAGATTGGAAATCGTAATAGGGATAAAGGTAGATTTCGACAAAGGCTGTTATGTGGCGTAAGAAGTGGCGAACTGTTAGAATTAATAGAGACAAAGGTTATGATCGTTTCTAAATGACCCTACGAGATGGTGTCGTTGATGTCATTGAGATAATATGGAGCAAAGAGACATCAGACGGGCAGCATCATCAAAGACAGCGTTCGCCATGATTCGTCGGGAGCCTGTTTGCGGAGGTGTTGGGGCTTCCCGCCCTTGCCGTCCCCTTTTCGCCCCGACTTCGAGGTCCTTCGCTTTCTCACCCCCACCCCGCCCCCAAATGATTTAGAAATTCCCCGCCCGCACCTCCGTGTCCCGCGCCCCGGAGCGATAAAGAAGTAAAAAACAAACCTCTATCAGAGCTGCCAGCTGCACGGCGCGGCGGCGAGGGCGGCGCGAAGGGTGGGAGCGCCTGCCAAATGGACACCGCGCCACTTCGCTAGATCGCCCAAGAAGAGGGGAGGAGGGCGACTGCGAGGCAGGGAGAAGCGAAGGGCTGCCGTAGAGAGCGGCGACGAGCAGTGGGCCAAAATGCGCGTGCGTAGTCTGAAATAAAGCTACTGTTCCATTCGAAAGATAGCATCTGGAATAATGTATCAGAGAGAAAATGTGGTAAGAAAATGATTTTAAATTGCTATTATGCTTTCAGGAAGATCTCAGAAGACGAACAAGCTAAGATTTGCTACTTAGTGTGTTACTCAGTGTGTGTTAGAGGTATTAAATGTATCTAAATTTGACTCTCTGGTTTTCGTTCTTAGTATTATTTTTTCAAATTTGTATTCATTGTCTAATTTACTATTTACGTAACGATTTGCTTGATATTAAAGCTCATTTAGAAAAAATTCTTCTCACTGTGGTGGAATCTCTTCGTTGACGTTATGCTGTAGGAAAAATGTTAGACTATTTTGCTCGCTCCTTTCTTTTCCCTCTGTCGAGAACTTTAATAAAAGCTGAAAAGGAAACAGAAGATAGCAAGGAGGCGATTCGACAAAGTGAGAGGGTACTACAATTATAATTCGACAGAAGTTTGTGATTGACATTTTTTTCGAACAATTAATGATGTTTCACAGTTTGAATATAGCAACTTGGATCGGTTCTGTTAACTCCTGCCCTCTGGCGGAGATTTCAAACTCCTCCAGCGTCGAGGGTAACATCCAGAGCATTTTGGATAAATACTAAGTCCTTGCATGTGCGTGAGATGAGCTACATATTCAGGGAGTTCAGTGCCGGTAAGAAAATATTCACATTACCGATGTACACGACTGACAGGTAACCTTATGCAGCTTACCTTCTATCTTCGACGGCCACATGTTAGACGACCGAAGGCTTTGAGCGAAAGTTGGATTTGTGCGTGAATGAAAGCGGTGTAAGTTATTTATGTATCACGGATGAAAAATGAATGATATTCCAAGAAATGTTTACCGAAGCGGAGAACATGGATTTGCTTACATTGACTTGAATTATGTTACCCTGATAATTATCCGCTAAAATACTTTCTCGGTCCTGGCCGCCCAAAGCGGCACTTTGCAGTCAATAAATGCCCCGCAAAGTTCGGCTTTAGAGGCGAGTAGACGAAGATATTTGCTAAAGAAAGAACGCGAAATATGTGCCACGGCTCCATAGCACGTTAATCGGACTCGTCTCTGGTGAGAGTTAATTCCGAAGCCTCTAATGTTCGGATCTTCGCTCGCCTTGGGCCACTGTGCGGCTGGCGGTGGCGCGGCGCAGGGTGGGGGGGGGCGGTGACGTGTGGGGCGCCTCCGTCTGGCGCTGCGGAAGACGCCGGGAGAGGAGCGGGGGGAGGGGGCTTGTTATGGAGCGCGGGAGGGGCAGGGAGGAGTGTCGCGCGAAAATGAAGAGGACCGCAGTGGAGGGGCCGGCACAGGGTTGTATATTGGATTGTTGAGTAAATGTGGTTTTTGCGAGGAAGAGTAAGTAAATCTGTCTGGCAGATATGTGGTGTGTGCGGCGGAAGGGGTTTAGTTGAAATATTACGTGTTATTAAAGAAATGGAGACCGAATTATTGTGTGTCAAGTGAATTTTTCCATTTCGGGAATGGAATTAATTTCATATACTCTTTTTACTTTTCTTGGGGAAAAAAAAATGTATGTGAGTTTCGATTTCCTCGGATATATGAAACTGCAACTCCGCATCCTCAAAAAAATAGTTTAGGCTATAGATTAGCAGGAAATGACATTCACTTAGAAGAGAAGTTAAATCACTCCGTCTTAAAGAGAAGCTTAACTGCATAATCTCTTGGTTTGATACTTGATTTTGAAGTTGCTCTAGAGTCAATTATCCAGAGGAAAAAACTGAAAAGCATCATGGAAAATTCATTTTTGTTAAAACGCCTTCGAGTAAAATTATATCGTTATAGCAAGTTTTAGCTTACATTGCAAATATAAACTAACTACTCTTCCTTTCTTCGAACCAGAAACCCGCCATGGTGGCACAGAGATTTGGAGAAGTCTGTGATTTCAGCGGGATTGATTTCTCCTACCACCACGTACTAGTAGCACATCCGAACCATCAGATCATTCATTGTCATTCATCTGCCCTAATCATTCATCCCTGATAATTGAAGAAAGGAAGGCAAAGTGTTGCTGTGATCATCTGCTCGGAAAAGGCGAGGTCATAAAGGCATAAGCTTCCTCTCTCTCGTATTCTCGGAAACAGAGTATGCCACTCAAAAGCGTCATCATTGTCACGAAATGGAGCCAACGATTTTCCTCGGAAGGCGATTCCCGCGCCCATTGGCCCCGATAACAGCTGCGCTGACGGCGGCGTTGGCGCCGGGGTAGGATGAACCGGCTGGGAGCAAAGCGGCGTGGGCGGGGCGAGCGCCTGTTAGGCCGTGCGTCGGTTTCCCTTTCGGGCGCTGATGGGCAAACCATTGAGCGGGTGCCGCGCCGGCCGCCCCGACAAGGGCACAAAGCGGGGGCTCGTAATTGCCGTGTTGCCGCGTCTGCCCGGGCGAGCGCCGGAAATCGTTTTTAATTTTCTCGGCGCCGCGCCGCGTGCGGGAGGGTGCCTCGGGCTGGCGCCAGACGGCGCCGCGCCTCGCGCCCTCCCTCTGAGTTATGTTCGACTGCCCGCGAGTTCCCAGGGAGCAGTGACTTTGGGCTAGTGTTCATATATAGTGTGTGTCTGTGAGAATTATTTGGATTTTTTAGGGTAAAAAGTCATTTGTGTTTGGACATTCGTGCATTATGTTTGAAGTGCTTGGGACAGTAACAAAAAGAGCGTCACATCAAGCCTCCCCGCAAGTGGTAATGGTTACTACCTAGATTTCATGGAAGTTTGGCTTATTTTTCTTGTTTATAAATTTTACTTATTTGCTGAAGCTGGCTTAAACCATAAATTTGATAGTACATTCACTTATAAACAAACTATCAAGTACATATACGCCTCCCGTTATCCGAAAAGGTTTCTGTCTGTATTTTTATGAAAGTTGACTTATCTTTCTTATTTAATGATCTTGCTCGTTAACTGCAGCTGATCTTAGAATTAATTTGGAAGTATGGTTTTCAGGAGTAATATTAAGTTAAAAGAACCAAATCAAAAATATATTCAAGTCGTTTCTCAAGGATTTTTTCAAATGCCGGTAATTTAATCATAGCACAAAAGAACTGTCCGCACAAGGCCGACTTGTAGTTTCCTCGGATTCGTTTGGAAATGGAGTAAAGGGGATGACGATGCTGCCTCCGCGCGCGGCCTGCCGCTATGTCGCGCGGCATTCCGAGGATGCCTGGCGCCGCGCTGGCCGGCGCCCCCCGCGTCGCAGCCTCGCACCCCCCTCCCTCCACACGCCCCCACTCAGCCTTCGCCCCGCCCTTACTGCCACCCTCGCCCTTGCCCATTCTAGCTGTGCTTCCACAACTTGAAATTCTGACCATTTCCAACAATGTCTAGTACTAGACTATAACTAATACATCTTATAATAGTTTATAAATAATTTATTGACAAGTGCTAGTATCTATATTCAAAACGAGGGAATTCGTAATACGTGGCTGTCATGTTCAGTCTTCGCGCGTGTTTTGACATATTGCTAATCCAGAGTTCATAGTTGAGCGGGATGTTTTGCCCGCCTTTCGGCGAGCGAGATGCCTGTTGACTGTGCTTCCGACTTTCGGCCCGCCTTAAAACATGGGGGAGAGGCTGCCGTAAGGCAGCATTAGTTGCTACCCAATTGTCGGCTTGGCGAGAGTTCGCGATTGAGAGAGCGATATTTAGCGAATTTTGAGCGCGAGTTGTCTCCGAAATAGTGTTCATTCCAATATGCGTCTTCGTTATTGCTTTATCTAATTTTCATTTACTGCTGTTTCCTTTTAACAAGTACGATTATTTACAATGATCCATGTAACCCATGTATAAGTAAATTAAAAAGTATGCGATTTAAAAGAAAAGTAAAAAATATAAGAAGTTTATAAAGGTTGATATTGTTTCAACACACTTTTGCTTCGTATAACGAACGAGCTCATCTAAATTATGTAAACAAACTATGTGGCTTCATTAACGGTAAATAATGATAGTTGAAATAGTTTTATATATTATTGAAAAACTGAAATTATTGAAGAAACTACACGAAACCTCAGTGTCTATTTCATAACTAATTCTAGCCATAAAATGTTCATTAAAGTGTTAGATGTAATCGCCTTTCTTGCTATTTCTGTTTGTGGCGTTGTGTCCAACCTGTTCTCGGTTGTCGCTGACGCTCTGTTCCATCCGGGCTTTACGCCGCCCCGTCCGCTCCACTCCACTCCGCCCCGTTCCACTAGCGGGGCCGCCACCATCGCCCGCGGGGCGACTCAATTTCCGAAGCGTTTTTACGGGCGCAATAAACGCCTCCCGCCCTCCCCTCGCCCCTCCGGGCGGCGCTGGGCGGTCATTCTGGCGCCGGGCAGCCGGCCCGTCAGCGCACTTAATCGCTGCCCGGGGCCGCCCCCGCCGCCCTCGCGTCTCCGCCCCGCCCCGCCAGTGCGACACACGGGACCGCCGACAGAAAATCCGCGCCCCCCGGTTCAAAGAGGATGTTACGTGGGGCCTTGTACAAACAGTAGTATCAGGGGATTTTTTTTAATAAATCGATTATATTGATATTTACACAAGACACATTCTTGAGTGATCGTCTGTTCAAAACGGCTTAGTCCGCTTTTCCGAATTTGCATTGTCTCAGAAAGTGCGGGCGTAACCGTTAATTTTGAAAATATACTTTCTTGCAAAATTGAAAAAGATAAGATAAAAGAAACCACTAAATAAATAAATATTCCCATAGTAGTACATTATGGGACACGCTTTGTTGATGACCACGAGGCTCCTTCCAGACTGAAGAGCCCTCGAACGATGTAGCGGCTGCCCTCCCGCTCTACTCTGGTCTCGTGACACTCTCCACGCTTCGAGGGATTTTCTATCGACAATTCTGGCGACAGCGTTCGAGTGTGCATTTGTGGTTGTAGTAACGTAGTTTTCACGACCATTATCATTGCCTCTTCTTCATCCCACCATTTGTTTCTTAGTTCGCACAGGGCACTTTCCTCATTGATATTTATTTTTGATGCCTTTCAGTTTTTGTGTTTCTTAAGATAGTCATTACTGCAGCTAACGTTTAGTATTCACTTTTAAAACCCATGCGTGATGTTATTTCCCACAATTTGATAATATAATAATAATAATTGATAATATACATTTATTTATGCAAGTTCTGGCGTCATAAACGATAGGTTTGTCTCAAGTCACGAAATGCAAGATGGCGAGTCGACGCGGTGAGATATTGACGGTGATGCTGTGACCGACGTTGCAGGTGCGTTTGATCCTGTGCGAGAGAGCCAGTGAGAGTGGGAGGGTGTGCGTACTTGTTGCAGCAAACACCGGAGAGTAGTTTACGAGAGAACTGCTCTCAAATTCGCCACGGCACCCTCCAACCGATGTATATCGTTGTCGTACATGCCCACTTGTGGGTGACAGTTTGCGAAGCGGATAGCGTTTGATAAACGTGAACAAACGTGCCAGCGTATACTCACAGCCACCTCTTCGAAGCTCTCTCAAAACCAAGCTCATTTACTGATAAAATTTTGTAGAATCGGAATTCAATTTTAGAATATACGTATAAAAATGTATTTGAATGTCATACACAAACTTTACTAAATATTATATTAATTAACGTTTCCCCCCAAAGCGCCACATGAAACTAATTTTGATTATTCTCTCTATAATGAAAAACTGTGTTAACGACGCAGTAAATATGACGTGGATTGAATGCAAGGTGAAACATTGTTTTGTTACCCCTAGGACTTGGCCAGTTACTGCAAAGAGACACTGTATCCACACAAAAGGTTGGCAACCATAAACGATATCTTAATGTTGGCCTCTCACATACACAATATTCTCTGAAAGGTGTTGACAACCTTAGAGTTTTACCTCCGTACGTACACGCTGCTGAGTTGATTTTAGCTAATAATCCTTCGAGAACGATGTTTGCCTGAGAACGTATGAGTCATAAACGACCACCCGAGACCATTGGCGGCTCACGTAACACGAAGGCTGCGCCCTAGTGGAGTCTCTTCATCCCACTCACGGTCGTCACGGGGCGGCAGATCGCATCGCCCTCGTAATCCGGGCTCCGGCGCCGACGGCACGCGTCAGCTTCCCGGCTGGGCCGCCGACGCGGTGCGCTTCATCATCTGCAGCTATTCGCCCGCCCCCGACGCGGTGCGCTTCACTCGCGCGTCGCCCGTCCGCCTGTCGTGCCGTCGCCTCGTCCGCCTGTCCGCCGTCCGCCTGTCCGCCCGTCCGCCTGTCCGCCCGTCCGCCGTCCGCCCGTCCGCCTGTCCGCCGGTCCGCCTCGTCCGCCCGTCCGCCTGTCCGCCCGTCCGCCCTGTCCGCCCGTCCGCCTGTCCGCCCGTCCGCCTGTCCGCCCGTCCGCCTGTCCGCCCGTCCGCCCGTCCGCCCGTCCGCCTGTCCGCCCGTCCGCCTGTCCGCCCGTCCGCCTGTCCGCCCGTCCGCCTGTCCGCCTGTCCGCCTGTCCGCCCGTCCGCCTGTCCGCCCGTCCGCCTGTCCGCCCGTCCGCCTGTCCGCCCGTCCGCCTGTCCGCCCGTCCGCCCGTCCGCCCGTCCGCCTGTCCGCCCGTCCGCCCGTCCGCCCGCCGCCCGTCCGCCCGTCCGCCCGTCCGCCCGTCCGCCTGTCCGCCCGTCCGCCTGTCCGCCCGTCCGCCTGTCCGCCCGTCCGCCTGTCCGCCCGTCCGCCCGACCGCCCGTCCGCCTGTCCGCCCGACCGCCCGTCCGCCTGTCCGCCCGTCCGCCTGTCCGCCCGTCCGCCTGTCCGCCCGTCCGCCCGTCCGCCTGTCCGCCCGTCCGCCTGTCCGCCCGTCCGCCTGTCCGCCCGTCCGCCTGTCCGCCCGTCCGCCCGTCCGCCCGTCCGCCTGTCCGCCTGTCCGCCTGTCCGCCTGCCCGCCTGTCCGCCCGCTCCCGAAGGTGTTGACTTCGAGACTTGGATATCAGAAGTCAAACAAAATTTTCAAGTTAAATGTCCATACACGAGGAAGCGCACGTTTTATCCATGAGGCAGCTAGCAACGACGTCAGATTTACAACCGACTCAAGCCAAGTTTGCGAGCTGGAGTGCTCATGTATTGAAATGTTTAAATGTCAGATAATTTACTTATATTTCGAGCAGTCTTTATCATGATATTGATAACAAAATGATCGTACATAATTAACAAGAAAATGGGAATACGTTTTTTCCACTTTTGTCATCAATTTGCCTAAGCTACTTTTGCAAGTGCTAATGTTTTATACGTAGCACATATGAACATGTCTTAATACAATATAGTCGCTAATGGAATTTTTATTAGTTTGATGACTTTTCTAGAATTTAGGACACTGTATTGAACCTGTTCCGCAATTTGAACATATGACAAACTGATGTACCTTATTTTCGCCCTTAACAATCAGGAGTATATTAATAATTACATGTACTTCTCACAGATGACTTTCTATTTCCAACATTTTTTTTTCTCCGACATAGAATATAAAAAAAATGAATTAAAAATAAAACCGTTATGTTATAAAAGCTCATAGCCATTGCTATACGTCATGCAGTTACTTCCTTTCTGATCACAAATTCACAGCAACTATTTCTAAAACAGTTGCAGCGTATTTCGCCTAATTGCATCCAGAATGGCGTTCGGGGCGTGCCAAGGTCGCTGCGCCGTAATGCCGGCGGGCGGGCCGGGCCGTGCTACGTGCGTGGGTGGCGGCGGCGGCGGAAGTGCCTGCGGCTAATGGAGCCATCAGGGCATCGGGCCGGCGCACAGCCATGCGCTGCCCTCTCATGCCCCCGCCCCCGCTCACGCGCACGCTCACGCCCGCGCCCGCGCCCTGGGCTCTTGCTCCCCCCTCGCATCACCCCTCTTGCACTTGCACTCGCAGCCTGTGGGTAGGCGTTGTGGGGGTACTTTTGAGAGACGGTAAAGAATGAGTATCAACCGTAGAGCACCTAATGACCATTAATACCGTAATGAAGAAACTGATTCTTGGGAACTAATAAACAGAACATAAGTGCTGATTAATAACCCATAGTTGTATATGAAGACGATTGGCAAAATGTAAGTGTATTTGTCATCAGCTATTTGTCATCAAAATAAAAACTAATAATGGAGCTTACTAAATAAACCCAATCAATAATCACCCTAATCAATCAATATGTGGTCCATTTGCGAGGGAATATCCATTGTGCGTTTCTATAAGACAAAGCAACTTCTGCATTTCATTTTATTCATTTATTTACTTTTAAGTTTGAAAATTGCCTTTCAATCAGATTTTCCTTGTCTTTCCTTGAATTCTGTAAATGCTTTTTAGATTACTGTGACGTTTCTCAGTAGTATAAAACGTTTCAGGAGTATGAAAAGTTTTAAAGTTAGACGTAAAGATTCACTAATTTCTAGAATATGCAAGTGTTTTTCGCGAAGATGAGAGGCTTTCTTAATACCCTCAGCCTCTCTTAGAACATCTAAAATTACGGCAATTTTGTATTACTCTCCGGTAAATCTAGAACAGGGTTATCCAACTGACGGCCGCATGCGGTCCGCGGTGCCATTTTTGTGGCCCCCGAAAGGTTGTTAATCAAAAGTGAAAGTCCATTGCATCCACGTCGGGAGAGAACAGTGTATGCCTAGTGCACGCTCCCTGCCGGAAGTCAACACCTCCGTAATGTAAAAATAGGTTAAATTTAGTTTTAAGAATATTCCCCGTAGTAAAAACGAAATTCAAAATCATCCCAATGTGTTATGCAAGGTGCGGCGTGAGAGCAAGCATGGTTCCATCCCCCTCCCCGTTTCGGAACAGCCGAGGAAACTGCCGGCATCAACAATATGGAAAAGTTAGGTGTGGATAGCCTCGGTAATGAAAATATGGCTCGCAACCAAATTAAATGTTTTAGTTGTTGCCCTGACGCCTTGTATGTTGGACACTCCTGATCTAGAAGATTGAGAGGAGTCGAAGTGGAAGTCGAAGTGGATGAGTGGAGTGGATGGAGTGGAAGTGGAAGTGGAAGTGGAAGTGGAAGTGGAAGTTTACCGAGTCGGTGAAGTGACTACGAAAACACGTGTGACGATTTTCGATAACATTTGGGTTTTCTTCCTTAATTCCCACGCATTATTAAAATTTGTAATCCATTTTGCGATTAAAAGATACAATATTTTTCTTTTTGATGAAGTCTCTTCTTCTCCTATCTTCATTTTATTTCATTTTACTTTTTTCCTTCCCATTCATTCCAATTCAGTTACTAATTTCTTTGCATCCCCTTGCCTTTTATTTATTCAAATTCTGCTTCACTTTATGTAGTTTACAAGTTATTTTTTAATTTTCCCCCCCTTTATTGCTGTCCGCCCCTCCGATGAGATGAAAACAGTTTCTCTTTTATTTACGCACGCGAGACGGGAGGCAGATGTCACCGTGCTGGGGAGGGGGGCGCGGGGCGCGGGGCAAGTCGCGAAGAGGTGCTGCGCGTCTCGCGAGTCGCCCCCCGCGGGCGCATGGCGTTCTTCGACTGTTTTCACAAGTTTCCTCGCGCCGCACGGCCCCAGGGCTACCAGGCTGGGGTGAGGGTCTGGAGTGGCGGGTGGTTTGGGGCGAGGTGATAAAGACTTGACTGGTGTATGGGTTGAGCTCAGCGAGATCGGTGTGGTGGGGGGGGGGGCGGGATGGAGCGAGGCTGAGAACGGGCCGGACGGGTAGCAATGAGTGAGTTGAGTGGGAGGATCTGAGGGCCAGAGGAGCATGTTGGGGCTGAGAGGGATTATGGGAAAGTGAAGGGGCATAGTTGAGCGGGCATGGGAGGGGTCTCAATTGAGAGGGGGAGGGGCGTGTTAGGGAGCGGGACTGATCAGGACCGGGGTGGGGCGGGTGAAGGGCTGGGACAGATGAGTCTGGGCGGGTGAGAGGGGGGGATGAGCAGAGATAAGAGGGGAGTAGCAGTGGGCGAGAGTTGGGTCCGGGGGAAGGAGGCGTGGGGAAGAGAAGTGAGAAGATTCGGTCGCGCGGCGGCAGAGGCTGCAACAGGGGCGCTGGTGGCGGCGGCAGCGGCGAGAGTAACTTGGAAACTTTAATCCAATTTTCCTCCAACTCGATTCGAATAAACCAACAATCAGAGCACAAATTCCCTATTAAGAGAGGCGGCGCCGGCGTTGGGAGTGACGCGGCGCGCCCCGCCCCGCCCGCCCCGCCCCGCCCGCCCCGCCTCGTCATAGCTACGCCCAACTCCGTTGCCTTTGTACTGGAAGGAAAAGTGCAACGCTTAATTTCGCGCAGGCGAGAACTTCGTAGGATGGTGGTGGAAAAACGTTTTTATGCCTGAGTTTATTATTGTGGTCTTTATGAATACGGCAATAGTTTAGAGTCCTTTGCTTTTGCTTAATGGGTCTGAATGTATTCAGAGAAATGTAGCTTCTTGGGAATGTGCATTGATTTAAAAAAAGCTTTAGGAAGTATGATGAACTTTTATTTGTGGGCGAATTGATAATGATAAAATCTTCTAAACGGCCGTATGAGAAAGTGGTGTTTTATAAACTGTTATTCGGTTGTTCAAATCTCTTTACTACGAACATTAATAGTCGCAATTGTTGTATTAATGTGAATGTGTACACATTAGGTTCCTTTGGTGAAGTTAAAAATATCATATTACTTTCTGGTGCACAATAAATTTTCTGTAGAATAATTACTTGTCTTCTGAGAGTTATTTATTGTAAATTAAATTTCACGTACAAAAATAGCAATGGATGCTATCACTCGGTAGAAATCTACCGCGAATTTAAACAGTTGTAAATTACAATGGCTTGAACAGTTCACAAACTCTTTAGGTATTTTTTATGAGGTCATAATTTTACCTGTTACATACATTTCGGTATTATTTCGGTATGATTATCTTACTCATTCCCACAATATCATTGTACTCTTCTATTCATTAAAAGTCAGCTTTTATTGAGCAGCTTCACAAATCCTGCCAATGCCCTTCCGAAAAGGTCAAAGACTCGAAAAGTACTTGCATATGCACCCACATACTCGCACACCTCGTGAATAGCACGTCCAATGCTATGGAAGGGAGTGTCTGCATTGCATGAAGATATCATTGTTCGGGGGCGTGTTGACTATAGTAGTAATACAATATCTTCATAACAACTTCGTTAAATTTAATAGAGGTCGTAAAACTTTAACTGGCTTTTTTATTAAGTTACTAAATGCCTCGGGCGGGGATAATGCTCGCTGGGCGCGGCCTCGAGGGCGCGGGGGGGGGGGGCACGGCCGACGGGCAGGCGGGACGGACTTCATTTCGTGTTTAAAGAGCTCAGCCCGGCTGACTCATTCTTTTAGCTTCCGAGCGCTCCGAATGGCATCGCCAACAATTACAGTGCGATAATGAGAGAATTAAAATAGGATTGGGAGTATTTGCGTGTGTACAGTGGAAATATTAATCATATCTAACGGTTTAAAAAAAGAAGAGGATTCGTATGAAGTCCAAATTTAATTAAAAAGTTCTTGGTTGGGTGTTTTTAGAGAATGTGGTACAGTCGTGTTGCCGGCAGCGTTTGCGAAGGAGTAAAAATGCGTAATACTTAAATGGGTTTAGTACGAGTTCATGAAGTTGCGAATTAGTTTATAAATAGGAGACTTGGAAGTTTGTGCACTCCATTCATGTCGTTTCTGCCTCTTATAATTAATGGGAATAAGGGATTTGCTGCGAGGCCATAATAAAATCTCTTATCCTTAATGAGCAATACACTTTTGTGAACCTGTGTATATGTACAAAATGGATGATTTGTTTATGTAGATAGCTGATGGTCATTATCCTTTGCTTTCAGGTGAGTCAAGAGTTGCCGAACCTTTCGGTCTAAGGTCACAGAACGGCACTTACTGAGCTTTCTTCTCCTACGCCTCTTTATCAATACTGTAAGTATTTTATAATTTTCAGAACCTCAATGAAAAAACTACTGATTATTGGGAATGTATTAAAGCAGTCGGATTGCAAAACCTGTTCGAAGACGTGTGCGTAAAACCCTTAAGATTCCCAAGAAGCTTAAAATGTATTAAAGCTAGATAAAGGGGAACGTGAATTACTCTGGCCTCTTACCTTGATTAAATCTGGTAACACATGCTGCCTAGTTAACGTGCTCATGAATACTTCAAGGAAAAGAGGCAGCTCTTTTCTTCCAGGTAGCGCTCCGGAAGCAACCTCGCACTTTCGCACCCTTTCGGTCTTTGGACGAGCCCCTCCCCCTCTCTTCCTCTGCAAATTCACCTCCATCGTTCAGGCGCCTCCCACATCTCGCCCTACGCACCGACCGGGCTATATGCCCCCCCGGCCCTTGCCCCTTTCCGCTCCTCCACGTTAGCGTGGCCTGGCCCTGCTGCTCTCATCCCGCCATCTCCTCTGCCCTCGTCCCCTCCCCCCACCCCAACCCCACCTTCCAGCAATGGACCCCCCCCCCTCCGCCCCACCCCCGCCCTCTCGCCCCCTCCCCCTACTTCCCCGTCCTGCGCCGGCCCAGGGGATACGCGGCCCCGAACCTCGTTGCCCACTTCAACGGAAGACTTCTTGCAGAGCTGCCAACTAGATTCTTTTTCCTCAGGTGAATTTGGTTTTGCCAAGTATGCAATTTCGACATTTTCTTTTTGGCGGCGACCTGGCTTCGTCTTTTGGGGGCGATTACTCGCAACTTGTTTCATGTTGGGAAACCAAAAGTAAGAGGGGACCAGGAAGTTGATCTTTCATGGAAATGTTCTTCAAAGTGGAATTGTCTGCTTCTAGTGACATTTGTAATCACGAGTGCATCAAAAGATTTGAAGTGTTTTGCTACATAGTTCTATTCGAAACCTTAACTATTCAGATTTGATTTCTAGCAGAGATAAGGAATAAATGTACGATAATATAAACTCTGACGGTGCGTCGTCAATTTCGTAAACTTCGCGGTATTCGGGGAAAATTTTGGGAACATTTATTGTTCGTAGAAGATTCACTGAATGTTACGCATTTTCTACCATATTTGGGTTTTTGCTTTGTAAGTTGAGGATCAGATAAAGAATACAATTTTGTATACATATTATTTTTATAATTTATTAAACATTTTGACTTTCCGGACATATGAATCTAATAATTAAAGTTCACATTTCATGTAGTGAAAATGTTATATTCTGTCACTAACATATTGTAAAATTCTTAGAGAAAAGTGCAATATTCTTTTCGTGTCGGTCTATCTCGAGATTTGCATGGATTTTCCATATTCCAATATCCAGATCTTCGCAATGTGTTTGAATCAAATCACCGTAGCGAAAATTTCCAAAAATTCTCCCGACGTTTCAGCAACGTTGGCCGCCCTGAGCCGGGAGCCGTCGCCCCCCCGCCGTAAGCGATTTTCCCGCGCCCGCGCCGGCGCGAGATTGGAGTGCCCCGAGGAGGCCGAATGGAGCGGCGCAGGATCGCGTCCCATCGGGCCATCTCCTCCCTCCCCTTTCATCCTCTCGCCCTGTCGCCTCAGCCCCAGGACCCTCTGTCCCGGACAGTCCTCGCAACCCCGCTCCGGCCACAGCAGTGACAGCTTCCGCTCGCTTGTTCCCCGCCCTCTGTCCCGGTCCCGTCACTTGCCCTCGCCGGAGTCGTCTGGCGAAGATGTCGCTCGTAAGCTATCATCTTCGCGACCCGGCGAGATCTCTCCAGACCCCTGGTACATCTCCTCTCCGTTCGCCCGTAACCTATGCCGTCACCACCACCGCCTCCTCCTCCTCCTCCTCCTCCTTTTCCTCCACCACCGCCTCCTCCTCCTTTTCCTCCGCCACCTCCTCCCTTTTGCACGTCGCCCCCTTACGCATGCTATCCCACGATCAAGTTCTCTCCTCGAAGCTTGTATTGGCGTTGGCCAACATTGGACGTCACCTTCCCATATCTTTGTCCCTCCCAATTCTCTCCTCCAAGTCGGGTCGTCGAACCGCTTCCTCCTCAGCCCTTCTCTCTTCAGCTTTCGCCAGGTCCCTCCTCAACCCTTTTTCCCAACCCCTTCCGCCCTCTCTATCCTCCCACCCTCTCTCCCGTCCACGCCAACGTTCAAGGTCCCCGACCCCGCCCGCGCTCCTGTCCTCGTCCACTCTCTGGTCCATGTCCCCCGTCCCGTCCTCGTGCCAGTTCACCTCCTCCCTCGTAACACTGTCTCGAACCCCACTCCGTCACTTCACTAACCCCCACATAGCCCTCCACCACCTTTTCCTTTAGCGCCTAGCTTTTTCCCTTGCTCTCGCTCAGAGGCCTTCGCCAGCCAGGTTGCCCAAAGCGACTTCGCGGCGGCGGGGGCGAGGGGGGGCAGCAAATAAGAAAAGTGGACGAGGTTTCTCGCGCGAGACCCCTCGCCCGGCGGGGCCGCAGCGGGGCGATGCCCGGGCTGCGGGGGCGGGGCGGGGGCTGCGACAATCCCGCGCAGCTGTGCCCTGCGCGCCATTACGCGTGACGTACTGCAGATTGAGTCGCGCCGCCGCCGCCGCCCTCCGCGCCCCTCGCTCACACCTCGCACCTCGCAGGACGCAATATCAGTTGGCGGCCGCGGGCTGCAGGGTTTCGATCTGAGCGCACTTCTAGAAGTCGCTTACTGCTCACTAAATATTCCCCCGTTTGGATGTTTATTTAATTAACGTATCGCTCAAGTTGAGTAAAATTAAATACAGTCGAAGTTACAGTGTTCGACTTAATTTGTAGAATCTTTGTAATTACTTTTTGTTCATAATATCTGATCAAGGAATGGCGGTGTAGGATCAGTGCAGTCTTGGGATACCGGTTATGTAGAAAATACACATGGGAGACATGGATGTTAAATATTGCTAAACGTTTTGCATCCTGCCTTAAAAACCCATTCTTTTGGGACAGAAAGATACTGGTACGTAAAAGCGTGGCACCGGACAGAAAGACTGGACAAATAGTAAATGGTTAGAGGATTAGGACGTTAATGGGAAATGTTTGGTACTAAGTGTCCCTGGGAAGGTATTTAAAGTTGCTGTAATATTTATGAGAGGAATATTCACGTTTATTTTGATGATAATGGTGTCATATGTGTAATGCGTCCGGAGGAACAAAGGGAAATACATTGAACATTTTCCATATGTAATGCTACTGCGCCCCCTTTCAAAATTCTCAGGTGGTCTCCGTCCCCTTCCCCTCTGCTCACGCCAATGCTTCAGGTGTAACGTTTCCAAATCTCGAAGGAACCATAAGTGAAGAGTCTCGACCCGACCGAAAGCGAGTTGCGAGGAATCGTCCGATTGCATCCCGCGGTCAGCTTGACCTCACCCCCGCTTCCCAGCTAATCCCCTTGCAATTTTCGTTACCTGTGAATGCATAGCCCGACTGCACTCCCAACTTATTCCGTGTTTCGGAAGGAGTGAACATTTTTGTTAAGTTTCCATTCATTAGCAGCACAAGTAGATGTTCTCTGAATTGGTACGAGAGCATCTCGAATGCAGATGAACATGGCGGAATGTTCGGAATTGTGAATGTAGGGTAAGAAGATTCTCGTGATAGATGGTTTCCAAAAAAAGGTTTAACGTGGTTTTCAACGTCAACGGTGCTTTAAAAGGCGTGCAAGTATTTCTTAAAAACAGATGTGAATCTGGTATAATGATGAATATAATTCTCGGCTGACCACGACTAAGAAGAAGAAATCAATGCTTACACTACAAGGAAAACAAAAACAGGATGCAGTCGGCCTGTGCCTTGTTGGGGAGGTGGGCGAGTGGCTTAGGAAAGTGGACCGCGGGAGGCCGTCTACGCGCTTCGGCCGCCCGGACGGGCGGGTTGTGCGTGCAACAGTACAAGCGGCGCGGCGCGGCAGTGCAGTGCGACAGCCGGTGCAGCAGGCGGCGTGCGGCGCACGCGATGTTCACCGGCGGCTTACGTAAGCAGCGGGGCTCCCCGCCCGGCCCCGCCCCGCCCTGCGCGCCGGCGCCGCTCCCGCCGGTCGTTGAACCCCACGCGCTGCCGCCGCCGCCTTGAGAAAACTCGTAGCCTGGGCCTGCGAATTGTTCTGCGACCTGCGCAAGTTCCTGCGTCGCCTGGAAAGCAGGAAGCGTAGGACCTCGCGCTCGCACCCCCCCCCGCGCCCGTGTTCCACCTTCAGACAGGGGTTTGCTTTTAAACAGTGATGCATTGAAGAGGGGAG
Source organism: Teleogryllus oceanicus (assembly GCA_964035755.1). Lineage (NCBI taxonomy): Eukaryota > Metazoa > Arthropoda > Insecta > Orthoptera > Gryllidae > Teleogryllus > Teleogryllus oceanicus. The sequence goes on from CAXIVR010000003.1 coordinate 14,125,760, forward strand.
CTCATGGGACCTCTTTCCCCAGAAACTCGTATCATACTTACAAATATAGTTTTACTGATTTTCTATTGTAACGAAAAGTATTCAGGATCTCAATTGAAGTATAAATAACTGCAATTCGCCGAATAAAAATGATTTTAAATTCAACATAAATGGAAAAAATCTTGAGAAAACATAAAGCTGACTGCACACTAAATCTACAGCGCCCCCTCGAAGAAAAAGTCTGGTGCTTTTAAAAGACTGGTTTTGGCTATGTGTACTTCTGCTTTATTTTTCTGAAGAATTTTAAATGGCTGAAACAACAAAATCTAATAGGCTAACAGCTAATATAGCGTAAATGGTACCCAATCGCTTACGTTTTGCTGGGATTAATGCAAAAGAATGGGAACTTTTTTCTTATTTGATAAGTCCAATATTAAATCAAATTTCGTATTCAAACAATTTTGTTTGAACCTGTTATTACGACGGCTGTGTTGTGCATGGCCATTGTACATTTCTGCAATTCATTCCTTTCTCCCCATTGACTTCCCTTGCGGTTGAAAAAGGTCTCTGAACTCTGGATCCTGAAGGATTTCTCTGCTGATCACTTGCAGTCGGATCGATACTTTTTATTAGCATTCAAATATAACGGGAATGGATTAGGAAATGATTTTATGGACGCTGCAGTTGACTAGCATATCTGAAACGCACTAATGAATTGGGAAACTAAACTACATAATTATGTGCAACATTAATGGACATAATTGCGGAGTTACTAATTTTCAGTTGCATACATGTCGTAATCGTGCCTGAATAATTTTGGAGCATAAAACGTATCCCCAAAATTTTTCTTATCCTTTCTGTAAATTGAAAAATATATTATTTACAAAGAATACACAAGATCACCAGCTGAAAATATCATATTGTGATAAATTGTTCTGTAGTAAAGCCTGATGTTATCAAAATCTAGACGTTGCAAACTTTCCATCCACTTTCATGTCTCTTTCGAATATGAGATGGTGCCTGTCTGACTTCACAACTCGAATATTCTCTGCAAAATCTCTTGTGTTCATAGCTCCCGTTACAATAAATTATTGAATCTTTATTTGACGGGTTTAGAGCTTTTTCCTCATTCACCCAACCTCGCGAAGATCTTAGTTTTTACATAAATTTCTGAATGAAAGTGTGTTGATTGTAATAGTTGAATTGAAGACATGGTTAAATAAAATTAATTCCGCTCGAAAGAATTCTGTTGAGTATGAGTAACCGGAAAAAATCTGGATTTTTTTTTCACTTGGGGGAATAGTGGATTCATTAACGCCACAAAAGGCGTGGGCTCCCCCCCCCCGTTCCATTTTTTCTGAATCGATCTTCTACTGGAAATGAATTATAACCTGTATTCATTATTATTAAACAGCTCCACAAGTACCCACCCTGTGTACTTGTTACCGTGATCTCTGGAATATACATGCAGTGCATCCAACGATGAATAAACGTTCTTTGCGTAATTGGTGAAAAATTTTAATCGCTCCCCAACTCGCTTGTAAATACGCCTAATTAGCCGGAATATCGGACCGGATAATCAGACTCACTCTGAATCGACCACTCTAAAATCCAACAGCAACGTGTGTATTGCCTACATAGTAGAGGTGGGACGAATTTCAATGCGAATCCCAAATTGTTCTAATCCTTGGCAAATATGCTGCTAATTGATGTTAGAAAAAAACTGTAAGAAAGGCCTATATATAAACTGTAAGAAGAAATATATATATATATATATATATATATATATATATATATATATATATATATTTAAAGTTCTTAAAACTTTTTTTTCTGGCGTGAAGAAACTTTGACTAGATATCAAAATTATGCTTATAAATGAAACCTACACACTTAGTGATTCATATAAAATAATACATATTTACTTATAGTTATAAATTTATTCAATGCGCTCTTGAAATTAGTGCTACATCACATCCTGACATTTGAGTATCATAACAGTATATTGTACATAAGTAAAGCAAATTAAGAGCACCCTGGTGGTTGGAACATCAAAGAAATGTATTTTTCTTCAGTATTTCCTCTATACTTGGAGTGAGCAGGGAAGACAAAATAATTTTCAAAGTTAAGAATTTTAATGACTCCTCTTTCGGGAAGATAAAATCTTCAAAATCTCAAACCTCTTTCGGCATCAAGGGCCCACATAGACTGGAGTCTTGATTAAGCCACACCGGGGAAAGAGGAGATTCTTCAATCCCGTCGGATAAAATGCGCGAACGAAACCAGACGGACTTTGATTTGTCTTCAGGGCGCGGGTCTGAGGTTGTCTCGATCCTGTGCATACCCACAAAAGATATGCCCCTTTTTGTCTAGTTGGAGCTGTACGTCACAGGTAGGGGGTGCCTCGTCGAATGTCAAGCACGAGGGAATGGAAGAGGTGCGGTCAAACGGCTTCCTAGCTGGCGGCACGCGACGCACAACCGTGGGCAACCGTGGTCGCCTTCCGCATTCGGTTAAACACCAAACGTTACGCTAAAAACGGAAGTGAAAAACTGAGAACAAAGTAGGGATAACGCTGAACACGAGTCGTAGAAAACCCGTACGTATAAAAGTATAAGGCATCTTCTTGATTGATTCATTGATTGTTTCGTGTTTCCGGGCGCGTCTACAGCTTTGGTAATAAGTCCCTTGAGTGTATTGCAGTTTTCTTTATCGCGGGACATGGCGGTAATCTGCCCCCGCTGGACTGGGTAGGTGAACTTACGGCGCTTTCCCCAATCGGGTATCTCCCAACAGGGGCACCGCCCCAGACGGGACAAGCTCTACGCTCCTGACTGGTCTCCCAACATGTGTGGTAGTGTGCGTGGAAGTAAGGACGAGGATAGGACAAAGAAGGGGAATTAAAGTTATCGCTGGGTCCTTGACCGGTTTGATTGTATACCGCTCCAGCATTCGCCCGCTGATTGGAGAAACTACGAAAAACTACCGATCAGAACAGCCGGTCGCTAGTATTCTCCTGCAGATGGAGGCTGATTTCGACCTTGGTATCTAGCTAGTGTTAACAGTGATGAAAAGTCCATGCCCCGAGTCACTTATGCCGGATAACTCGTAGCCTTTCGAGAGGGCTTGGAGAACGTGAATGGAATAACCCATCCCTATCAGATCCAATGAAGGTAGAAAGTCGCGCAAAGCGCCGCGAGCCGAAACCGCATTGCCGTGCGCCGCGGTCATCCGGCAGAGGGCAGGGCGGCGGCAGCGGAGGCGAAACTGCCCGTCCGCCCGCCCACCGCCGCGGCTTCCTCCGGCGCGAACCGCAAGCGGGGGGCGGTTGAAAAAACGCGGCGGCTGAACGAAAAAGGTTGGCCGGGTGCCGCCCCGGCCCCAGCGTGCGTCCGGCGGCGGCCCGTGAGTGGCGGACACAATGCTGCAGCACCTCCAGCTGCACTTCGCCACGGAAGGTTTAAACCGCGGATTCAGAATCTTAACCCTTAGACTATCGAAGGGGGTGTTATTAATCTCTATATTTTGTATAGTTGTTTCTTTGTTAACTAGCTGAAATATTTTATTGGAGAAACTAGTTTTTTGCATGGTATACTACAGTTTGCATTTATATTTCTTTAATCCTGTTGGTATCGTAATTTAGTAATGTAATTTAAGGGTATTAAAAAGCAATAGTATGCGCTTATGAAATAATCTTCGAGTTATAGTATCTAGTTAAAACCACTCAAAAATGAATCAAGAATTGATCTTTTGTGATAAACCAGAACAATATTATGGCATTTGCGGTAAATACATTGGTTTGTCATGTTCAATTTTTGGAGTGGTAACTTGAATACTTGGGATTGGGCGAGCAGTTGCTCTTACCCCCAAATCCGGAATATGTGGAGCCTTTTTTCGAATTTGACGGCCGAATGTGTACGAAACATCCCATGGAGAGCATCAGTGTAAATTTAAGTTTTTTTCAAATTGCCAGAATCAAACCAAACTGTATTAAAGGCTCTACATTCCTTGAGTTTTCCCTTTTAAATATCTTGATGCGTTTTGGGGAAATATATTAAATCGTTTTACAACTATTTTCGCTAGAAAAAAATAAGCGTCCATTTCTCCTGATGTTGAGTTTCTCCCGATCGAGTACCTGGGAATCGTTGAGGCGCCAGCAGACCCTCATCAAATGACGCCTCACTGAACGGTCTTTTTAGTCAATGTCTCTTTTCACTATGCATCGTCAGACTTTCTCGGGAGTTTTCTGAAGAAATGTGGACGTCGAATAGCCGCATAAGGGCCACCACAGGTTGTGCACAGCTGCTGTATACAAAGAGCTTATTCACTGTGCCGTGAAAGTGGAGGAGACCACCCAGGTGACACCATTCCCGAGGACGGGTGACATCAATCGAAAATTGCATAATAAAAGGTTTTATTTTTAAAGTAGAACTACTAATCTTACCATAATTTCATAAAATAATTTAATTAAACGTTTTAGAGCTAAGAGTGACTCTTAATTAATTGAAAGTAATGTTTTGTTTGACTCTTAAACTTTAGTCAATTGATACCGTATGTATACTTTCTAAACACTAAACGTTGAAAAAAGTGGATAACAATTGGCAAAACTTTGCTAATTTGTTTGGTTTAACTTTAACTAGTAATGGGATAGGAGGGAATCGAAGTAAATTATTTGTTAAAAAATTAAAGTATTTAGTGTACAATATGATGATTGTGTTTATATAATATGTTTATAATATTACATTTCGATTTTTAAGAAAAAATGAGTGAATTCCACAATATAAATATTTGTATTAGATTGAAGTGGGAATTAATAAACGCACAATTCATACAGACCTGTTCTTCGGACACTGTTGTTAGATTAATAATAATAATAATAATAATAATAATAATAATAATAGTAATAGTAATAGTAATAAATAATATCAATGATGATGATATAATAAATTTGTGCATCGGTATACAAAATGCAAACAGACATCACATTTTTCATAACGCAACCAAAATAATAGTAAATTATAGCAACCAACTGTGTTGTGAAAACGCTGTCAACAAGGGAGGTTTAAAAAATTCCTCTCGCGATGAAGGAAATGGGAGAGCTTGAGGGCGCGAGGAGGTGAGGATGAGTTAGTAGAATGGCATGTGCGTGGGCCCCTCCAAAGAAGCGACTGCGGAAATGTCGCTCTCGATTGTGAGCGCTTTCCCCTCGAAAGGAGAGCACGGCGCCTGGGAATCTAAACTGGTCGCGGCGCCCACCTCGACTCGGAATTTGCAGTTGATGTCCCGCGTGTGTTTATAGATAAGGTATCTCACGTTTGTAGCAAAATAGTTGAATTGTTTGGCAGCTTTGTGTGCAATTTTTTTCTGATTTTAAAGACGAAGGTAAATACTGTTTCCCTTCGCTAAGTGAAGAAGTTTTATTCGAATGTTATTATATTTTTAAACATTTTGTTCGTTTTTCGTATACTAGAAAAATGTACGAAACTTTCATACACTTTCGTATTTGAAACACTTGAAAAATGAACTCTGTGAAGCAGATGGAAATATTTTAGAGTGGAAATATTTTTTTTAGATCGCTATTATTAAAATCGGTTACATTTAGGACGTGCAAAGCATGCTAAACTTCATTTCATAGCTCTAGTGCTTAAAGTGAGACGATGCTCAAATGTTCAGATAAAACTGCATGCAACAATGAAAACAAAATAATTTCGTTCGGTTACATCTACTGACAATGTAACTCTGATTTGCATACTTTAAATAAAATGAAAGCTAGTAGGCTGTTAAAAAACAGTTTGATACACATAAGTGATTTTTATTTTGCTCGTAGGATTAGCCATACAGCCTAAAGGCCTCGTGTAGCAACATTTTCTTCTCGCAAAATAAAATGCCACTCGTATTATAAATAACTATTGTCTGACTTTTAGGGGCAACTATAATTATTTGCCTCAGAAATAGTCTGAATTAGATTTTGTTAATGAGCTCCTTCAGTTTGTGTACATATGGGAAAACGTTCATGTACTAGATTATGGATTCACTTTTCTTTCGGCATGTGCGTATTTAAAGAATTTACTAATAAAACTCAAATGATTGCAAAGAGAAAAGGTCAATCTTTACAGACCATACGTAATCGAAATGACAGAGTTTGAGAGGGCTTTTTCAAAATCGAATATCTTGTGAAAGCAGTGAAAGACCATGAGCTGACGTGTGACGTTTTAAAATGTTCGCTGTGGTAGCAACGCAGAAGCAATTTACGAAGTAATTGACGTTTGACGTGCAGATATTGATCTAGTGTTTGTAACGGGAGATACCCTCTGCATCTCCCTCATCCAATTTTCATTGACTGGAATAAAAGATAAACACCGTATACAGGAATATCGCTCGAAGCTCTAAATCATGGCCAAAACAAGGCACATATAACACGACTATCATTTGCAATATAGTGAGGCGCCCGGAGCTTGTAGTGATTTTTTTTTACTGCGTAAACAATATTTATGTGAATGACATCATACTGATCGTCTGTGTTCACGGGTCAGAAAAGAAAATTAGCAGAACAGAATGGAAATATCTTATCTAACTTGACTGAATTTTCGTATAAACATGAACAATTTTGCTGCTTTCGGAAGCAAACTGGGTGTATAATATCCCTTCTAGATTATTTTCGTCTCCCTGTTTCCATTGGATGAATGGAAGGTAGCCTCATGCTTTTCTTCTGAACACATCTCCCTCCCTCCCTCCCTTCCTCTCTCTTTCGATATGTTTAACAATAGTGTTCATAACCTCGTAAAACCTAAGTAATGAAACCTGTGACAGCACGCGGTGTCGTTTCCTTTGGAAGCAACAAGGCCTTCAGAGGCCTCGTCGTCGTTGCTGTATCCGCTACCACACGCTCCATCCCCACCATCCATTCTATCGACACCGCCACTTTCTTCCTCCGCGTCGCTCTAGAATCTTCCGAGTTCGTCGTAGCAATTTGGCGCGACACGCCGCTGCAGTTTCCCCTTACAGCAAACAGAGCCGCGCGCTTTTTCCATCTCCCCCCCCCCTTAGCCGTCGCCTTCATCGCCCACCCCTCCCCGGGGGGCGCCGATACTCGCAGAGGAGATGGCCCCGAGGGATTTGCGGTTTACAGAATCGGGAAATACTGCGCGTCTGCGTTCCCTGTTTCCTTCTCGGCGAGGCTCTTCGCTCTCCTCCCTTCCCCTCCCCTTCCCCCACTCCTGGCCCCCTTCTAAGAGATGCACGCTTCGATGGGGGCGCGAGGCTTGTGCTGGCGCTGTTGTTTACGGAAGAAGAAACCTTGTGATCAGTTCGTAATAACAGGTCATTTGGGAAATAAATTCTTCTAGACTTTTTTATTCTTCAAACGGTGTTGGAAATGAACGTTCCTCGAAAGTTTTCTGGATTTTTAAGTTCCGTTGCACGAAAATAGCTTTTGAAACGTTTGAGGGAAAGTGTATACTGTAGGAACTCGGTTATCCTGTTTTGTGGAATGGGAACGAGTTTTAAAATGTATTTACATTTAACGACGTTCTCAAATGTAAAATGTATTTACATTTGACGAGTAATTACAGAGCAGAAACTATTAAAATAGCATTACAATGAAATTAGATGTAATAATATTGTCAGATCTTTCCATAAAGTGAGATGTAGAGTGCAAGAAATACTTCAATTCGCAGTGCTTAACAAAGACAAATTTGGTTGCAAGATTATTGAGTTTTAATGTCTCCTGTTGAATATCACCATTGAACGAAAACGATACAAACCGAAGTCTTACTACAGGTAATTGTGTTATGTGACTTGGAAAAGAGTAAAAGCTGTAAAGGGTTTACAGAGCTCCCTTATTACTCCGCTGTAAAAGAGATGATGCGAAGCACGTAAATATTTAGTTGCACCCTCTGGAGGGCAAGTATTTTAATGGATGTAGGAAGTCTACGTAATTTGCTTTACAAGTTCTTGTGTGGAGGCTTCCGCGACAGTTTTTTGAAAGTTATGAGACGAATGTGTTACTTTTTTAAAACGTGCGTCTCACTTGAGTAAAACATTGTGACGTTCTACATATAAATAATGAGTCACGTCAAGAATGTAGTGAGCTCTAAGAAACTAGACAACCTCATTTAAAAACGTTAATTAAGTCACATTACGATGTTACATACCATCAGTGTGCCGCCAAAAATTGATCAATTGCTGATAAATCAGAATTTTCTGGGACCTTCATGTATCAGAAATACTAAATGCATCGAAAACTTCTTCTCAAAGTTTGGATGTTTGGTTGAATTCTTATCGAATAGTTCGCACCGTTCTGAATTTATTAAGAGCTGTAACAAAGTATGTGGTCTACCAATGTTATAATAATAATAATAATAATAATAATAATAAATAATAATTTATTATTTTATTATTATTGTCTTTATTAGCGGCCAAACGTACTATCCTCTAACATGGAAGATGGTACATAATTACTGCGAGGAGGGCAAACTACAGCGGCAACTGAAATTGCATCCCTGCATAGGTCGCTATTGATTAAACAAAAATTCTTCATTAATAGGCGTGGGGTTGTAAGATCCGAGATAAATTATTTCGAAATTTTACGTAGGGTATTACGAAGATAGCACCCAACATGTAGTTCCTCTTTGAAGGGAAAGTACCTACTACTTTCCTTCCGTTTAGAGATGCAAGAATACTTGAAGATTGAGACCGCAGGTAATTCCACGCGTTTCTCGCGGTGTCCGGCGCGTCTCGGCGGGGAGAGTTGCAGCGGGGCGATTTGGCAACGGCGCCTAGCGGGGCTGAGCGGCGAATGGGCGAGGCAATGACCCGGTGGCGCGCAGCACCTCTGGGCGCCGCCCCGCCCCGCCCCGCCCTGTCCGGCGGCTCCGCCGCCCTGCCGCGCTCACCCTCTCCCGTTCCCCGTCGCCGCCCTCCCGGCGCTGTAATTCAAGAATCTCCGGCTAATTATTATCGATAACACTCCAATTCCACAGGATTGAAAAATAAAGAAAAATCTGTAGCTTCCGGCCCTGTGAAAGGCGTCTGTAGGTTTTCTAAAGATTCCCAGATCTCGAAGAAAATGTGATGTAGCATACACTTTGTTTGAAAAGAACTATTGTACTGTGTATCCCGTTTGTACTGTCCTGTTACTGCAGTGCTCTCGAAGAAGGGTTTTGATAAAATATTTAATTTATTGCAGTTTTATGCGAGAGTATTTGGTGGCACTGTTGAGCATTTTTCACAGTGCAGGCTACTAGTTTAGCATAAGAACACTGTATAACCATAAATATGAGTATCTTGGTGTTTCTGAATTTCAAACAAATGACCATTACCCTGGTTTGTTATTGTATCTGTGTTAGCTGTTTGGGAAGGAAAATAATAATAATAATAATAATAATAATAATAATAATAATAATAATAATAATAATAATAGTAATAGTAATAATAATAATAATAATAGTAATAATAATAATTGCGAGCAAGAAATTAGTCATGGATCGAAAAACCAGAAAACTGCTTACATTGCATAATGTAGCCCACCCTCATGCTGATGTTCATAGACTTTGTATCACGTAAGGAAGGAGGAAGAGGCCTCACACAAATTAAAGCCTCTGGCACAATGCAATAGTCGTGATAACAAAGTATGTTGTCAGTCATCAAGATAACCCACTAATGATGCAGGTCATTAATCTGACCGAAGAATTGGAAACAGACATTGTAAGTGTTGTAAGACGCATCGCGAAGAAAACTCTTATGTGCAAGACGCACATAATAAGACACTGAACTTCTGATGCTACTCAACATGAAATGTGAGACACAAAAAATCCACAAGTAAAATCCATTGATCATAATGTCCCAGCTTGTCCAATTCTAGAAAAACCTGAATACTTGAAAGGTCACCACAGGGTGTGACCTCCCAAATGAAGATCGAATGGAAGTTTCAAACACGTGCTCCAAGTGGTGTGAACACTAAAACCTGTGACGTCGGTTGGGCTCTATACAATAGTGTACGATCAAATTCAAACTGCTCGCATGAAAGAGGAGTAGAAAGTGGCTACTGTAGATGTTGCTATGCCGTGCGATCAAAATGTAACCGAGGAGGTGGAGAAATGTCTTAAATACGAGTGTTTGGAAATCGAGATCAGCCTAATGTGGGGCGTAAAAGCACAGGTCGTCCCAATGGTTAACGGAGCTCTGGGATTTATTCCGCAAACTTTGTGCAAGAACTTGGCTAAACTCCCAGGTCTTTGAAAGGACTGGGAAGTGCAAGTCATTGCTTTATTGGGAACGGACCACATTTGTGCAAAGTATTGTAGATGCACTGACAGTCCATATTTCTGCTCCTTAGGAAGCTGGTTGCAACCCAATGTAGACTTTGTAATCAACAGACTCATAACATTTTCAATCGTGAATTAAAGAAATAATAATAGTAATAAAGTAACATGTACGTAAATAAAGTAATAGTAGGTAGGTAACATTCTGAAATATAGTATTCCGGTACTTCCCAAAGCTAATGGTGATAAATAATTGTGGCTTAAAGATACACAAAAAGAGTTGAAATTCATAACCCAGGGGACTAAAATAGAACCAATCTTCAGAAATCTAAAGGTTTCTTAGAGAGCCGCAAGTGTTTATGGAAAGGTAGTTTAGGAAATAGAAAAGAAGAATGAAGCAGAAAGTTGAAAAAGTATAATATAGATGGCCAAGACAAAATCGATGGTCAAGACAAAAACAATTAGAAATACCTCAACGAACATGCGTAAGAAGAAAGCTGATATGTTGACGAAGATGACTTCTTTTATTTCTTCTTATAAGAACGTCAAAACATCCAATCAGAATTCCCACAGAACATGCGTAAGGTAAATAAGGGAAAATGGATGGCGTGGGTAAACTGGTGAAATTTTGTGATGGCTGTTTGAGATATTGTTCGTTAAATTCGCTTTTGAAAGTAGTATTGATTTTGTTTTGTAATCGTAGTATTCTTTCGTGAAACAAATATTGAAATAATTTTAAAAAATAATAGCAAATGTGAGTAAAGCAATTTGTTGCTATTCCACATTCACACAGTCAACGATATCATTAGCACAAATGTTTAGTTTTTCAAATCAGCAACGTAAAAGTAACTCATAGTTGAATTTTCTGTTGACGATCTTGACGTAATTATTCAATCGGTGTTGCAATACTAAGAAGTTACTGTTGTGCTTACATCCATTACTCAAAAAATATCTGCACCCCAACGCCGTGGTGCCTAAGCTAATAATCTCTCATGTAAGCGAGATTTCCGCGCCCTCCTCCCACGCAGGGCCGCCAACGTGACGCTACACGGTTATTTTATATTAAAGTTGCGTCCTGCCGGCCGATCCCCGTTCTAAGTAACAAGTTAGTACAGATTTTATTGAACGAGTTACGCGAACTTGTAACTAGATTTTAATGTTCGCTGATTACGATGAAAATAACTGTCTTGATGCCGAGTGAACTGGATTTCTGACCAGTTCACGGTTGCAGTAATCCCTTTCTTTTTTAACTCTTTATGTACGAGATAATCATGGTTAGGTTAAGATTTTATTTATCTTGATAAATGATCACCATGAGAAAAATAAATTGATCTTGTGATGACGTTTTACCAAATAAAGTAGATATTACAACTTGTCCTAGAACAAAGTAGAGTTTGATTAATTAGCTTAATGAGCTACGTGACTCACAGAAATCTTATGTAAATGAAATTTCGTGTTAGAGACACCTTTTAAAATGACTCTGTAACTCAACACTGCTGGATCATAGGACCTTGCGGAATAGTAGCTAACAAATATGCAATGTTATAATTAATGAATACGAGATGCATTAATGTACACAAACTATCTCCGATTACGATGAAATGAATGTTAAAGTAATTTTCTTATCATAAAACTACAGCGTAAATTTTCCCATTTTTTGCTTCATAAAAGCTTAGCAACGGATTTTCATCTCTTGAAAACTCTTGAAAGGACCCGACGTTGGATCGATGGGGCGCTGAGCTAAGTTGTAGTACCGCTAGAACGGTAAATTAGTAGTCCCATCCCAAGTCTCCCGACTTGTCGTGTTATACTACCTGTGCCCGCGGCCCGAGCCCCCGTTCACGTCTCGCCCGCGTCGGATCGGCCGGGCGGCGGCGGCGGGCGAGGATTGCGGAACGGAGACGGGTTTCCGCGCGGAATTCGGACAAGGGGGGGCCATCCCGGGGCCCCCCCCCCGGGGGCCCCCGGCCCCTTCCCCCTTGAAGCCGGCGCCACCGGCCAGACCCGAGCCGCCAAATGTAATTCATAGTATTAAAATAGTATAGAGTAATGTACGGATATGTGGAGATTCTCAATATTATTTCCCTCGATTGGGTACATGTGACTATTTTGCAAAATAATGTAATATATTTTCAACTTTGGATCCAGATGCGGACCAGAATGTACAAGTCTTTCTTATTTCAGGATGTTGAACAGTTCAAAAAATTGCTACGTGGCAATATATAACTTTTGCACCAGTCCCACAAAATATCATGGAATGGGTGATAGAACTATTTGTAAACGGCTAGTGCTGTAGTGCCGATTCTGACTAAAATGCAGTAGGAGGAACCCGGTCATTGGCGGGTACAGGATGTGAGCTTCGTCTAAGCGGAACGGATACCGCCACAAAAGCGCCGTACTTTGACGTTTAGAGTTGTTGACTTTAAACTCATGCGATGGAGGTCATTCGCCGGGATACGAAAGAGTGGCAGATCGAATTGCCAACTCTGATTAAGTATTGGAGAAGTTTTTGGCGAAAAGTAAAATCTTACCATTTTTGACAACTATTGCACACGTGAAATATCAACCAATAAGATAGATACTCATTGAATCATTTTTTCTTTCGTTTAAGTTTTATAGACTGTACATGACCCGGCTACTTCTTAGATTCAGGATGAAAAAAAACAACCAATAGTGATTGAAGTATCCATTATTTATACAAAAGTGAATTTTCAATAATTTTTGTTTTTACTCCTGATGAAACATTGAGTAATTAAGAATAGTTTTGTTTTACCAAGATATTATTTTCTCTACACGATGAAACATTGATGAGATTTATAGTCACGATTTTAATCCCAATATTATTATTATATCGCTATATTTATTCGAATATTTTGAGAAATGTTTAGGATCGTTCATTCAATAATCTTATTGAAATTAGTCTTTAAAGGAGTGTTAAATAGAAGTTTAATTATTATGAACGAAATATTTGTAAACAATAGTAAGAAGTGACGCCTCGTACTTTACGAAGGCCACTTTCGAGTAATTTCACGGCTTCCAATTGGATGCCGAGCCACTTGGTCCTTCGCGCGTGGGCGGCGCAAGTGCTGCCCCTGGGGGCGACCTAGCTGCGCCAAGCACCTGACGCCGCCGCCGCCGGCCGCGGCGCGACGCGACGCCGGGGTCTCGTTCGCAACGCGCGTCATCCATCATCGTAATTAACGCCCGTGTAGCGCCGCCTGCTGGCGGTGGCCCCGCGGGCGGCGGGGGCGGGCGGGGGAGGCGGCGGCGTCGGTGTTGCGTCGCCGGGCGCCTGCTGCCGGCATTTATCTCTGGGAGCACAAGACCCGGGGGACGCGCCGCCGTCCTTACCTTCGCCCCGGCCCCCCAAGCCGCCCACTGCCATTATCGCTGCTCCCCTTCGTCTGGCTCGTCTTCCATGTCATCACTTTTGCTTCTGCGGCCTGTCTCACTTCCATTTCTACGATGACTTCCGTCTTTGCTTTTATTTCCCGTGCTCACTTCTACCTCTGAATCTGCAACCCGTAATTACACTACCTCGATTTTTTCCCCAACATCTTCCTCTTTCAATATTTTGACTTCTACCATATGTCGTATTTCTGGCTTTCGGAGACAGCCTCCCTTCCCATCTTTCGTCATGCTCCACATTTTTGAATCTTCTACGTGTCTAACCTACTTTTGTGGAGATTGTTTGTTGTATGGTCACGACCTTCTATTATTTTGCATTTGCATTTTCTCTGGCGTCTTCTCTTTGGTGCCACGCCGCACCAATTTTTCAGCGACAAGTGGTACTTGAAATACTGGGTTCGTTAAGGGCGATGAAAGAAATACTAAAAGAAGGAGCGAAAAGGGAACTTGGCGATAGAAAAAATGTGGACTGTAGGAAAACCTTCCACAAATGGGAATTGGCGAGATCCTCGCCACATACATCTAGAAATTAAATCGTTACCTTGACACTATAATTTAAACTATTACGTGATGATAGCTTTTATATTTATGCTGTGACACACAAGTATGACCGACATATGGTTTAAGTAAAAGACGGCAATGAAAATATAGATAATGAAATGAATTTGTTTAAGTTACTTATTGTTAGGTTACGTTGATCATTGCAAAATATGTGGAATAGATTTGATACCCAGTGGTCAGAATTTCGTGTATCCTCGCTGACAGTTCAAACGATGTCTGCTCCGGCTTTCCCTTTTCTTCCGATGACGCAAGTTCGCAGGTGCGAGTGGAGAGGACGCGATCTCCGAATCACGGCGCCGCGCCGCGCCAGGGTGGGATTCCGCGTGGTGCCAGGGGCCGGGAAAGGCTGCAAGGCGACGGTCGCGTCTCGCGCACGGGGCGACGCGGCGGAACTGACGTCACGGCGGCGATAGGCGCTTTCTCTCTCCCACGGTGGTGGTGGTCGCGGAGGCGGCGGGCCCGGCTTCGATGCGGCGGGCGTCCGGCCGGCCGCGAGGAAGGCGCGAGACGCCCGCGTGCTGCTGCGGTGCGTGGGCGCAGCCGCCGGCTGACCACTGCGCAAGTGCCAGGCGGCGGTCACAGCGGAGTCGTTTTTGGCCGAAATAGCGATCGGCCGGCTTGGGGGTTTTTCGTCCGAAGTGTCGGGATTTGTTCTAACGTATGCTGGAAAACCGAAATGTTCAGTGAACCCGATAGAGCTCTTCCGACGGCATCCGAAACTATCGGCTGTTGGACAAAAATGGTTTCGTTTGGTTCTGTCGTTTCCATTCGCCAGAATTCAGCTGGATGGGCAAGGCCATTTGCAATAGTTATATGAAGATGGCCTTGAGCGTGCTTATTGCAAATGTTTCCAAACGTGAGCTCTGGAATTACGTTATACACTTTCGAAATATTCCGACGATTTCGGGATCAATATTCCCATGCTTTTTTAATGAAATAAGTCGGACGATTTTTCTTCCTGTCCGTTTGCATATGACACATTTCTGCTACACTGTGACCTCCTAGATACGCCCGCCAGTTTGCCTGGAGTCGGGAGGAGACGCTGTGAAAAGTTTTGTTCTTCAACTCAAACGGTCGTGGATCTCTACGTAACTGCTGTCGCTAGATATTCGTGAATCTCGAATATATGTGTGCAAGGAGAGAACAAATGAAGGCGACTCTTACACAATCGTTCATTTTTATGAGTATATCTTGGGGGGAGAATGTTATCCGACAAGATTGTTAAAAGAACAAATTAATTCTATTTCACTATCATTTACATGTTTTTTAATAATTTATATATGCATATGAAATGGAACGTATTTGACGAAATACTTTAGGTCCTCCATTAGAACTTGATGGATCTTATTCGCTTTCTACCAGAAACAGATAATTAGACATTATGTGCTGCTTTCCGTCACGTTTGAAGTACACAGATTTTCGGGAAGATCTAAAAAAGTCTTACATAGTTTTATGCAACATTTCTTTTTATTTATTCTTAGAACGAAAACTTTTATTGCAGATGAACATATCCTCAAGGTTCAGTCACTATTCTTCATTATTGCGATATTTACTTATTGTATAGTGTTGTTTGAATTTATTAACTAAATTATTTCTTCCCTCTGAGCTGCAGGGACTTGTAGTATCTCCCAAACACTCGGAGCGAAACACCTTACGTGTTCCAGGTAAGGCATGAGGGTTGCCAAACGGTTGTTAATTGCTTGGCTTTAACATCATGTACACCCTCTTAACAGCCAACTTCATAATTCTTCACTTCTCATAATTACCACTACACAATGGAAGTCTTAAGATCAACTTCCATCATGATCTATCCATAAAGGCAAAAGCTTCCACCCTCCCCAACGATCATTGATGGAGTTCGGAAAGCATAATATTTTTTGGAAACATTTACGGGGATCCCACAACCATTCGGAAGGATTCCAAAACATTTCGACAAAAGAGGATTCGGAAACACGTACACTACCTCCAAAGTATTTTTATATTGTTACTAATGGCAATGCATCACACACTACTGGTCACGTGCTTGTTAATCACGTTTCATGCCACGCTGTGCAAAAATTCTAATAAATGACTTTCTCGCAAGTATGGGTTTGTTCTATGTCCTGGTTTGGACATGGATGTCAAGTATCCTATTGTTAAAACGTTCTCCTTCAAATATGGACATGCGTTTGCTATGACACTATCTGATACAAATTTCATTTACTTGTCCGAGATTCAAGTAATAATTCCGGCTGATATTTCACAATCGCAAGGGCAGAATACTTGACGCGCTTAATCCTTGACTGTGCAGCGGATTGCTTAGGATTGAACTTGAGTTGTCATAAAAAAAGAAAATCAACAACGCCCCCTATGGATAATTTAGTTCAAAACACACTTTAAACACTTGCATTACTAATATAATAATAATAATAATAATAATAATAATAATAATAATAATAATAATAATAATAATAATAATAATAATAAATTTCAGTGAAAATTTCAGCGAAATCCGGAAGAGTAGTTTTTACGACTATGCGCGACTCGCATACGCATATTCCCTTTTATTTATATGTAGATGTCTATATTTATTTAGTGTCAAATCCGTTAAAACTCTCTTCCATCCTTGTTTTCCTCCTAGCTCGCAGGAAGCGTGGTCGTAATCCTTCGTTTGCTGCAGGCCCCCGCGACGCGACGCGCCGCCCAGGCAGCGCAGCGCACCTGCGAGATGACGAACGGCGCTCGGCGGCGCGGTCGCCGCCCGCGGTTTCTCGCAGTTTCCTTCGCGGTTTACGAGTGTGTGCCGGCGCCGTGCATATGCCGCCTTTCTCTCCGCCCCGGTTTTATGATGCCCGAGAGGTGGAAGTATCACTTTGAAAGGTTAACGTCGTATGGCAACGGGGTTCTGAAATGGTTTGTGTGTAGGGTTCAGCAGTACACCGTAATGTCTTGATCGGAGAATGAATGTAATGGGAAGTTACATCTTATTTTCCAAATAATAATAATAATAATAATAATAATAATAATAATAATAATAATAATAATAATAATAATAATAATTGTTTCATTATTATTCTATAATCGTAGTTTACCAAGATATATTTCAAATTTTGAAGATGTATTTGAAATTAGTTAAAGAATGGAAGTTTTCTGGAATGTCACGACCTCTACATGCTCTTCGTTTAGTTGTTCCGATCAGTATCTCTGGATCTTCTGAGTATTGCATTCGAGAGTTGTTAGTAAGGATAATAACAGTTCTCTTTGCGTAAAATTATTGCGCCGGAAGAGCTCATAACGTGCCACAATGAGGTCATTGGGATTCCCTTCGATGCCCATGTAATAAAGATTTGTAGACTATTAAGTTTCCTTTCATGCTCTGAGATTTATGACATCACCCGGATAGCGTAATTTTAAATGAAAGAGCATAAATCGTAGGTGGAGAACTCTGCATTGCTTGGTATAAATTCTTAAATTATACAGGATTAAAACATATTATGTAAAAGTGATGTATTAAAAGTTATTCTAAATAACTTAAAATAACAAGAAAAATTCATAAATTCTTCATTACTTTTTCGGCTCAAAAAGCAAAACATCCAAGGACTCCTTCGAAATTATTACCGAAGAAATTTAGTTGCGCATATGTAGTTCAGATGATTGATAAACTATTTTACTGTACATTCGTGAATGTGCTATTAACTTAATGTACAGCTAAGTTGACTCCGTTAACTAACCATATTCAAATCATTTCACTTTTATAACATTGTCGGTGGTCATTTCTCTAAAGTCCTTTATTTGCTTCATCCTTGTCAGAAACTACGGAACCAAAACACTCTGTGGTTAGATAAGTTATGACCAGAGCGGCGAAATGCAGTAAAAAGAACATTGGTGCTCATGATGCCTAATGAAAATATCCATTCACTCTGGAAGGCAACTGCACCAGCGTGGCTACATCATGGTCTGTCGCCCGAGGGAGGCCGCGATCACAAATCGTCGTCTTGGCAGGCTCATGCAGAGTCGCCCGCGGCCTGGTGCGGCTCGTCGCCTCTCCTGCACCAACCCCTCATCGCCACGCCCACCCGCCCCTTCTCATCTCACCCCACTCACCCCCAAGCGCTGAATTCACCCCAACACCCCCCGCTCTCCTTCAACTCGCTTCGCCCGGCCCCATTCTGCCCACCTCACCCCGCTTTGACCGGCTGAGCTCAATACTCCCTCTCTTTGCAGCTACTTTGACCGGGAGGTCCTAGGGTTCGAGTCCTAATTACAGATTTTCTACACTAGCTAAATACGTCGAATTCGGGGGCAAACTGGAGAAGAATTCTAGTGGCTGGCTGCTCTGAATTTCCATGGTTTCTCCGATGAACGGCAGTAGAATGCCGGTGTAGTATCCTAGCAGACGGATCAGGGACCACGACCTTGTCCTATTACCTTCCTGTACTTTCATTTAAATTCAGAATACTACCACCCATGTCGGGAGCCATCGTCGGTGCGGATCCTATCTTCTAGCAGGATAGGAACACCGCCACCTCCCAGAATGAAATATTAACTTCACTTGCTGTTCTAATGACCATATAGTTGACGTTCCCAGAACCCCAATCAATCAGCTTCTCCCGTGCTAGCATCTCTCTGCCCCACCCCATCGTCCTGTCAGTGTCCCCCTACCGCTGGCCCGCCGGCGCCGGCGCCGGCGCCGAGGCGCTAATATTAGAGCGGTTAGGCGCATTAGCTCACGTTTATCACCGGCGCCGGACACTGCAGCTGCGCCTCTCCCCACCTCGCGCCTCCTCGGGTCAATGCGCCGTCGCTCGGGCGCGCGCCTATTGATGGCAAAAATGTCCGCTGGCATTTGCCACTTGCTCACCTGCTAAGATGCGTCTTTTCGTCTTTTTATGCGTTATCGGCTGGTATTACATTTCCTCGTTTATTTTTCCAGTGCTCCCGTTTTCTTCGTAGTTTCTTTTCTGTCAACGATTTTTCCTTTGGTATCGTTTCTGTTTTTGGCTGTTTGTGTGTTTTAGACCGTTGACTTTTTTTTAGACATCGTCGTTCCCTTGTCATTTCTCGATTTTTTTTAAGGTTTTTGGTTTTTAATAGTTCCTTTTTTTCCTTATTCTTTGGTGTCATCTGTCTGGACGTTTTTTGCCACCATGTCCCTCATTGTCTCTTGGGTTCTGTTTTTAATCTTCAGTTTTCTCCACATTTTTTCATCCAGTCATTCAGGGGTCATTCAGCCCTATGTTGTTAACCTACTAGTGTTATTACCTTTTCTTTTATCTCATTTTACTCCTACATTCTGAAACTTTAGTTGTTATTGCTGTTGTTTTTGCTTTCTCTAAGAAGTTGTCTGTCACGTTGCAATATGCGTTTTTTCTTTAGCCGTTAGCCCATATTCCTCTATCGAACTTACCCTTTGCATAGTTTCTTGAACATTTTCTATACAGTGCCGTCCCCCAGTATTCCATCCTCCCTTTACCTCCTCCCCATCGATCGGCGTTGTTGCCGTGGCCCCCATGCACCCCATACGCCCGCGGCTCCGCCTCCGGTGCCTTTGAAAAACGGCGCCCTGCGCGCGGGCCGCCACTTGTCAAAAGTGGCGCGGGGCGGCAATGGCGGGCGCGGCCCGCCCGGCCGTAAGCAGCGGCGGAATTTATCGGCGGGCATTAGCGGAAGGGGCGGGGCGGCGGCCGGCGCTTCCGCCCGAGAGCGGCCGCTGCCGCCAGCCCCTTGGCCGCCGCCCACGCGTGCGCTGCCCGCGGGCGGAATGCGCAACGCCGCCTGGACGAGGCCGCTATCACACCGAAGCCAATCGGAACTCGTCGAGAAGTCACGTGCTAACGCACATTCATAATGAAGAGTTTGTTAATGTTCCTATATATCTTCGCGTTATCGATTGATTGATTGATTGATTGGTTGGTGATTCTGGGCTTGTCAACTGCTAATACCCGTTGAGCATGCTTTCATTGCGGGAGGATGCGGTGAGCTTCTTCATGTATGCAGATGGATGTGAATGGAGAGATCGGCACCGATCTACGTCGGCTTGCAAGGATTTTCCCCAATCAGGTATCTCCCACCAGCGAAGCACCGCCCCAGCCGGAACAAGCTCTAAGCTCCCGATATACGTGGCAGTATAATGCATGTATGAGTAAAGGTTGAGCGTAGGACAAGAAAGCGGGAACGAAAGATCGCGCGCGGTCCGTTGCCCGTTTGTTAGGGTACGGCTGCGGCATTCGCTTGGTGCTGATGGGAGAAACCGTGGTAAACTACCGATCAGAGAAACCGAGCGCTGAAATTCTTCTGCAGACAGCGGCTGAATTCGACCTAGCTGTCTTGCTAGAGTCGCAAATCCAGCCACCGTCGAGACTCGAGTCCTAGGGCCCTTCCGGTCAGTCACTACAATCGCATCAGTTGTTACCCTGAGCTACCTTTGCCGTTCTGCTCGCATGATCATACACGCTAGGCTCTATAAACCCAGGCTAAGTGTTAACGCGTGCATTTGATTGGAGAATTAGAAATACTTTGTCAACATCGGAGTAGCTCATAGTGCAACGTAATGCCGACAGTTTTCAACTAGATGTTTAATCCTGTAATATCCTCTCATGCAACTTTTGTCATTAGTAGTTTGGGATTCTGTGATATTCACAACAACGTCAACTCTGGCTTTCTGCATAGCCTCCGGTTGGAAAATAAGTTCGTCAGACTCCCGGGCTCCGAGGGGCAACCTCGCTTGGTGCACTGCGAGTGGCCGCTAGCCGCCGTCTGCGTGGTGGGGTTGCGAGTGTCGCCGCGCTCCTGGATGGGGGCGGGGGCCGGTGATCGGGAGCGGCCGGAAGGCGCCTCGGCCGAACGAGCGCGCGGGGACGCATCGGGAATCGGCCGCGGCGCAACGCCCTGCCGCGGGGGCCCTCCCGGGCGACGGCCGAAGAGCCGACGACGTTCGGAATGCCGAGGACGCAACTCGCCAGCCACCGAAATGGTGATGATAGGGCTTCTCGAGTTTTTTTGAACCGGATCTAAAAATATTAAAATTTTCTTAAGGAATAGAATCGTGTAATTTTGCAATTAAACTAGCAGATCAACTATTCTGTTATTGGTGTATCGTGCTTGGAGTAGTTAAATTATCAATGAATAATATTAACTTTATTTTTGAACGACTCCCGAAAATTATATGCATGCGGATTCTTATACTTCATTTGATAGCAATGAAATGTTTGTATTTCAGGATATAAAAAAATTTAGCTAGAAAGTTTCTAATTCCTTTTTATATACCAGTGTGAAATATTTTATGCTTAAGTTGTTTCGGTATGTATTAAATTGTATGTAAAAAAAATTCTTGAGAGCGAAAATAGAGTATTAGGACTATCATAATATTACGTTTGTTAGAATTAAGTCATCAAAATCTGAAAGAATGTTTAATGAAGTCTTACACAACACACAACTATTTTGCGCCGAATCTTATTTGATTGTCGATAAACCTTTGATAAACCTACATATTAATCATTCTAAATTCTCTATGAAGCGATTGATGTTCTCTCCGTGCGAATTGATCCCCTGTTCATTACGTACCATCTGCTCTCGCACAACAGAGTAGCTTGTTTACTTAGCTGGCTGCGAGAGAGAGCCACTGTGTGCGCTCGCTGTTGACATGTTAATCGCCGACTATGAGGGGGGCGAACATTAACCATCGGAATCACTCCAGTTGTTCATAATTCCCTTCAGCGCGGCCCAACCCAACCCAACTCAACCCACCCCAGCTCTCGTCCGACGAAGGTTCGCGAAGGACCAGACCTCCCTCCCTTCCGAACTCCACGTCCTCGCTCCCCGTTGGTAACCTCCGCCCACCGCCTCTACCCGCCCCCTCGCCACCCCCCCGCCGCTTCATCCGTCGCCCGCCCAGCCCCGCCCCCGGCGTCCATCACCTCCCCCAGCGGACGACTCTACACTTTTACGAGCCACCCTCCGCCTGAGCGCGAATCGCCAGCGGTTCGCCCGGGCGGTTTTCAATATTTTCGACACGTTTGAACCCTTCATTATCATTCCCGCCGGTTCTTTGCGCGCGCGGAAACACTCTCCGCACCCTCTCCATTCCCCTCTCCCCCGTCCCCCGTTCTTCCCTCGTGCCGCGACCCGGCCTCTGCCCGTGGCGCCGTTTTATGGGCCATAACTTAAGAGGGGGCGAAAGGACGTCATTTAATTTGGCGGGCGGTCTGCGGGCCGCGGCGGAGGCGGCGCGGGCGGTGACGGTCCAATTCGCTCCCCCGCGCGCGCGCTCTCGGCCCACCTAATGTTCAGAATCAATAAGGAATACGTTCGCTGTCTTGGCTTTTCGATCTTTATTGCGTTGTATGTGTTGGAGTGCGGGAGGGTGGGAGAAAGCGTTTGGGATGGAACGTGATTAGACTGGGTATTATGGAAATAAAGATACGGAAAAGTGGACTATGAATATGTTTGTATAGATATAAACTTTATATATGTATACACGTTTCCATCATCACATCCTGAGTGGACTTGTAGCTATAATGTGATAATTAGGCCGTGTTAAAAATGAAACAAAGAACAATAAATTAATGCAAAAAGATAACAAATACTATGAGGGACGCCCAGAATTTTTCGGGTGGGATCCTTTTCGGGGGGGGGGGCGGTGAAACACCACAAGCCCCCACCCTTGGGTATGCCACTGCAAATATCGTACATCAATATTATTATAGACACAGAACGACTCCATGAAATCCGTGTGTCCACTCCGTCTCGAAATTCTTCAATCCACAAGGCTCCATTGCTGTTACTGCTGTTTTAAGCAAGCTCAACGACCTGAGAGGGTCCATCGCGGAGTCCGCTAAAACACGGGCCGTCTGGTCGCAGCGCGCCGCGTCTCACGAGGTCTCCTGACATAGAGGTCGCGACCCGGGCGGCCTGCTTGCCTCGGGCGTCGCCGCGCAAAAAACGCCAAATGAGTTGCGTCCAGTTTTAATGCGGCTGCGGTGGCCGCCCTGGACGCCCGCCGCTCCCCGACAAGGGTGCAGCGGGGGGGGGGCGAAGGGGGAGGATCGTTGCTATGCAGGGGGCGGGCCGCGCGCCCGTATCAAAGCTAATCAGCGCCCGCCGCCGGACAGCGGGCGCTCGGCATGCCAATGCGGCGGCGGTCTCAACAGGGCTCTGTGGCCTGCGGTGGAGGTTTGCTGCGTTTGGTGGGGATGGCGCTGTGGTGGTGTTTCAGTGCTGAGAAATGGTGTAGGGTGATTCTGTCAATAGTTGTTTGAGACGTTTTAGTGATGTTGAAAAATACCAAGGTGTTTGTTAAAACTGGGCATGTTTTACACATTTTGAGAATTTTTCAGAGTACACACTGTACAATAAGTTTCGGAGAATGAAGTTTAACGTTCACCGAGTACATCTAAATGTTCATATGCGTCAGCCAAAGGAAGATCTTCTTTTTTTAATAAATTAATTTCCAACGTTCTTTCAAACAGTAAACACGATTTATTTCTATTCGGCTAAAGGCGAGCTTTAAGTGCATACAAATGAAGTTTAGTATCCAACATGTTAATGATTACACTCAAATTGGGAGAGTGGAGATAAATAATTTTACGCACTCCGGGCATGCAAAATTTCACAATTCACAACTTCTAAGAACTTTCACGATTTTTTAATTCAATAAGTCTTCCGTGAATCATTGCAGTAATCGATCTCAGTGAAATCAAGACCACCTTAAATTTAAATATTTATTATTAATAATTAAACGTGTACTATTGTAACAAATGTGAAAATGTTTAACTGTCGTAATACATTCTTTTGGAATGAGGAGTGTTGGTTTGGTCGACGGGGCTCTATGGTTTGCAGTAACGGTTGGCTACGCATGGGGCGTGTAGTGCCGCACCAATTAGAAAACAATAAGATAAACATGTCTATGGTTGTTAATTAAAAAGTGGTATTCAGAACAGTAAGTCGTTCGGTTAGTGTGGTCAGTAGTTCTAGGGAATATGAAGACAGTAAAAGACTACTCGCGTAGCCTTCGTGCGAAAATAAAGTATTGAATGGTATTGCGGCAATTGAATGTTTGTTTGTTTGTTGGCGTAGTTCCCGCTGTTACTGCGCTGGATCACAAAGGACGCTTCGAGCTGGTCGTTAGAAAAGAAAAGAGAAAAGAAAAGAACAGAACAGAAAAGAAAAGAAAAGAAAAGAAGAGACAGTGACATTATGTGATTAATGGAACGGGCATAGTCAAGAAGAGACAAACTTCCTTTGCCTATATTTTCCTTTATAGAGTATTTTCTATTAACATTCTATTTCATTATTGACATTTCATCTTGATGCTTGTTCGGGCGAGGTATGTAATATTTTTTAAGCAAGAGACAGCGTGCATTATTTCAAGCTACGTACACGGTGTATTTAGGACAGTCATGTTCTATTTTGATTCAGAGGAACACAATATGTGTGTGTTTTTAAAAAGCAGCCGTGACGTAACATTTCCACCTCTGCTTTGTAGGTCAGGTTTTGAAGACATTTCTCAATTCGGTTGGTGGCGGTTCACATATTCGTAAGTATTCATATCGTTTGACACCTTTTTTGGGCAGCACCCCAAACGGTCGTGAGATACGGATGTGCTGGCGCCCAACAGTGGGCTCTTTGTTGGCGAGTGGCGATTGCCCTCGAGTGCAGCGAGAAGAGGCACGTGGGCGCTCGGGTGCCCACGCACGGAAGCCGAAGAACAGCAGAAAGTGATTTTTTTTACTTATTCGTTATTCCTTGCTTTTGTATTTGATATTACGCTCCTTAACTTACCTGGATCGAGAGGATAGTGATCACGAGGGAAATATGAAAATAATTGCTTGTCGCGACACGTTCTCTTACGTCGCCCGACATCATTAGAACCATTTAACGCCCGTGTAACGAACATATTTTTATTTTTTGCCTAATTTTATTGATTCATATGTACTTATTTACTAATTAAATGTTAACTTGATTGGGTTTGTTAGATTTCTAACCCACATAATTCCCTGTCATAATTCCTTTCGTAAGAGAACATGTACAGTCATTCAACTGTTTCCAAATTTCCATCGTCACGACGATCCTCTCGATCCAGGTGAGTTGTGCACTTGATATCGAGATCCGTATTGAAGACTATAACAATCTATGACGTATCAGTAAAAAATTAAATATTTTATGTACCACGGACGTTAACTGGTTAACATGATCTCAGACGGCTAAGCCCACGGATTTAATCCTGGGTTTAATCCGGATCAAATCCTGGTCGATTCTGGTGGACTATGTGGTGGGCAAAGTAGGATCAGGGTAGGTTTTCTTGGGGTTCTCCAGTTTCCCCTGCTTCCCAATCCAGCATTACTCCATAATATCACGTCACACCATCATAATCATAAATCCATTACATCACTTTTCCAATCGGTTCTGAGAAAAATATTATCATTCTTCATTCCCATTCCCTTACAAAAAAGACGGTACAAATACATGTCAAATTTTGAAAATGTATTTCGTTTAGTAAAAGGAAGAAGTTTCATCTGCGTGGCATCGGACTATCAGGCATTCTACATTATTCTCGAAGAAATGAAAGAAAACATGGATAACCGTTAATAATCATCAGACCGCATTTACATTTTGTGGTCATATTTCCAATCATCTGTGGCCATTTGTTGAAGAGAGATATGAACACATATTTAGCCCTCCGGCGTGCTCATCTTTCGAAAGCAGGAACACCGAACTACCGCATTTGAAAGGGTATTAGGATGGGCGGATCCGGAAAGAATTTCAGGGAAGAGGAGCAATTTCAGTTGGGACCCCTTTTTTATTAGGATTTCTGTAAATAAAAGAAAATAAATTGTTATCTTGAAATTTTCAGAAGTATTTTTGTAATGGGAATGCTCTTTTGGTATACAATGTGACAAAAATGTAATTGTTTTAAATAAATGAAGTAATATCACAAAACAACGTTTAATGAAGATGGCGGTTAATTGGTGTTGTAGTGGGGGCCAGTCCCATTCCCTGGCTTCTACATCCGATACTGATGGAAAGTGAGCGTATAAGAGTAAAACATACTATAACTATTATTGTTGTTGTTGTTGTTTTTTATCGTCAAAACGTTTAACGTCAAAAATAATTCAACTGTTTGCTTTGAGAGAACTGCAATCTGTCAAAGATTTTATGGGCACTGAGTCCCTGCCCTACGTTCATCCTATATTAAGTTCAATTACCCAAACAGTGACGAATATAAGTGGCGCTTCTGGCGTGGTTTGGAGTCGCCGTTCGGCGCTCGCGTTGCTTCCGTGCTCGGCGGCGGGCAGCTGCAGCTGGGCTGCCGCGTGCCGCGCCTTGCGAGCGTTGCGTGTGTACAGTGCGTTCCGTCCCCTCGCCCCTCTGCCCTCCTTTCCGCCCCTCCCCCTCCGCTGAAGCGCGCTGATAAGGAGCCACGATGGTTCCGGGGCGCGGGGAGGCGTAAGGTTGCATTTAACCTTCGGACGTAGGCAGAGGTTCCTTTATAAATGTGCGATATGATGTACGAGTAAATGCCGAACTGGTGCATTGGTGCTTTTTATTTTGGAATATTGTTTACATATTAATGAGTTTTTTCTCCCTTATTTAAATGTTTTTTTTTGTGATATCCAACCGTGTGGCACTTTGATGTCCGATTTCATCGGTGATTGTGGGTTTTAATTCCGATTAAGGCATTAACGTTTCTGTTATTTAAGGAAGTTATAATATAAGCACGCTGAGGAGAATGCGAAAGAGACTATTACATATTTCACGATTTCTACTTTTCAAATTCGCAGTCGTTCATCACGAAATAATTGCTCGGAAAACCAAAATGTTTATAGATAGCTACGTTTTCGCTAACATCCCATTAGATACGAGAGACGTGGAAAATGGAGAATACGAATAAAGCATTTGAGATATGCATTCCTCAGAATTTGTGAAAGCAAAGATCGGTCATTGGTTGTAGTCAAAGCGTACGGTTATTTTCTATTAAGTCTAGTAATAGTAAGTCTCACCTTGTGTGTAAGCTTATACAGCTTTTCGGAAGGACTGTGCTTGAATAAAGTTGAAAACAATTATAAAAACTTTAAATCTGTGAAACAATTTTTGTATCATTAACGTATCTATGAAATATTTCAGAATTAATTGATTTTTTTTTCAGTAAAACAATATAATAAACTTTTAATTTTTTAAACCTGATTCTGCCCGTTTGCATAATTTTTCTTCAATTTTCTTTTTGAATCTCTCTGTTGCATAAAATGAATATATGCAACTAACTAGTGAACATAATTGGAAAACTCCCGTTATTCCCCCTCGACCCCAGTACCGTGCGACTCCCCTCTGCCCTGTGACAGCTGCAACTGTCTGTCTGAGGAGCGACAGCGCGCTGATAAAAGGTTTCTCTCGTCTGCAGGTAAGGAGGGCGGCACCTGCGGCGTTGCAGCGCGGTGCCTCGCCGCTGCGCCTTGCGACAGACATCCAGCGCTGCGTGCGGCCCGCCTAGGCGAAGACTCGGCAGAGGGGTTACGCCATTCGCTCTAGCTGACCTGCACGTTCAGTCTCGTACTGTGTGTGTGATGTGTGTGTGTGTATGTGTGTGTGATGTGTGTGTGTGTGTGTATGTGTGATGTGTGTGTGTGGTATGTGATGTGTGTGTGTGGTATGTGTGATGTGTGTGTGTGGTATGTGTGATGTGTGTGTGTGTGTATGTGTGATGTGTGTGTGGTATGTGTGATGTGTGTGTGTGTATGTGTGATGTGTGTGTGTGGTATGTGTGATGTGTGTGTGTGTGTGGTATGTGTGATGTGTGTGTGTGTGGTATGTGTGATGTGTGTGTGTGTGGTGTGTGTGATGTGTGTGTGTGTGTGGTATGTGTGATGTGTGTGTGTGTGGTATGTGTGATGTGTGTGTGTGTGGTATGTGTGATGTGTGTGTGATGTGTGGGTGTGTGTACTTGTTTGTAAGATCACTGGCTCTTCGGTGCCGAATTCTGGAATGTGTGCACATGGGAATGTTCCAGATCTAATGACAGAGGCTTTCCAAAATTTGCGACTTCTCATAACATCGGTTGCTAAAAATTCTGCAAGGTAGTTTTTGAAAAATCTTAAAATTGAAATGTTTTAGGATGAAATAGGATTTCCTGAGTGCGGCAATGTTTTGTAATGCGTCAGTGTCATTATAGTAATCTGTAAAGTAAGTTTTAAAATTGGCAAAGTAAAGTTTGTTGTAGAGTTTAATTAATAAATACATAATTATCGGTTTTCAAGGACAAAGTTTGTTCTGACACTATTCATTATTATGCATTTTCCCATTTGCTGGTTAATGAACGTATTCCGATAGTGATATTTGCATTACCATCTGCTCGGAGTTTGAGTGATTGAAGAAAGACAATAATCCATCATGACCGTACAGTTAGAATTTAATGATCTTACTCGGCGTTATCTTCTATTCATATAGGTATGCTTATCCACAGGTTAAATTAGTTAATTATGATCCGTAGAGCGATCACAAATAATCTCAATTGTAGGCTGCTAATTAATTGAAAGGAGAACCACGAGCCTCTGTGATCTGTAAAGTAATGATGAGCGATTACATTCTCATAATGCTGACGCTGACGATTGATGTCAGCTTTAGAGTGGTGGACAACAGATAATTGTAACGTTCCCGTGACTTCATTTTACAAATGTTAGTTCCACTTCACAAGAGTATGCAATCGCAATTCATTTGATCTTTGGTCTGCTATGTCATTGTCTACTTCAGAAGTGACATCATCACTTAGTTTGTTGTAGCAAGGGTTCGCATTCGAATGGTGTAAAATGTAAAATGACGTAAATACTTCAATACAGTGGAATTAATGTACTGAAGTGTAAACACAATATCCGGAAATTAATTTAACTTATAACTTGTTTAGTTAGTGTTATTTGCTATAAATTGTTACATATTTAATTATGTGCTCCTACGGTTCAGCTTCTCGAACGTCAGTGCCAAAGCATCGTAAGCGTTATAACATTATTTTAAAATCTCTACCTCGAGCTGAAGTTTTAATCACATTAATGATTCAAAATTTAAGTTTCTACTACAGTGCGAAAAGTATAGAAGGGACATAAATTTGAAAGTTGATGATATTTTCGAGTTTTTTTTAACCAAGACGGCTTTTCTATCCATCTGTAGCTTCCATATTTAAGTTCAGAATCTCTATAATTAGCTGATGAATTGTGGTAAATATTTTTGTTATTTATATAATGTCAGCAACGCTTAGTATCGCGTACATACAGTGATAAGTGGAAAAATATGGTAGGAAGGTTTGTACGTCATGACACCCTCCATAAAAAGTTCGCAAATTAATTCATTTTTCAATAGGAAAAGCAAAATAATTTTGTGATTTAAAAACATTTAGACAATATTTAGAACCCATTTTGACAACGAAGAAAATGATTTTCATTAAAAGTAAAACTATTCTCTCTAATGTTACACATTAAATCACTACGAGACGAGGATTGCCCTTGGAACATCCACTGAATGCCTAGAGGTGTCCGTGAACCTAATTCTTACACTTTACAACGCACCGCATACGCATGATCAACCAATATCTTAAATGAAGTGCGGATTGCAAAGCGGGTAGGTACACTGCGAGGCCCCAGCGACCGGCAGCTCGCGAGGACTCGTGTTGCAAATTCGGGTGGGGGTGGGGGGGCGGAACAGGCCCCGGGACGTGTTTCGCATGGCGTGCCTCCTCCGCCCCGCCCAGCTACCGGTGATATAGCGACTCCCCGCCCTACTCGACTACTCCTCCCACCCCCCCGCCCTCCGGACAGCTTCACTCCATATCCCCCGCCCCGCCCCTCCCCTCCCTCCCCGCTCCGCTCCATCAGCTCCGTCCACGCCCGGTCTTCGCCGCCTCTGTCCTCGCCCGCCAACCCACGCCCCGCCCTCGTCTCCGACCCCTCTCACCCTTTTTGTCGCAATTCCGCCTCCTCTTCCTCGACTACTCCGCTGACACTTATCACCTCCACTATTACCTCTGCTCCGTCCTCACTTCGGCCTGTGTTCTGCTCGTTGCCGCCTCCACCACTGTCTGACTGTGACCATTGCCCATTCTAGTTTCCGCCTCGATGAACGGTGTTTGTGACTGCAAATCGCCTCATCCGCTCCCACCTGCCCCATCGTCATGTTGGTCTGCCTGTATAGGCCGATTGTTCAACCATTTTAGTCGCTTCCTTTCCGCTCCCGCAACTGCAGGAGCCATTTAGGTTGATTTCGTCATCCAACCTTTTGCCACGTCTAGCTTCGAGCTAATGTGTTCTTCGTGAGTCGTCCTACCGTATTTGCGCCTTTATCTCCATCATTCGTGTTAATCTCTACATCGCACCTGCTCCGACATTTGCAGCTTTATGCATACGTACCTCTTCTCCGCACAATATTCCTTGCCACACTTGAATATCTTGCGTTCGTTAATAAAGATAAAAGGCCGCATGTTATCAGACCACGCATATGCACATTTAATCTTGTTTTCTTGGGTTTTTTTAGTAAAACTCTGTCGGCAAGAATTTGCTTTATACTTCAATTCAAATCCTTATGTGAATTTTATAGGTCCGTTTCTAATGCATTGTTTTTTACTCTGTTTGAGATTCCCCTTTTCTCAGTTCTTTAAGTTTCCGTATCACTTTACTGCATTTTCTGCGTTACCTCTTCGTGTCTTCACCCGGGTCCATTCTGAGCCTCCGCGTCCTGATTGCGTCTGTGCCTCCACCTAGCACGTACTGCGCCTCCCGCCCGGGCTCTGCGTGCCGGCCGTGCGAGATGGGCGTTGGCCATTATGATGCGAGGATCGGATTCGTGTTTGCTTACGTGATCAGTCGCACGTCTCCTTCCTAGACAGGGTGTCTATTATGTAGATTGCATTGCATGCAGAGTAGTCGAGGGAGACCACGGGCTTTGTTTGCAGCACTATGCGGGATGCACGTATATTCTTTTTAACACATCTGTATTGCTACTGTTATTTTCTCACTTTTGAAGGTTCCTTCAAGTAGAACGTGAAAATAATTACTGTTACATTACATGCACAACAAATCCATCTGACGTACCTGCGAGTAAAATAAATGCCAACACCCCAAACAGCCTTGCAGACTCTATTTTTAACATTACAAAAAAGGAAGTAAATTATTTACAAACATTGATGTTGTATGAATGATTGTCATAATTTATTTTATTTGCTTCATTATTTAACCTACCACCATTAAATTACAAAGACCTAAACGATTGAGTAACTGCTTTGCTTACATAATTTTTGTTTATAAAATACAAAAATTCTTTACTTAATATGCTAGACTAGCCAAATACAACTGTTTTTTGTTATATTTTTCTAGAATTGAATTACGATAAAATTCCTTTGTCATGGTAGTTGATGTTATTCCTTTTAAAAATGTTTGGAATTTAAAAAAAATTGACTTTTTTGTGACAATAATGAAATGCTTAGTATATATCATATATAATTGTATAGTTTCGATATATGGTGTGAACGGTTTATTTGCATAAACGCATTGCATTAGATGTTTGAACTCGTGTTATCGTAGGAAATAATTACCCTTCACCTCTCTTCCTGGTTGCAAAATATTGACTCAACGGCGCTGCAACGGCGTTCTTTTATTAACACTGACGTAAACGCAGGTGTTGCTTGGCTCGCGCGTCTGTTTCCTCTGCGCTGGGAGGCGAGGACCTCGGCGGTATTTTCCTCGCCGACGCGTGTCGCGCGCGGAATCCCCAATGCATATCCGGCCCTTCCCATCCTCCATCCAACCTCCCCGCCCCCTCTCCAACCGCCATAGTCACCGTCACCCACCGCTTCCGCTGCAGCACCGCGACCGGCGTCACAGCATTGTGTTGCGTTCCTTGACTCTGAAAACACCTGGGATCATTTTCTGGTTCATTGCATTTACCTTTTTTTTAAAGGCCGACGCCGAGGCACGAGCATAACGCTTCTTCAGTGGAATATCAGTAATTACAATTAGTAGGAAAACTAAAAAATGTTCACATTACTCAAACATAGTAATTAATTACAATATTTCTAAAAATATGGAGTAAACAGAATTTTTAAAGTCAAAAATTGATCTTTGACGACGAAACTTTTATAAAATTACTGAGTTTTATTAAATTACCTTCTTAATGTTCTTACATCCTACTTTTTACAACCTGTAAGAAGTAGTTCGAAGTATATCACGTAAGTACGCTCTTAAATTGCAACTCCTGACTTCTGCGGAAACGTTAAAAGCTCTCTTCTTGTTCGGTCGTTCCGTTTACTGCTCCGAGTGATAGAACTAAAACCGACAGCATCGCTGTGTCCCCAAAGGCACCGGGCGATTGCATCCCATCCAACAACGACACAGCACCCAACTCTATCGAATTTCCGCTACGGTCGATCGTCCGAGAATCGACGTCGTTGTTTATCCCTGGCGACGCGCCCACCAGTCCCCGGGGGCGTCGATTAGGGGTTCGAAGACGAACGCACTGGCACCCCGCCCCAACCGCGCCCCCTCTCCCAAACCCTCCGCATCCACACTCCGTCAATGCTCTCGCACTCGCTCTCGCCCTCGCCCTCGCTCTTGCCCTCGCTCTTGCCCTCGCCCTCGCCCTCGCCCTCGCCCTCGCCCATGCTCCCCGCCTTCACCTCTTTCCTCCTCCCCGGCCCTTACCTGTACCCTTGCCCTTGCCCTCGTTCGTACTCCTGCCCTCGTTGCGTCCCGCCCTCGTCCCTATCTCCCCACGCCCCCTCCCTCCCCCCTCCTTCCCTCCCTCTAACCTCCCACCTCCCCGTTGCTGTGATAGAGCTAATGCAAGGCGCGCGCCGGCCTGCGACAGATTGTGGAGACTCCGCTACTAAACTTCCCTGGGGAGAGTGGGCGTCACCAGTCGCTGCCGGGAGGAACCGGATGCGACCGGGCAAATATATGATCACGTGAGCGGTCCTATATTCCGCAGCCACGTTTCTTTGTTCTTGAACTTCCTCTCTCTCTCTCTGTGTGCCTTCTCCTTGCCCTACCGTCTCTTCCTCAGCACATCCTGGATCTGCTACTTGCCTGGCAATAAAGGCTTTGTAACGCCGGGAGTATCGGCCAACTCTCCGACAAAGTTGCTCACGCTGCGACAACCTCTCGGGCCTCGCCCCCGCCCTGTGCTCTTTCCGCCCCTCCTGCCCCGCCCCGTCGTGCGTGCGTGCGTCGGATGCCCTCCGCGTTGTTCACGCAGTGATCCCTGATCGTTTGAGGACGGTCGTGAATTTTGCTTGGCTTGCAACACATTCCTGAACTCGCGCTGGATTATTCGCGATTGCTTTTTTGCCTTTATTTTTTCGTCATTTCACCAAGGTGCATGTTAACAATAAGTATCTGGTATAAATTGCTTAAGCGTATATTGCTGTGTAAATGTTTGATTATTTCAGGGATCGTATTTCAATTCATGAAATACTCTCAGACGCGTTGAAATAGTGTCTCTTGCGAAGTTTTGTAAAGGATTGCCAGTGGACGTGCTATATTCCCTGCGGTGTTCGTACGTTACCTTACTTAATATTCCTAGTAATCTAATATTCATTTATAAGATTCAACTTTTTATTATTCATTTTACTTCTGAAATAATTTACTTGTACACTGATGTCCCGAAGAATGTTTCAAAGTTTGGGGCCTAATGTATTCAGGGTAATGTTTAAAATAGTGATATAAAGATTTGGTAGAGGTGTATCTGTTGTCATGAATAGAAGAACGTTTTATGAAATTGTATGAATGTCGAAAGTTACGTTCAGTACAGAATTTGAAATGTAGCAGGTTTCAAATGTGTCAATTTTTGATGCTTCATCCCAGTCAAATCGTTGTTCTTACATTCTTTCATCTCAAGTTTCAAATTTACTTTCTGGAGTCTTTCCTTTTCTTGTTTTACTTTTTCAAAATTCTTAAGATCCGCAACGATGACATTTTTTCTACCTGCTTTAACTTTTTTTTAAAAACGTAATTTTCTCCCTGATTCTCATTTTCCCTCGTCAAAGACTTTTTCAGCCCTGCACATCAGTTCTTCTCCCGTTCTTTGATCTCCCCTTGTGCCCCGCCCGCGCCGAGCTGCCGCTCCGCTTCTTGTTGCGCTCAAGCCGCCTCCAAGTTCGTGCGCGATCCTCCTGGTTTTCGCGCGGGGCCCTGCGCGGCGCTTCTTGCGGGGCCCGGAGGCCGCCTCCTCTCCAGCCGTTTCAGCGGAAGTTGTCGCTACGTTGTCCGGAAACCCTTTTTTCCCTCCGTAGGTTCTAATGAGTCTTATGTAAATTAAGATGAGATTGTTTAGTTCTAAAATTGGTGGGTCATCTTTCCCGAGTTTTTGTAGTTTCGATCGTCCCACACAACACTGCCCGTTATTAAAGTAAAGTTACTACTTTACTCAAGAAGTTCGTTTCACTTCGTTCTTGGTAAGTGAATGCAAAGTTCAATTAATTTAAACTATTTGTATTGAAAAGAGAAGGAGTACTTGAGCAGTTGAGTACAGTGTATTGAAAATAAATTTATTGGAATGGTGTCTGAGTTGGATATGCCTGCCCTTCGGTATTTATACTAAAACTGTTCTTAAAAGGACGTTTTCCTTCGAATTGATTTCGTTTGCGCAATGTACTAATTTAAATAGTTAATTTTAACAGTTCAATGATCAATATTCTGTTGCTGTGCATTTACGTACATAACACATCCCGTCCCGCCCCATTCCCCTCCATCCCGTCCGGACGGCGGCCCCGGCTCGCGTCGACCGGCACGAGAGGCTGCGCCCAAGCATCCAGGCGGGGCGGGGCTGGGCGCAGCTCTCGGGCCGGGCCGGGCCGGGGCGGCGCCGCGGGCTCTCATTATAGGCCCGGCGCTTTGATCACCGCGGAAGGTACACGCGATATCCGACAGACGGCGCGCGGGTGGGCGTGCAGACGGGCGGGAGGGCGATGGCCGCGCTGGCGTACGGGGTGCGGGGGGGCGGCGCTCTGTCAAAGGCTGGACGCATTCTCCCGTCGTGTGCGCGCCTACGAGTTATCGCTGCCCTCCTCGCCCTTTCTTGCGGCTTCTTTACGCTCGTACACCGGTCTGCACAACTTTTATTTACCCTGTTTCGCTGATTTTCAATCACTTCTACGTCTTCTGATTTTGTCTATTAATTTCACGATTTTAATTTCGACATTTCGTTCAGTTCAAAGAATTGACTGCCCCATTTATAATACTTTGTCCAGTTTAAAATGATGCCTCGCAGTTGGTGACTTGCCCCGCCCCGCTAGGGGTTGCTCACCCCTGCTCTGCTCTGCTCCGCGCTCGCCGAAGCGACGCGCGATTCCAAGCAAACACCGCCGTCCGCGCAACGTGCAGCGGCGCATGCGCGCGGGCGAGGGTGCGTGGCGACGTGCGGTCGGCGCCACGCACGGGACGGGGCCGCGTGCACATGAAAGGCGGGCGGGTTCTGCCGTGAAATAATTGCGTTCGGCTCGCTCGCAGGACTATCCATCTATGGAAATGACGTTGGCGACCGGCCGGAATCGATAAACGGACCACATCATTATTATGAACTCTGCTTCGACAGGGGTAAAACGCATTATCGAGGATGTCAATCAGCATGAGAGGATCAGCAACTTTTACGTGCTTGATGGGCGTACTTGGTTAGAGCAAGCGACAGTTTGCACTTTGAGATGATCTGAGGGTAGTGGAAGTTAATTATGCTCTAACATTAGGATCAAATTTTAACGCTAATAAACTGGCACTTCGAATTGTTTTTCAATTGTTGCTGCTATCAGTTGTTTTGAATTCGTGTTATACAGTTGATAGTGAATACAGTTTGTTCGGAATTAGTGTGCACCTTATGCGGTATATACAAGGCTAGCAATGCTCTGAAGAATGAAAAAATAAATCAAACAAGTCTATTTACGATTTAATGTCAACAACAATAACTTTTCATTTCCAGCTCAATTTTTTAAGAGATCGAGACGTTAGGGTCGTTATATTATTGAACTGATAATCTTCTACTTAAAGGGACGTTGTCTAACAATTACGCGATTTGGGGCCTTCTTTTTTCTCCCCTACCTATCCTCATTCTAGGATCAACCTCAGCTGCAGATGGTGCTGCCGTAGACCGCGAAGGTTGAAATGCACGCCGACCAGGAAGGAATGCGGAGCTGGTAGTGTATTCGCGTTTCCTACTGCGGCCCCCCACATCGCTCCCGCAGTTCTAAATTACGTTCCGGTCAATAACTCCACCCTCGTGATTTTAAATTTGGGCAATTATCGTGTAATAACCATTCATTGTGATTTTTTTTTCTTTTCGCCCGTGCGCGGGCCGGGCGGATGTTGGCCGCAGAGGTATGGAGGTCGGGCCGTTTCGCTGTTGCGCTCTTCCGGGAGCGATGCGTTTTCATCAGCGTGCATTTCGACGCTGGGGTGCGTAATAACCGGATATTTACTATCGGATGTGGGTATTTGTGTCTGTGATTTTGGGTGGCTGCTAGTGTCTGTGCGAGTACGCGTGAATGTAGGTTTCTGGACTATTGAACGCAGGGGCACGCTGTAAAGAAAACGAGATGAAATGAACGAATTTGCAATGCGTCTTCTGAAGGAAAAGAAGTAGTCTGCATTGAGGAGAGTCCATTGCTTCTTGTATATTTTGGTTGAGGAGATGCCAATTGAAGAGAAGATCTATCCATCCGGATCTATCCAGATGGACACAGAGAACTTACTGTCGGTTTTCTTTATGTTCTCGCTTTCCTTATTTCTCATTCCATTATTTATTAATCATCATTCTCCTCATTTTCATTATTATCATTTTCTTATTAGAACACTATTAACTTCAATTACTTCAACGCTCCTCCTTAAACCTGGCGGTGGCTTCGGTGTTGTAATTGCGACTTAAGGTGGTGTAACAGCGTATCGGACTTAGTACGCGTGTTCAAACACGATTGAAGCCGTGGATTTTTAAGGGCGAATATATCTTTTAAACACGTTCTTCCGGAGGGGAAAATAAAGCTGTCTGTTCCAAGGTGTAGATTAGCTGCATATTAAATATCCCCAAGCCTAAACAATCTCTGCGCTTAATTCAAATCGCACTTAATTTGTTTCGCCCAAATGATAATATTTTCTCTGCTTGGTGGCGAAAAGGAGCGCAACGAAATTTGTGTGGCCAGGAATAAGAGCAGGCCTGGTGATCTGAGGCTCGCCGTGTTAAATTAAATAAGTAAATAAATAAATAGAGATTGTTGAACCGAATAAATAAATCTTCATTTAATTCGAGTGGGAAATTTTTCGTCTTTACGAAAATGGTGAAGAGTAGTAGCGGGAGTGTGTGGCGGTGACAGCCGTCGCGTGCGCGAGCGGCGCGTGGGCAGCATGGTCGCCTCCGCCTCCTGCTCGCGGTCCCGAGTTTATTCACCCGGCGCGCTGCCAGCGCCTGCCCTTCTCCACACCGCGCCCCCGCGCTCCAACGCTTCGGCAACAGCGCCCGCCTCGGCCTGCGCCGCTGCCGTGCTGTTCAGGGCCTCCGCTTCCGTTCTTTTTCTCGTAATTATGACCCAGATTTTTCGCCGCCTCTCCTCGTGGTCGCCTGTTTGTTCGCACAAGCGTCCCGTGCGGTCTTTCAGCGGCGCGGCGGTGAGGGAGACTGGCAGAGGCGACTTCCTTGAAGAACGATGTGATAAATACTGGTGATGGCGCGGAGTGGATGATAATATGTAATCATCGCGATAATACGTGATGTTTGTGAAAGAAACTGGATAACAATGTTCATATTGAAAAGGAAAATAAACTCAAAAAAATTGTAAATATCAATATTTATTGGTGAACAGGTTTCTTTTTACTGGTTCCATGGCACCATTTGATCAATGGGTCCTAGTGGTTAAATTCATCAGCAAAAATTTTCTGCTTTGACAAAATGAAAGTTAACGTTGGATAATAAAGTATAGAACAATTTCAAATAGAACCGCAAATTTAACTTACATGGGAGGATTGTGTGATTAGTGATGAATAAATGTGGTGATGACCTTGTGTTGTCAAGAATATTGATTTTGATTATTAGAATATTAAATTTCATTTTCTATTGAAATTTTTTTTTCTTTGGATGAAGACAACAATTGTAAGGAGACACCTACCATACCCTTTTCTCTAAAAGGAAAGAAATGAAAGAAACGGGTGTAAATAAGTGTCCGCCATAGTTTCCTAAGAAAATGCAATTTGATACCACTATTTTCTATACATACTGAATAAAGTGCATCTGCCACTATCTTCACGTGAATTATCATTTGTTGTCTGCTCGTGAATCTGCGAGGAGAAAAGAGAGCTTTCCCTCGCAGACATAAAACTTAATTATCTCGATTTCGCCGAAAAGGTCAATTACCAATATTTCACCACAAGTCCTCAAAATATTGAGTCAAACAAAATAAAGAAAACGTCTACGTTAGAGCTGAAATATGTATTTTTATTAAATTGTATAAACTACAGTAATCAAGTTCCATTTGAGCGAAAAGAAGTCAGCTTCTGTGAGATCGTTACCGTACAATGGAAGCATATTGAGGAAGAAACTCAAATACCAAGAAGCAAGAGAGCCTGATTTTCTGACAAGTGAACAGGTAAACTGAAGAGAGAATAGTATACCCAAATATTTCGTAATTATATTATAGGTGATTCTTTCCGGCAACTTACGAGGCGTAGAATATTGTGATCCAGAAAGAAATCCCTCCTCTCTGATCCGACCTTTTTTTAATTACCATTTTCCTGTACCTTTGGAATCAGTTTTGCAGTTCTGTTTGTGGTGCATGATCT
This sequence comes from Teleogryllus oceanicus, assembly GCA_964035755.1. Lineage (NCBI taxonomy): Eukaryota > Metazoa > Arthropoda > Insecta > Orthoptera > Gryllidae > Teleogryllus > Teleogryllus oceanicus. Next base: position 14,164,731 of record CAXIVR010000003.1, read on the forward strand.
GCAGAACTGGGCGAGAAGAATGCCTGGGCAATATGCAAAATAGGTCAGGAAAAGTAAAAAACCTCGTCCATATTCTGCGAGTTAAATGAGGGTTGTAGATGAATGCAGTGACGTAGCACAATAATGAAAAGGTAATAAGCGCTCCATAATTTGGAGAAGTAAATGTATTGAGTCAGTAGAGCATGAACAAGTAATTTAGAATGATGTATAATTCTTAAATTACGTTTCCTAAGGGTTTGAAAAACGTTTAGTGGAGAAGATTGAAAGAAAATTTCTAACCGTTTCGAAACACTTCAAGTTTAATGTCTTTAATCTCGTATTACAAATGCTAGGTGAAAAAATTTCAAATTTTACGTAGTAATTGTACTATTACTCTATATTATTTTATCTCTCTAATCTACGATTTGGTTAGAGATATTTTAAGAAATTGTTGAAGGATCATAAACTATTGTCATGACAATCAGTACGCCATCAGTATATACAAGAATGGATGTTCATACGCACATTTAATGCCACCATGCCGTTGAAACACACTGGCGGGGATGTTCTAATGTTGTCTTCACTTCTCTACTTCGCGCAGTTTCTTGTTTGCTATTCACACAATGCCTTCTGTTCCTCTGGGGCGCCGCAAATAAAGTAGTGATTTCGTGTGTTAATGCCTATTTTGGTGCGTATTTCTATATTGATCGTTTTTAATGACCACTGTTTTCATTGCAAATGCCATTTTATATGTAATTAAATTTGAAGGACAACATATGCAACTTTCTCATGTGTGAAATGCAAAATACCACAGGATATGAAGTTGTTTCGCATGTGCCCTTCCCGGATGTCGTTTATCGTGATCATCACAGTATTTAGTGTCTTATGCAGTAAGAAACGGGATCTGTTACGCACTACACTAGTACTTAGAAGACATCGCACAATATGCTCTGCCCGCTGATGGCATCAACATTTTGAAAATAATTTTCCTTTTTCCTTTCTACAAACTTAAGTCTTGAAACCAAGAAAATGAGACCGCAAGCACCCATAGTATATAGTTCAAAAGGTTCAATAGTTTTTTAAGTATGTTGGCTAGAATATTTTATAAATTTACCAAATAAGTTAATGAGAATAAATGATTAATCCTTATAAGTTAAGAGGAGCAAACGTGATCCAGTCAGGGGTCGCATTTATAAGGAAGAAATACATTGTTAACATAGTTTATTCTTAACCTGAAAGAAGATGGACGAAGAAAATCTTGGAATGGCAACCTTCAAGAAGAAGGAAGAGAGGAAGGCCAACTCTGGAATGGGAGAAATCTATCAAAGAAGCCATGGAGGACAGAATTTTAAGACCTGGTGATTGGGAAAACCGAGATCTATAGAGGTCGAAGACGGCGAACTCCTGAATGAGAAATGCCGAAGAAGAGGATGAAGAAGAAAACAGTTCATATTAAAAGATAATGTTTTGGATGTGTTAATTTTATATAAATTAAACTTTTCAATGTATTAAGTAATTATTGTTGCTTACTGATCTATTCGGCTCGTTAAAGTTGGGGAGGCATAGCACTGACCCTCCTTTTAATTTTATTCTCCATCCTCAGTCCTCACCTTTACTGAACAGCATAGGAGATCCTCGCAAAGGGAAAAGCGAAACTTCGCCATCGACGCGCGATCGTGCGTCCTCTGGCGGAGGAATATCAAGCAGGCGGGGGTTTAATCAATACTCTCATTAAGTTTTAACGTTCCTCGTCCTTCCACTTTTTAGCAGGGCCGAGTGTTCTTCGGTGGAATTTTACGGAGCAGGAACTATATTTGTGAAAATTAAAGTAATTAAGATGGAAGAACGAAGTTGGTTCGAACTTTTGATGTTCTGTTTGGTTAAGGCTTTGCTAATATGAGCAGGCTATTGAGAAAAGGGAAAGGCTGGACGTTTGTGGGGAGCGATGAAGAGAAGGTACGCAGCGGTGGTGAGATTTGTGATGCTGACGATAACGCAGGTGATGATGTGATGTAGGAGGGGGTGAGGTGATGAAGTGACGTGAGAATCAATATGAATCTGTAAAGGAAATTGGAAAATGTGCTGCGTTGAGACATTCAAGGAAAATATTTTCACGGTGAGCTGAATGGTACAGCCCGCGCCCTTAGTTTTACCACTTACACATCTCTCCCTTTCCTCTTTGCCCGCGCAGCCTCCCTTTCTTTGAATTTCTCCCCAAACTGCATCCACGCCACGAGGGGTGCGCGAGAGTGGCACCGCGAGGGGTTCATCTCAGGGGCTCCTTAATGTCGCTACCGCAAAGCGAGCGGTGACGTCTGGCGAAAACTCTTTGCTGTCTTCTTTTATCTCAGCTTCTCCCCTTTTCCTTTTCGATCCGCCCTGCCTCCTTCGCGTTTCAACTGCACATTCCTTAGTAGCTGTGTCCTTTCTGGAGAGAGATTTCTTTTGATGCACCCGCCCTTCTCGAAAATGGGAGGAGACGGAATATGTCAGCCACGGGAACGTTTATTCAAAGAATGACTTTTTCAACAGTTTTCAAATTAATATAATATATTTTTAGTTACTGTTAATGTATATTGTTTCAATGTCTGCTGCACGAATTTTAGCAATAAGTATTTCTTCAGATAATTATGATTCAGGAGCCCTGATATTAACTAAATTACACACTATGTAAACAAATGGATGCTATTAATATATTTTAAGCTTATTTATATCATTGAAAACCCATATCCGAAGAAACATTGAAAATATTTATAATGGACATTGAATGTTTCGAGTAAAATATTAGAGAAAGGAAAGAATTGAAGTTATCAAGATAAAATCGAATGGTATTTAATTTATTAGTATATTGCGGAAATTGTTGCCCGGTTCTTACATGTTTAATTCTGAAATTTACCATCAAACTTTCTAGGTGAATTTGACTTTTGGTAAAAAAAACAACAAAAAACAAAAGAAAACACCCCCCCCCCCAAAAAAAAACAGAAACGGAAGGGTATTTTGTACACATCAAGACTGTGTTGCCCTTGTAGCTCTCGTTCTATCCCCATACTTTCCGCACTTCGTCTCATATTCCATTTGCCATTTCCCCATCGACTTCCTGACGGGGGCGGGAGGGAGGGAATACGGATTGAACGAGCGTGCGCTACAATGGGAACAGAGCCGTTTGTAACGCGACGTGCCATTAAAAATTGTCGTCGCGTCCTTCTGCGGATCTTAAATATTGTATGGGGACTTTCACTAATGCCTTTGTGCCGCCGTGCTGTAAGAAGCACTGACCCCGCATTTTTATTTCAGCGCGAGACAAAGAGGAGCGAGAGCGGGCAGTGAGGGCGGGGTGGGGTGGCCCAGCTCGGCCCGTGAAACACTAGAGCATCTCGCGGAGATCGCTCTAGTGCGCCACGTGATTCAGTGAAAAGGGTGTAACATTGCGCGTCTGCTGCGGAGCAACCAAAAAGCGTTCGCGGAACACACGCCGCGTAAAGTTTCCTAAGTGAGTGAGAATTTTCAAGTTCTCAAAGAAGATAACGACTATTCGCATTGAAGTAGTAATTAGGGTCCTTTATTTTAAATATGAGTGTATATGGGAATTCGTTGCTTCATGTAGATACTGACCAATATCCTCCAACTTTAAACTGTTTCAGTCGTTGAAGATATTATTTTATTATAATATTATATTATATTTTATTGTAATATTTATAAGATTTCGTATTATTATTATTATTATTATTATTATTATTATTATTATTATTTTTAATTCACAAATTTTTATTAATTATAATTCATTACCCTTGGCAACCACGCAGAAAGATTTTCATTGCAATGTATATTCTGGCACCTTGTCAACACTGCCTTGAGGTGCTCTGTTGGTGCAGTTGGAACTATCATGTGAAGACGAAAGAACAGTTAAAGTACTGAAAAATAAGGAAAAAACTATTTGAAAGCATACAGTGAGTGTAAAATGTATTCGTACACCAGTGCATTTTAAGTTATTGTAAGTATTACGCAATAATTAACTTATAATCAATACATATTTTCATCATTGGATTAACCCAAGTGTACGGAAAAGTCAATAACAAAACTGGCATAAAACACATGTACAAGCAGATAGAACTGTTGAAACTTCCTGAAATGTAAAATCTCGGGACGCAAAAAGTATTCGAACAGCAGACACTACTCTAACGGTTTTAGCTCCCCTCCGCCTGACCCGTGGGAAATTTGTAACGCTAGCAAGGGTAGACAACAGTGGCCTTGCATAGTATTTGTTAAATAATTGACAAACGTCTGTGTGTTTTATGAAAAGAATCAGCAAAGGGAAGCAAACGTTATTGGAAAAATGAAAAAAATATCATCGTTGCATAATCTACGACAGTCGTTGCGGAAAATTTCTTACATTTTAAGCAGACCAAGGTATACCATTCTGGGAGTCATTGATAGATTTAGCGTAAGGAAAGAATTGCAAAACGTGAGAAAACTTGGACGTTCAAAGAAACTTAGTGGAGCAAATGGTCGTGTAATTCTAGGGAAAGTTAAGAAAAATCCGCGATTAAGTGCACCGAAAATTCCGAGTGAATTTGAAAATGAATTGCAGATAAATGTATGTGTGAGTGCTGTGCGAAAGTTTTTGAAGCAAAGTGGTTAATATGAAAGATTAGCTAGAAGAAAATTTTATGTGAATGAAGTCAACAGAAGGAAAAGTTTAGAGTTCCCAAAACAACATGCAAATAAAACGAGTGAGGTTTGGAAAAGTGTTGTATTTGCGTTCATCGAGTAATATTAACATATTTTCTTCAGATGGAAGACGGATGATTTATTTACTTTTCATTACACGTAAGGCAACTTAAACTTTGTTTGTAGAAATTCTTAGGTCTACGAATGCTTTTTACACTCACTGTAGATGTATTGTCGACACCAAAAGTAGAACAATTTGTTCCTGCTAAAAGTGAGGTGCATATGGAGAGCAAGGCATATTTGCTCGTTCCCAGAATTGGCACTGTCAATGTCGCAATGCGGCTTCTTCAAAAGACAACCATATACATTTCATCTGAGACCCCTCCCTGGGAATGCAGTATGGAGCAAACTGGAGGATACAAAATGATGATACATTCGACACCTCTCCGCGCAGTTCTTTAGCCCCTAATTGTTAATATTACTGCTGTGTGAAAGCTGTAAAAGGAGTACTAGAGAAATGACATACGTGCTTGTGCGTTCTGAAGATTCTGTAGTATCATAACGGGTCCTTTTTGAACAAACTGGATTATTTACTTTAAGCTTAAGCTAATTACTACAAGCTGGACAAATTACTTCAATTCGTAATGTATATGAGGATCCAGGTTTCTCATTGTCAGTCCGTTATGAATTGCGGATGCAAAAATATATATTAAAATTTCCTTATTTGTTGATTTTTCTAAGAACATATTGAATGGAAATCTCGGTTTCTACCTAATTTTCTTACCAAAGTAATGCTCCTCTTCGGGGTGACATACATCCATGTAGTATGGACGTTGCCTATCGCTCGTTGACAGCGTTCATTTCTTTGCAATTATGTTTAGGTTAATGAATTATATTAGGTTAATGCAATTATATTAGGTTAATTTTCTACATTGCACTAACATTTGAACACTATTTCGCTTCTGTGAAAAAGCATCTGACTCAACTATTTCGTACTCCGATTATTACATTCTCATTTGATCCACATTACAACTAGGGAATAATTTGTTTCCTGAGTGCTCAAACCACAAGAGATCAGCAAAATATGAAGTAATTATTGTCGATTTTCATTTCTTTCATCGTAGTCTCTTTCCGTCAGAATTTCGTGAGGAAAATGCTTTTCTTTGTCTTGAATATTACTACTTTTCTTTGCTGTTGCCAAAGGACGCCCGTTCGCTTCAGCGTCGATAAATTGCGTGGATTCCATATCGAACATAGTTGATGCTAAAGCAAACGGCGCAAGGTATGTTTGCAATTTAGAAATTCTACACGAACACTTGGTTCTTTGAGCTGCTTCAGGTGTTTTGCTCGAAATTTCACGAATTTCACTAAGAGTAGTTTTCGCGGACGTGCGGAATTTCACTACTAGTTTGTTTTTAAGGTTAAGACTTTAAAAACAAAAAAAAAAGGGTTTTATTATTGGGCTCCTTCACAATATACACAATCTTTATTTTTAAATTAAGTTAATTAAATGTCCATTAGCATATTCGTCAATGAAGTTAGTTTAATAAAATATTCTCGGAATATAAAATCTAATGTAGGATAATGTTTTAATAAGCGTAGGTTCAATTTATGTCCAATAGAAATTAAAAGAAAATGGAGTAGGAGAGTTACATTGCTTCCTTTTCTTTAGTTTTACTTAAAAATTATTTTTACATGGCAAGAGTAAAATCTAAGCTTTCATCTGTTGAAAGAGTATTACAGTTTTAGAGGATGTGACAAATTCTCAATTTATTCTTGACAAGTTATGGGACAGAGATGTTAATGGATTCAAAGTTTACCCAGAGATTAACCTATCCCTACATATTTCGAAAACGTATGTTTACTAAAATTTCTTTCCTAATTCTCAGAATCCTATTTCAAGTAATTGGAGACAACGACGGTATCCTTTAATGAATTGAATGTAGCAACATTGTTACTTTTCGTACTACCGCAGATTCCGTTCTTATCCTTTATTCCGAAAGGAGATCTTTCGATCGAACAAGTGATTGTTCTGGAAATTGAGGGCTTGTTAGAGAACGTCTCGTATTATATATAATGGTGCAGTTCTCGAACCGGTAATGCCTGAATATACTGTTGGAGGAAATCCTTCAAAGCCGAAACTGATTAAAGGGCATCAGACAGAAAAGCTCACGGGAAGGCAAAATTGAAGCGAAACGAGCGTGGGGACTTGATCCTTCAAAGCAGAAGAGCAGCGAATGTAAAGGCAAAAAAGGAAGAATACAGGAGGTAGGAATAGTCTTGTGAAATATGAAGCTAACATGAAAGGAAAATAAAGGGCCAAAGACTTTTTACGAGACATTTACGTGAGTACCGAGAGGAGCAAAAAAGAAGTTTCCAAATTTGGATTATAAAATGAGATACAAAATTACAGAAGATGAAAGGGGATCGAGGTATATTAATAAAAGGACCGGAAGTATTTGAGAACATTCTGGGTCAGACGTGTAAAGGGAGAGACCTATGAAACATCAGAAGAATTTACTCGTATCTTTTAAGTAGTTGGTGATAAATATGTTGTTGATTCGGAGTTACGTTGCGACAAAGGAATTTCTTTAGAACACCCACTGCTGCGGAACACAAGCTGAGGTTGCAAAATAAATGTGCAAGTAAAAGAGTAGACAGAGCACGGAAGCAGATAAGTTCACGATCTTCTTCAGATGTCATTTCAGCAAGCAATGGAATGGCTCTGCTTTTATTACGATCTTTGTTTGGATAACTTGATAAGCAGATGAACACATCGATTTCCAACTACACATACTTACAAAGTAATTCTGGTTAAATGTTCATCACTGTCAATCTCGTGCTTCTTAATATCTCCCGCTGCTTCCTCTTTTTCTTCCTTCCCTCTCCTCGTCGTCCTCTTCATCCTTCTCCTTCTTTTCCTAGTTTTCCTTCGTCCACCCCCCCCTTTCCTACTGTTCTATTGTAAGGTGTGATTAAAATGTTTTTTTCTGTATAATAAACATCGAAGAACGTGACATGGGATAGAGAGTAGTTTCCTTTAGTCTTCCATTGTTGAGTGACTTAAAGTCATCATTTTGAGAAACACATTCCGGCACCTCCCGAGCTTTCTGCGGTCGATTCCTGGAACGCGTGGGCGGGGCGCGCAGGGGCCCTGGGCGTGGAGTCCTCGCAGCGCGGGGCGACGTCGAAGGAGGTCGCGCCCCGCCCTCCCGCTGCGTGACGGCGCCTGAGGTCGGGAGGGCTGGCCTTAGGCGCCGCTGCGTTCCGCGCACGCCCTCCCAGCCTCTTCCGTGCCCCGTGAGGCTCTCGCGCCCGCGCACTGTGGTGCAGATCGGGGCAAAAAAAAGTCGCAAAATCCTAGAGAAAGGCGAAATAAGGAAAATATAGCCTCACATAAAGTCTTAAGGATTCACTGTCTAGGATGGCGGTTCTTCAATATTTGTTGAACTGCGAAATCGGAGCCAAGCATTGCTTGGATGAGAATTCTAAATGCCAGCTACTTTGGACCATTGTTTCCGGGGTTTCTTCGGGTCAATATCAGGCGGATGTTAGAGCAACAACGTAACTAACAAGCCACGTATCCTTCAGTCATTAAATTAATAGGTGAAGATAAACATTAATAAAGTTAATTTGAAGTTTCATAGTTGACGAGGACTGAAAATGAAACCACTTTCTGCACATTATTATATTTTGTAATATTTTAGTTACACACGTGTGGATTGTTTATTTAAGTCAAGAAATTAATGCAATTTGCTCTATATTAAACATTAAGTATTGGGCATTTTTAAAGAAATGTATATTCGACAAAAATTTGCAGATCGATGGCTGAGAACCAGCATGATCTAAGTTCATTTAAATATTGTTTTTCTGGAGAGCCATTGAAAGATTTTGTATGTAATGTGTAAGTAAGAATTGAGTTAGTATGTAAGGGGTTTGTTGCATGCTAATGGATGCTAATGGAATGGAATATTTACATATTTTGTTTGATGCATACATGTGGACAGGGAGATGTATGACATTTCAAATATGTGTCATTTATTGCACTTTGAATACATATTTATAAACGGTCTTGGTAGCTGTCAAGGCTACCTGCAGTACGTTCATTCCAAGATAATTTATAACAAACACAATGAAGCAGAAATCTCATTTTGTTACAAAAAATGCACTTAGAATAGTCTGGTTCTCAGCCATGGAGTTGTAAAAAAATAAATAATTTTGCCCGCTTTGGGCGTCTCTTGAACCATCGTGCGGCGGTGGCTGTACGCGGACTTTCTCTCGCGGGGCGTGCCGCCGCTGCCACGCCGCACAACCGCCGCCGCGGCGCCTCGCGGGTCGTGGGAACGGAGGCGGCGGCGGCGGCGGCGCTGGTGCCGCCCGAGTCCGCGAGGTTTCTCCGGCCGCGGCCCCCGGGAAGCGGTCGACCGCCGCCGCCCACAGGAAGAGAGGTGTTGCCGCCCTGGGACGAGGCGCTTGTGGTTCTCCCCTCTCGCGATTTAATTTAGTCGAATGGCGGACTTCCTCTTGCGCGTGTACCTTCTTGTTTTGATATTCCCGTTACTTTATTTTCATCTGTCTTTTCACATTCTGTTTTTATAATTTACGTTTCTTCACCTGTGATTGGTCTCTTCGTTATTGTCATTCTTGATTTCTAATATTTATACGATTTAGGCATATGCGAGTTAAAGAGGGTGATTTCGACGGTATCTACATTGAGGTCCCCACGAAGCTAACGATCTTGTGCGTAGTTGAGCACATGGCTATGAGAAAAAGAAAAACGATAAAAAGTTAAGAACAAAATTAAAAGGCGCTAGTAAAGCAATTTGTAGTGTGATTTAGGCTGCAGTTAAAAGGTAGTATTAATTAGTAGTTCAATATCGCAACAAAATAAAACGAAGATTACCTGGCGCTAGCGCGGGAAGTACGTGACAAAATACTCGTTCAACAATCCATCGCAGATTAACTGTACAAACTGGACTTAAGTGAGTGTATGTATGCCTTTCGCTAAATATAATTCTAAGCTTGTACTACCATTTTCCTTCTTATTTTGTCGTTCATGTCCTGCTCGTTATTTTAAAATCCCTTTCTTGACGTCAAATGATTATGGTTTTCGTGATTTTTTTGTTTTTTTTTTTTTTTTCTAATTTTACAGTTCAATATTTGCTTTTGGTCATTGCATTCAGATTTGCTCTACAACTCTGCTACTCCTGACGTATTTTCTGGACAAGAACCCCGTGACGTAATTCGTAACTAACCCTCTGCGCGCCGTTTTGCAACATGCGCATTCTCTCCATGACACTGTCACAGACACCGATGACGGGGGATTCTCCTCTTCACCTACTACCGCATCAGCGACCGCCGACTCCGCAGCCGCTCGCATTACTGGCGCAAGTTTCGCCAGTCCGTCAGTCTGCTCGCCGCCGCCGCCGCCTCAGACGCCCCTATAGCCACCCCTGCCCCTTCGCTCTCAGCTGCCCCCGCCCCGTCCCTAGAACTTGGCCCCTCCGGCTGCGGCCGCCCTTATGATCAAGTTGCGAACGCGGCCGGCCCGGGCGTATCTGCGGCCCCGCGGGGGTTGCGGCCGCGGCGGCCGCTCCGCCCCGCCCCCACCCGCAGCCCTCGGAGGACCAACTTGGAGGGCGGCGTCCGCGCGATAACGCCGGCCTCGCGGCGAGCTGCTCTCTTGGTTGGACGGCACTTCTTGTCAAGGCGACTTACACGCCATTTTCTATTCTTTGTTAATAAAACATGGAGATACGCCATGGTAACACCCTAAGCACATTAGTATTAATATTAAGAGAAACGACGTGGGCGTTCTGCAAATAGCGTGTTAAGAGAAAGAGAGAGTGATAAGTTTAAAGTTGGTAATTTGTGTATCGATCCAGTGTTTTCACCAGGGGTACATTGTAAAGGCTTATTCTTAAACCAGTAACCAACGCTAAAAATCGTATTTCTTCGGACGTTAATTGTTCGACAAACTATTGAACCGGGTTAACATTACAGCAACTGACACTTATCCTCCTTCAGTCCGAAAGTCAGTTTGTCACATGGTTGTGTTTGCACCCACCTACTTTTTCTCGATTTACCCAATACAATTGAAGACCTCAGGGCAATAACGTGATATACCACTATATGTAACATTTGAGGAAAACGAAAGTTGAGGTTGAGACATTGCATTCTACACGTTATATAATGTTCTCTATACTACTTACTAACAAGTGTACGAAGAAGTAATTAGCACATTTCAAGATTAATCAAATAATTGACCGCCACTACCTACAGAAATACATTTGTGAAATTTGACACTATTGCTAGGGTAACAATATATTTTTAAGTGTAAATCTGGTATTAATTTAATAATAGGTACTAGAATGCAAAAGTGTTTTAAAAATTTTACTTACTAGAATATTTCGCTCTTCTGATAAAACATCGCTTTTATACGTATGCTAAAATATTACTGTTTCTAACATCGACAGTCTGAAAATTCTTTACAGAGCGATTTTGATCAATTAAATATTTTTATTACCCAATGAAAGTCAATGCATTATTTGATAACAATACTTCAGAGGAGGAAACACATTCTACAAAAATCATTGGAAACAAAAAGAGCAAAACATTAGCAGGCTCTTCGCGATCTCGTGTTTTCGCGTCCGTAATGCACCGTCAATGCAGGGAATCCCCGGTCACGGACGTTCAATGCGAAGCGTCCGGGTCGCTGTAAGTCCAGCCGCAATTCTCCTTCGCGCCTGAACGCGAACAAGGCCAGGCGCTGGAGACCTGACGATATCCGGGTGCTTATGCAACCCGCCGAACACCGCCGCCTACGCTTGCTCGGGAGGAGAATCCCGACCATCTCCTTCACCACTTTCGTCATCGCGCCAGCACCTCCCGAGTTGTAACCCACGCCCGAGACACGGGCGTCGTGCTCTGCTTTTGATGAGCCTGCCTTTTTATTATTGGATACATGGCATCTGATTGAGGTTCAACATATTCCAAAAGATTGTTAAATGTGTACTGATGTATTATGGGCATGTGTAGACAAACTGGATTCCCGTAGTAGGATGGCAGGATGTTACTAGATACCCCCCTCCCCAGCTGGAAAATTTAAGATCTGCTGCACCTTTTAACAATAGCGATTTTTTAGGAAATTGCGGGGAGTTATTTCGCTTCCAAATATTTCACTAGTTTTAAACATATATGATGAGTGTCAAGAACACCTTATTTGGAAGATTTTCATTTATTTTAACTTAATATTTCTCGATCTTTAGGGATGTGAATATTGTAAGCCATTTAGACAGCAGCACTTGCTCAACTCGACGGAAAAAATCATCCATTAACCTTCAGATGGCGAAGATATCTTTAATATGGTTCAATCTTGCTTACATTTATTATTGTAATTCAGTACACTCTTCCGAAAACATGTATAATGGTGTCATTAATTGTTGGTTTAATCCACATTAGTGGTTTCTGGGAGCTGTGTAGAATCTCTCGCCTACATAGTGAAGCGCAGTCGCCGGTATGGGCGCAGCCGCAGTGCTATCGCCGAGCGCGTTGCCTCCGCAGCTCCTGGGCGGACGCCCCAGCTGATCGGGCGCCGCCTGGCTGCCGGCTCGTCCGCCTTCGCCCGGGCGGCGCGCGGGCGGCCGCACTCGAACCGGAAAGACCGGTCCGTTCCGGTTCGTGCGCGGCGCGCGGCGCCGATGCGGAAAGGTCGCGGGCCACGTCCCTCTGTCCCCGCCCCCGCCCTCGCCCCCGCCCCTGGCCCTGCCCCTTTACTCTCATCCTCGCCCTCGCCTATGCCCCTGGCCCCGCTCCATCCCCCGGCTACGCCCTCTTAAGGACGAAACCCACTAGAAGCTCCCGGCTCGGCTCGGCACAGCCCGGCGAGGCGCGGTGCCGCGCGGCTCGGCCTGCCAGTCACCCATTACGGACGGCCCGGCACGGATCGGAACTGCATGGGACGCCACTTGTTCCAGTAGCGATGAAGAGTTTAATACTTCGATGGAGGAATTGATGATATTAGCTGCTGAGGAAGAAGGGCGGGAGCAAGGAGGACAATGTACTCAGCGGACACAAATGCTATAAAAAATATTAGTCCGAAATCGTCAGGATCTTTTCCAAAACCAGTATAAAATCTATTTGATCTATTGATTTCTGCTCTCTGAAATATATACATATATATATACACATATACATATATATACATACATATATATATACACATACATATATTGTATGCCTGTGTACTCGTATTAAAAATTTCCTCGGTTGAATATTGGAAGAAAAAATGTGTATCACCTTGAAAAAATTATCTCCCTCTTGATATTCATTATGAATCATTAAGAATTTGTAGTGATGGTAGAATTTAGCTCTTTAAATTTAAAAACATCTCATTTAGAAAAGAAGACTATAGAATTTTATTGCATTATAAAAATTAAGATTTAGCATTTTGTAGCAGTTTTTGAGAAAATTATTAATACGGAGATCTCTTCGAAATAAAAATATTCTGGTTTTTTAGATTTTTCTATTAAAATTAGGAAATAAGCGAAAATAATTTAACATTTCACTATTAGTGAACAAATATTTAAGGACGAAATTTTAAATTTAAAGAATAATTCCTATCTTGTACAGAAATATACGCTTCTATGTAACATTATTCAAAGGAAGGAAAATAAATGTCTGGCAATTTGAAAATACATATTAAAACAACACATTAATTTAAAAAGGTTGTGTATTTTGTTAAATGAAATCAATTTATGTAAATAGCTATTAATATGTAACACAAACAATGAAAAATAACTGAGAGCCTATTTCATTGTTGGCTCGATATAACCTATTTCTTCTATCAGTAACAAACTGTATTGACTAAAAAATCGTTCAGCTTCTATACTGTTGGCCATAATTATATGTTATGTCAAAATTGTAAAATTAATGTTTTCAAACATCGATGTGTTGTCGAAGTCTTATCCCTAGTTAGAGAGAGACACGAAGAAAATAATGAAAAGCAATTTAGTGTCGCAGATTTACGTCCATTTCGGGTTTTGCGAATAATTTTGCATTCATCGCAGATTGAAAACCTTCAGAAATGTATTCCACCGATCGCCAAACATACAATTACTAGTTTTTCAGTATTTAGTTACATTTCGCATTTTTATCAATTGCTAAAATCTACCATCTCAAAGAATTTGTGACTGCATTGGGAATAATGAGGAAGGAAGATGGTGCCTGAAAACCTTCAGAAATGTATTCCACAGACGCCCCGGCCGGCCGCCACGATAACAATAGCTTGCAAGACCCATGCAGCCCTCAGTTCCTGGAAGGGCTCGTCAACCCCTCCCAAGGCCACTCGCCACGCCGCCCCGGCCGGCCGCCACCACCGGATTTTATTCTCGGGGAAGCATTCCGGGCGGGGCCGGGAGGAGCCGGGCGGGACCGGGCGGAGCCGGCAGGTCGCATTGGGTGGAGTCTAACTGAATAGCATGCGAAAGATTTCGGCCGGGGCTGGTCTGTGCCGAGCGGGACTGCTCCGTGCCGGGCGGGCCGTTCCAAATGGGTTCCCTACTTTACTCTCTCCCACCCACTCCGCCCACCAGAGCCGCTTTTGATCCCACCCCCAGTCAACCCTCGCCCTCGCCAGCGCCCCCAATCCAACCTCCCTCGCCCTCGCCGATAACCGCTTGTGCTCTGACGAAACTTCTGTTTCTATTCCTACCTTCGCACTTGCTCATGACGTCTTGTGCATGCCTCATGGCGAATGCCTTTCACTGCGGATAAAACGAGACTTCACTCAATGTTGTAAAGGATAGGGTGCTTCCTAGAAAAGATATTTCATGTTCTGTGGGTTACTGGAAAGGACCAGCAGTTAGTGGGCGTATCTTCACACGTGAAGTCCTCTCCCAGTCAATATAATAGTAGTAAGAATATTGTTCACTGCGCTGAATGCTATTTAGCTTTTCTAAGTCTTCTTAGTCTCTATATTAAATTTAAATGATTATAAATTAAACGACATTGAATTACGATGACCTGAATTTAATGTTTCAAAATAAAACAAGATTTTTTTGATGAATATGTCTGGGGATTAACTGCACAAACTTACACAATAACATATTTTTATTTCATTACCATTTGTACTCGTATTAATGGCAAATACATTACTAGTGGCAGACATTCCTGAATAGTTTTATTGTCACGTGCAGATATTTTTTCTTTTAGCTATAGTTTGTAATTTTAGGTTTCAGAAGTCATGAAAGTTTTCTCTTCTAGTTCTTTCCGCGAAGCACCTCTCTCGTGGTGCCTTGAATCGCGATTCTGCGTGGGCGGCGATCCGTTGGTTCGCGGAGCAAGAGGCGAACAGGTTTGAAATGATGTGGGCGTGCACCAAGTTGAAGCTTCAGGGGTTCTAAGATGCATTCTCGAGTCATCTCTTTAGGAAAACAATTATGGACTCGTTGGTAGGAGTTAGCAATTTGATGCCTTTACCTTAGTGGCTGGATAATACCTGCCAATTGTTGTCACATTCATATTGCAAAGTGAACAAGATCGTTATGCTAACACTTTGTGGGCAGGAATCTACACAAACGACCTGATTACGATAAAAATATGCTGACAAAGGTGATTAAGTTTTGTATGTTTGTAGAACGGTTGTATTAAGGCATTATTATTATTATTATTATTATTATTATTATTATTATTATTATTATTAATTTAAATAAAAATTATTAATTTTCATGTTAAATTTTTGAAGAGTAAGGAAGAATGTTGTCGTTTGGTATTCAGTTAATCGTATATTAATAAAATTTAGAATTATTATTTCGCTCGTTATTTGTATTTTCAAATGAATAACCAAGCTTATACGACATACATGCGAAATTAACCGTAGTAATTCTGTCAAATTTAGTTTTCTTTTAAAGAATGCTTTCAGATGCTTCTATATTTATTTGCCATTTTTGCTTCAAACCATCATTTTAATTTTAAGTTAAGGTTTATGATATCGGTGGAAATGCTGAAGTCATGAAGATGTAGGTTGCAGAGGTCACCCCTTGTTGGATAAAGACACTCAGTCTTCCTGATTTCGATTCAGAATTAATACTAACGTATTCTTGAAACTTTACGAGTTTTATCTGATATACCGTGAAAATCCTTTTTATGTGAAGTTGGTTTTCTTCAGTTCCTGATCGTGAACGCCACGATGTCATAGATTCTTGCCACGACCTACCAACGTGAGGAGGTTGTTGTATCCAAGTAATTTGCTGCTTACTCTCCCGTGAGATTATCCTCACGTTTCCTGGCAAAAGCGTTGTCATGGCCACATTTTGTGTAGGGTCTACACCTGGAAAAGGAAACGCACACATTACTAACTTTAATTTTAATAATAATTTTAATAATAATAATAATAATAATAATAATATCATTATTGATTTATTTAATGCCCGTCCGGCATGAGAAGCTTTTAAAAGATTTTGATATATATTTTATTACAAAAAATGGTACATCGACTAACATACGCAACGCAGATCTACCTCATATGAAGTGCAGAGCAAGTAATTCCTATTCTTTATTATTTTGAAAAGCAATTTGTGTAATGGTTTAGAAAATTGAATTGATTAATGAAAAAGCGAATCAGATCTATTTGGTCTTGCTTTGAAGGGGTCTTTTCTGATATCTGCAGATTTGGCACTAGAAGTTTTACCTATATGCAGTATGTAGACTGTTGTGTATCTGAGAGCATATCTTTATGTATTGATTTGACATTCCACCGTTTAGAACGTGGATCACTTTCAGTATTTGACCCTGACGGGTAAGATTTGTTGTAAACATACAGTTTTCGTTGCACAAACTGAGAGTTATTTCACTGAGCAGTAAGCCCTACGCACAATAAATACTGGCACTCCATCAAAAAATGGGATGCCGAATCTTAGGACTTGAAACTTTTTACTAGAGATCGATGGGTGGTATAAAACAGCGATAAGCCAGATTACGTTGGCACTATATTTAAACAAAGGCGCCTGCAGCCAGACTGCCAGCATTCTGAACAATATTTAATATAATATTAGAATTGAAGTGTAGTTAATAATATTGTTGAAATTAATTGTGGGAATTCTTAAGAGGGTAACCCTTGGAAACGTTGGTAAATCGATCGAAATGGACAAAGGTGTGATCTACAACATCAACATTTTCGACGAGAACTGGTCTACACTTAGATATTCGTGGAATAAGCGTAGGAAAGCGGAATGATTAAAAGTTTTTATACGCTTCGTGTACTTCTAGTAATCTTCCCGTGATGATACACTCAATCATAATTTGTGTGTAGAACATGCGCTTCGTGTTCCTTTTCTTAACGGGAAGCGGAAACATTTTGTTCAAAACATTTTCACCTTCACTGGAAACAACGTAAGTACTTGATACCGGTAATTTAAGTTCAACGAGCAGTAGAAATTGCAAGCTATGAAACTAATCGTGCTTCATCATGCGATAATTGGATGTGGTTTCTTGCACTCCTCTTAAGAAAGCGAAAAAGCACCAGCACGAATCAAGAACATTGCAATCATGATCGCGAAGAGAAGAGAGCTACTCTTCACGTGGAGGAACGACTAGGATCCGGTACATTTCAAAAGAAACACTTAAATAAACCAACAAACCAGAATGCATTACACCTCCCACTTACACTGACGGTGTTGATATATCAAAATAGTGTTCGCTGAGCGAGCGGGAGTAACGCAAGGAGACGGAGAGGTCAAGAGATGACCAAACCAAAGCAGCTGCAGAACCGGCTGTGGATCACGTTGCAAAATCGCTGCCCACTTGACATTTGCCTGCGATGCACTTGCGGTCTGATCTTTGAAACCCACTCGGCCGACGAGCTGTGATTAAGCGTTGGAAAATCACGGCAGGGGAAGCGTGGGCGGTGGCGAGCGTGCGCGCCCGCGCCGCCACGTGTGCGGCACGTGTCGAGCAGGTGCCCTGGCCACGTGTCGCGCGGCGCGCCCACGCGCCCGCTGCGCAGGCCCGAGCGCCGAATGGGCGCCCGCGCATGCGCGTGGCCCTCCCTGGCCCAGGCAACGTGCTTCTACTTTGAACGCCGCCTGGGAGCGTGTTTTTCTGAATGGAGGCGTTGAATGGGATTTGACGATAGGCAACACGTGTCTAGGACCTATTCGAACTATTCGCGTTTTGTTTGCGAGGTGGTGTATGCTTTCCTCTTCACAGTACGTTCGACACGTATGTAATTTATTGTTTTGTATTCAAATGCAAATAAGTGTGTCGCTGGATACGACACAAAGAACTCTTTAACAACCTATTTTAGTGAAATAGTCTCGTTAGATTTCTTGACTGGACCCACTATTAATCTCTCGATCATGATAATTTACTTACGGCAGTCCTTGGGAGCCATTTTATTGGTAGGGTCAGTCTTTAAGTAGTCGGTGCCTTCTGAAGGCAAGAGAGAGCTACTATCTTCTAGTTTACTCAGTCGCTAATTAGTCATTCTGAAAGATAAAATCCCATTAACCTCAAATTTAAGACGATTTTTCGGCGACAATAGAATATCTTCTATGACTTAGGTTTGTTGTCATAACCCCATTACAATTTCATAAAAATGTGAAAATGTAATGGCACGGTTATTTAGTACTCAACGGCCAGTCGAATGGTAATTACGACTTTCGAGAATCGTAACATTTTTGCTTCTGCGAGAGATTCAACTCCCAACGTTTATTTAAAATCGTTGTTGTAACTTTAATCTCAAATAGATTGGGTTGGAAGGCTCATTGAACTGTTTAAAATTGCATTTATTGCTTTAATACCTAACAGGTGAAAGAACGCGCTGTTGAGAGAACACGAATTCACGAATTATGGTATTAAAATGTCATGCTATTAGATTTATTAAAGTTTGTTTTGAGATAATCTTGGTGGCAAACATAGTTAAAATTGAAAGCTGATTTGTTACTTTACAAATATTAGATATTAAAATTAACATTTTGTCCTTATTTTCTTTTGGCTTATATTTTATCTAACACATCGCTCCACTTCTTCACTGTGTAGGGAACATAACATTATTATTATTATTATTATTATTATTATTATTATTATTATTATTATTATTATTATTATTATTATTATTATTATTATTATTATTATTATTATTAATAATAATAATAATAATAAGCAATAATAATATTAAACGTAACAACAAAGGATATAAAAGTAATAATGATGATGATAAAAGTCCCAGTATCGACAGTAATGATCTAAATCCATCGCTCGCGATGCAGGCTCTCCTACTAATAATTTCACTGAAATCTCCTGGCATGCGCATTCATCCGAAGGATTCTTGCTTGTGAGATTTGACGTTCACGGTTCTCGGAAATCCATGTTAGTTGCGGCGCGCGCGTGCATAACAAGATGATAAATGAACAGTCGGGTGAAGTAATTGCACATTTGTATGCGCGCATGCGTTCTCGGAGATTGTTTTCCCATTAGACGGCGGCGTTCATTGTGTAGTTGAAGACGCTATGCGGAGATGGAATAATAGCGTTGCTTTGTGGCGGTAGTCGATGCTATGCGGAATCTGCGCCAGTTTATGGACTACCGTGCGTGTTCCGAGCTTCAGCGTTGCAGCGCGCCAGTGTTCTTGTTGGAAGGAACGGAAGATTTAGACGGTGCTTTCCTAAAGGATCTCTCGCTCTTGGAGGACATTGTTATGTGATTGAACTGTCGTGGAAATACATTCTACTTAATAGGAAAAACAGATTCTTCTATATAATTTGTTTTTCTTTGAATTATGTGCGGGTGAAATAGAGAAACCTAACAGATGTATACACAATTTGCTATTAGAATGTCACATTTTTAAGGGCGAAGTTATTATTGAATGAAATTCTCAACAGATTTATGTCGCGAAGGCACCATTTACTCTTTAGTAAGAAAATATGACTTAAATAAATTCCTGTAAATTTTAAATTAAGTAACTGTGTTTCGTGGGGTCGTAAAGGTTAAGACAATACAAGGACTTTTTAAAGAAAACATAAGATATACTACCAAAACGGAGGACGTGTTGAAACAACGGTTGAAACATCTCTTAATGTCCGTTTGATTGATCAATCGTAGAGCTTCCTTTGTATTAGGAAATCGCATTAGCTTCCTGTGTAGTCACCAACTTTTCATTCTGCAAGTTAATAAAAGATGATCTGCCGAATGTTCCACAATCACTTTGTGTAGGTACAGCACTACTTTAACGAGGGTTTCCTGCCTTCATCTTGGTTTGTCCGGATACTGTTCAGGGCATTCCATGTAATCCGAAACTGTTCCTAAACGGTAGCAATTTACGCACTCGCAAACATGATTGGAGTTGTTTTCACTTGCTCGATTTTCAATCTCTATTTACTCTTCATAGCATCTGTTTTTTATGAAGAACGGGTTCCTAGTTCCTCGCGTTTGATACATTCAGGAATCAGATTTTTTAAATCTATCACCAACTCTCTTCTACTTAACCATTTCTTAACTCGTATCTACCCCCACTCTGGTTGGAAACGAAATATTTTGGTGACTACATATTAATACGACGATGTTCTCAGCCGGTTCTTGAATTACTATTTGTACTTCATTTAGAGATAAGGACTTTTTTTTTTGCATAAAACAGCCTACTTTGCTAGTTGATATAGGTATACATTTTATTTTTCAGTGCAAAAGTACCATGTACAATACTTACTTTGTATTCTTGTTTTCAGGTATGGATCTGCATCCTTTTCACGCATAGTGAACAGCCGTTGCCTAGTCTCAGCATTCCTGAGATGCCATATTTGCAAAATCAAAGGGAACTCAAAAAGGTATTTTTAGTAATTAGGGAAAGATTCCATGTGAGCAATAAAGAACACAATGTAAACATTATAATTTTCTAAAATTTGCGAAAAGTATGCATTGCCATGAATTAAAGCTAGTATATAACCTGACTGTGTTTGTTGTAACTTGTTCTACAGTGTTGTGGAACGTGCTTAATTGTTCGTATAAAGGAAATATATTCAATATAAAATTTTCATTGATTATATTTAAATAGACTACGTGGATAATATATTGGTAACATAATGTGTGTCGTGTTATCAACTACCAGATTTTTTTGGAAAATTTTCTTAAATCTGTGTCGTGTAATATAATATTTATAATATATAAATATTACAATATATATTATTATTATTATTATTATTATATATAAATATAATATTAAGTAATATAATAAAATATTTCTTTGTACAACAATTTCTGACAACTTGCATCTTCTCATGATAAAAAGCACGTGGACCAATTTGCGTTGCATATTTATTTGTGAAGAGAGAGGGCGAGCTATTACACACGTTTACCACACTTTCACACAAATATACAACTTTACACACGTTCACCACAAATATTTGTTGCGCTCACTATTAATAGTTAAATAATTCGTGGTTTTCGAACCAAAGGACGGAAAAGCCGCACTTTTCCTAATAACAGGAAAGATTTTAAAGTTCTTTTCACTATTGATCATATCATCATATCACCATTCCTATTCACCATTGATCATAGTCTACTTATATGTGCCACTTGTATATCACATGCATATTACTTGTTAAAAACTTGCTCAATGGAATGAATTTTTATGCCGATAATCATAGGAACATTTTCAGGAAGACCCCTTTAAAATATTCATACATTTTCATTTACGGTTCAGAAAATATATATTATTCTCTGGAAACAATACAGAATATTACATAGAATTAAAAAAAATCCTCTTCTTTCAAAGAGGGTTCATTTAACGCAAATGAGGCATGGTATAATCGAAATCGTCCAAAAATGGGGAAGTGGGAGTATTTCATAACGCTTTTCTGTGTTTACATGAAAACAATGTTTGTGTAGCTTTATTTAAAATTCACAATATTATTCATGTGGCGGTCATGCCTTAATTTATAATACATGCTCCGTATGATTTTACATTCAAAATACTTTGAGCAGGGATCACAAAAGTTCGAAAACGGTAGTGCAAAGCGAGTAGTGGGAAAAATATATCAAATGTGGAAATATAAGTAGTGATAATGTATGGCATCGAGGTTGTCAAATTTTAGACTTTTCCCGCAACTCGTGTCTAAGATATGAAATCTTATTAATGATGCAAATAACGTAACAAAAAAAGCTAATAACACAACGAACCTCACTCCACATAATTACCAAAATTTAACACTGCGTTTATTTTATTTTTATCGACTTTCGCTTCATGTTCAAGTCTGTTTCAACTCCGATTTAGTGCAGCCTCCGCAAAAAATTCTTCTTAATCTGTAATATTTTCTTTAAATTGTAAATTTATTATTTAAAATAGGGAAACTTAAATTTTCTAATGCAGAAATGTGAGTTGAAAAGGTAAATTAAAATACATTTTTGGAGGATATACATTATTGGACATAAACTTGTAAAAGGATCCACCCCCACATATGGGAATTATAATAGCATGCACTACACTTAGGGGACTAATGACCTTAGCAGTTGACGCGCCTAGAATCACTAATCAATAAAACCGCAAAAAGGACCTTCAAAATGTATTCACCAGGAGTTGCGGTAAACGCATATGGGAAACACTAGGAGGTAAATTAAAATACATTTTTGGAGGATATACACTAGGGGGAATGCCATCAGGGTAATGAGTAACTCACTCAACAAGATTTAGTCTGAACAGGATGATTAATAAAGCTTAGAATATCTTGCGTCCGAAACAAGCCGTTGAACTTCTGGAGTATTGTTGGATAGACGGTCAATGGAATCAACTACTTCTCCAGAGAGATGACGATGACGACAACGCAATTGTCCCTTCTCAGTTCGCAGCATGGAGCCTGATGCCGCAATGTCGCCAGCTGTAGCCACGCCGGGCGCACTGGTCTCGCCGCATCGAGCTGCGCAGATTGGCCAATGGCCAGTCGCCGATCCACCAAGCCGCATGGGGCCTCCCGCGCTATACGAGCACGGCCGCACTACTGCCTGCTCCGCCGATTCCCCTCTCGCATCCCTCGCTTCTTCGCTATTACGCTGGCCGTCGCGGATCGCGCTCAGCCGTATTAAACAATCAGAGTGAAACGCTGCACCACCTGAACTTAGACTAAAGACTCGTAGTTTAACTTCCGGACCAACTCTTTTCGAGCTTTTGATATTCGACATCTCTGAGCAGCGCAGTAAGAATCATTGAACGAGTCATGGGCCCTGAATAAGAGGCAAGATTGAGGAATATGCCTGGAGCATTATGCTTGGTTATATCCTCTTACACTAGCTGTTTTAGCTCAGCAGCAACTGCGTTGCATCTGCAGTATCGTTGACCGGAAGGTTCTAGGGAACGTGTCAGGTCTGTAGCGGATTTTCGACACTGCCCCGTAGCTGGGTTGAATTCAACCGCTGTCTAGAGGGAAAGTGTAGTGACTGGCTGTTCTGATCGTTAGTTTCCCGTGGTTTCTCTGATCAATAGAAGGCACATGCCTTAGCAGTACCCTAATAGAAGGGCCGTTTTAATGAGAATAGCTTCGTTACTGCACAGCAATTTCTTGCTTACTTCGTATCTAATGTAACGTTCAGAAGATCTTTTTGGTAATTAAAACGCTGAGGACAGTTCTAAGTATTACCGAAGAAAAAAATCTACCATATCTTTGGGCTCTCGCTCTGGAAGTTATTGAAAAAATCGAAAGTTTCAGTTTTTACGTCGCAAATTGTCGTTCGCGCGGGATTTGTAGAAGCCCTTCCTAGAATGTGAGAATGTCTGCTGATAAATCAAGCGCCCCCTACTGGCACGAACTCCAATTCAGGGCAGCGAAACTCCAAGGTAATGACGTACCTCACGTCCTTGACAACCCGCAAGGCTCCGCACTATTCTTCGACATTGAGAAATAGAATCCCAATGTGATGTCTATATTTGCCCGCGGTATGCAAATACAGTTAATATTGTTTGCCAGCCTTCGCATTGTTTTGACACACACATTAATTTGAGGGTTCTGTTGAGTTTGTTAACACCCCGGTAAAACGTCATGTCAATTTTAGATCATGATCCATGGTGGTGTACCGCAACATAGGTATCAATTATTTTTCGTGTTGTACTTTGAACATGCTCGACAAAATGCATGAACTTGTTTGAAGGGCTTAGTGAATGTTCAGCGAATAAAAAAATAAAAACCAGGGGTATTTTGTATTTGACGAATTGCTCATGTCTGTCGCCCCTTTCAACGACGTTGCGACAAAACTTTGATGGTGAGAAATGAAGCTTTAATTCTAACCCAAATTATTACCCTGGCGTAAAGGTATTGGCAGAGATGCTTGAAGTCGTGATTTTTTTTATAAACCCAATGTATTAAATGAAGATAATCAGTTGTGACACCTTCTTTCGGGCTTTCTTTTATATTCTTCTGGAGAATCAATACTTTTTAAATCGTTTTATTTTCAGAATAGAATGGGAGGACATTTCTTTTTATTGAAGGCATATTTTGGAATACGGCACTCAGCACTGTTGCAATATTTAAATCCGGAGGCGGAAGAGGAAAGGTGTGTCGTCACGGGCTTTAAAGGCAGCCTAATATGAGCCTCGTGTGGCTGAAAAGTCCGGTCGTAAACTTCTTGTGGCTCGTGGGGTGAGCCACGTGTGCTCTATTCTTAACCGCCGCGCCGGCCGAAGTTAAGGCCAATGGCTCCGGGTTTCGGTGTTGAAACCGTTCCGTGGGTGACATTCAAGCGTTCATAACCTATTTGGTATTGAATGGAGTTCGGAATGTTTTTGTGTGCTCGCTGGGAGACCG
Organism: Teleogryllus oceanicus; assembly: GCA_964035755.1. Classification (NCBI taxonomy): domain Eukaryota; kingdom Metazoa; phylum Arthropoda; class Insecta; order Orthoptera; family Gryllidae; genus Teleogryllus; species Teleogryllus oceanicus. Next base: position 14,189,159 of record CAXIVR010000003.1, read on the forward strand.
CGCCCGTTTGCAACATTCCCGCAGCTCTGTCCAATGACTTCTCGTGCCCGGATGTTTCTGTTAGTCTTAGTGTTTACTGTAACCGGTTTTGTGTTCTGCCTGACGAATGCCTTTTTCACAAAATTAGTCATTTAAATGCATTTCATGTCATTAATACGTTATAAATATTCGTTCATATTACTCAAATTTGTTTATAATTGTTTTTATTCTTAAAAAGTCATGAATAATTCTACAAATAAAAAACTTGTCTGCTTTAGAAAAGGGGTTGTACTAGTGGGAGACCGAGTCAGCTTCAGAAATCCCGGGTAGTTTTTGAGGATGTTCATTTAGTTTAGTTTTACATGTCCAGTTGCAATCTTTCATTAACGACAAGGAACTTGGCCTAAAGGGACTTTTTTCAGGGCGTCTTTAATATTCAATATATCATTATGTTAAGTTTTGTTTGTGGATTACACAAACACGATGAATTTGAATTTATCATTAATAAAACATTTTTTTAGTATTATGGTAAAAATGATTAATGACGGAACAACTTTTGGTTGTATTTCTCATTAGAATAAAAAGAATAATAAATGTTCGTAATCCACACGCATTATTTAAGTTAAGTATAAAAAAGTGGAGATCATCCAGTGCTCTTAATGTACTGTAGAGCTCTATTGATTTCTATTCATTTCAATTATGGAGGTCATTGTCAACAGAATCGATGCATAATTTCATGTACTTTACATAACCGGCGAAATCACATCACAATTCCCACATTATTTGCTTATTTAGTTCGTAATTACCTGGCAACGACAAACTTACTATCCTACCTTAATATCTGTGTGCCCTACCGATAAACATGGTTAGACCTCTTCTGATCCACCATTTGGGGCACGTGGAATGTCTTTGCCTGCGTCATTCCAGAGGACGCGTCTTTTTCTGGTGAGGAAATCGCCATTTTTCCGAATCTTTCGTGAATGTTGTAAAATAATTCTCAACATAAGAATTCAACGCTTACTAGAGAGGGGAGAGGTTAATGTACTTACATACGTGATCTTTTGATTCGTCTCGACAACACGAAAGGACTTGCACTAATTTTTAGTCTATCTTTCACGAATTTTCTGGAAGAAGTTTAGATAAAAAGTGTATTTCAGAATTTCAAGTTATTTACAATGTTGAAACATTGGGGGCACTGCATAACATGATTAGTTAAAATTAGATTCATTAGAGTAACGGTAATTGAATTTAACTATGTAATGAAACAAACATTTGAATAAAAGTATTTGTATGAATATTTTTACAAGTAACTTTCATTGCCCGCTGATGGATGAGCCAGGCAACTGTATTATGTTTAAAATTTGTTTCTATTATGAACTTAAGTAGCAGAGCTCGTGCAAGTGTTTACCGAAAGCAGTGGCTGGCGGCGGGCGGAGTATGTGGGGCGCGTGCGCGGAGAGCGGTGGGCGGGGCGCAGGTGGCGTCTGGGAAAGTGCGTGAGGGCGGGGGCGGAAGCCGCTCCCACCGCCAGCCACCTCTTCCGCCGGAACACGCGCCCTCCTTGGAGCAGTAGAGCGGCGGAGATGAGGTGCAGGTGGATGGACAATCGTCCAGTCGACAGACGTCCACGAAGTCAAAATGGAGGAGGAAGCAATGGGTATTCTGCAGAGTCGTTGATCAGGCGGTCCCAGGGTTTGGCTGGTGTTGCGTGTTTTTCGCACTAGCTTAATACGTAGGTGGTAATCAACCAAAGTGTGGAGGAGAATTCTACAGGTCTGCTGGTCTGATGAAGTTTTCCGTAGGTTCCCCGATAAATACCAGATGAAAGGCGGAGTAGAGTAGTATCTTAATAAACGGGCCATCCTCTTCTTTGTCTTATCCTTATCCTTTTCGTACACGGTACGTGCAACATGTCGGAAGACATGTCGGGAGCTTCGAGTTTGTCTCAGCTGAGAGCTAGTGTCCTGTTCAGGGTAAAAACTTGGATAGGGACCTCCCCCACCCCCTCGCAAGCTGACGTGGCAAGATTGACGGACGCGGCGTTGGGGCAAATGTGAGGCGAGGAGCAAGTTTGACATCAGATCAAATATTCCTTGAGGGCAAGTCATCATGGTATATAACATGGACAACGCTTAGAGAACTCATGACCGTAGTAGTTGACTCGCTCAAAAACACTAAATAGAAAAAATTAAAAGTTAATGATGTCAGACTTGTGCAGATTCCTACTCTTTCACGAGAATTAAAGAAAAAAATTCTTCGCTATATATACACATATCGTCGTGTGATATTCGGAATTTATTCCATTAGTGGCCTATTTGCCTTTTATACTTCGCACGAACTGTTCGCGCCTGCGGATTATTGAATGCTAGATAGCCTACCGATATGAATCATCGTATAAAATATAATGCTATAACAATGACACCTAGTTCACTGCATTTTCACGTCTTTAGTCTAAATTCTTGGTTATAGCTAACTATAGCGCAGGTGGTCATAAAGACAGAACTATAAAGCAGAAGACTGTGATTGACCATCAGTTATGTAATACCGATAACAAGAGGAGAAATTAAAATTTGTCGTAATTGGTCAATAATTCACAAGATCATAGTTTTTTATTTGATGATAAGGAGACATACATAGAGACGTACGTTCAACAACCGTACTAAACTTCATCTGAATCTAATTTGAAGTACTGCATTGCATAAATACTTAAATTCCATTAAGAGGCATGACTAAAGGAAAACGTTTGATAAGAGGCCGAATCACTCTCATTTGCTTAGTGTTACAAGGAAAGGTTATGTGCATTTATTACTGCTATTATGTTGCTTCAGCCGCATGCATCTTCTGTTGGATATGAAGAAGCAGAGGTGTAACTTCTCCCATGAAAGGATGTGCAAATAATTTTTTTCATCAATCGCTAAGAGGTGAAGGTTGTAGAGAACGTCCCGAGGCAAGGACAAGTGTCAACGAATCCGCTTCGGGTGCTTTTTCTCGTTGTAAAGTAAACGGGGAAACATTAGTTTCTTCACTCATTCATTAGTGGGCCAAGTATTTATATGAACGTTTATAAGGAGGTCTATCGGTGTTGTTTTATTCCGCAGAAACATAAATGATTGCTTAGAGATAAAAAAAATGCCATAGCTCGGTAAATTATGGATAACGCTGTACTTTCATTCCACAATTTTTTACCTGTTATAAAATTATCATAACAAATCCAAGCAATCGGAATTATGTGAACATTTGAATATTAACAGTTTGAAAGGATTTTTCAGACATAAACATAAGTTTTTCCGACCAAACGATAGTACTTGAACTCGAAATGAACTTTGACATTAGTTAGAGTTTGCTGATATTGGAGCCCAGTATCGTAGGGCGTGAAAAGGGAACGTCGTCACCACAAGTCTCTCGATGGAGCTCATCCCACCCTTAATTCCGCACCCGGGCGCGCTTTACCCCTACCCCTCTCACCTCACCTCCCCCTCCCAGCTCCCCCTCTTCCCCGCACCCCCCTTTTAATCGCATCCTTTCACGGTCCATAGTCTCACTCTGCGTCTGTCAACTGCCCGGACCCGCTCCCTCCCCCAATCCCGGCCGCCCCCCCTTCCACGCCTCTTCTCCCGCTTCATCGTCGCCACCACCTGCGGCCCTTCCGTTGCCCCTGCCCCTTCAACTCCTCCTCCTCGTCTTGCTCGTCCCCGTTTCCGGCCTCGCGTAGCGACGCGGCGCGCCTCTCGGTTGCCGGCGGCTATTGTAATGGCCCTAATAACCCATTTTTCCAATCAGCAAATAATTGCGTTTCGGAGCCGTGACCAAGGAAAAAAGACACGGCGATTCCAATTTTCATGAGCTCTCTTTGAAAGCCATCACGGCAATCGGGCTCACATTTGCGTTTTTCAATGCAGCTTCGAGTGACAAAAAACAGGTGACTGGGCGCTCTGCGGGGCGCCGCGGCGGGGCGCTGCTGCCCAGAAGAGACTGCGAGTGTTGGAGGGAAAAGGGACAATGAGGCCGTTGCGAAACGTAAAAAAAAAAAAAAATACATTATTGCTTATGATAAGGTTAATACCGCAGTGCTGTAATCACATGAATGCCTTGTAGGTAATGGTGTATTTATGGTATATCATTGTTTGTTATTTTTTTTACCTTTTATTGATTGACAATCGTGCAGTTTTCGTTTTTTAGTGTAGTGTTTGAATATCACGGTTTTCACTAATAGGCGCATTTATATAAATGTACTGATTTTTTTCTTATTGCAAGGTAACTTCAACATTTATTATTGCATTAAAATAAATAATGGATCTCAAAGGACCACTAATTTCGATCTGAAAATCTTTTTTAAAATAACTATGAATATGAAGTAAGAATGCCTACCTACTTTTGCTTTTTAATTTTTTTAAAATTTGGGTTTTTTCTTTAACTTGTGAATTGAATGATTTTGTTTCACAAAACAAATTTAATTTATCTACATTAAATTTCTCACAAAAATGTGGTTTTGGAATAACTAATTACGGAAATCTGAGATAAACATTGCTTGACAATAATATTAGAAATATTTCAGTGTGTTATTTATTCAATTCAGTGTTCACAAATAGTTTTCTCCCTACACTGCGAAACCGCAAAAAGTGCGAGAAATCGTATGGTGTTCAATTATTAATGGAGGCCATGAAATGGCAGTGCCATTTTTAGACCCTTGGGTTGCCTTTCGTGGAAGCTGCAGCGCCGCGGGCTACCTGCAGATGCGGGACGGAACCATGGCGGAACGAAATAATTAAAACTCGATTTTAATTACACAGAGAGGCCTGCTCGCGCGGTGGGCGGGGCGGGGCGGGGGAGCGGAGGGGGCCCGGGTTGGCGAGGGCGGCGTCGCGTAGCGCCAAGAGATCGCAGGTGCAGCTGCAGATCAACGAAAGCGAAATGGCCGCTCGCGCCTGGCGCTCGCTGCGCCCCTGTTCTACTTTCCCCATTTAGATGGATTTCGTTATTTTTGTAAGCCCTCTATAGTTTTCCTGATTTTCTGGTGTAGACATTGTTCTGTCTTCGAAACTTCACATTTCTTTTAGTCCCTTTTAATCCCTTGTAGTTTTTGTTGTTGTTGTTTTTGGTCTTTGTTCTTTCTCTTTCAGTGTTCCTTCTACATTTATCGAGAATATTTACTACGGTTCTGACATTGTTGTTCTCTTTCCTATTTCTCTGCGTATCATTCTCAGTTGTTTATTTCTCGTCGCAGACCATTGTCTTCCAGTTTGTTTTTTATTTACATTTCGGTAATTTCTTGTCAAATTTCTGTAATTGGGGTCTTCCTTTTCTTAGTACTTTTAATATTCGGAACCTGTTTATTTCCTGTCGTGTGGGTTTTAATAAGTTTGCGTGTTCCTGGAGATGAGCTTACTTGCGCGCGTAGTTGAATGCACGTATGCTTCTGTTTTTGCTGCATTTATGCTAAGAAAATTATCAACGTGTGTTTTGTTGATTTATAGACTTAATTAAAAATATTTTAAAGTGTAAGTTATTAAGAGAATTTTGAAGTTCACCCTTAAGATGATAATATTAAGAAAATCATATAGAGGAATATGTGGCGATTATAATTGTTCACTGAAATGAATCGCACCGTAAAGAAATATTAACACTTTCTGCAACAAATCATTTTGAAGAAACTAGTTTTATTTTTTTGAGATGTAGTTGGAGATAGATCGTTGTGATTACTATTTAAATGATACTTTTTTATTATACCCACATAATGCACCTTTCGGAGATAGTTTCGGATTTTCATTGTTTAGATAATATTTTAATTATCATGTCCCGAGACCTCGATGTATTCGTTAAAATTGCATTTTGGACATTATTGTAAAAAGACTTCCTTAGAGTTTTAATTAGAACATAATAAACCGTCGGTAAAAATTACTGTACGAGGTTTGGAGATTTCCATAATCAGATTCGTATGTATCCAGAAAACGATGCTTTGCATTCCTCATCGAATAAATTTGTCGCAAACTTACATTTTCAGGAAACGGAGCATCTTGTAAGGCATTTAATTTATTGGTCAGTGATTGCTGTCTACCTTGCGCAACTTAGAGTAGATGTAATACTGTAATTTGAAGCCTTGATCAAGTAAAGTGTTTGTATAATCCAGAGAAAATAATGTGAAATGATTAGTCTTCGAAAGGTGTTAAAATGTTTTTAGCACTCGAGCACTATCTTCTGATTAGAGTTTTAACTCACGTAATGAAATTAAGTATGAATAAGAATGAGATGTTTTTGAAAAATACGGTCGTTTGTTCCTGGCATGTGCCGAAGAGACGCAGGTAGACGCCACCATCCAGCCTTAACTAATCCTATTGCAGTGTAGTATCCTAACGCATCCTATCGCAGCCTTCGCTCCCAGATTCTAAGAATAGAGGATTTCCTAATACAAAGGATTTTCGCTCAGAGCATCCTGAAGCTATGGGTCTAAAAAGCAGTTTGGAAGGAACATAAATCTCTCCGAACAAAAACCCTGAGAGTGATTAGATGGGATGTTTTCGTCTGTGTAAGGAACAAGTATTAAACTAGTCCCAAAGCTTGTACTTGTCTATTAAAATCACACCATCTCTCCTATCCGTTTTATTAAAATTTCATATGGTGCGACGCGTCATTTGGACGCTGGGAGTGGTGACCAATGTATCTTCCGCCTGGGACCACGAATCGTGTCGTGGTGAAGCTTCTCTGGCACCCAGTCGGCGCCAGCTGTGAGCGCCGTTCCCTGCGCGCCTGGGCGCCGCGGCCGCAGTCCGCTGTTCGACCCCCGGCCACCGCCCCTCCTCCTCCTCCTCCTCCTGGCCAGGTGGCCGCGCAGGTACCGCGCGCGGGGCCAGGGAGGCGGCGGCAGCGGCGGTGCGGCAACGCCGCCTCCACCGCCCGCGGCGTCTCCGCCAGAACTCGTTCCTGGGCGCCGCGCGCCCGCCCCGCTGGATGGGCCGGGGCCGGGGCCGGGCGGGCCGGAGGCCGCGCAGCACAGCACTGTAGGAGGCGCGCCTCGCGCCGCGGGACACACCAGGCGCCGATAGGTCTTCGCGAAAAAGTATCGTAAAACAGATAGGGGAATTATCAGGCAAGGCCGCAAGGTAGATTGATGACCATTTTAATATTGTAGTGAATGTCACGATACGAGTATCCAGTACAACATATATCCGGGTTGTAAACAAAATAGTCCATGTGATATAATTTTTGGTTTATATTTGATGGTTCCTCTTGGGGAAGGTGACCCGATTGATGTTAGTAGTTTAAAAGGGGTCCTTGGATTATTACAGCAATTGTATTCTAATAATACAAATTAAGAATGTACTTGCCTATTATGGGTCATTGATTACTCTTACGCCAGTTCTAATCAATATTACGAAACAGATGATTTCTTGCGATTTGATTTTCTATTACCAAAGTGGATACGTGAAATACAGGAGTATGGTGATACGGTGAAGTTTGGTCATCCAATTCTGTCTTGAGATGTCACAAATGTGAGAGGACTGTTGTAAATGGTGATTTTTTTGGCCAAATGGTTTGTTGCTTGAACTTTTTGTGTCAAATTACAACGCAGTTTGCAGCTTTTGATGTACAAGGTTTTGTGTAGGAACACCAAAATAATTTTATCCAACAGTACATAAATGAAGTGGCGACCCACTAAATTCCTAATGCAAACATTCGTTCAGTATCGTGAATAAATAACACATTTAATTGAAAATAATAATGAATTCTTTGCACTTCCTTTAAAAAGTCAGCCATTGCTGTTATACAGGTTTTACATCAACTACTCACATAAAAATCATGGTTGAAGGAGAAATTCCTGACTATCTTGAACAACTTGGATTTTTGAGAGCAAGAATTAAAGTGATTTTTTTTTTTACTTTTAAACAAAATCTGCCTTGTCAAGCAAGACGTTATAACATGAAAATTACAATGTTACTCTGTGCTTATTAGTTACACGCATTTTACAGTACAATTTTCAGACGTCTAATATTCTCATGAACACTGTAATTGATCTGACAGTTTTCGAGAGAGTTTTAATTCACTATTTTTCAACGAAAAATTCCATGCTACCTGCTGTTTAAGTGTTTCTATTGCCACTTTATCGATTTATTGACTACACATTGAAAGTACAGCAGATGAGATATTTTATTGCAGTTGTATTGAAAACAAGACTAGAATTGGTCGATCATTTAAAAGTCGCATTGTGGTCATATTATACTACATTTTTGCTATTTATGTAACGAAGTATTTTTGAAACTTTCAGTAACCTCAGAATTAGTGTGATTTATATTTTGTACTGTTTATCTGCTGTGGAAAAGGAAGTATCATACTACATTCCACTATTGCAGGCAAAGACATATTATATCCGATAATAGAATTGCATGTATAATAATATATGTTATAATAAATAATATTATATAGATAATAGATTGTAGATAATTGAACGGTTTTGGAATTACTAGAACTTGTAAATCACTATTTGATAAGAGGCGTGACATTGCATTTAAATTAATGCTTTGTGTTTGTTTGTATTCTAAAATTTATCTAGAAATTTTGTTGTTCCAACGTCGTGCATCAAAAGACAGAAGTAAAAGTTTTTGAATTTCTTTGCAGTTTTCACTTCGCTACTTCCAAACTAGATTATGATAGTGAATGCTATTTAGAGAAAGTACTGCAATAGCTCAGCGCACACAACTATAGAGAAGTCCTGAAAATAACGAGTTTGTTTCTTGGCACAAAAAAAGTAGAGAAAGTGCAGTGATGTAGCAAAACAGCTTCTACAGGATTTACATGTCATACAGGTTTCCATATGTCCTAGATGTTTGAAAATGCGGGGTTTTGCTTGTTGGTTGTGCCTTTTGTGGTATCTTCTGTCTTTTGGAGTTGAAATGGAAATCTCCATTCCTCTCTGCTATTAAACTACAGCCTCAACTGAGATCTGTTTAGGTATGTAGGTATAAACTGCTTTGAAAATTAATAAACTATTTTCTGCGAAATGAATTATCTCGCTAAAAGCTAGTTATTCATTTACTCAATTTCCGAAATGAAATGTATGAATATTTTCGCGTTGTAAAAGGAAATTCTAAATGTTTATATATTTTCCCGGGATCATATTGAACATACTTTGACCAGGAAACCGAAGGTTTATTTTTAATACCATATTAGTTCAGTGCGCCACGAAGCGCTCTTAGTATTTACAAGTTCTTTAATTACGAACGGAGTGTACTCAAAATAGGCCTAACGGCATTCGGCGCCTTGGACGAATACTGTCTTTTGAAAACAGTAACAATAGGTCCAGACTAAGTAGCTTTGATTTGTCATTTGTCATTATTTACATAAATTTACGAAATTATAAAAGTTAATTTTTTCATAAATAATAATAATACGGCATTTTCTCAGAGATTCCGACTCTTCTCTTTGGTCGCAGTGAAAGAGTACCTGCGCCCACTGGGTGTGTGAGGCGCCGCACGTCCCCTGCGGCGGAGCGCTCTGCAGCGAAAACGACTTGTTTATTGTGGCTCTCGTGTTAGGCGATGTCCGACATCTGGTCAGCTGTCCGTCCGTCGTGCTTATTATTTATTTCTTCGATGCAGATTCGCTTCGGGCCGCAGGGAGCGCTTTTGGAAGAGGATTAGGAAAATGTCAGAAATGTTGCTATTCAGAGTGCTCAAGGTGTGTTAGATGTGTGGGATATGATTTGAAGGTATCATTGTTTTTTCACAAGGTGTGCAAATTAATGGCATCTCCAAAAGGCCACCATTTTGCGCTGAGCGTTTAGTTGTACTGTTGAAAAATCCTTCAGCGGTAATTTGCGTTGCAGAGTTTGGTAACTGCACATGATTGACGTCAATCTTCATCTAAACGTGTTACCATAAATCAGTTTATGCATTGTGCATTACTTGCATGAATTCAAGAAAACCTTTGTGCTTGCTTCTGACTTCTGATTTACCGTCGTTTGCGGATTAACTAGCTTGTAATAGCTGAGCGCTGAATGGCTAGATGCCACTAATTATCCAATTTACGTCACCTTCGCTGATCTTTAGCTATTCATGCTGAGCGCCTTAACCGGGCTTAACCTGTGTCGACACAACTTGCAAATCCAGCTCCCTCATTGAAAGCAAAGTTGCACTGATCCTCTATACATTCAGTTGCATCTCTAACAATCCTAGTGGCGTTGAAAGGTACCACTTTTGTGATGCACAGTATACGTGCAATTGCGTTAGTGGATGAGGGGGGTAGAGAAATTACAGCATCGAAGTTTCCGTAATACCCGAATTGATGGAAGAATTCCATCTGGGAATGAAACGCGAGACGCGACGAATTTCGCATCCGCTGCGTCGTCATCCGGAGAAGAAAAAGAAACGTCGGGGGCTTCGGCAGGCGTTGCCTTTGCGTGTAACGGCACTCGCGGCGCCAAGAACCCGCGGAGTCGATGGTCACGTGCAGGGCGGGTCGGCGGGCGGAGGTAACCGATGGCGGTGATGGCAACAAGGCGATGGTTTGAGATTGGCCACGGAGTGGGATGTAGTGATAGGACATCAACAAATCCATCGATACATCCAATAAAATACATCGATGTACTTAAACATCGCCATTTCAAAGCTGGTTTCAACCCCCCCCCAAAAAAAATGGTTGGCACCATTTCAAACCTCTAACATAAAATTTGTGCGAAACAAAAACTAATTTGCCAGAAAGCTAGTTCATTTTCTTAAGTTTTTTATTATAAATTAAACAGTGAAAACGCATCCCCGGTGCGAAGAAGGACGAAGGTTGTCAGGGTATAAGTATCATCTCGGGCGAGGAACATTTTGCTCAATGAAGGTAGTGAAAACAGCGTTCGTGAGATTCGAACACATAAATAGTGGTGCCGACAGTTACTGTTTCGTATTTTAACCTAACGAAATTGTGATGGTTGGAATTTTTCATCCAGGAACGAAACATTGAAAACGTAAAAACATCGAGCAGCAAACATCGATGTTTAAAAACGGTCTTGAATACTTGTTATAACAATATCAATGTTTTGTACATATAAGTATTTAAGACGGTTTTTAAACATCGATGTTTGCTGCATCGATGTTGAACATCGACATTGATGTTGCATCCCTAGTGGGATGAGCATTGCCCATGGCGTTGGATGCAGGTGGGCGATGGGAAGGGGCTGCGGTTTGGGGATGATGGGTCTGCGGCGGGTGAGAAGGTGAGAGCGATTGAATGCACCAGCGGCCTCAAAAACGTCGAAGAAGGTGACGATGACGATGACGTGAGGTTGTATGGCTTCTCTTCCGGAACCTCGTTCCTAGCTTTTTGAAGATGTCCTGTGAATTTTACCATTGGCGTCTGTAACTTTCTTCATTTTTGAATGGCGGATATTCTAGACAAATTCTCTCAAAGTTGCATCACGCATTGAATGAGACTTATCAACTGGTTTAAGACGAGATGACTTCTGAAATTATCAATTACTTCTTCATTATAGTAAATAAAAAAAGCTGTTTTCTAACGGTAAATGCAAGTTTTGTTATAGGTTGAGGGTGACACGGATTTCAAGTGAAACGGAAGAATAAATTTAAGATAACATAATTCTATTTTTCAAATTCCATGCGTGTTCTCTGATAATATTGAATGATTAATTTCATTCACACCTAATTTTTTTAAATTTAGCTGTGAAATTTCTTTTAATGAAGTGTTCCAATTGATCAATTCTTAGTGAAACACTCTTTTCATTGTTACTAAAAATACCTCTCTTCTGTACTAATTGTGTTTTCCAATCGGACGGGAGAAAAGGAGAAATGGATTCTCCGAACTGGTGATTTGTTTTACCTTCAGTAGGCATTGTTCATGTGAAAAGAGTCGGAGTTAGAAGTTGATTAGATTTTAGTGAAGGTGGAATTAATGAAATCTAATATACTAAAAATCATTCTTTAATGTTGCTCTTCTGTGAAGTTTGTCTTGTTAGTGATTCTATTCCATACAAAAGAACCATGAAATTGGATTCATGTGCTAACGTTAAACGTTTTTGACTGTTTCAAATCTCGCCGCCCCCTCCCTAACTAACATTTTACTTTATCCATGTGGACACAAACCTGGAAGTATATTTACAATAAGTGCGGAAAAAGAATATAGTATCAACGGAGAGACTTCACCAAGACTAACATATTCATTAAAAATCCATTGAAACTTACTTTCTTTTTGAAAATAAATGAGTACTGAAGCCGTAATAAGGCACGCTGCATAAAATGAAAATTCTTAAATTGCTGACGTTTTCTTTCATCCCGAATTTGTTTCTCTCAAACAACACTGAGAAACGGCGGGGAGCAGGTTGAATCAGTACTGTCGCCCAAGCGGTCGCAGTACATGTAACTTTCTGCGTCGGCGATTTCTCACCGGTTTGGGTGCGACCTTCTCTTGGAGTCGAGATTTCAAAATCCGGGCGTTCGTCGTGGAGAATATTCCGTGTGTTGCAAGGTACGGAGAAGGTCAGTCTCTGTAAGAAGAATAAAAATGACGCTACGTAGACGTGTGCGTTTTTGAGTCTGATATGGAAGTGATACATTTTCAACGGTTAATTAAACGGTTCATGAATCGTTCATTTAAAAGATGTAGGCAATTTGAAGAAAATTGCGTGTTCACGTAAAAACTTAAATTTACAATAGAACGCCGTAAAATTAAGCATTTGTTTATTTGATGAGGGTTTACGTCTGTTACCAGAGGGAGTGCTGACAAAGTGGTACGGCGATTTTATGATAAGTAAAATAATTTAATTCATGTAAAAATTACTTCATTTGTGTTCTGAAATGAAATTTAAATTTCTGTTTGGGTGATAACCTGGTCATACGAGTATATCTTCATTGTGATCCCCAGTCTCTTGCGCCCATGCCTGAGATGAATGGTTTCGATGGTTGGGTGAAAGGTGATATGATTTGAATCGTAATGAAGCAGTGGTGGAAGGGGAGGCTGGGTCAATAGGAGAACCCCAAGGGAACCTGCCGCGAACCCACTTGATCCATTATCTAGCACAAATTTTACATGAATCGGATGGAATTTAAATCCTGATACCCAGAAGTAGAAGGTGAATGTTCTGGCCACTACCCCAAGGTACGCGCGAGAACAGCCACACGGTGCAGTGTTCGGTGGAGGAAATTCATGGGGTGAGCCAGCCAAGAGCGCCGTCTCAGACGCTTTAGACGCCGCCGCCGCCGCCTCCACCGCCGCCGCCGCCTCCACCGCCTCCGCCGCCGCCGGTACCGTTCGCCCGCGCACTTAACCTGGATGCGGCGCCCGGCCGCGTGGAAACGCGGTCACGACGTCCGTTTCCTCCCTCCACCTCCTTCCCCTATCCCTCGCATCCCTCCCCCTCCCGCCATCACGCGCCCGCTCCGCTCCACTCCGCTGCACCGTGGTCTTCTCCAGACCGAGGCGTCTCGGCAATGGAGACCACGCGGTGGCGAGATCTGCTTTCATTCTCTTTTTGTACTCCACCGCACGAATACTAAGCCATAGCCACGGACATCTGGAGGGAAATGTGAATGAAAAATATATTTCGTCCTTACGATTGTGCTGATAACTTGTGGAAACTAAATTTTGCTGCAGAGCAACATGTTCTGCTAGAGAGGGATTATTTGTTTCAATCTTTAAGCGAGAATAAACACACAACTCTTCATATTTTGTGTTACTAAAAAATCTCAAATTATTGTTAATGTGTGAGTAGCCGGATTTATCGTGGTAGTTGTATGAACTTTACATAGTGTTCATGAACACTTCGCCCATTACTCGGCGATCAGAGTAAATTGATCATGTCTGATTATACCCAAGTGCAGACAATGATTAGGAGAATCCTGTGGCATACTTATTTAATATACAGCAAAAAGTGGACTTATCAGCTTATTTTACCTATCTGCAGTTCGGTTAAACAATACGTTTTGAGGTTCCCAGGTGACATTTTTAAGTTAACAACAAAATAAAAACTTCAGGAAAACACTATCACTTTTCTGGATGTCAATATTGTGAAACTTTGTACCTACAAGTACCAAAATCTAATAATGCCTTTTTGGAATGATTTCTTTGATATACTATACAGTGTGCAAACTTTACTATACACTGTGCAAACATAATGACGTAACTTGTGATGTTATAGTGAGAGCCACATGTTACATTTCTTGTTATGGTTTATAATGAAAGCATTGTAGCCTGCCAATATCCTTGAGCGACAAATGCAGTGCTGCAGTTCGGTGGGGAAGCAGAAAAAGACTCGGATGTCTTGAAGTTCTTCTTGTAGCTTGATAAGACTCGACGTAATTTGCGTCCATTGTGGTTATAAAAAAGATTTACGTATAAAGGTAGAATGACATATGGTATATCTATTCACATTAGGGCGAAACACTCGTCTTTTTCGTGTAACTTCTGCTTCTGAATTAAAGCTGTTTCACATGTCTTCGTTAGCTAAGATTCTGAGGGTTGTGAATTATGGACAAACGAATAGCAATGCCAATGCTTATATATTAATACTGCTTGAAACATGTTTGGCGTAATGAATTACGTAAAAAGGGGTTCTTGAGATTTTAGGATGAAGCTGTAGATTTTTGGGTGATTGCTGGACAATTTTAACTTGATATTTAGTAGAAATAATTTAACTTGTAAAATTTAACCGATATGAATGATAATTTTCCTCACAATGCATGAACCTGAACTATTTTGAAAGGACGTGCATGTTATTGCGTTTCTCGTGTTTTTTAGATTGTTAATAGATTGTGCAATCTTTATTTCCTATTCTTTATTATTAATAAACTTTATTGTTGGTTACACGTGTTCACATTTGCGTGTTGTAAACGATATTTTTGTGACATTAACTTCTATTAGATGCAAGAACTGGATAATATGTCTTGCAGTACTCTTGAAACAAAAGAGGAAAGTAGTGGAGTTGAAATCACCGGCTCACAAAAATTAACGCTTTAAAAATATTTTCAACTTAAATGTACTTCAATTTCTTTACCCTGCACTTAGGAAAAATACATTTTTATTTCTTTTGTTGAACTCTTTTCATCTTTTCGGTTTTTACTTCAAGTAGATTGTGCATTTTACTAACATTTGTGGATTTTACTACTGGGTCGGCCATTCTTTTGAAGAAGTACATTGTGGCATTGTGGGCTGCTTCCGCCATGTCTCTTTATGCGATTTCATCTCCCCCAAAGCGCCAGTTCTGAAGGCGCTCCCGGTTTGCGCAGGAGCGAATGTCCCCCCATCCCCTGTCTACAGATGTGGCTGGGCTCCCATTTCACTAACGTTATTCCGCGTCTTCGCCTCTCGGCTTATCTCGCATCTCCGCTGGACCGCGCGCGCACGACGGCGTGAACGCGCATCGCTCGCTCGCCAGGGCCGAGCGCCCACAGTGGGCTAGACGGCTCTGAAATGTGCGCGTGGATAGAGTCCTTAGGTAATAGGGAGTTTCGGCACGGCGAAGCGTTAAAGCAATCGATATCAATATCGATATCAACAGCGGCAGAAGTCGAGAAAGAAGCGAAGATTTTACGCGGCATATCGTACCGCAATCGATGGCAATCTCGCTCTTCTGCGCGCGCGCAGATGCACAAGTGATGCGAAACGCGAACTGCGCAGTCGGAGAAATCAATAATCCCATCGATTGCTGTAACGTTTCGCCGTTGCAAAAATTCTCTAGAGATTGGTTCATATTCGTTCCACAAGAGCTGCCACCGATCTGCGTATAATACTATATAAGGTTATATTCATTTAAAATAATAATTATATAATAACTAATACCATCCATAGAGATAATTATCTACACATTAATGGCATCAATGCCCAAAAATTTTGAAATTTTGAGAATTATCAGCACACACGTTCCTTATGTCATAGACCACCATTAACAATGTGAAAACAAAGTTTATTATAAAAATTAAATTGATTAGTTTCCCGTGTGCTATCTTTCTGATTTATTTTCTTAAATTATGTAGGAAACGTTTTGAGTTTGGGTCTTATATGGCTATTTAAATATTTTTTAAATCTAAACTCACCATAATTCTTAATAGAAAGTTTAATTTTTGTGTAAATTCTATCGAACTGGTACCCGAAAAGTGGCACACACTTGCGTTTAATAGTACAATTCAGCTATTTAATAAACAATTATTCGCAAAACTGCAGCGTGGCTCTCTGGGAATTGAAAAGTTTCAGCATTTACATGTAAAACTAATTTCCCATTCTAATGAAGATTAACATTTTTTAAGTGTAAAGCTGTGTTGGTAGTGTTTTTCTTTAAAGGACATACGAAAAGTAGTGCAGATGTTAATTTGAATAAAGTACTTAAAATCACTAACGTTAGCACCTTTTATTCATTAATGCGGATATGTTGTTGAGCCCCTTTCACTTTGTTCACTTGAGCCTCTTTCAGCCCACTGCGCGGGTTGCGGGCTTGCCTAACCACTCCCACTCCCCTCTCGCACCCTCCCTCGCCCAGTCTTCCTACGCTTCCATTTTGAGAGGCGCTACAGCGTAACCTCTCGATGAGCCAGCGCTTATCTGGTTCTCAAGCCGCCCTTCTCTTTGCGCTGTTTCGCCGGGACATCGCTGATTTTCGATGCAGTTACTTCAGTCAAGGGAGCGAGTATTTTGACACTCAATCGAGGGGGAGTGGTACACAGAAATGGTTCCCATTCATTTCACGAACGTTGCCTAGCTTGTGTTTGAGCTGTGTCTGTTCCCTATTTTTATTGATTGGTACGTTGAATATTTCGCGTTGGTGGACACGAAAACGTTTATGGTAATTATTCCCGTAAGTGTAGTGTATTTTAAAGAGGTGATGGAGTTGATCTCCCCAGCTGGGTGGCATGATCCAGCGCCGACCTACAAGTCGACTTGTTTCCCCATCCAGGTATCTTCTACCATCGGGGCAAGCTCTAAGCTCCCGACATAAGTAATGTAGTGCACGTAAGTGTGTGTGAGTAAGAGTTAAGGATGACGAGGAAGAGGAAGGAAAGATCGGGCACGGTCTATGGCCAGATTGCTCGGTCATTCACGAGGAGTTGATCGGAGACACTAACGGTCAGGGCAGTCGACAGCTAGAATTCTCCTCCAGACAGCGGCTGCCTATTTGTGTTGCTAGTGTCGAAAATCTTGCCTCCGTCGAACCTTCTGCCATCTCACCTGGTCCCGTCAACTGAGGAATGTTTGAATCGTAACAGTTATTTTGTTAGAATTAAAGAAAAGGGCACTTCTAACCTTCTTTAGCAAATAATTATTTATAAATGTTAATCTTCAATTATAAGTAATTATATTTGCGAGTTTAGAAGACAAAAGCGAATGTTGTGGAAAGTGAATAGCGGGGGGCTCTTTTTATTCAATTGTTGTGAGCAGACCTTGTATATTTCATGTGTATGGCTTGATTTTATATGTCTCTGTCAAATAATTCAATTTAATGTTATTACATGTTTTTAACATGATTTGCATTTTTTTTTACCGTTCGGGGTACAGTATACCAATCGTGTCCCTAACCTTCCAAGCGCACGAAGAGAAACTGACACTTCAGAGGCGTTATTAAGTGGCTCTCGGCTGTCTAGATGCATACAATTCGCGGGAAGAAGCGATTTTCGGCGATGCTCAACTGTTTGAGAACAGTCGTCCACAGGCGTGAAGATGTGTCGATCTTTCACTCTTTTTCACATTATAATTTCTCAGTTCCCACTGAGTGCCCTATTCATTTACATACCCACATATTGTTCCCCTGAAAATTTTTTTCTCCATATTTTATTAGTTTCGTACTTATTTCCCTCTTATTATATTCACATTTTGAAACACTATTTGGGATAGTTGTTATTTGATCCAGTTTAGGATTTCTATTTTACAATAATACCTTGTGTATGCACGTTTCCTGGCGTTTCACCCCAAATTACTAATTGATTTCAATTAACCCGAAAGATATTATTTCTCATCGCAAATATGACACTATAGTTTTGCTAGATTTAGCTCTTTTCTGACATACGTGAGGAGGGGAAAATGAAATTGACGGCACGATTGTGTGAAATGGATAGAGAGGCGGTCTAGGGATTCTGCATTTCGTCCAGTAAATTGATGCAAGTTCATGATTCATGGGCAGTCGGACATTCGGGCGATTCCATTACGAGTGAATAGTTACGGCGGGTGAATTCGCGAGGCGACTCGGCGCGAGGTGATGAAAAGGGAGGCGGGGGGGGCCGGCGGGCGGCGCCGCGGGTGGCCGACAGCTTGACAGAAAGGAATTATGACTTGAATTAACCGCGCTCGCAGCTTATCACTTACGGCGCTTATTTGCATTCGGAGCGAGGTCGGCGGCGCAGCGCTTGGGGTCGGAGTTGGCGTGGGGTTGGGGTTGGGGGTGGAATAGGGGCAGGGGCGGGGGCCTGGGCGCAGACAGTTGGACCGCTGCCTGCCTCTCGGCTCCAGGTCCGGCAGATGCGCGCAGCAACGGACGGTGGTTGAGGTCCGGGAAGGAGCCGCACGCCGACGGATCGTTCATCCTTCTGAACAGATTTGATGGGATTGCAATATTTGGATATCTAGTCTCGCATTTAAGGGTTGGAATTTTCTTGTAAAATGTATAGTGTTCCACACCGCTCGTTAACGAAACTTATTTTAAGATACAGGAACCTTACTTACCGTTCTGACGATATGATGGGCAGATGCTAAGCATAATATCAAGGTCTTCTTTTTTTATTCTGCTTCTCACACCAGATGAGGCAGTTGAGGAGGAGGCACCTCTTGACGCAGTTTCGCTCGCAACCTACAATCTGAAATAACAAGTCTTTCAGTGTCAAAATTGTCAATGACTGGCCTGAATCTTTTGCTTTCAAAGTGAGCATTTGTTTGATCTTTCGAACGAGGTAGGTTTCTGTTTTATGGGATATACAGTAATAGTGGTGAAGACAGTATTTTCCAAGAATGTGATCCCTCGTTAAACCATACGTAATTAACTGTGATCATTTTCTGAGTTTTTAACTTTGTAGGTAGAAACTTCAGAGATTTTGCAGAGGTCATTACAGTGTATCCTTAAAGCGTCCAGTTATAGTTTCCTTTGAGTCGTAAAGAAAAACAGAAATTTATCGTAATAAGGGAAATTATATTCAGTATATACTCTGATAGCTACATATAAAATTGGCAAAGCTTGCGTGCCAATTTTCAATATTTGGCAAGATTTTCTTTGCTGCTGTCAATCTTTGATGAATTCTCACTCGTCTGAACTTCTGAGACTGACGGAAAGTTCGGTTTTCTCTTTGATTAATGGGCTTCTTCCAATTCTATTTACGGACAAACTCAAAGTATACTTCAGTGGCTTCCGACATTTTACGAGCATATTCCTTCTCGTGAATACCAGCGAAATGACGTGTTTTCACCGTAATGAGAAACCGCTGATGATGGAAGAGCGGCGCTTTAGAAGTGGAAGACTCGAACCTCTCTGCCCAGAATTCTGTAATTTCTCCAATTAAGGACACTACTTTTACGGTGCGGAAGCTGTAGGAATGCGCACATTAGTAGCAAATGGTTCAACATAAAACGGTACAAATTGAGAATGGAGAATGTGTGTGTGTGTGTGTGTGTGTGTGTGTGTGTGTGTGTTTTGTGTACTGCCACTATTTTCAAGCAGTAGTAGCAAGAGGGTTTTTTTTTCTATAAAGATATTGGGCAGTCTTGTTTCGACACCTGCACTGCTTTTAGGCCCACATGAAGTAGTTCGAGAAGTCATTCGCAATAAATAATGCCATGTCTGCACACTCGGATTCTCAATTCATTATTTAATGAACTAGTTTTATTTTCTAGATTTCTTTTCGTAGGATATAAATAAGTTTTCATATTTTTGTTGATATTAGTACTTATACTAAAATTTTTAAGAGGTGATTACATTTACGCATTTTTTTAAAAAAATACTAGGTATACTAATAAAATTGGTCCACATTCTTTCTTGTGATTACTAATTAGTTTGATTTGTTTCTTCTATTGAAATCGCCCAAAATATTTTTTTACCGTTTGATTTTATTAGTTTGATATGTGTGCAGAGATAGTGCTGTCTAAAAGATACGTATTCTTTGAATTTGTATTTTCTTAAATATAGCATGTTTACATGGTTGAATGTTAAGTGGTGGACATAATTGCCAACGGAGACGCCTCTAGAACTTTTCTCAATTGCTTCCCTGGGCCCTGGCTCTTAGCCTCGTCTCTTCTTTCAATCGACACGCCTCGCTCTCGACCATGGAATTCGCAATTCCACACCTGGATATTTCATTTCGTCCTCCCGGGAGACGACAGAGTGAGAGCGGGGCATAAATACCTGCGCCGTCCCAACCACACCCGCTCTGCTCTCGACGGCGCTGCGACGCTTCGATGACCGCCCCGTAATAACTGAGATTGGATGCACCCCCCTCCGCTCTCCCCTGGTCCCCCCCCATCCCTCCCCCCTGCAACCACCCCAACTCTCCCCGGCAACTGGGCTCCCTCTACTTCCTCGCACTCTCGTGTCAACTATATACAGTCCCACTCGCTTTGTTGGTTGTTTTTATTGTCTTCGATTATTTTTTCTTGTTATTACCTTCCTTTGTCTTAACATCCAGTATCGTCTCCCTTTTTCTGCAACCTGTCTTAGATCCGCTTCTCCCATTTCGTTATCAAATATTGCATTGATTTTTGCTACCTAAGGCGTCTGCTCGATTCCACTGTATTCTCGGACACGTACATTTTTTCTAGCTTTTTCCTCGCTCTTCGACAAATTAGATCTTGCCTTACTTTTATGGTATAACTACAAAATATTTCTTTCCTTTTACTACCTACCTATTTACCTTCATTTTTATTGAGTATCCCCCTCTCCCTTACTCTTCTTGCAATTAGTTTTGTCTGACATTGGTTCCTCAAAGCTCCAAAACCGAAAAGAATGTTTAAAACGTTTATTCCTCATTTCCGAAGAATTCTGGGATGAAATTAATTGGAGCATTGCGATACATCACATGCTGTAGTTTTACATACTTTTTTAATACGGAATACAATGATAAAATAGAAGGTATATATTGAGCAATAAAAGATTCCTTAGTTATTAGTAGACATTCATCCTGTCTAGTCGTAAATGTTCATGGAATTATATTATTTCATAATATTATTAAGGGCCCTTTTTCTCAAGAAAATACTGCTGTTTTTATTTTTCAAAATAAGTGTCTTTTTCTTTCAGAATCACTCCTCGATTGTGTGATTTTGTTTTTCGAGAAAGAAAAAAACTACAAAAACTTCTATTAAGTATTAGTATAAGTAAATACTAGTTCTTTGGAAAATTCAGTGAAGACCTTCACCGTAATACTGTCAACAGGATAAATTACATAATGACGTAACTTGTGATGTTATAGTGAGAGCCACATTAAAAACGAAAAAAATTGCAAGAGCGTTCTCCATATTTGTAGTCGAACATGTAAATGTGAGATTACATATATTCTGGTTTAAGACGAAAAGGTTTTCTTCTGACGTTCACGTTTTCTTTTGTTTCGTGCAATAAATGTTCTGAGCCAATGGGGCATATGTAACTTCACGTGTCGGGAACGTGCTTAGATGTGACGTCGTGTGACCAGGTTTAATTCTAACTTTCGTGTTCGGTATTTAACATACGAAATGCAACGTTAGAGAGTTGATGAGCGTTTCATGACGACGGCGTTGAAAACTGTTATTTTATGCGATTCACTGGGATCAGTTTATTGTAAAAAGAAAATGAGGTTGAAAAGGGAGACGAAGCTATTTGTTTCTCTGTATGCAAAACGTTGAAAATTACAATTGAAAAGAGCTGTACATCCGTCAAATTAAAAACCAGGTTTTCATGAACTTGCAGATGAATGAACCTCAAACGTACGAGTAGAAAAACACTGCAGGTATGAGGTGAACCAACTACCAAACCATCTGAGCCGTGAATGCCCAAGAGTATTGTTTAGTGACGAGTACTATTACATTGTAGTCCATTGTTGTAATACCAATGCATACATACATTGTAATACCACATGGAATGTGGCGGTACTGAATTTGTGAAGGTTAACTACTTTTATCTTGACCTATTTATTGTATGCATGAACCAAATTCATTAAGTGAAGTTGGCATTTCCCAAATAGGACGTTGGATTTCCCCACAAATCTTCTTTCTAAAGGGAAGCAAAGCTATCGGACTTGAATTGGATGAAGGGCATGTAACTGAACTTCTTACAAGACTATCCTTTATCTGGCACTTCCACGCCTCTTTTAATTCTCGATAACCAGGGAGCTGCTTTAAATGTCGAGTATTGTAGCAACACTGAGTCGGTGTACACCGCCCACTGTTTGGAAATCCACTGGACGTCGTCGTGGAACCTAACTGCCACTGGACTAAAACTGCTTTCGTGATTTTAAGTTCAGAGTAGGAGTGTCGTTTGCTAGAATGCTAGGGAAGTAAAAAACCTTCGTTTATACTAAATAAGTTCAATTAAATACTTTGAGTTGAAATATCTTTTTCCGACAATGCTTTAAAAATGAGAAATTTTACATATCCCGACGAGACCCTTTTATTAATAAAAGGAAAAATCTTGTTCTAAGATGTCAAAAGAAGAGGGTAATTTGTTTCAATAATTTTAAGAGAAGAGAAGCACGTTTCTTAAAAGAACATTTGTATAAGATTATAGATAACGTAATATTATATAACGTATATTTTCTAAGCAAAGAGTTTGTTTTTTGCACGACCTCAATTTTTTTTTGCCATGACCTCTCTGTATTGCAAAAATTACCTTAATCTCTGTCATACAATAAACAATCATTTTACATAGTTTTATAAAAATTACTAATTCGAAAGTGCGCAAGGGGGGAGGGACGATCGCAGTGTACCCGTGAAAATGTTAAAACCTTTAACCCCATTTTTTTAACATTTTTTATTTCCTTTCAAATGTTAAATGCTATTTTTTAATGTGGGAAATTATTATAGAGTTATCTGTAACCGTGTAGTTAACATAAATAAATTGTATTTATTAATTGTATATTAAAATTATATCATTCTGCTTGGAACTTCTTTCATTTACAAGTAAAATGTCATTTGCTAGTGGTGTTTAATGGAAAACTGGGCCCAGAAGTGTAGTAACTCTCCTCTTGTTTTCGGCTGCGCACGCGTACGATTATTTCACTTGTCTGGGAGTGAACGCCCATTCCGGAGCGTAGCAGGCTCGGTGGGGCGTGAGCGGCACACGTCCTTTCGAAGACCTTCACGAGCGTCCGCGCGCGGCGCTTGCGAAACAAACGCTCCCGCCTCCACACGGACGCGCACTCCGCACGCGGAGAAGAATGTTAACGACTCCACTTATCTGCGGCGACGTTTTTTCTTGGATCCGCACCGCCGTGCCTCTTCCGCGCAGTCGCCTCCGTGCTCGCCGCAGCTTTGCCTTCGTCACGTACGACGGATTGCAGCGTGAGCTGAGGACTTGTGTCAGAGATTGCTGGCGTTAAGTGTCGTTAGCAAAAGATTTCTGAACTAGGGAATTTGCAGTGTGAAGTTTTTCCTCAATCATCTCGTTAAAAAATGTTGCATTTCCTGTTTTAATAAATAAACGGTGAGGTAAATACACCCTCTGCAAATGCACACAGGCCGATGTGGTCCGAGGGGGAGGTGAAAGTAGGGCTTCACCTATTCTTCGTCGTCGGCACAAGGAGGATGTGTGGCGAGCGCAACTCTCAGGCCGTCTTTTCTCCCAGAAGTGAATATGGTACTCGCTTAGAAGGGAGGTGAGTCGACCTTAGAGCCGCCCTGAATGGAAATCATCCGATAAAATCCCAACAAAGCCACGATTCGAACCTGGTCCTTAGACCAGAAAGCCAGCGCCCTGCCAAAGCAATTTCTGTTTAAACAGTAAAACCCTCAAACAGAAATAAATAAACTGCTGACTCGGTAGTAGCAGGCATACCTCTTTTTCTGGAGGAAAAAAAAAAAACATGAGAGATTCACTTGAATCTTTCCTCTTTAGTAGAAACGTAATTTACAGGTGATCAGCATCACACCGTGGATGGCGATCATTATCGGGTACTTCAGTTTCCCCCTTCCCCCGCTCGGTTGTGTCCGAACTCATTTGCGCCGCTAACTGCCAATTCGCCCCTTCATCTACGCTGCTGCGGGGGCGCCGCAATTTTTAAATCCATTTTCTCCGGAGTGCGTCGGTTTCATCCTCGCAGTTTGTCGCCATCATTGTAATAATCGTAATTTTCATTATTAACGTAATCATTTTCATCGACGTCGCCCTCGCAATCTCTCCAGAATCACCTGCAATGACAATCGCATCGCCTATCTCAAAATACGATATGCGTCCCCTGCATGCCTAAGCGTGTGATATTTTTTGGTTTCCTTTCCATGGAACCTGAGCTGTGGACATTGGGTTTGCTTTTGACTAGTGGTTTGGAGCAGCAAAAATGTTTTCTCAAAAACGTTGCACGGATACTACCCTAAAACAATAAATAGAATACTCTCGTACAATATTGAAATAAATTAATATTTCAACGAAGTCTTATCAACACAACAGTTCTTACATAAAGAACTGTTCTTACATAAAGAACTGAATGTTGTACTTATCAGTACAAAGTTCTTTACATACTAAGAATAAACGTCGGCAATGTAAAAAATGTCTTTTTCTTTTGTGACCCAATCTCAAGAACCAGAGACAGCTAATTACATCGGGTCAATAACCATTGAATACTAAGAATAAATTAAATAAGGTGCTGTTTCATAACCGTCACGTGAATAGTAAATATTTAATGGCAGGCGGACTATTTCTTAGAGCCTTGCTGTCGCATGACTGCTATGTTGTAATTAGTGACGCACTGAGTATTACGTAGAATTCAGTCGGTATATGGAATATAAGAATAAAAGGAATAACAATCAAAAATTGCATTTTTTCCGTCCAAATCGATGCTATTTCTCTTTTTATTTCTTCTTCTTCTTCTTCTTCTTTTTCTTCTTCTTCGGAGTTCCTGGGCCATAGACACCTGTCCCATGGCAGGAGGCCACATAGGTTTATTTCAATTTCTGCGCGCATTAGAAATTACAATAATACATTTTTGCTTATAATTCCACCAGTAGCCTTGCAGTGAATTGTTTATTCAGCATTTCGCTTTTGTGATTGTTTACTCAGCATGTCGCTTTCACCAGGACATTACAGACAGAATAAATAATATTGTCAAATTTACATTCATGCATTTGTAATATCCAAATTGAACTGAGAATTTGCAAACCGGATAATGAAAATAAGTTTTAAATCTGACATTACGATATTTTTACTCGTGAAACTTCTAAAGGGATCTGAAAGTTTCTACTTATTTTTTAAGGAGGAGTATTTTGAAGAAAACAATTAAAGATGAATGTGAATTACAATAATGTTAAATCCATTATCAATTAATTGTATGGAGCTTATAATTTTCTGATATTTTTATTTGAAAATGTCTTCTTAAATTATTGTTCCGGTTTTACAGATCTTGTAGTCCAGAATGGACAAACCATTTATCTTCTAAAACCGAACACACTGTGCGCTCATGTGTTGATTATCTCTCTGAATGTTTTCGATTGTCTCTTTGACAAACATTGCGGAATAATGTCTGTGCAATGTCTCTCAATGCAATACCGGTTCCATGTTTCTGTACGACGTGCGATTTTGAAAAATAATCGCGCAAAAATGATGTTCCGGCATTGTACTCCAGTTCCATTGAATGTTCGCAGCGGCTGCACTTTCGTGTTGAATTACAGGTCTGGTATTTTTTCGTGGCTTTTACAATCGAGTATGTTGTGCATTTACAGTAGACAGAAAGCATTGTAACATTTGAAATGCGCTTGGAACTGTCTATTCATGGGAAACATCATTACGTTATTTCAGTAAAAATACTTTTTAATCTCGGATAATTAAATGTCCTTTATTTATGCCAATAATGGGAGGCAATCTCCTATATATTTCAAGATAATCACAAAATAATATCGTACATGGAACAAAATAAATAATTTGAGAACGCGAATTATGTCTTTATAATCCCTTATAATATAATTATTAAGGTATTTATGAATTCGTTAATTCTGAAAGGGAATGAACAATACATACATGAGGGTGTTAAAAAACTGTAACTCTTGTAACACATGATGTATTTGATTTCGCTCGTTTCTGCTTGCCTTCAACAGATGAAGAATTGTTACCTAATGGAAAATCCGGCAGTTTGGAGGGTTCAAGAATTTTTTTTTTTACCGGATGTTCGATTTAATGAAAGGTCGTTGAAGCAAGAAAATATGATCTCTTTATATTCGCAAGTCGATTATGCAGATTAATAGAGAGTTTGTCCCCGTCATAGCGGACAGCAATATCGATCTTCTGCGCATGCGGAGATGCACAAAACTGATGCGAAAATTGAACTGCACATGCGCAGATGATCGGTAGAGCTTCAACGTTCGAGGGTACACAAACTTTCTTGTTCGTTTCAGCATTTTTTGTCCTAATAGATACAACATTCGTTCAGTTGGCAAAGGTGTTCGAGGAGACAATCAACATCACGACTTGCTGTTTTGTCCATTTCGCTTCTTAAAGCAATAATAATTTATCCGTGAATAGAATCTTTGGAAAATAAACCTTACTAGACTCTCGTATGAGTAGACGGTGACTAATATATTGGTCTCTTTAAGTTACAAAGAGCATCTTACTTATTACATAGGCGCATTTAAACGCGTGTCTACGTATGTGCGTCAATGGCACCCAACATCAGCAATGTGGAAGTTGAGCAGGTACTCGTCACTCCCTGTGACCCGCAGCTAGTATTTAATTATCGCAGAGACGGAGCGTTGACGCGGACCCTCTGCCGCCACCCACCTCGGAGTCACAGCGCCCGCGGACTGTGCTCGGAGCCCACGCAAGACAAATAGGCGAAGCCGCCAACACGACGAGTAGATTAATTACCTGGCACGAAGCGCTGAAGGTGTTACCTCGAGGTCGCCGAAGCAGACGGTTCTCGTACTAGATAAGGATGGGTGTTGTCTGATTACTGTGCATTTGACGTATTGGGTGCCTGGAGAGGAAATCTGGGATGTAGATCAGAGTGCGAAATGTTTGTGAAGAAATCGCACAATGCAAAGTGGGACTGGGAAAGCATGATGACGCAAGTTCATCATTAATAAAGGGACCATGTTTACTCTGAGCATTATAATATACTACCTGAATACTTGAGATTATATAACGCACCAGGTCTCTCCGCAGTGGCGCCTAGCTGGTGAGAGTGCTATCAACAGAAATTATGTTGGTAGCTTCAGCTGCATCTTGCAAATGTAAAATGTGTTCTCAACACAATGATAATAGATGCTAAAAGTGCTGTCCACTTCATTGTTTCCCTGTCATCTCTTTGTTACCAACATAAATGCAATTTTCAATATGAGACCCTGATTCGGCTCGGTGAGGAGACACTTTCCTGGTGACTGTATCACCCAAAAGGAAGAGCAGAAACGTCATAATGAACTGCATATGTTGCATGAAAAACCGATAACCCTCAAAATATGGTTTCGTTTCTTCCGTACTTATTCTCGAAGACTAACGAAATAGATGTTTACAAACTCGTAACAAAATCACAGTTAATATATTTCTCAAAACATTCAAATGGTCTCTCTTTACCAATATCATACATGTATGTTCCAGTGCACAATTGGAAATGCTGTTATCCACCTTAGTTTAAAACTGTAATGCATGTCATATAATTATAATTACGAGACAATTTTGTTAAAGGGGTACATGATTGCTGGGCATTGCGTTCATATAAACTCACTAATCTTTACATTTAAAATCATTGAATGTTCAAACTTAAAACACATTCGCCATCTCCGCTTCGTCAACTATAAAACACGCTTGTTCGCGCTACGAAACTTCGTTTGCATTTGATAGATAACTTGCAAATAGACACGACAAAGACAAACTATATTTAGCTGGTCTTCAACTTCACGTAATAAACAAATGGCGGCAGATAAGCATTCATTCTACTATTAATTTTAAGATATATTTAAAATTTAGTGTTCGCTTAATAAATTCAAAGGTTGACGCATCTTGGACGCCTTTTCATTTAAAGTTTCATTTGCACTTTATATATATATATATATATATATATATATATATATATATATATATATATATATGCTCCATAACTCTAAACATTAGTCTAAAGGTAACCTATCATTTTATGTGGTCGAAACTGGGAATATTCAAGCATTCACTAGAAAGTCCCGAAAAAGGTTACGTATCTTTTATTGCTGCACGGAAAATATACTTCCACTAGTATTGTTGATGGTGGGATTATGAGCGAAGCTTGCTCTGGTTTTGGCATACTCGAGGGCCATCCAATGCAATGATTTGTGCCGTTGGTGTGAGCGGGCAGGAGTCGCCCGTCGCTGGCGTAATTGTGCGGTGCGTGGGCACTTAGTCTATGGAGGAGAGGGCCCATTGGGTCGTGTTGAGGCAGCGGCGGCGTGGCGGGCACAGCTCAGCGCAGCGCGCTCCTGGTCGGAGAGGCAGTGCCGCGTCACCGCCGCACGTGGGCCAGGGCCACCACGAACCACCTCGTCCCTCAACCCCAATGCGACCATCCAAGATTTGGCCTTTTCACGATACTGGCATGGATTTAGGATATTAAAGTAGGAGAAACCCTTTCTTTCGGGTGAAGTAAAAAAAGGAAATATTTTCTTCTCTTGAATTGAAATGTCACGCAATTATTTGGTTCCCATGAAATGAAATGCTGAAGACAGAACTTGAATTGTTTAGTTCTTCTGGACTGTTCTCTTGTCATCACCAGCAGATGTCAGAAATTTGCAAATGAAAGCTGAAACTTATGAGGTGACTGAAAATGTTTTCAGTAATGAAGACGACGGTGAACTTTTCAGTACCTCAAATTACTAGAGTATATTGTATTAAGAACAGTATTATTATTATTATTATTATTATTATTATTATTATTATTATTATTATTATTATTATTATTATTAGAAAGAAATTTTTTGTACTCAGTCTTTTGTGACTTTTCCATCCAATATATATTTTGGCATGAGCGGCAGAATAAAATCAGCAACATGTCAATTTGATATCTTTCTTAATGGATCAAGAAAGTAATTTTTTCAATTAATTTCTGACCGAATAAAACCTTTTGTTAGGAGCGAAGGAGAACATTTATCAGGTAAATGCGGGGGTTTGGCAGAGCAGACGTTTTTAAGTATCAGGTAAATCATGCTTAAAGCTCGAAGAAATGAAAACAACTGTTTATTTATTATACAAGAACAAATTACATATTCCACTGACGGTTCAAAATTAGTTTTTTTTTACAATTTTTTTATACATTACAACCATTTATTTTAATGAAAAATATAGCTAATGTAGTTAATTTGACATGGAACATCTGATAGTTTTCGGCTGGCAGTAGCCAATTGAATATCTCCGGTGTTAAGATTTTTTGAGGGAAGTGTTGGGAGAAGACGGAGACTAATGAACTACCTGAAGATGATTCTAATCTCGTGTGTTTCGAGGCCGTCAGGTTGTAGCGACTATTCATCAGTGTTCCTTCAAACATCAAGTCATTTTTCGAGAACACACATCACAAACGAGTAGTCAGTTGCTGAGCGTAAATCCTTTTGAGAGTCCAATCACCAAATATACTCGCAAGTCTAAAATATTTTAATTAGGTTGTGGTAGCAGTAAAGGGCTGAAAATATTGCATATTTCGTGGACAAAGAAGTAGAAGTATTCATGAGTTCACATCGAAAGTGCAACTAAGATAAGGCAATTTTCCAATGGGAATTCGTTAGAAGCTCTGTAAATATTACTTGGGGCATATGTGCTGACCACAGAACCTTCTGCTTAATTCTTTCCGAGTTAACACTTCCAGTTTTCGGTGTTGTAAAACGTATATATTAGTAATAAATCGTGTAGAATTAGAGTATCTGACACTAGCAACTGTCGCAATCGATGATAAAAATTTCTCCTCCAACACGATCAACACGAACTTAATCTTCCATGCGAATGTTGTATTGCGTACTCGCACACTAAGCTAGAAAAAACATGATTATGCAATATCCCTCTATGTATTATTCGACCCTCTGTGATTGTAAAAAAACAATTTTTCAACCTACATATCAAGGATTAAAAATTCATTTCTTGGGAACAAAGAAATGAGTAATATTTCCCTCATACATTATGTGTATACGCCTTACAACTGCTTTATCTCTTTCGCATTTTCCTTTTGTTACTTAACCACATACTTTCACGGGTGGTACAGTTATTGGTGATTTTAAATAACGATAATTCACTCTCACTTCCATTTATTTCTTCATCTTTAGAATGAAAAACTGTTTCCTTGGGTCTTTATCTGGCTCTGTTTAATCAAGTATGTCATCTGGAACATCTATGCGATTAGTGCATTATTTCTTGTGTTTTGACATCGGGCATTCCACAACCTCCTGATATCAATAAGTCGCGCTCCGCTCGGAAAGCATGTCGCACACGACATGGCATTTTTCCCTGTTTTCGCGGCCTCGGAACATTCCACATGTTCATGACTGCGTTTGCGTTCGTGCCTGCCACTGCTACACAGCATTCATCTCCCGTGTTCGCCTCCGTTCCCCTCACCACCGTCCCGCCTCTTCCCCGCGCCCCTCCCACCTACGACGTTCCGTCGCCGAGGCGCCGCTACAACTTTGGGCCCGGGGTAATAGTGAAACGTGCCTCCCCTCCCCGAAAAAATTAAATATGTGAACGTTGCATCGAAAAACTATAGTTTATTTTCTTTGTTAACTGATAACAGAAATCACAAAATTTAAGATAGAAATAGTTTTTGGAAATAAATTTTAAATAATAGTTTTAAGTAAACGTCTTTCGTGATCAAATAATACAACTTCCACAGTGAGCTTAAAACGCTAAAATTATTTGTTGTGTTTAGTTAGTGTTTAATAAAATCACTTATTAAATATATGAAATAATAAATATGACTTTCAATAGAACCTATTTTAATGTTAGCGTCATTTGATTTATTTTTACACAGTCCTATCATATAAGTAATGACTGTAATAAACTATTCAAGGTAAAAAATTAATTCAAAAGTTTGTGATTTCATACTAATGCACCGCAACTTATAAAATTACGATAAGATTGTCTCGAGTTGTAATTTCTTTATCAATTCTTAGTAACCTTTTTCCGTTAATCCCATCATTGATCCCCTTGACTTGCGGGGCCCCGCCGGATCGCCCGATCTGCCTGTGAAGTAAATCAGCTGTTACGCTGTCATTCAATCGGAAGGTTGTACATCACCATAGTGACGTATAAGGTCCCTACTGGATGGTACCAGAACAGCTGATGAAATGCCACGGGCAGCCAAGGAAAAGTCGCAGTAAAGCGCCGGCCCTGGCGCCGCGCCCTCTGCGCCACCACGCGTACGAATGCCGCGGGCCTCTTCCCAAAGCGCTGGTTTCGCTTCTCCGGCGCGGCGCGACGCGAGGCGACGCTCGGGGCGCGAGCGCGGAAAAAACCGTTCCGGGGCGGCGGCGCGGGCAGAAACGGAGCTCGCGCCGCGCAAAAACCCCGCCGGCGACGTGGCGGCGGCGCCGCGCCGGCGCGGAGAAGGAAGCGGGGTGATCCATCCCGCGCCACGTCGCGCCCATTGTTGATGACGTCGCTCGTGGCGGAGCACAGGGAATCGCGTCGGAGGAGCAGCTCGCAAACGACGAGCAGTATAAAACGTAATATAGTATTTTAATCATCATAATGTATGTAAGAAACGTTTAGTAGCACTCTCATATTCAATCCAGAGAAATACAAGAGGTACATAATGAATCTAGGGAAATTTCAAAATAATTCATGTTATTGTCCAGTACCCAAATATGATAGTGTTAATAATGAAAATAATAATTAATAAATTAATAATATTAATTAATAATAATTAATAATGATGAAAATAATAAATGCCGGCCTCGGGCACAGACGGTTTCGACTGCAATAGTCTGGGCTGATGAGGCCACAGGTTCTAGTTCTGCGTGGGCATGTTCGTATCTGTGATTGTCCCTTCACCCATCATCATCATCATCCTATCACATCATAATTCATAATTCAAGGCGTAACAACCTAGTCTTACAAAGAGATGCAGCCAAAGAGCTTAATCTCTCTCCAGGATAGAATACGAAGAGGCCTCTGAAAAGAAACGT
Organism: Teleogryllus oceanicus; assembly: GCA_964035755.1. Taxonomy (NCBI): domain Eukaryota; kingdom Metazoa; phylum Arthropoda; class Insecta; order Orthoptera; family Gryllidae; genus Teleogryllus; species Teleogryllus oceanicus. Next base: position 14,221,334 of record CAXIVR010000003.1, read on the forward strand.
GTGCATAGTCACTGAAGTCTGATAGGGTAATATAATAATAATAATAATAATAATAATAATAATAGTGATGATAATTGTGATAATGATGATATAAATATATAGTAATATAATGAACTGAGATGACCGAAAATCAATACATTTTTTCATTGCATAAAGAGGAGCTTTGGTCATTTTCGGTAAAGCAGGAGCACAGTGAATTGGTAATCTGCAGTGTGCTAGTGTGGTCCATGCACACTGCGCGCATCAGCGTTACGTATTTCTGCTGTCCGTAAATTTCTTCAATCACGGCAAATTGTCCTCGAAAGACAAATTTTTTGTGCGACTCGTGCACTTCGCAAGGCACGGGGCCGAGCGGCTCGGGTGGCAGCGCGCGCGCACAGGGCAATAAACTTCGCGGGGGGCTGGAGGGAGGGAGGGCGGGGGCGGCGCGCGCAAACGGCGCGTTTCCGGCGCCCGCCGCGCCGTCGTGTCGCGCGGCGACGGCGACGGGCGCGAAAAAAAGAGGCGACTCTGCGGAATGCCGGACGGACGCCGCGACGACCTACGACTTCCCCGGCGTCCCCGCCCCCGTGTCAGCGCGCCGCTTCTTCCCCTCCTGCCGGGTCTTGCTTGCAGTTTTGTCACAGCGAATACAACGGATGTGTATTCAAAAAAATATTTCGCGTTGAAAGACAGAATCACCATTGGTGTAAAATACATCATTAGGCGTGATTGGAATTGGGTCTTTCACTATTAGTGAGGGAGAGAACTATGTCTGAATGAGAAAAAAACAATATAACAGATACATTGAAAGTCTAATTGTGAGACAATGCGCGCAAGTGTTTTTTTGATATGTATAAACAAAAGTTAAAGAAATGTCTTTATAATTCGTAGATTCCGTATTGTACGTAGAACGTGTTTCTTAAGATTTTTATTTTTATTTTATAAGGTTAGTTGGGTAAAATGTTATGGTCAGTTTCGACAGTTAGTGCTCTTTGGCGTTTTGGTATTGAATGAGGCAAAAATGGCATGTAAAGATGAATGAATTTCGATTTGCAGTTATTTATTTTCCATACTTTTGAAATCGTCCTAGTTTGTGACAATATAATACAAAATTGCTATTATTTGCAGTTCTCTTGTTCGAAAAGTTCATCAATACATTTAACTTCTATCAATACATAATAGATATTTAAGTGGGTTAGGGATATGAAATGCTCCCAATGTAATTTGGTGTTTTTATTGTAAACTTCTCAGCTCAAGAATACCTAGATTATATTCAAGAAATCAAGTTTTAGGAATTCCCTAATTCTTATGAATAAAATATAGTGTTATAATACCTCTTACGCACTGGCGCGTTGTGTCTATTGAATATTCGTAGTCTTCTGAAGATACTCCCAAAGACGTAATAACATTTAATTTTAAACCCTCCCAAAATGCTGGATTATAAACTAATATAATCACTTCAGCATTTTACGCGCATGCAGATTCTGGCGAGTTTAAATACGAGTTCATGTATACAATGTCGCCAGTTGCTATCATAAACTCAAATTTTGCGTTGTGTTCATTCTTGAGGTCAGCTATCTCGCCCATTCTAGTCAGAAATGAGTATTTTTTTAACATCTCTATCGGCTGTCGCCCATCAGTTTCCCATCAGTTTCGGTTGGCGAACGTTAAAATTGTGGGAAGGTAGTGGAATGCCTTGCAGTCGCCGGTGACGTTTCGCGTGCGGGAGGCGTGGGATGGGGTCGAGAGCCAATAACATGCCAGTAAACGAGTGCGGCGGGCGAGCGCTCTGTGTCAACGTGCCGCCCGGAGAATGCCATTGGATTCCGATTACTCGATGGTAATTTTCCCGTGCGGCTCAGGGCCCCTTGCGCAGCGCCAGCAAGGTCGAACGTGCGGATGACTACCTACCACACCAGCCGCTCATTTGCTCGCTCGCTCAGTAGCTCATTTGCTCAGTCGCTCATTTGCTCGCTCATTCGTTCATTTGCTTCCTCATTTGCTTCTCTCTCCCTCGCGGATCGGCTGAGGGGGGGGGGCACAAGGCATCACCTGAGGTCGCCGCAGTGCCTCTGACTGAGTTTTCCTAAGGATCGAGTTCCGACGGTGGCAGGATTTTCGACACTGGCTATTAAGTTGTTGCCTGAAAAAGTGTTCTAGCGGCCAGCTGCTGTAATCGGTTGTTTACGTGTTTTTTTTTTTTCGAATAAACACCAGGCGAATGCCAGAGCAGTACCCTAACAAGCAGTACCCGGGGCCTCGGACCCCGAGCTATCGTTCCTTCCTCTTCCTTGACCTATTCTCATTCCTTTGTTACACAGACGTACACTTACATGCACTACTTTACCACGTATGTCGGGAGACCAGTTGAGAGCTTAGAGCTTGCCTGACTGGGGCGCTGGCATGCTGGTGGGAGATACATGGGTTTTGCAGAAGTACACAAAATTGGTAACATATTTTATTGAATGTAAAATCTTTATAATAATATTGATCGTGAAATAAGGGCCTGCACATTTTTTGAAAAGGAAGACTGATTTTCGCTTTATTCCTGCTTGGAGATATTGCTGTTTAAAAAAATGTGAAAGACTCCAAATTCTTCTTCAATTTTTTTGCGTAGGTATATCTTAAAAAATGTCGTACCTGTCATTACCTTGAACACTTAATTTTCAAAAATTGTAAAAGTTATACATATGCGAGAAGTATTGGGCTGTTGTGGCACCAAGTTTAATTCAAATTTCAGTGATAAAATTTTAAGCCGGATCCGTTGGTAGGAAATTTAGAAGGAAACGTTTGTTTTCTGAGGGATTCAGGATTTTTTAGGGTTGAGAAGTGAACACGCATTTGAAGCATAAACATTTGAGAAGAACTGAAAGAAGTAAAATAATTCATTAGAAGTAAATGGCTAGGAAGTAAAAAAGTTTGGAAAACTGAAAAACGAGGTAAGCAAACGAAGAAAAGAAGGCGGGTGAGAGCATAATGTGTGTGTTATTCCGGAAAAGATGCACGTCTACAAAACAATTCGTCTAGAACGGGGTGAAGTGTTAGGAGCAAAATATTACGAGAGAAACGAGGAAATATCGAATAAAAGAAGCGGTGGGCAGTGGACCTGCGGAGGGGGACGTGGGGAGGATCCCGGGAACCGCCCGCCGGCCTCTTCACGCTCCATCTGCGCAATTTTGTTCCCTCTGCGGCGGCGGTGGCGGAGTTGGATGGCGTTGCCGCGGGGAGGCGCACGGGGTGCGGGCGCGGGCGAGCGAGAGGCGCGCAGGTGCCAGAGTTAAACATCGCGAGCCGGAGCGTGAAATTAAACGCGCGGCGGAGCGCACGCGCGCCGCGGCGGTGGCGGTGCCGATGGCGGATCGCTCCTCCTCCCGCTCCCCCCCTCCCCTCACCTCCCCTCCCCTCACCTCCCCGCCCCTGACGCCAACCACCCTCTACACTCACCGCCTTCGCGCCCCCCTCGCCCCTCGCCCCCTCGCTTCACCGCTCCACCCGCCCCATCCACCCGCCGTCCCTTCGCCCCTCGCCCCTTTGCGCAGCGACCGCGCGAGTGGCGTGCCGGGCGCACCTGGGCGCTTTGAACATGACGCTCCCGTCTCGGCTCTGATTGAGCTTTTTTATTTCTGTTCTAACCCGTAAATTTGGCTTTTTCCGAGAGACTAGTGAAGAGACGTATCGCGTGGACTTGGATATTAACCGCACATGCGACACCAAATCGATATGTTGCTGAAATCATGGTGAAATGTCTTTTAGTGAAAATATTGAACGTCAATCAAGTACATACTGTTCAGACTGTGGGTAATGCCATAAATAAATTAAAGGTTACTGCGATGTTCAAAAACGGAATGTGTAGAAGGGTCTAGAAAAGGTCATTCTTTTCTTTTAAATATTTGGAATGGGCTGTAAACCCGTTGCAAAGACCTGAGGCTTGTTGCTTACTTTCCAGCGATTTTACAGGTTCTATTAATATTTAGGCCAGTGATAGTTTGCGCACGCGACTCACCCAATTTGGTTAGTTAATTGTGCCTTGGCTTCTGTCCTGTCACTTTTTTCCTTGCATATTCGTACCTCTTGGATAAAAGAGCTCGGTTGTCATGGCAGGAATTTGCAATTGGTTTGACAGTGTTCAGTGGAACAAGAAGGGTATTCGTTATATTGTCTTGTGAGTTCAAAAAGGAAAATCGAAGGTCGTGAAGCAACGTTTGTCGGTGTCACTCCCCCTCCACCACGACAGTCTTCGGAAAAATTAAAGTCTTGGGTCTCATATGACTGACAGTGGGAACTCCAGCCGGACTCAACTGTTCATGAGTACTCTAATCCTTAATTGTGAGAAACTGCGACTTAAACGATCTGTAAATAATTAATCGTCTTTCATAACTGACGTTATCTTGATTTGCGTTCACCTGCTGGGTCTCATCTATTCCGCCTGCCGTGCCCCACAACTCCTGCCGAGCAATGAGCGCGTCTCTTCATTGTAATCCAGCCGGAACTCATGAGCATGAAGTTATGAGGGCTGCACATTTTATATCGAACGATTTTTCAAAATGCTTCATTAATCATGAAGCTGTAATAATTACTTGATATTCATAGTAAACATGCGTAGTACTGAATGCAGAATCTGGAGGTGTTAAGTTCCTTGGCTCCTAATATTCAATTGTGTTCGTGGAATTTAAAACAAAGGTAAAATATGTACAATTACGGCCTTGAAAATTTAAAGATCTATCGGCACATAAGAATAACTTATATTAATGCCTGCAGACGGAGGGGATTGTTGCACATTGTATTATGCAATCTAAGTCAAATGACTAATAGGGTAATAGAGAAAAAAAATGTGTAGTCCTTTAGACGAATATTCATTAGCCGGTTCGTTTCTTTACGGATCCACAGATTACCTGCGAATTTTATTCCTTAGATTTAAAAAGAAATTAAATTTTTTGTTTTAAATAGTAACAAATGAATGAAGTTATTTATTTTTTAGTATACAGAAAGTTAAATTTTATAATTACTTTACAATCTTACAAATTTCACCAGAAGTTGTAGCCATTGGAACTTCCTCAAAACTAATCGGGAGATAGAACAAAATGTGATAATTTGAGGAGTCTTAGCAGTGTAGTAATACTCCATTTTTTGAAGTTTTTGTAAGATAAAAAAAATTGCAAATTCAGATATTTCTCAAAATTATTTCGATTGATATAGACCACCTATTGCTGTCTATAACGTAATGCACTCTGTGTGATCACATTTGTACAGCTTCGGGACAAAATATTTGTTGCTTTTTTTATTGCGCTGCTCAGGAGGCGCGTGGAAGGCCTTGGCCACGAGTACAGCGCCGGCCAATTACCGCACGCAACGCGCTCGCGTGCGCGCGCGCCGTCGATCAAGAGGCGCGATAGCGTCCGCCTCCCCCGCGCCGGGCCTCGCGCTTCCGACCGCCCGCTCCCTTCGGATCGGCGCGCCGCCCTCCTTCCCGCCCTCGCCGCCGCCAGCGGCTCCGCTTGCCCGCGATGGGACGTGCGGTTTTCCTTCAAGTTGTTTTTTGGACGGTACTGACCTACTGCTGTTTAATCCCCAACCAGCTCTTTTAATTTTTCATAATCCGCCCTGTCTCTTGCAAAGTCTTAATTCAGCTCCTGCAAAATCTTAATTCAGGGCCTTAATTCATTGCCCCTATGTAGCGATTTTGACCGGATGGTCTTAGTCTGAATCCCGGTCGTGACGGATTTTCGACACTAGTTACACAGCTATAAGCTGAACCGCTCGCAAAAAAACCATCATGGCGGACGTACCTTTGTTAAAGTTTCGGAAGCTGCCCCCACCCTGCGGCATCTGAAATTTCCCCTCTCGGCGATAAGGGAAGCGCGTAGGCGAGAAGGAGAGGCGACTGCGAGACGCAGCGATCGCGCTGACCGCCACTCGTCATCACTACCCTCTTCGTCAAAAGAGGAACTCGCACTCCCAGGAGTGTCCAAAGAAATGAATACATCGTATTGTGCAAACGCTTCTCTGCAAAACATTTCCTTTTCTTTTAAGGATGCACCAATTTCTGCTGTCTCGCGCCCTTTTATAAATCCCCAAACAAGTTCTATTGGATTTAGATCTGGATGGTACGGTGGAAAACGGAGAGGAATGTGGTCATGTTCAATGCTTATTTGATCAATGACCTATCGTTTTTCAGTGAATACTTTGAATTATTTCTAATAATTGGGTTTTTGTGAATAACAGCAGCTACTGTGTAAAGGACACTGTCACTGCTCACTAGCCATGGTAAAACACGGACTGGAGACCGAAACTCTCCAAGACACGGCTAATTTTCTGTTGATCGATTGGACAACCCCTACTGTAGAAACATGTAAGCTGCCTTCCGTCTGATCCTTCTCACTCGTCAGTTTGTTATCACCAAACTCACAGTGTTGAATTACCGCGCGACGCACGAGAGAAAGACAGAGGGAGAGCTATGTTGTGACAAAGAGCGCAGACAGGCGGGGAAATATTAGGAACTTTGGAGGGAGAGGCCACTTTCGGGCATGCGCAGTGGAAGGTTTTTTTGAGAGTGGTAGAGCAATTGATCGAAATCAGTCGTTGTCTGGAGGAGAGTTTAGGCGGCCAGCTGCTCTGGTCGGTAGTTTAGTTTTCCTGGTTGCTGCGATCAATACCAAGCGAATGCTGGAGTAGTACCCTAACAAACGAGCCAAGGATCTCTCGCGATCTTTACTTCCTCTTTTAGCCCTATTATCTCACCTTACTTACTAACTTATATTTGCATGCGCTAAAACGTTGGGAGACCAGTGGGGAGCTTAGGGTTTGTCTCGTCTGGGGCCGCGTCCCACGCAAGCCAACATGACGGTCGGCGCGGGATCTCATCATCATAGAGTGAGGAACATAGTCTCCTTCAGGTATAAAAACATTCACTACACAAACGGGACCACAGCAGCTCAGAAAGACCAATCAATTTAGTAATTTGTGGTTCTAATAGTCTTTATTTCTTTCTACATACTGAATTTGTTTTTGCTTTTTAATTCAGAATACAGACGAAGACAGATCCTCTAGTGAAGAGACCAGCACATATTTTGATCTTATTTATTTTGGACCATTCGAAGGTCTCGTACGTAGTTCGTGTTGTAGCTTCATGCATTAGATCTGCATCCGTCTCCATTGACACCCAGAGACAATAAACATATCCAATCCAATGTACATATCCATCGAGAGGCAATCTTGAAGACTGCCAAACGTTCTCCTGATTAGCAAACTCTGAAACGTAGCAGGGCAACATTAATTTGTGAGTATTCGATCCGTGAATGTGTGACATCTCTTCCGAAGAAACAATAAATGTTATAAAACTATAATTGAAGTTTCATTTTTCAAGATAAATATATTTATATTAAAATAAATATATTTATATTAAAACAAATATATGTAATATTATTTTTTAATGTTAATGACGGTATTTTTAAAGAGAATTCCCTGACTTGTGACTTTCTCGCTCGCTCGCTCGCTCGCCCACCCTGCCAACGACTCGGTTCATCTCGAAACGTGGAGGTGCATTATCCCTGGTGCCGCCGCCCCGCCACAAGAACATAACGTCGGGCGGCGGAGGAGAAAGAACTCTGAAGGAAGCCATTGCGTCGACGCGTTCTCACCGCAGCCATCCTCCCTCCTCTGGGCCCCTTCGTCACCCCCTCCCCCCCGCAAACCCCGCATGGCCACGTGTTAGTACACGCTTTTCGCGCCTTGTTATTGCGTGGAAGTCGCGGGCGAAGTGCAATTACGAGGCGGTAAAACCGCGCCGGTGGCTCCGCCCCGTCAGCGCTCGTGTACCGATGGCGTGAGCGCGAGTGCGCAGATAACGTCGCAACACTCCGTAGCGCGATGAGCATACCACATAGGAACGGGCTGCTCGGAGTCCGCTCAGGTGCAAACGATCTCTGAAGGCGCGTCAAGCAATTAATCGCGATTCAATTTTAAAACGTACCGCTGGTGCTTTTGTTGTAAGTGATGATATCGTGTGATTTAACAACGTACCCCCAGTCTAATGTGATATTTATGATTTCATCTGCATTTCATTTCATAATTAAAATTAATCACATACGATCGAAAACATAGCAGCTTATTAATTCAGTATTTTTTATTTAGTTTAATTCAGTGTTTTGCAATAATGTACCAATTTATGCTGTTGCTTTCGTGTCCACTCGCTTACTATTCTATTTATGGATTCAGACTTTCGGTATGTTTGCTGTTATCGTGAGATTAATTGAAATTAATTGTGTTGTTCAAAACTTAAACATTCACGAATTCATTTGTATTTTCCCTCCTCTGTTTCTGAAAACCGTTTGGTCCGACTCTTAAGAATAATTTTCGCGTGGGTGCCCAACGGCCATATGCGGTTTCCCTTGACCTCCTGAGCTACCTTTTAAGTTTTAGGTGCCATAAGAGGAGATGCGTCTAGTTCTTTTGCAAGCAAGCGTTTTTAATTGACTTGCACAAATTTATTGTAATGGGATTCATAAGGTATGGTTCGTTCGTGCTTGGAATGCCGGAGGAACCTGTTCGCGTACGAATGAATGCGCAGATCAGGAATGGTCGGATGAGCAATCCAGCCTGAAAGGTTGACACTAATTAATTTGCTGTCACCTTCAGAGTTACTTAATAGTACTGTATTGTCGAAAAGCAGTCTGATTCCTTTTCTGTGATGTAGAAATATAACTCTTGTCAAATTTCAATAGTCGCAAAACTAAAAGTAATAATTGAGATACAAATAATTCATGTTATTGTAAAAATAATGTAACTATATTTAGTTTGTTTACATTACTGCCCATTGATCTCTTTCTGCCTCGAATTTGAGAGCATTATAGAGTCATCGTTCTCGTAGAATATCTTGGTATGATAAAAATTTCGAATCGAATTGGGAGGGACATCTTTATATTGAATTGGCCTTCTGAAAGTTAAACGGATAGTCTTGTGCAGCGATAGAACGTCAAAAACCTAGAGACTACTTCTTCATTATTATTATTATGATTATTATTGATTACTGCAGAATTAAACGTTTCGATAATTACATTAATTGCAGACAAAAGTTTGAAAGAAACGTATGAGGGACCAACGTATCTCAAAATTTCATTTGAAGTTCTACAAAATGAATGTTGAATTTTGATTCACAAACGGATAATTTTTGCAACCTAGATATTTTTCATGTTTTACATTTATAAATATTAAACCAGCTATTTAATTTTTATTTTGAATTGTTATGTATCATGCTTTCGCACATGTAGAAAAATTAAAAAGGAATCTTTCGACCTTCATGGCGGTTAATAAAATCTCGAGTCGTTACGCTCTGGAGATCCGTAGCGCAGAAGAGTATCCTGCAGTTCGATTCCGGAACTGGGGAGTTCACGCTCGACCTCCTCCCTCGCCCAGAATGGACGCATCCTCGTTAAATCGCGAAGACGAATAGCTAGTCTTTCGAGGATACCCTCGTGTTTCTCTTTTTGTCTAGCTGCCTAGGTGAATGCTGTCCGGCCGGTTTCTTGCATAAGGTCAGGGTCGGTGGATCCTCTCATCTCCTCGTCGGAGATTCATCTCCCTTTACAAGAGTTGCTCTGGGTCGTCTCACGCTAACTCGCGCGTGGAGTGGCGCTGTGAGTTGTGCACCCCGCGATGCAATAATTGGTTTGTTTTACTGATTCGTTATTGCCTTGGATACCGAGTGCGCTATACCCTGCTTAACGTCCTTGGATCGAGAGGATCGTAGTTACGAGGGTAATACGAAAACGGCTGACTGGTAGTAAATGTTTTCTTATCGAAGGAATTATGAGGGGGGTGATTTGAAATGACGGATGAAAATCAAGATTTTACAATCCGAGGCAAGTCAAAATCTAGTTGATTAGTAAATAAGTAAACCTGAATCATTAAAATTAGATAAAAGATAAAACATTGATGTTCAGTGGGCGCAACTTGTTCTGAAGGTCTCGGACGAGAAAAACCATTGCGCCAAAGGTCCTTGGTTTTTGTCGCCCGAGATCATTAGGACCCTTATAACGCACTTGGTGCATAAATAACTATTTATCAAACTTGTAATAAGTTCTCGCTTCTTGTAATAAGATCTGCAATTAAAATTTATATATAAATACAACTTGGATGACTCTGATTAAATATTTTCTGCATTCTTTATTAGAGTCTTCGACTCTCAGATGATACTAGGTTTTTATAAAATGTAATGTTAATTTTTTACGGATTTTTACAGAATTCTTTTACTTGCTATGGTTATCATGAAAATTTTAATTGTGATCGATACAGACTATTTTACGTTTCTAAATGTTGGTTTTTTTTGGTTAAAATATTACGGATTTTTGCCGATTTTGACAGTAATGCGGTAAGATGCCTGGATCTAGCACGGACATGCGCTGCGTTAAGCTTTAGGAATATAATGTCAGTTTTTACATTTTCCTGGTCGTAAGATGCGCTTCTGAAACATTTTGTGGAGTTTCCGTATTTATTCGAGGAACGCGAGAACGAACACTTAATTTAAACTAATGTGGTATACCCAAGATGGCGCTTTCTAACAAGATTTAACTAGAAAACTTATACAAAGTCACATACAGCAGTAGTTCTATTGCAAAATTGTTTCCTAGCTATTTAAGGTTCTTAGGTTCTCTATTTAAGGTCTCTTCTATTTTCTTAAATATCATGACAACTTAGTAAAAAAATCTTATTTTTGTGCCACGATATTAACATTGGTTCCTAGAAAAATAAAACTGTTTTTATTAAATTCTTTGGTATTGTTATGCAAGATGAGAAATTTCAATATTATTCAGCCCATTGAAATAAAGAAATAGACAGTTTCATAATTTGTAAGAGTAATTTACATTACGGAATCTGGTAATTTGTATTAGACGCACATTACAAAACAATGACGTCAGCCATCCTGAGATCAACCTTTTCTTGTGATCTTCTCTGTATAATCGATAGCCAATGTCTTCCACAGAGCGTCCAAAAGTTTATTCACAGTGAAATCTTCGTCATCGTGCGCTCTTTAGTCATCCATACACAGAAGTTGTATCAGGTTTTTTTATTTCCTTGGTTAAAAAAATTCCACGGTCGTTGTAATATTGCAATCGACAGCGTTGTCAGTTCGACGTTTAGGACCGCGCAACGCCGAATTTTTAGAGCCGATCTTATTTTAACGCTGTACTGCGTCTGTGCCATTGCTCGACGGTTCCATTAAGACGTTTCTAAGCGAGTGAAACTCCGTGTTATTGCACTCGCTAGTCTCACACGAAATCTGAGAACTTAAAGCTTTGTAATGACCCTTCGCCAAAGTCTCAAGAAAATCAAGGGAATGCGAAGCTCTGACTATGAAATCGTGCATGTTTCAACAAAATAAGGAACATGTCAAGTTCGTAAACTCTGTTCATTCAAGCCCCAACGAAATCCAGAGCACACACAACCCTATACGTTGTTCGTTCTACTCATTAACGAAATCTGGAACATGCAGCATGTGCGTGTACACTGTCCGTTCAGTGCGTTGGCGGTGCGTGCGAATGCGTACGGCGCATGCGCGGAGGCGTGCCGGCGCGTGCCGGGGCGCAGGCGCGTCGGCGGCGGCGTTTTTCCGGGCGGCGGGAGGGGCGGGGTGTTTGCCGGGCGTGCTTCCCTCTGCCGCGTGGCAGGGCGCAGAGGCGCGCCGGCCGTGTCTCCAAGCAGGGGATCAGGGCGCAGCGCAAATGTTGGCGCAGCGCGGCGAGGGCGGGTGTGTGGCGGCGCCGGGAGACGACCTCTGGACCCCTCGCGGAGGTGCAAACAGATGGCCCTCGCCCACGCTGGCGCCGCGGCGGGCGTTGAGGACACTGGCTGCTGTCTTCAAATTCAGTGGCAGCTTGTGCTTACTTCGCATAACCCCCATATAATTGAAAAAATCTCATATGTTAAGAAAATCTTATGTCCTTCTAATGATACTCAATATTAAAGATATTGCGGAAATTTCGATGTTCATGTAGTCATTTTGAAATCCAAGAGCGCCCAACGAGCGCTATGTCCGGCGCCTGGTACTCTCCAGGCCACGCTCTTGAGCTCGTAGTGCCTTTACTCTTTGACCCTATGCTTCAACATTGGGACTTAGTTGGAACTTAATTTTATGAATTTAGTGTGTTATTGAAAATACACTAGTTCAGTCTTTGACTGCATTGAATGCATTATTTATGTTTGGAGAATTCTATTTCATTTGATAAGTTTGTTGATTCAAATTGTACATTTGATGAGTCTTTTGTGAAAAGTCCGTTCTGGAAGGAAGTCACTTTTATCTCTCACGGTGATGCAATGATTTTCCCGGTAGCGGCGACTGTTAATCTGTAAGAGTCGTTGTGAATAAGTGTGTCTATGGAAGATCTTTCATTACTGCAATATATACCAGGGTAGTGAAATTTTAGAAATAAAATAATTGTATTTAGTTATCCCTACTACTCGTTCCAATAACAACCAAGATCATGAATTGAACTAGTGTAAAACGCATCCAAACAACAGTGTTTGTTGTAAAGTACTGGAGTGCAATCGCTGTATTTTCGAAACGGTTCTTTTTTGTTTTGTGTGAAATTCTATTACCGTCAATTGACTTAATGTAGAACTTAAGAAAAATTGGGTGCTCACTGGAAATCAAGCAGAATGATATGCGCGGGAGGTGAACTGCTGACTCGCATAACAGTAAGTAATGTTTGAATATAGACTTCTTAGAAAAATTCCATGAGTATATGATCCGTTGAATAATATTGAGAGTTTTGGGATGTCAGTCCATAGCAAAACGTCTGATGTAACTTGTCAAAGGCAAAAGAACAAACTACATTGTTTTGATCGAAAAATCCCTCACTTTGGAGAATACATTCTCGAGGAAACTTAAAATTAATTTCCCAATGAAATTTGGTCTAGGAAATTTTATAGATCATAAAAATGTTATGTCCTTTCCATTTTTCTATTTTAATATTACAATTTTACGTCGTGTCTGGCTTTCTCATGCGTTTTTATTTCAAATATCTACCATTACCAACACGTCTTCTGCTTTCGTTCCTTATTTTCTCCTTTTTGCGCTCGCTTCTCCCTTTCACAATTATTACGTCTCCGCCACTTTTACTGTCCTCCAGTTTCATATCCGCAGCGCTCCTTAAATGTTCATTTCCCGTCGGGTCCTTAGCGACGCGGCCCCGTCTCCGCCCTTCCCGCTTGCGGCGCTTCCCCGCGGTGCTCGTTTCGTATTCCATCAGCAGCGAATCGCGCGGGCCGTCGTCGTCGCGGCCCTCAAAAACGCCATAACCGCCCCGCGCGCGCCCCGCCCACGCCCCGCCCCCCGTCAGCGGGGTTAACGAGTTGAGCGCCCTTGAGGGAGAGCTTGTTGCCCTCGTCCTGCCCGCCCTGCCCCGCCCCCTTCTCGCTGCGGTCGCCACCCCAACCCTGCGGAGCGCTACGGCTACTTACGCTCTCTTGCAGCTATTCTTGGTGCTACCCTGCGCGACATTACTTCTCGCAGCGGTCGCTTCCCCGTGCCGTCGATCCCGCCTCTCTGTGTCCGTTTTGGAAGACTGGGAGATTTTGCTGTGAACAGTGCTACTAACATCGTTTCTGATTCTCCTCTGGACAGTTAAATTTAGAAGACTTCCACTTCGTGCCCCCTTCTCAAAGTTCGACTTTCCATGAGTATCCTGTGGTATAGTGCTGCGCACATCTGATTATTTGGGTTATGTTTTTAATTGCAAGTTGAGATGTACCAAATGGTCATTAATTACTTTTCTTTTCCTTTATTTCTCGTTTTCATCTCATATTTACCAAATATTATTTTTTGTGAAGTACATCTAATGTGTTAAGTGCCTGTATTGATGTGACAAGGCTTTCCTTAAGGATGAGAAACTAATTTCATCGGTTAGGCGAGGAATTGCGAGAGTTCATTGGGTTTGCCAGAATACTTTTGACTTGTCAATATTATATCACATCGCAGGTGGCATAATATAGACTCATCCTCAAATCAACTGACCAATTTTCGAACTCCCAATAGTAATGGAAAGGTATTGACATTTCCAAATTGGAAAATGATGCACGTTGAATACACGAAGCCTTTCTGAAACTGTAAATAACGATCTACATATTTGGCATTAAAATATTAATTAACTTTTGTGAATGAAGTGGGATATTTAAATACGCACTGCGTGTCCCAACTGAAACTCGCTGACTTTTAGTACTATCCTCTATGTATTTGCTTCCTTCTCTCTCTTCCAATCATCTTTTCATCGCTACCATCGAAATGAGCGGAACAGAAGTAGAGGAGGAAATGCTTCTCTACTTGTGTTTCTTCTAATCTCTCTTCTGGGACCCAGTCGATCTCCAATATCGTGCTCATTCTGCAGCCGCCTCAGCGTCACCAGCTGGCATTGTCCCGCTCACGGCCCCTCTGCGTCGTCATGCAGTGCACTGGATGACGGCCACGTGATGGCGCACTTCCGTTCAATGGCCCCCAGGGAGAACCCCACCGGCGAGGGGGAATCCCAGCGGGGTCACCGACCGCTTCGCTTGTGGACGAGTAAGGGTTCATTCACGTCCAGTTAAGTGGAGGTCGTGAATGAATATAACCATGCGTATTATATTCATTCATTCTGCCTCTCTAAAAATATTCGCAAACATCACAATTACTAATATTTTAATTTTAATTCAGTTTCAATTGTTATTTATCGAAGGTTATCGATATAAAATGTTGTCAGTAATGACATTAGGGATTCAGCGTACTCTTATGTATTTTTAATGTCTACATTTACTCACCACTGCGTTGCTGTTGTTTATATTCTTTATATTTCCATGCGATAGAAATTGAGGTCAGCAGCGTGTGAATGCTAGCATTTAAGAGCTCGTAAAAGTATGTACGTTCGAATATACATTTGTACCATGATCGTAAGCATTTCACCTTCTAGCATACTTCTTGCATGGTATAGAGAACGTATGTAATGCTGCACCTAAAATCGGGCTTTTGGGCAGAACAATTCGTATTGTAGGACACTGATGCCGAAAACATAGATAATGCTTGTTGTTAAATGAAGTAAATTATTTCCTTTCACACTTTGTGTATTCAAAATTCACGTTTTTTGTGAATACTTGATAGCGAAAAATTGGATTGCGGCAAAACGTCTTTTTGTCCATCTGTTTGTGAATAACGCTAGCGGCTAACCGTACGTAGAAGTCTCACCAAAACTGATATATCTCCGATTGCAGACCCACAAATTTGAAACGAATGTCTTTTTGGAGGACATTACATGAAAGCTCAACATATTTTTCTTTAAAGTTTTTCCTTAGATAGAGAAATATACGCCGATAAAAATTGCGTAAGTCTCATTTTTGTTGAGCGCTCTGAATTTTCGAAAATTGCAAACTTACAAATAATTTGAGAAAGTATGTGCTGTTGTAGCAGCACTAGTTTGTGTTTGTGTGTGAATGTCCTATAAAAACGATGTCTCTGTAAAGTTGATTTGGGGTAATAAACAGAAAAGTGTTTAAAAGCGCTGCATTTATTGGTGTTGGAGATAATTTGAGCTTTCAGTGTAGAAGAGCTACTACATAAATATTCTTGAAGTATAAAGAAGTGCCCTCTGTCTCGGACATTTTGCCAACATTCCCACCACGATAGCCCGCGTCCTGCAGTGGTTCGTGCGAGAGCACGCGAGTTCGCTCACGTCTCGCAAAGTAAACAAGAGGCCCTGCGACGCCGGCCGGCGCTGCGCGTGCGGTTGGCCGAAGGTCGCACGGAGCGGCGCGGCGCCACTCTCCGCGTCGCCACCTCGCGCGCTCCCCACTCAACACAACTCCGCTCCGCTCCGCACCGCTTCGCTCCGCCCGGCGAGACGCTCTCCTCCCGCGCCGCGGCAGCCCGGCCCCCCCCCCCCCCCCCCGTTCTTCTGCTCACGCTGTCCCTGCCGTCCCTCTCTCCCCGGCGGACGTCTCCCCGCCCCCCCCCAGGGCTCTTACCTCTTCTCGGTCCCGCCGCTACTACCATTTTAGCTCTTGCCATTGTTAGACTCCAGCCACGCTGCTTCATGGGATTCGCCATCCACTCCGATACTCAAGACTCGCACCACTCTTGTTGTGCTACGTCTGTTTTGATTATGTGCGTTTTTCTTGGATTCGTTCCTTTTATAAATTATTTTACTTGTATTTATCTATTTCCCACCGCATCATCACTTCTACCATTCTGGAAACCGGTTCCCAGTACTAAGGGTACTTTTCCCAGTGGTTCCCAGTACTACTACTGTGAATGGTAGAAAAATATCGCGTTTAATGGGCATGTAATATAATAAAATCATTTAATTTTAACGAACAATTGTTTACTTTCGCAAGAGCTGCAATAAATCGATGCATTGCATTCTTATTCGCTTTGTGTCATCTTCTATTTTTATCTTAGCCTTTAATTTAATGAGTGAAATGAACATTGTCGAAATTATTTATCCCAAAAATAACTCTCTGTTCCATTATCTTCACTCAACATCTCGCAAAGGTGGTGTCCTACGCCTTTTTCACTACTACACTATTCCTGACCGGTTATCATAGCGAATTAACAGTTCCCTTCCACTGTGCGTAGGACAGGGGTGGTAATGAAGTCTGATGAGCAGAAATAAGTATGATTTTCTGTAATTTGCTTGCAATGTGATACCGCAGGCATAAATGATGCAATTTGTATAATTGTGATAGCTTTGTAATAGCGAGATTCGCAATTATTTTGTTAATTAGATTCTTATTCACAGTTTCGATAAACGTTCTTCAAAGCGTTTGAATGTACTCTCTCCTTATGTAATTTGGTATCCTGCCGTTAGTAATACGTATAAAACATACATTCAATGTAACTTGTCTTCACGTTTTAGTAAATAAATTGTCGAAGAAATTGGAATCGCTAGGGTGTCGTATTGCCAACTCTTAATGTAAAACTCATGCAGGTAATAATTAAAACTATGTAATGCAAATCAGAATTCTTGGATGCTTATCAAATACCAGGATTGAGATCAATGTTAAAAACCGAAAGAAATGTTTCCAGAGTTTTGCCATAAATTCACATATTAAAATATAAAACACTTTTACAATTTTTCATAAGTTCTCAGTTCTTTTCCATAAGTCAATATAAATTGTTGGATTATACATTTTGTGATATGATCTTTATGCTGGACGTACATCAGGCTTCTTTTGTTCATAAACATCACTATCGAGATATCAGAAGCAAGCAATACAGCAAGAAAATCTGACACTATATACAGCGTAGACTCGCTGCACTCTCGGAACCTAGATTGTAATAAAAGAAAAGGAAGGAGCAGTCTATCCGGAACGAGTTGTCGCCTTTAAAAAACGCTTGCTGCCTGGAGATCCTCTGCTGCTTAGTGGGACGTCGACCCCCCAGCGCTGCGCAGATGACGATGAGAGCGAGGGCCAGGGCGAGGTTGGGGCTGTCGTCGGCTGCGAGGGCGCGCTCACTCGAGGACTGTGCGCAGCCACCGCAAGAGCGCGCGGACGCCGGCGCTGCCTGTGCCGATCGCGACCGAAAGCGTCCGAACTTTCTCGAAGACTTCCTCGGCCCCCTATTATTCTGCGCACGCATCCGTGCCTCTGACGTCACACCGCGCGCGACACGCACGTGTGGACCCGGAGCGGCGCGGGGGCGAGGGCTGCAGGGAGGAGAGGGAAGGTCGTTCCGTGTGCAGGGCGGGCAGCGAGCGACCGACCGACCGAGAGGCGGCATTCACAAATCCAGTTTACAGATCGCGACCACAGCCAGAGAGAGACATTGCTTGCGGTGACGTGATCATAAAAACAAAAAAACAAAACTTGGTTCATCGTTTCAAAATGATAATTTTAATTTGAATGTTGGCTCAATGTTTGAAGTATTGTTGTCCATATCCATGTCTACGTCTCGCGTGTAGTTTGAACTGTTTCCGTAGTTTCTAAGATACCTTCAATTTTTTTTGTATAACCGATGGGTATTTCTTTCTGAACCAAATTCTTCATATGTTTGGTTCCTACTTCTAGCGCCATTGGCAGTTAAAATACGACGCAGAGTTAGCATAGTTTGGGGCAAAATTGGGGATGGCAGGAGGCTTAACTTAGGTGCGCATTCTGATATTTCCTTTCGATTTGTATGATCACTATTTGCACATAAACTTGTGTACGCCGCGAATGGTACGTTTGCTCGAGAGTGTGCTTCAGTACGCAGTCCTCGGTTCGTTTGTTTGCTTGTTTCCTTCTTTTTCTTAGAGCTATCGGCGGCGAAAGGCTGCGCCGTTGTTGTTTGGTTGACCTTCCCGAGGTCACATGCAAATGAGCGCTTGATGCGGTGAATATGGGAGTTACGTTTGGAGTTGTGGAGCCCGTGACTCTCGTGTTTGGGCACCGATGTTCAGATCTTTATCGCTGCGGGGAACGTTCTTTGTGTGCAAGTGCGTTCGTTGGTTTCTTGGCGAGTAGCAATGACGTAGTAGGAGAAGTAGGAGACGCATCGAAAACTCACGTAGCACTATAGTACAGTTCTGAATTCTGCAAGAAAAGTGCACTGTGTCCAAATGTTTCGAAATTCAGGTTTTGACACCATCTTACATAACACTTCCCGCTCTTGATGTGAAGCATAATGTCCTAGGTTAAATAGTAACCGATTTTGACGTTTTTGAAAAGCTTCATCTTCCATCATAACATAGAAGGAAACGGCACCAGAATTCCCAGAAAACTGTGAGACAAGTTAAATAAGATCTGTCACTATAAAAATTAATCCAAAGAAGTGAAGAAAACAGTCGCGTGAAAAACAACTGTGGGAAAAGATCGTATCAAAACGTTGGATATTCTTTGCATACTAGGACATCGCAGGATTGATTCTGCAGAGTAGCTGTTGTTGCCGTTGAGCTATTGATCCTGGTCCAGTGCTGGGGTTAGTCAGACCAAAGGTAATACCAGTTATCCCAGCCTTGTTTCAGGCTTCGTTCATACTCGCTCTATCCCACGCCGGGTTCGTTCAAACGCGTGCTGGTATACGGAAGTGGTCATAGTGAACCCGAACGACCTCTTTCGACGGCGACCGAAAAAACTGGCCATCGGATGAAAATGTCTTTCTTTCAATTTCGTCCGTCCGTCGTCGGCCACCGGAAATGTTGGCCAAAATCTGCTCCGCTGGAGCCGCCGCCTAACCATGGCCCGCAACCGAGCCATCTCCCAGGCACACATTCGACGCCCACCAGCCACCGGGAGAGGGCGATAGTCAGGATTTCGAACTCCCTAGTAGGGATGCGATGTAGGCAACAAAACGTTAATGTTTCGAAAAATGATGTTCAAAGTTTTCAGAAGTCGATGTTCAAAGTACATCGGCTCTAAAAGATGAACCTACGGGTTACTGAAATGGTTTTACAAACATCGATATTTAAAAGTAACTTCTAGCATCATTGTTCACATGCGGATGCGTTGTGGCGAGTGGGTGAGGGCGTCATTTTACGGTGGTCATGTTTATTAATGATTGAAGTTAGCGGTATTAATGATAGAAATTGCAAAACAACTAATATACTTTATTTCGTTATTGGAACAACAATAATACAAAATACAAACATTACATTTATTAACTAAAATTCCACTGAAAACATTATCTCTTGGTGACTTTGGTCTCATGAATGTTCAAATTACGGATAAGCGAAAATTAATGAAGTTTTTTATTACTTTTTAAATTCAAAAATTAAATATCAGCCAAGAAGAAACGCGGAGCTCAACACATCATCAATGTTAAAAAACAGACTTCAATAAATCCAGGTTTTAAAAAGTGCAACATCGGTGTCGCTTCCCTCCTCCGTATTCTCCATTAGTAATGCGACGATACCCAACAAAAGGTTAACAAACATAAATGTTCAAAATTAAAACATTGGTATTAATAACACATCGACTCAAAAACATCGATGTTTTAAAGCTTATTTAGTAACCGCTAACATTAAATTCGCGCGCAAAATAAATTAATTTGACAGTGGTGTAGTTTATTAATTTATAATTAAGATTTACGTGAATACATAAAAAATGCTTCTGCGTGTGCAAAATATGCATGAGACATCTCAGACGAGAGAGAGTTTGTTCGATCAAGGTATACAAACAGCGTTAATTTGGATCGAACACAAGAACTGACAATGGTATGGTACCATCAAGTTATATTTTATTTTTCAACGTTTACAAAACTTTGGTGGTGGGGAATTTTCATTCACAAAACATCGACGTTAAAAAATTCGGCTTTAAAATATCGATGTTTAAAATATCGATGTTTAAAATATCGATGTTTAAAATATCGATGTTTAAAATATCGATGTTTAAAATATCGATGTTTAAAATATCGATGTTTAAAATATCGATGTTTAAAATATCGATGTTTAAAATATCGATGTTTAAAATATCGATGTTTCGTTTAAATCCTCTGTTTCGGTATTGCATCGCTCCTCCTCACTCTCCACGCAGCGAGGGGATTTTCGGAGGCGGCGGCGGCGCGGGCGTTGCGCAATGCTGGCGGCGCGCACATTCCTGCGCGGAGGACGCGCGCGCTCGCGCACGGGGCGTGCCGCGCGCGTTTACACGTTCTCGCCAAGTCAGACGCGATATTTGCGAGACCCGCACCTCCCCTCCCCTCCCCTCCCTCTCCAGCGGCTGACGACCGCTGTGTGCGCCTGCTTCGTCGCTCACCACGACTCTCTCTTCAAATCGGGAGGATGGATCTCGACACCGACGTCTTTCGGTTTTCTCTTCATACAGGGTACTTTGTGGGCTCGGTTGCATTCTGTCCGGACCGAGAGGGTACACACGTAACTAAATGGGATCTGTTCAGAATTCTGTATTTGGCTTTAGAAAAAACGAAACCGTGTTACTAATGCAAATCGTGTATTCAACTTCATACGAAACAATTTTAATTCACTAGTCTCGCGGTAAGTCATATTCACGAATAGGTAATGTTCGTCACTTGAAACACTTATTTTATGATTTCTAAAACAAATTCTTTGTTACTGCTTAGATGCGAAAAAGAAATGCGAACGGGAGGACTAAATACAGTTAGTATGTAATTGTAGTTCCAAAATATTTATGTGAGATTGCCATGGCAACATATTTTTTCTGAAAACACCTATGAGAAAGATAAGGAATTGTCTTTGACTTGCCGTCTCAACGCATTGTTGTGAAACTCTACTTCGTCTACTGCAAGTTCCAGAAATACTTCCAGGGAAAGTAATTATTGTATTGTTGGAACATTTTGGTACATGTAAAATCTGAATGCCTTCCATCTTCGATTCTATTGTGTTTTTCCCCTGTAATTAGTAGGCGTGTTAAACACCCATCAGTCAAATTCTCCTGTATTTCTCCGCTCTTCATTTGTGACTTTGTACGAGCCTGTTAATCATATTCGAATATCATGTATGTTTGCATTGATTTAGTTCAGGGACATACATTTTATTTCAATATTCGTTGCAATTATGTAACGTAGATGTAACGTAAATCATACGCTTATTTTTCACAAAAACTCAACATTGTTTTCATTTCCATCGATCTTCTTGTAATCCCGTAATTCCTGATAATCTGACATTGTTTACCCATTGAACAATTACCTTGATTTGTATGGGTCGGACTTTCATTTCTCACGGCTTCCCTATTCTTCTCTTATCCCTTTATTTCGTGTCGGCTATTCCTCACTCTGCAGGCAGTCTTCCGCTCAGGGCCTATTCTCCTCGCGTCCGCGCTGTCGCTTCCGTCCTCGTCCTCTTACGCTTGGCCTCTCTGCGGGTTCCGCATTATGTTCCTCCTCCGCGCCCCCCCCCCCGGGTAAACAGCGGCGCTCAGTTCCGCCCTCTAGGGTAACGCCCCCCGCCTTGCCCCCCGGGCCGCGTCACCCCGCCGCGTCCCTCCTCCCTCGCCCCGCCCTGCCAGCCCCCCGGCGGGGGTGTTGCCCGCGCCCCCCCCCCCCACCCGCCCTTCCCTGGCGTGCTGGTTTTCTCTCTGAATTACAGGACCTAGAATCACAGTACAATTGTACTGTTCTAACAGGAATATAAGGGCTTCTGGAACTGTGTAGATGCTTACCTACATCTATTTTCGCCATTTTCGGTTGGAAAATAAAACGAATGAATCTCGCTTTTGTGCTGCAAGGTTACTCAAAATGTTGATCAAAAGAAGTAATGGTATGCTAGTCAGTGCCATTCGAGTCGCGAATTCGTTGAATCAAATCTTCTGATCGACAGCATTGTCATTTCTTAAAAGCAGATTGTAGGTTATTCGATGAAAGTGTGCCGCGTCTAAAAATCCTTGCGAGCACCTATCAGGCTTGTGCCAACGCTCTGAGTCTGACACTCATTGCAAACACTCGGGCATTAATTATTCTTCCGCTCGCAAGTTACTCAAATTCCTGCCCACAGCCTTTAAGATATTGAAGTTACCAAGATCCTTGCTTGTCCCGTTGGTCTAGAGCATCGGACGGTTCCGCAGCTCGCCTCCGGGCATCGTGGAATGGCAGCGATCCTTCTTGCTTCCCCCCTCCTCCCCGTCCGTTCCTTCCTGCCTTTGCCGCCCTCCCCTCCATGCGCCTTTATGCGCCTTTGCCGCCGCCGCTGCGTTGGCCGCTGCCTTGTGTAATGAGACGTGCGTCCGCTCCGCTGCGCGCAACTCCGTTTCCGACTGCCCGTCTACCGTACGCATGACCACGCCGCGCTTCTGCGCGGTTCCCGTTTTGCACCCGTTCGAGTGTGAAGTGCGTCGGGATTCGTGCGTAAATGCTGAGCGTTTGCCCTTCGCGGAGACGACGCCGGGAGTATTGTCCGTGTGCATTGTGTTGAGTTCGTTGATATGGTAAAGACGGATGTGTGTTGAAATATTCTACCTTCAGTCTGGAACCACAATATACTGAAATATTGTACTTGTTTTCGTCGTGTACGCGGAGTAGAGGTAATTCTGGGAGAGAAAAAGTTGTCAAAATTGATAGTTAAAGTACTAGAAAGTGACTATGCATGTTCAATAATGGTTACCAAACTGATGCACCTATATCGATTGAAAAAGTAATCGTACTTCTGTGCGAAATTTCGCTTCTTGCAAGTTTTTTAAGCTCCCAGATGGTGCACTCCAAAAATGTACCTTTTGTCCCGGATCATGGGAGCATTTTCCTTTTCCCATTATTTCTTGGAATTTAATAAATATGAACCAAGAAAAGTCACTTCGATGTGCTTTTCAAGAGTACTTGAAACCTCCCGATTTTTAATTTAATTTTTATCAGAATCGCGGTCTAACATTTCGGGGAACGTTGGTGGTTCCGAGAAGTCGTCTTCCGCTCCCCGTCCCATCGTCCCACTCCCAATCTCGCCAGCTCCACTTCTGGCGCTTGAGACGTCATGCGGCGCGCGTCGTTCTTCTCCGGATGAGTTCTTCCAACGCCCCCTCCCTCCCCATCCCGTCACACCTCCCCCTCCTCATGACACCGTGCGCTCACGCCACAACTTCGCGGAAACCCCTGGACGTGTAAATTATTCATTCAATAAAAGAGCAGATTCGACCTCCTTGCGAACTCTTGTCTTGCGACTTGGCGCGCAACTTTTCTCGCTTTTATTTCCCGGCGCGGCCTTTCTCTCGCCCGCTCTACTTCTCCCACCCGCTACCAGCCATCTTCCACCACCATGTCGTCTCGTCTACCTGTTTTTTTTGTTCTATTTTTTCTCGGCCTTTCGTCGTTATCCCAAATGCACACATCTCGCTACCTCAAACCTTTCCAAAATTTTAACGTTCTTAACTTCTTCTTTGTTCATTTTTGCACTTATCTCTTGTGTTTCTCGAGTCTGACCTGTATCTCAATTTTCCCCACATCCGCCCTCATCCCCCTTATCCCCCTCAGCCTCCGCTGCCAGCGTGCTAGACGGGGCCTTCGGGAACGAGCGGACGCAGGCAACGTTCGCTGATATTTATGGAGTGTTGTTGTGTTATAATAACTTCGTATAAGGTGCGAAACTTTGGGAGGGCCCATATTTTTCTGTGAGTTGCGCGCGACGGCGAAGTTGGGCCGAGATAGTGGTGAATAATACAGCGGCTGCAGGAACTGCTGCGAGGGAGGGCGGAGCTGGAAGCGGCCGGGAGGGCGTAAACGTTTTCTTCTCTTTTGGACGTTGCAACAGAGGTTCTTGGCGTTTGCTGCCTGACCGGGTGTTGATATACATTTCCTGCTCAGTCTTTTTACCCGACTCTTGCCCCTGTGGGGTACAAACCATGAATGCCTTGATCAGTAAAATTTTTTCCGGTCTTGTTATTGTAGTTTGGTCTAAAGCTTATATTCCAAAAGAAATGCACATTTTAGTTTTTTAATTAAATTATTGCAATGGTGACCATGAACATGCACTAACTACATAAAAATATCGATTTAAAAGTAAAAATCTAAAACCTATGAATCTTAAATTTCGATTTAAAATTCGATTTAAAAAGTAACTTTAAACTTTTCGATTTAAAAAGTAAAAACCTAAAAATCTTAGCCTATAAATGCAACTACTGAATTCCAAATGCTTTTTATTTTTCATGATTAATCTGCAATATCATCATCCTCATCATTCATCATCTCATCCGTTGGGGTGCTAGGGCTGGCAAATCACACGTACACCTTATACATTCTCAAATAATGGAATTTTTGTCGTATATTTTTCCCATATCAAAGACTTTAATATGAAGAGTGCCGAGAAATGTTCATATCCTTAATTTCGTTCTTTAAAACCGTAAGTAAATGTTGAGGGTAAATTTCGCTTCTCAATGAACTATTTCTTAAATTCGGTATCCTGAAAATTGAATAAGTACGTATGAACTAAACATAATGAAAGTTGCAGGTATTTTTATGTTCTTAACCTACAAAAGATTTAATTATAAACGTTTAGAAATTCAGAAAGGAAGAACGAGAGCATTGTTTTCATTTGCTGAGAAATGGCAAGCTCTGGATCTTCCGCATGCAATACTCCTTGCATAACGTTTTATTTCGTACCAGTCCCGCGTTCGTTAACACTTCTTACTGGTCCAAAGCATGCCATCATTGCCACATATCCGCATTACTTTTTCCCAGCCATTATTTCACTGGCACTCTCGCTTGCTGTCACGTCACGTCAGACAGTAGTAGGAGCTTATCTAGGCGTCCAAATCCCAAACGGCGTAGCCGTGTAATTACGCCTCTAATTACCCGCGTCGTGACTTCGGCATTGTGTGGCAGTGCGTATTTCAGAAAGAGAGAGGAAAGGAAGAAGGGAAAAAAGTGACAAGGGAACAAACCTGAGATGGCGTCGACCTCCGACAAGAACGTTCGGTGTGGAGACAGAATGAGGTCGCCGCGATTCTATTGGTACAAGTGTAAGTGTTGGTTACGCTAAATGTGTCGGAAGTTGTTAAACTGTTTTGAATTAAGATTTCTTCTAGTAGGATTTTATTGTCGTTATCCAGGTTATATAAAGAAACGTACGTTTACCAGTTTAATGAGTGAAGAGTCATTTAGTACTAAATACTGAATTTTTAACTTTCGGTTTTAAATTCCAAAATATCTTCTTTCAAATTATCTTAATTTTTTATCTTAACTTCAGTGTGTCTTGTTCGATAGTGACAGTGATTTACCGCGGTCTTGTCAACGTCATCCCGTCCTTATCCTCACAATCAATACTCTGCCCGCGCCATTCAACTTCGAATGTTATCTCGTATGCAACCAACAAATCAAACAACTCCAGAACTTCCCTTTCTGATCACGTTTTTGCAGCTTCTTCACTCTCAACGTCTTTCTCGCACAAATGCTGGCAATGTCGGTGCCGTCCTCTCATCTTCAAACCAAATCCTCACAATCAGAATCACTATCACCCCCGCCGCCCACGCCGCCGCCACCTCCCCCGCCCCGTGTCTGGGCGTGACGGCCCCAGCTGTGTTCCGACGCGGGGTAATTGGGTTGACGGGCCCGAGGTCAATCGGGGTCAACCGCCCGCCCGCTCACCCGCGCGCCGCGTGTGAACTGTGAGGCAAGCCGTGTCGAGCGCGGCCGCGCGCCGTGGTGAGGCTGGCCGTCCTCGTCGCTCCGGGGTGGAAGCAAATGTACTCCTTCCGGAATTAACTCGCCTGCCCGCCTTCTTCGTGCGCCTGACCTTCGTTGTCGCTGGATAGATTAATCAGTGTTTCCGGGTGCGTCAACTGCCAAGATAAATAGTCCCGTAAGTGTAGGGCGTGTGTTTTTGTCGCAGGAATTGGCGATCTCCCAGCGGGGGCACTGGCTCAGCGCGAACAAATTCTAAGCTCCCGACTGGTCTCCCGGCTAGTGTAGTGCATGTAAGTGTGTGTGCGTACGCGTACGCGTGTGCGTGCGTGCGTGCGTGCGTGCAAGTATGTGGTTTGGATGTCAGGAAGAGGGGAAGTAAGATCGCGCTCGGTCTGTGGTACTTTATTAGGGTACTGTTCCGGCATTTGCGTGATGTTGATCGGAGAAACCGCTCATAACTACGAACCCCTCAGAGCAGCTGATCGCTAGAATTCTCCACTAGATAGCGGCTGTACATAGGCGCTGGGATATAAATGCCGTTCACTCAGCGACAACGTGTATTTGGACGGTTTATCGGACTTTAATGAAAGCACATCGTTTGACGTGCCTTCCTTCATACGACCAAAAAACCTAGCAGACTGGTTCAATTCCCAAACACGTGGAGCTATGGTGTCTTAGAGGTAAACACCAAACGCCTCCAAACATTCGCCAACACCACTTACCTTAGAGGCTCAGCTTAGCTGTGAGTGACCATTATCGCTGCTTCTGCAACAGCTCTGACCAGGAGGGCCCAGGGTTGGAGACGGGCTTCATAGGTAGGTCGAATTTAACCTCTGACGAGAAGAATTGGCTAGCGGCCGGCTGCTCTGATCAATATTAGGCGAATGCCGGAGCAGTGCCTTAACAAATGGGCTAAGGACCCCGTGCAATCTTTTACTCCTCTTACTTCTATCCTCTCCCTTACACACAAACCCACTCACACACATACTACACTGTCATATGTTAGGAGACCAGAACTTGACAAAGGCGATGACCCGCTGGGAAAGATACCTGGAGGAGAAATTCCCTCGCAAGCCGGCGCTTATATCAGCGTTAGATTGTGCCATTTAGTGGGGGAGGAATACCACCACCACCACCACAACCTAATGAAACATTTACTTCAGTGGCGTGACTCGTGACAATAGCAGTTGCCGTGCCCGGAAACATCAGTCAAGTGCTTCATTCGGGCGGCTGTAAACGCAGCAGCGCTTATCGAACTCGGCAACAGAGAAGGCCGTTTTGACTGCATTTCTTATAGCGTCGCGACAGTTGCCACCGAAACGTCCCATAGCTGTCAACCGCGGATGCTGCGTGCGGAAAAGCCGAGTAACCGACCTACAAGAAAAAGACCTGCAAGAGTAACCGACCTGCTCCTCAGGGATCAAAAAGTTGAGGTCTAGGTCAAATGTTGCATAGGTGACCCAAGTGCTATTGAGAATCAACAACTCAAGCTTCATAGACACTGGGTCCTGAATTCAAATCCTCATTCCGGTCCTTAGGTCTGAGCGATAAGCCGATTTCCAATGATTATATGGCTCATTACTCATTGTTGGAGAAATACGCCCAGCATGGGAGATCTGGGATGTGACGATGGGCTACACGTCTCTCTGCCTATCGTGGTAGAATATCTGAAGGTCTAAAAAATTGAGGCAAGATGTTGAGGATTCATTAACCATGATAAACATTTGTCTAATGTCGCTGCCATCCACTTCATAACTTTCCGCGATCTCTCTAAGAGATATAATGTAAATGGATAATGAAGATTGCCATAATAAGGAAAGCAGGAGAATGCCACATTTTCTTCTAAAGAGGCTGATTGTCTTTAATTAGTCCTGTAACATTTTCGTCTTGAATATGTGATATACTTCAGCAATTATCTTTAACTTGCGTAAAACCGCGGTATTCTCCAATGATTGTACAATTCTTATGATTTCACGTTCGGGAATGATCGGAGACGAGAATGTGATTGCTCCACAGCCTTTTAACCCATTGTGTGTTTTATTGGTAGTTAGGCACTGAATTTAACAGTGACGAGGTATAATAATGAATATATGAGTGTATGATAATGGATATATTAGGTGATAAAGTGGTAGGCAGAGTAATTTCAGAGGCAATAAAACTGGAGTATCTAGTAAATGCAATGCCGTTTTTTGTTGATATAAAGCATATTAGAGTTTAGTTAAATTCTTAACGAACTATTAACTTCTGACGCGTAAAAATCTGAATTGTTGATTATTTTTCTCACGAAAGCGTTAATCGAGATGGCAAATTATTGACAAGTAGTACATCCTTGAATTTAAATGTCTGGAATACGTCCATCATTGCATAAGACAATTCCGTGAACGCGCAGTCGGTGTGCCATTCGTTAGGAACATGGAACGTATAAAATATTTACATCTCTTTTCCATCTATAAACGGAGAATGTCATGGACTGGCCTCTAGTGGGCGGTTGCCTGGTTATGAGAGCGATGTTGTACCGCGCTCAAGGGCGCACTGAGTAATTAGATGAGGCGCTCTGTAAATTCTTAGCTGCCAAACACGGATATTTTCGCTCAAATGATTACCGGTATTTACTTAGGCAGCCCGAACGACTTTGCATACATAGCGAGCTCAGGTCTTCTGTGGGAGAGTTTACATTTTGCTGGCTCGGTGGATAGGCTCTTCGCTGCCTTAAAGCACGGTTGCCCTTACCACTGACTGTTGGAAATGTTTAATCGCGTGTGACTCGTCCTCATTTAATTCTTGGATATCGTGGATTTTCACGTACTGTTCTGCGGGTCTTTTACCAAATTGTGGGTACAAATCAGTGACGACTACTCGTAGGCAGTTTCGCATATTACTTTCGAATATCGAACTGGAGAAGTTTTTGTTTCTTGAAAATTTTCTGAATCCAAATTAAACCAAATTATTATTTTTCCTGTGAAGTTTCAGAACATTAAGGTACTCAGAAACGTGAATGTTTGTAAAAATTTAAAGTAGTATTTCAGTTCATATTATAGTTTGTATTGTTTTCCTTCTAAAAAATTTTCTTCATTGCTTTTCTTTCTCCCAGTCTTCGTCTTTCTTTCTTTCTTTCTTTCTTTCTTTCTTTCTTTCTTTCTTTCTTTCTTTCTTTCTTTCTTTCTTTCTTTCTTTCTTTCTTCCTTTCTTTCCTTCCTCCATTGATACTTCCTCCATTGATCCCATTCTGTTGTCTTTTATCCCTCCCTACCAGAGTTTCTTTCACTGATATTCATTTGCACTGGTATACCACACTACATTCAGAGAATCGATTAGTATGGCTTCAAGTGATGAATTATAGTCGAGTTAGTTTGAGATGGAGTACAGAAGAGTTTGGTTTCGTATTCTACTGTTCGCAATGAAAGAACGGGACAGCAAGTCGCTTGTCTATACATGTGAACATGCACTCAGCACCCATGCGAAGCAAACTTCGGGATTCTATAAGAGAAAACGCGTTCTCCTTCATTTTTTGTTTGCTTGTGTTTTTTGAACGTGTGATCCACGTCAAGGTCCTTCGTGAGACTTCACACATCGTAGAACAATATTCGTTGTTTTGGTGAAGAGAACATACGGAAAAATACTATCTTCGTGCACTTATCAGTTTGCGAACGCAACGTCCGGTAGTAGCATATAGGAAATAAGCGACTGATTTCGAGGAACTTTCTACGTAATAACGAATTACGATATCTCAACATGGCCCTAGCACTTAAATAGTTCAGAATGTCTCTCAAAAGAATTTGATAGCGTTGTTGAAATCTGTGTGGAGAAACTGGAAGAATTCCCTCGCTTTCTTGTTAGAAGTAAATACAAATGCAGTCACCATCCAATTTGATGTTTGCGTCATTATAGTCGTGAAATATCTGTAGGAATGTATTTTCCCTCGTTCGTTATATACTTTGTGGGGATTTGTAAACGTAATGACGTTTACGTAAACGTGCACAATGGTGCAATAATTTCTGTTTTACCTATGGGAAGAATCTTTGCTTTTAGTGCGAGTAAAAATTGTCTACACCATTATTGGAATAAAATGTTATATACACCTCCATTTTGAATTGAATGACAATCGCTTCTTCAAAATGAAGCTTTATTCATCATTATAAAATGGTACTACTTAGGAATAATTTTCTTGTGACCGAAATGCCAACTAAACACAGGCTACTGTAGATTTTTGTTCACACTTGTCCAGAACGCCCTCCTAGAACTGTGGATGACAAAACAAATTGGACGTTCCGCGAGGTCAGTGTACTGTTAAGGACACAAGTTGCAAGAGTCGTTGTTCGATGTAAGCAGCACGAGAGGCGTTTGTCTACGAGGGAACGTGGGAACTGCACGCGGCGCGGCGCGGGCAGGAGCGCCCGCCGCTGTCAGACGCACCCCCGGTGGCCGGACAGTCTAATTAAACTCGGCACATAAACTGGGCGCCGCGCCGGCTGCCCTGGCGGTAGCCCGCTCCCCCCATGGGCGGGCGGGCGCCTCGGCCCCGCGGCTCTCGCGCAATATGATTCAGTTACTCTTCGGCTGCTCCCCGTCAGCGGGCCGACCTCGGCCCCTCCGTCTTTCCCCCACGCGGTCGCGACCTGTCTTATTCATAAGGGCGGCGGGGCCTCGCCGCGTCCGTGGCGGTGTAGGTGGCAGTGGAGGCGGAGGTGGCAGTGGCGATGGTGGAGGTGGCGGGTCACGGGGCGGGGCAGGAACAGCGTCGTTGGCGTGGCCCCGGTGGGGCGATGGTGGGAGCGGCGGTGGGGCACTTGATTTGTGTCAGCTCGCGGGGCGACGCGTCGCGGGGCAGGGCGGTGCGCTCTCCTTAATTCAATGAGAGCCGCGCTGTCCCGGCCCCCGCCCCCGCGCGGTCGCGGCCGACCCGCGTGGTTCCCTCCGCGCCGCATGCTGATGCGCGGGCAGTCCGCAGCCCGACGTGCCTCATTTTTTGGCCCGCCGCTCGCGGCGCGGGGGCGCTCTGGCGCAGGTGGAAGCGGCGAATACTCGCGGTGCCTTCCCCGAACGCGGCAGCAAACTTCCTTACGAGCGTTATTTAGATATTAGTATTGAACAGTTATATTTTTTTATAATTAGTAGAGAATGTGACAACGACATTGAAATACAATTTTTTTAATGTAATTATTTTAAGCGATGGTATATCAACTCTAATTGTGTTACTGGTTCTCTGATTCCACTTTCTTATTTCTTTTCTTTTTAATTAAGTAATGTAGCATAGCAAAATGTCAAAAAAGTTTCTTATTTGTTTTTCTATCCATTTCAGTTTCAACAAATTTCTATTCCCTCTGCTCGATTTGATTTGTGAAATTAGACAACGGCCGCTTGCCTTGAAGGAAATACATAAAATTTTAGTTCTGAATTGATATCACGTGATTTTTTTTAGTCAACTTATAGTGTTATTTCAAAAGCACTATCTTAAAAATGTGTTTACATTACTTTTTTTCCCTTCACTTCGGGAAAGTTGGCTATGTAGTACTTCACACACCTCTGTTTGAGTGCAAACCATCATTTACAATCTGTAGCGTTTCCTTGTGCGGGGCCTAGAAGGCAGCCTTTTGCATCTCCGCTCTCGCTGGACCCCTCGCCTTTCCTTGGCCGTCGCGTCGTCGAGGGCCGCTGCACCCGGCGTGTGTCAGCGCCGCCGCGTCTACCCCTCGCCCCTCGCCGTCCTATCTCCGCATTTATATAAGTGGCTGCTTTTATCCCCCGCCCTGGGGGAGGAGACACTCCGCGCAGGCTGAGCACAGCGAGCTGGAAGCGCCGCCGCCGCCGCCGCGAGGGGCGCGGGCGGGAATGCAAAGTACGCGGCCCTGTCCTCGCCGCGCCGTCTCGTCTCGTCTCGTCTCGCCTCGCTTCCTACGCCCCCATCAACACCCCCTGCACCCTCCGCGTTTCCTACGCCCCCATCAACACCCCCTGCACCCTCCGCGTTTCCTACGCCCCCTGCGTCTCCCACGCCGCCAGCCTCCACCCCGTCACCGATCCTGCCACTCCACTTCCGTCCCTGTCGCCCCTCCACGCCGCCACCCTACCCCACTCCAGCCGCCATCCTCGCTCGTCTCCGCGCCTGCCTCCTCCCCCCTCGCCGCACCCGCTTCCTCTTCCTGCGCCCCGCCCCTGGCCATCCGCCGCCTCGCCTCCCGCTTCCTCCTCGCACCCGTCCGGCGGGTCGGGCCCGCGTCGCGCCGTCCTCCGCGGCCAACTTTTAATGAACAAATAAGCAACTACAGGCGCAGGCCCGCCTGCTTATCAGTCCATCGTTATTGAGATGAATGCCTCGACTCCGCTCCCCCCCCCACCCCACCCCATCCCACCCCGCACTGACTTGCCCCGTCTCCTGCGCGCCGTCTTTCTCTTCTGTTCGTTGCTGCGTCAAGGCGACGTTCTTCTGAATTGCTTTGCGATTGCTTATCTTCGTTGTTTGTTTCGTATGCACGTATGCTAATTTATTAGTTAAGGCGATACATCATTTGCGCACTATGTTTCGCTACGATTGTTTTTAATTTTATATAGTAAAGTATACGGTAATGGAGATTCATTACTTTTCGTGGAGTTGGACAATCGGTTCATAATATATAAATGGTTTGCCGCATAAGTCGGAATGTAATGATAAGAATCAAAAATAAATTAAATTGTTAATATGGGGCATTGCTACATGAGGGAAATTGAAGAAAGGAGACGCTCGTGAAACTCAAGATATGATAAAACCTCCAAGTATTTGGATGCTTTAATGAAATTGCACTGTTCAATGCAGTTTTGGAAATTACAATTAAATAAATGAACGTGCCAATGTTTCATCTCCGAATTTCTTTTGCTTTCTCCTCTCTTGAGTGCCACATGATTCAAATAAAACATTTTCAAAATCTATCCTATGCCTCAAAGGTAGGACATCGTCGATGCCCGCCACTCTTCCCCAATGATTAAGCGGCGGGAGAAAATTGCGCTTATGAGTCACCGCGGAGTTTCGGAGGGAGGCTGGTCAAGGGACTCACAGGTGCCAAAAGACCGAGGTATTAACTGGGGTTAGGGAGTGTCAACGGATAACATAGGGTGAGTTGACGCAGAATGCCAATGTTGATAGTGTGTTAATGTGATGCCCCGAGAATCGTTGGTTTAGAAACATTGTTCTTCTCATCCCCTAGATGTTAACAATTTTTCACATTGCATTAGTTTTCTTCCTATGTATTTTTTGTGTTCTTATCGGCCACAGCATCTAGGTTTTTTCCCTTTCAATGCCCGACGCCTTGCAGATGATGTAAAGAATCCAATAGCGTCGGGCCAACGCGATCGCCCCCTTGCTGCGAACCCGAGCCGCGGGCGTCTCGTGCGCTCGCCGCCCCGCCCCCAGCGATCCGATACTGTTAATCGGGGGCGCGCTCGGCTCGCGTCGGCCTCGCGCCAAGGCCCCCCGCCGCCCCGACGCCCGCGGCCCGCGCCGGTGGCGGCTGGGGACGCCAGGGAAGGCCCTCGGTGTGCAGTCGGACCCAGACGGATGGAAATACTAAACTTACCTCTGTTCAGTATTTTTTCGGTTTCAGGCTCTTGATCTAGTCAGATGAAATTCGCTCTTTGAGTACAGTATTGCGTCGAGTTTGATTCTTTTTTTTTTCGGGAAATTTGTGATTGGGGTTGAGGAAGGACGACCGCAGCGAAACTGTGTACATTGTGAGGGGAGTGAATTTCCCATTTATCACTACCATTCTCCTAATTAAGGTCACTTTAAAGTTTGAAACCTTTTATCTATAACCTGAAGATAAGGTATGCCTATATTAGGAGCAATCT